>JAMAKO010000002.1:0-287533 GCA_023628555.1 Chaetomiaceae sp. R4402
GTCTGATGGATGGCTTACTGTGTGGGTCGGGCTTGGCAAGCCACGTTGTGGAATGACTTTTGGCCGCAGCCTCCGTAGTTCACTGGGCAAGCGCATGCGCGACCAAACGCCTTATCTTATCGGCGACTCTCCGCGTCAATGACTAAGCTAAGCCGCAGCGCATGACCCACTGAGCGGACGGCCCCTATTCTAACCCCTTTTTCCGGCGTCCAGATGTAAACAATGAGATCCTTACTACCAAGGACGGAACGGACCGACCAGGAGGCCGTCTACCGGAGTATGCCAGTCAAACTCAATTGTTTTTACGCACACGTATTTCTCGCACGCTGGCCTCTCATCCCCCATGGCTCCAACGTCATTCCCTCCCAACGCTCGGTTTGTGTCGAGTGAACCCTTCCGGTGGCGCCCAGTCAGACCCCGGCAACGGCTCGGACAGGAATATCTTGGAAACCCAGAACAGCTCGTGCTCCCCACAGCCTTCTATCGGCGTTGATGGAATTGAAGGTGCTGTCACAATTGTCAGAGCCCTGCTGCTGCGGAGTCGTGCGGTCACAGGACTACCGAAACCAGCGCTGGCTAGTCGCTCACCTCTTTGCTTGAGGCGCTCAACGATTGATTTCAGAAATTGAACCTGATGTGATTCCACAAACATGAGAGCAGAATTGCCGATGTCGTCCCAGTTGAAATTCATCAGCTCGCAGCGTTTGAAATACTGCCAGTGCGCCAGGAGCACGGCCACACCGTCGTGCAGCTTCTCCACCAGACAAGTCAACGGGTAATCTCGGTTTCCGTAACGAGTATCCTGGGACCGCATTAGCAGTAAAGCCGTTGAAAGCGGTCCAATGGTTATACGTACCAACGACTTGCCCTCGCAACTCTGCTTGATATACCGGTATCGGTCTTGGGAAACAACAGCGACCTGGTGCAGCAGCAGTAACGTGGCCAAGAACACGGTGAACCACGCTTCTCTATTGCGTGACGTGAGAAAGTCCTGCAGATTTCGAAGAAGTACCTCGGGCGCCAGCTGCACCTTGGCGGTACATCTCGATTGATGTCACTCTGAACCGCAGACAAGGAAGGTTGTGAATGGTTCTTTTCGAGTCGTGCCGTGCCTTGAGGCACGTCTCGCATGATGCGGTTAAGCTTGTGCTGTCCAGCTTGTTGGGAATGCACTTCAGAACGTCAGTCTGAGGTGGCTACAGGGGCAGTTTAGAGCTGCACGGTGCTACTCACACGAATACGTTGGTTATGGCAGCGCAGACACGCGCCCATACTTCGAGTGTTAGAGGTCTCTGCTCTCGAACCTTCCTCAAACCGAGCCCTCTTTTTCCGTTCAGCCCGCGCTTCGCCACACACATCGCTCCCAGATCCAGCGTCTTCCTGCATGACATCCTTTATAGCACAATCCAGCCTTCCAAGACCCGTCAGGCCGGACATTTGATCAATCGGATGTTCTTGTTTCCGGTTCCCTGTTCCGATCCAGTGTCCATCTTCAGGCTGTGTGGTTGTCTGGATTTGTACTTCGGCTTCACGGCCACTTGGCATAAGATGCTGTATCTCCCCGGGCGCGGAATGCTCCACCGAGGCAGCGTCGATGCCAAAGTAATCCTCGCAATGCGACGTGTGCGGTGAGGAAGTGGCGAGCCCATGTGTCAACGTCTGAAACCCCCTCTGCCCCACGGGCGAACCACCGCTGCTGGCAGAGTCATGGCCCAGTGTCTCCAGTGAGTGATGTACGACAGAATCGAAGGTGGGACCTGGGCATGCGAGCAGCGAGGAAGGTGAGAAAGCTAGGGCGTATGGAGGGTTAGCTGGCTGCGGGTCGTGTGGCGGCGCCTGGCAGCTCAGTAACGATGGAGCGGACATCCATGGCGGCTCTTGATGTGGCAAGTATCCAGCTCCAGCCTGGTCCAGCGGTGAGAATGCAAGCGATCCCCACGGTAGCTGAGCGGCAGCTACGCCAGGATACGTATCCCCCCGCGGCTGCGGCTGGCCCTCGGCCCCGACAGTGTCAGTTGGAATCTTTGCCGCCGCTTGCGGCCACAAACCGAATGGTGGAGTGCTCGCGGCTTCCGTGGGAGAGGGAGGGATCAATTGGCTTCCCGACAAAATTTCGAGATGCGTCGGTGCATCGAGTCCGATTTCCGACCATGCGGCAAGATCAAGGTGGCTGCCTAGCAGGTCCGGGTTGCGACCAAGTGCCGGGCCTGAGTGCCCGAACCCAAGCTCAAGTTGTGTTTAGGCAAGACGGGCTGACTGTCAGGAGGTGTCGTATGGGGCCATTCTATCGCGCCGTGGCTCTTGTCCGCGTGGCGTTCCTCGGCTGGGCGAGGGTTTGCATGCACGGAGTCACTCGGTTGTACAGTCGGCTCAGCCTAGGATTAGCAAGAACAGGTCAACACCACGCCAGCCCATTAGAAAAGGCGTACTTGACGGGCCGCAGATCAGGCGTGGAGATTAATACATTTGTAGCTGACGACTTGGACGAGGCGTTCTCCATTGCTGGATGCGGTCGGTCTCGTAACCGCGCGGAGAGCGAAGCTTATCAGTGCGCCCGCTGTGGAAGTGGCCAAGCAAGGCAGACGCTGGGGACGGCTTCAGGCGGCGAACGCGACTTGCGCTGAGATCTTGAGAGGTTGAGAATGTTCATGCCCAGCGGTGGATATGACAGCGACAAGCAGGTCAGATAATGTCGCCATGGCGGCTGAGCGCCAATTAGAAGTCCTTCATGTCCGTAGCCGATGAGGTGGTACAGCCAAAGCAAAGCCCGGGGGTGTCGAAGCCGACAGATTCACCCAATCAAGGCAAAGGCTCCAACCCGGCTCTGGGGGTTATAGGTTATCGGGGCTCCCGAAACGGAGAACCAGTTCCCGCCGAGGGGAGCCGTCGAAAACGTGGTCTGCATGAATGGTTGTCCAAGGCGGAAGGGCTGTGCGAATTGTGTGCTTCGACAATGAGGTTGCCAGGGAGCCAGGTTGCTCGAGCCGTCGAAGCAAGGCGAACCAACATGGCCCGCCCAGACGCCATAGGTGGGCGCACGGTGGATAACGGTTTGGGCGAGGCGAGACAGATGGGTGATTGGAATCTCTTCCACTTAGTCCCGGCTCTCAGGTGTTGAGATTGAGCCGCATGAGGGTGCGCTGATGGGCCAGTCACATCACTAAAGCGCGCCAGCCGTGGTTCACCCCAAGCTTTAGAAGCGCTGTGCGAACCAAACAGGCCGATACAAGTGTGAGTCCCAAGGTTCCTTGCGTGCATCTCAGGGCAATGCTAACAGAAGTATTCAGGTCGGGTAGCGCTATGCAACACATCTTGGCTCCTCTACTTCACGTTTCAGAGAACAAGGTCTTGATGAGCGTCGACCCGGGACGGCTGGGCCTCCACCCTGCTACGGCGCAGACAGGCCGAGAATCGCCGGTTCCTGCTCTCAGCCTGACCCAACTCGGAGCCCTCGAGACTTTATCAACTCTCGCGACCAAACATCGCCATCGACTAGACACGAGACAGGGGAGACATGGTCTTCATCAACAACTTTGCTTCCCTACATGCCTGCGATGCGTATGTCGATTGCAGGGACGGACCCGGAGGTCACCTTGTCCACACGCCATCCTCCATTCTGCTTTGAGCCGCCGGCAGGTACTCCAGCCGAAGGCCATCGGCCTGAGCATACAAACGGGTCACATTCCTGCCGTGCTGGTCCCAGAGACAGCTGACAACGAATGTGCAAGGACATCATCTTATTCAAGCGCAAGATACCGAGTTCATGCAGGGTGGGTAACGGGCGGCACGGTGGCCATACATCTAGTCCATGTCGTGGCGCGATTCCCCTCGACAGCCCTTCACACCCACCGACATTCGCGTGCGGCCCACATCAACGAACCAGCATGCTCACATCATGTATGCACACGGGCTGGCTGTTCCCGGCCGCGGGTGCGGCATACCGAAGTCGGCAAGGTCGTGAGCCTGCACCTCCGGCCCAACCGCTTGTGTACGTTGTATGCAACTATCCCGTTTCAACTGCCCACTGCTGAGCTAATGATCATTGATACTAGCTGATAACACGTTGGATTCGTGTAAATGAGCTGTCACCACCACAGTACCCAGTGAGTCAAGGTACGAAGTCGAAGTAGTGCTTCGAGGTGTTGCCGAATCATTTATCGAGAACAATCTCGACGGCGTACCACAGAGCAGCCAAGAATCCTCGTCGCACGGCATGTTTCACTGCTGCCAACAGAAGGCCCCCAATGACGGAACAATTCCGCCGAGCCTCGCCTTTCAGTACTGGTTCCTGCACCTCGCTACGAGTGGTTTGAACTCGGACTGACTCAACTGGTAGCAAGGTGTGGGCATTTTCAAGCACCCTGTGGTTTACTTTCCTTTCACGAGTCGAGTCCTGTACTCCGTTTTCCGCAAGCACTGCACAAAACAACGCCTTGGCGTTACGCGAGCCATACTCTCCGCATGCCTGTGCTAGCTGCTCGAGCGTCTCACTGAGTTGGTGCTGCCCGATCTGGATTGTTTCCTTCGTACAGGCGTCTCGTTGGCCATGGGAAGCCGAGACAGTGTTGATGCTGCAAGCATCGTGCGAGGGCATGCTCTTCCCATGCTTCGGGCATGAATGTTTTTTGTGTTTACTCATTTGAGAGAGATCTCCAGTAATGTATTCAACCCGATGCGCGCGGGCAAGGTGCAAAGCCAAGGTAATCTTGCAAAGAAATTGAATCAGGGATAGGTAATTCGTAAAACAGATACTGATAAGGGTACTGCTCCCTGCCGCATGCTCCACCCGTCCGCCATAACGCCCACCCGAGGTATCGACAACACGATATGCAACAGAAAAAAAGACAGAGAAATCAGTGGTATCCGAGAAGTCATCCGCAATAACCGCTTCCGCAAGCCCTCCTTGTAACTCCAGTCTTGAGCAAGTCACCCATCCGATCTCAACCTTGAACCCGCGCCCCGTAAGATAAGCCAGCCGCCTTCGAAAGGAACCCACTCCACATCTTGAGCACCATATTGACAGCCAAACCAAAGACACCAAGCACGCTATAAATCTGGAGGAACTCCCACGGGTACCGCGTCCGCACTTCCGTCTCGATGAACCCCTCGTGTCCCTTGTTGTTGCTGCTGCTGTCTGCGGTAGCGGGACTTGCGGGGAAGCGGCCGGTGGACAGGTACTGCTCCATGAGGGCGTCCTTCTCATACCAGCGCGCGCGCAGCCACAGGTCGAAGGTGTCCTGGTCGTCGAGCGGGATGTCGGCGACGCGGAAGCGGCGCCAATAGAAATTGACCGACTTTGGCGGCAGGCCGCGCACGTAGGTCCGCGAGAGGGGGAAGATGTCCTCGCCGAACTTGCCGCGGCTTTGGGAACTGGCTGTCAGTTGGGAGAACGCGGGTATGAAGAGGCGGGAAACAAAACGTACGGGATGCCCTCGTATGCGACGGTGCAGTCGTAGACGTAGTCGACCGTGCCCTTGAGCTCGCTGAGGCAGAAGTATATGCCGGTGCTGCGCGGCAGCAGCACGTGCTCCGGGTCTTTGATGCCGACCTTCTCGGCCCACTTTGCCGACTTGTTGCGGCCGTTCTGGGTTGCGGTCGTGCCCTCGGGGAAAAGGAGTAGCCACATGGGGTCGAGGTACTTCTTTCCGTCGGGGGCCGTGTGGCGCGCCTTGAGCTTGCCGAGCCGGTGGGCCAGGCGCGGCTGGTCGACGGCCATCTTCCGGGACATGAAGATAAAGCCGTAGAACATCATGCCAGGGCCGATGATCGGTATGTACTTGAGCGACTCTTTGAGGATGATGAACAGCGAGCCGTGCGTCTTGGGCGTGTTGGCGTAGCCGACCCACCAGAGGTACAGCCAGTCCGTGTAGATCTGCGGAACGGAGCGTTAGTCGCTGAGTCCCAAGCCCTAGAACTCCCGGATCAACGACATGCCTGATGGTTCGCAACCAAAACCATGCGCTCGGGGAACGAGAACTCCACCAGGCCATCCTCCGTCTTTCGTATCTGGCCTGCCACCGAGGCGTCGCCGCTGATGCGTATTGTGGTGGGGCCCCACCACTGGGTTCCCGTCGTGACAAGGAGCCCGAACGACCGCTTCGTGAGGGACATGTAGGCGTAGTAGAGTTCGCGGTCGATCCAGTACAGGGGGGCACCGATGAGTTGGGTCGCGTGAATCCTGGTGGTCACGGCACCCCGCGTTAGCTGTGTCTTCTTCTGTGGGCAGGGAGACGGTGGGCTTCATACGCAGCAGCACCAACAAAGAAGTAGAGGGCAAGAGAGACAGCTCTTAGCACCTGCACCGCCCGGCCGTGGGAAGCCGGGTCGGCGGGGTGGACGGGAGCATTCGGCGCCGCCGCCGCAACGGGCGGCTTTGCGTGATCCGTCGTCATCTGGCACGGCACGCGATGAGGCAGATGCGCAGGGTGCGAGATGCTGGCCGAGGAGTTAGAGGAGTAGGTACTTTGGTGCAAGGATCACCAAACTCATAGGCAGATGCGAGGGAGTCGTCCAGGGCTCTGGGCCAGTTCGCGAGGTTGACCACAAGGCAGGCAGCCGCAGGCGCCGGTCGAGCTTGGGAGCTGAGCTGAACTGGCGCTGCAGGGACTCCGCCAGTTCCGGGGACGACGACAGCGCGCCACCAGCAAGCCGCCAGCAACAGCCCAACAGCCCAACGAACAGGCCTAAGTCGAGGCTACCGAGTTGGCGAGCGCATCGCGGTTGACGCCCGAGTTGGCCCAAGGACACGACCAAAAGGTACGGAATGCGACAGCTTCGTCAGATGGGAAGCACATGCCCATCGACGCTCGTCCTGCCATCACATCACCGATAACGTTATCTATCGCCTGGATGTGGGTGGGATGGGCTCGGCAGCGACTGTTCGGATGCAGCGGGGGGTGCATCCGCCCCACCACCACCTGACAAATTGCCAGGCAGATGCCGGATTTGCATGCGCTGCCATTGGCTGTTGCGCACAGCAGAATGGGTACCTTCGGCCCGCCAAGGGCTTTCCATCTGCGATGCATCCCAACTTGACTCTGACAGCTTTGGAGCTCCATCACAAGCTCGGCCCACCATCAACGAGGCCTGCACGGCCCCTTCTTCGCGCTGCGAGTCGACCACGGCACGTTCGTGTGCTAGCGACCTCACCCAGTCCTTCAAAGCTCCGCCGGGATTGCAAACATCTCAGCAGCATTGAGAGCTCATGAAATACCGACCATGTCGGCATGTCGGCATCTTCAGTTCTGGCTCGCGATTGCCACCACCTCTTCCTCCGCCTCGTCACATCCAGGACCGTGAATTCTCCGTCCTCCGGCACAACCATGCTTAGACGCAGCGTTCCGAGGGTTGGCAGGATTGGCCGTTGCTTCTTCTCCGTGTCCGCCGTCCGCAGGCAGATCCTCCCTGTCACTGCGCTTCCCGACCGCATCGTGCCGCATTACCAGCAGTCCAAGACAGCGTCGCTGCTCTCGCTACAATGGCCGCAGCCACCGCGCAACGTACTCCTCATGCCGAAGCTCCACGCGCCAAAAGTCACCCTCGACGCCCTCGAGTTTGCCAAGTACATTCACAGCAACTACCCGAACGTGAACCTCATCTTCGAGAGCCACGTCGCCAAGGAGGTCCACGAGAGCCTACCATTCCCAGTCTACTCGACCGACCCGTGTGAAGCCCCATTGCTCTTCGCCAAGAAGATTGATCTCGTCACGACTATGGGCGGCGACGGGACGATCCTGCGCGCAGCGAGCCTCTTCTCCATGCACACGAGCGTGCCACCAATCCTGTCCTTCAGCATGGGCACCCTCGGCTTTCTTGGCGAGTGGAAGTTTGAGCGGTACAAGCAGGCGTGGAGGGAATGCTACATGAGCGGCTGCCCCGTCGCCATGGAAGACCTGGTTGAGCCTCACACCCGCGAGGCCGTAGGGGGCCAGCAGGTAGGCGACAAGCCTCCGTTTACGCCCCTCGAGGCCTGGGAGAGCGTCCGCGGCAACGGGCAGTGCATGGGCGACACGCGCACCTCCAAGGTGCTTCTCCGCAACCGCCTGCGCGTGGGCATCTACGACAGCGAAGGCCGCAACATCAACGGCCAGCTCATTCCAACCGCAACCGCCGAGCCCGACCTGGGACCTCCCACCCCCGCCACCGCCAACAGCAGCCAGACCCCCAACACACTGATCAACCCGCCCTTCCTCCACGCGATCAACGAGGTCTCCATCGACCGCGGCTCGCACCCGCACCTAGCTATCATCGAGATCTGGGTCAACTCGCGTCTACTTACCGAAGCCGTGGCGGACGGCATCCTGATCAGCACGCCGACGGGCTCAACCGCCTACTCGCTCAGCGCGGGCGGGTCCATCGTGCACCCGTTCGTCAAGTCCCTGCTCATCACGCCCATCAGCCCGCGCAGCCTGAGCTTCCGCCCGCTCGTGCTGCCGCTCAACGCCCAGGTCGTGCTCAAGCTGAGCCCGCGCAACCGCGGCCGCGAGCTACCCGTCAGCATCGACGGCAAGCGCCGCGTCGGTGTGACCATTGGCATGGAGGTGCGCGTCGAAGGGGAGCGCCTCGAGAAGGGCGCCGATGGCTGGCGCGGCGGTGTTCCCTGCGTCATGCGCGCGTCACATGGGGATGGCGACGATGATGACTCGTGGGTTGGCGGGCTGAATGGGCTGTTGAAGTTTAACTTCCCGTTTGGGGAGTCGGAAGAGCCGTGAGGTGGTTGATGGACGAGGCCGCCATACATACACGTTGGGAAGGCGTCAGTGATGTGCTATTTGCCTCTCATGGACAGGACAGCTTGATACCCTGCATTATGCTATCGTTTCTTGGAAATATCAGGGGAAAATGTTTGTGCTTGTTTTTGTTATTGGGAGTCTGGATGACGAGTGTCGACGGGAGAGCCGCGGGGTACTCAGGACACTCAATTGACAGCAAGTGCGTGGAGTTCATCGACTCCGGAACTCGCTGGGTTAAGACGCATCGATCTCAACCATCTTCAAACACACATCCATTCAGTGGAGAAGCACGTATCTAATGCGTGTATGCAGCACTCTCTTAAGTTGCACAGCAAGCAAAAAGAGACTGTCGCATTTGCGAAAATATCAGTGAGCTACCACACATCCGGTTGACCCATTACCTCCCAATTAAGTCCTCGCAGTAATAGACGACGAAATACAAATGCTTGCCGCCAGATATTCATTGTTTGCCCCCCACCGTGAAGCAGTTCGCCTCACCCCGAAAAACTGACAGTAGAATCACCCTTCAGCAAGGTCCAATCATCCCCCTCTGTTCAGTCCATACCAAAGCAAAATCAAGTAGATATGAAGACTCCGAATCCCCCACCGTCAGCGGCCTCTTCCTCCCTTCATTCATCCATCTCATCCATCCTCTCACAGCATCGCCGCAACCCCGAGCACGAACATTCCAAACCCGGCCACCGCACCCTTCGCCGCTCCCGCGGTCTGCACAGCCGACGTCGTCGGCCGCGGACCGCCGCCACCGCCGTTGTTGGTGCCGGTGCCCGTACGACCGCCACCGCCGGCGGTGCTGGAGGGCGGCGCGGGACTGCCGTTTCCCGTCGTCGTCGATGGCGCCGATCCGCCGCCTGCAGCGGTCGATGTCGAGAGCGCGGTCGACGTGCTGGGCACCTCGCAGCCGCTGCCCGTGTCGGTGTCCGTGTCGGTGTCGGTCGTGACGGCAGTTTGGCTCCCGGCTGAGGATGAGGAGGAGACGGCGGCGCTGGTGGGGGCTGTGGTGGCGGGGGCGGCTGAGGAAGAGGAGGAGGAGCTGACTTGGGAGCAGAGTTTTTGGGTCGCGGGGAGGACTTGGTCTGTTGGTTGGGAGGGAACGGGAGGGTTAGTCCGGGTGCAGAGTTGGAGAGATAGTATGGGCATACTCAAGGCGACGTCGGCGCCGCATTTGTCCACGACGCAGGGCGTGGCGGCTGCCTTGATGGTGTCCATGTTTGCGCAGGCGCAGGCGACGTCGTTGGCCTGGCAATTGGTCTTGCTACTGATGGCGTCGGCGATGCAGGGCAGCGAGCACGCCGGCAGGATGCTGAGGTCCTGGGCTGAAGCGGCGGCCGCGAGGGCCAGCAAGGCAGCGAAGTGCTTCATGACGAGAGTAAGTCCACGTGGGAGTGAGAGGAAGCTTAGATACAATGAGCGGATGGAAGACTGGTCAAGCAACGAGTGTGAGGTGTGTAGTGGAGGCAGCGAACAGGAAACGAAATGTTGAGAGGTGCAGCGGTAGGTTGTTTATATGCCGGCTTCTCCTTCCCGGTCAAGAAGCGGTCCTTTCCCGCCCTACGCGTCATGACTTCAGCCGTTCCCTGCCGCCGGGAAGCAGCAGAGCCGTCATTCACGATAATACAGAGGGCACGAGACGTCGGCAGGCACGGCCTTCATTAGCCCACCGCGGGACATTGCCGGGCACAACTCCCTGTTCCTGCATGCACCTTCCCTGGTGGTAGTTGGACGTTGCATTTGATCGCTCGCGAAGAGGCAGCTTCGGTCACAGCAACCGGTTCAAGACGCCCACTCCGAGACAGCGTCTGTGTTCCCCGTGCCTCGGCTGCAGGCTGCAGCTGTGTCTTGGGCTTCAGTTGGCGCAGCAAGAGCAGAGCAGGGTGAGCAGCTGCAGGTGTCGTGAGACCAGCCCTTTCTGTTTTTTTTTTCCCCTCCTGGAGCAATCAGAATGCTTATTGCCGCAGTCAGGAAGTGACAACGATGCACTGCGTGCGTCTTCGATCATCGGATCGCTCCCGGTGTGCGGGGTCGAGCAGGCTAAAGTTACGACAGTTACATAATGATGTGACTGAGAAACGAACGACGGGAGCGGTTAACTGTGATCCAGTTGTTGGCTCTCAGATTGATGAAGACATGGAACCAACCAACCGTCCGGGCCACCCTCCAAGCCGGGAATGTCAGGTTCATCGAGAATCGCATCTCCGGCAGCAGCTCCTCACATTTACCACCCCCCAGAAACTCGCGGTATCTTCATCAACTGGCCATGGTCATGACGTCGTACCATGGCGATCAATGTATTTTCAGCGCGCACCAGTCTCGTCTCTTCATGCTCTTTATTCAGGCACAAACTGAGGGGGGACAGAACGTAAAACTCCGACATAGAGAAGAAAGCTGAAGACGAGCTGGAGGCGGAGAGCCGTGAGCTTCCATTTGTACACACCGCCTGCCTCAGCTACCTACCGACAGTACACCAGCATTCAGTCACCGCAGCCGAGGTGGCCCGACCTTCTTCCCCCCCAACCTGAATCTGCGGGCCGGTCAGCACTTTAACGGTGACGTTCTGCGCCTCCCGACCACTCGCAACTCTCCCCGCACCCGGCCGGCTTCCTCTTCTGGACGGTGGTGGGTGTCACGAGTGAAACACCATTCCTCCCTCCTGAGCCAAAGTCTGCCAGTCTGCGCATTGCCGCCACCCCTTACCAGCCGCCCACCATCTCCGGGTTGTGTTGCCGAAGCGCTAGATCACCAGGACGTGTCGAGAAACATACGATCGGGCTCTATCTGCCCATGTTTCATTGGTGTCTGTGGCTGTTGCTGTTTTCATTTCCGAGGTTGAGATCAGAATCCATGCATGAATAAGATTCTTCAGCTGTTATATACGACTTATCCTATGTATCCGCATAGCGATTCACGGTCGCGGTGCCGTACGTTGGGCCCTTTGTGAGATCGTTTGAGCTCCGAACTGTATCTTGGCACGCCAATGAATGGCATGGTCGGGATCTCAACATTGACTGACTGCGAACAGCCCTCAGTTCCAATCACTCCCAATGCCGAGTGGGAACTAAGTCCGCATGCTTGCTGCTCTGCGCCTGTATCAATGATGCCCAAATGTTCTCATCAAAGCGCTCCTCCGCAATCCCCAGACGCGCAGCAATCAGGTTGGGAAGGGCTGGCCGGAATTTCCAGGAATGAAACGATCCACCGCCGACGTAGTAGACGTTGTTAGCCCCTCCTATCTGCTGAATACGAAAGGACTGGCTGTCCGTGAAAGCATCCCTGTGGTTTGAGGTTAGTAGAGACGAACAAACGTCCAGTAGCAACCACGCACCAACACATTCTGGAGATTACGGTCGGACAGCCCTCTAAGCTTGGGAAATAAGTCTCCAAGAGCCTCCTGCTGTCCTTGAGACAAGGATGTGTCGGGTCTAGAAGACTGGGTGCTGCTGCGGTAGAGTTGAGGGCGAAGGAATGAGGGGTATTGACTCTCATGATCCGCTCGGGGGTTGGAGGCAGAATCTCGCCTGATACAAGTTTTAGTAACGATAATCGGGAGAGAGATATTGGACTTACCCTTCCCAGGTTGACAAATGATGGGCATCTTCCGGTACTTTGAATACTGTTCCTCAGAGAGCTGGACGCCCAAAACGGGTACACCCACGATCTGGCAGTCGACCAGCAAGAGGTTGTGGGTTGCCAGGAGCTCGTTGGCTCGCCACCCGGTCGCCAGGATAACCGTCCTGCCAAGCACCTCCTCCTCCTTTGCGCCCAGGCGCACTCCTCGGCAAAACGCACCCTCCAGGATCAGGCTTGTCACGGTTCCCCTTCTCGGCTTGACGCGACTCTGTGCAAGCAGAGCGCGCTGGAGATTGTTTGCTTCCACCCACCCTACGTTGTCTGCTCTGGTGATGAGCAGGTTGTTCTCCACGTGGGCATTTGGGAATACGTGTTGAAACTCATCAGCTGAGACGCGTTCCGTCCCCCTGGGGATGCTTCCCCGCCGGGCTTGCTCCTCATCCTGCAGCAGAAACCAACCGGACCGGTGGAAATATCTCCGGTACGGGTCTTCCGTTTGGAAGGCATCGAGACAAGTCTGCGCAAACTGGCGGTACGCCGGGTCGGCGTACTCCGCGCGGACGATCCTGACAATGTCGGCGGACGCTGCAGTTGGATGCTCCGGATCGTCATCAGAGATCCAAGCCACAGAACATCCCGCCCTGTCGTATGCTTCCACGGCTGAAGCACCCCAGATCCCGGCGCCGACAACGACAACGTCGTGGATCATGCTCGCTCAGGGGCAGCAGTGGCAACGTCTCAAGTTGTTGGAAGCACTAGTAGGGAATGGATGGCAAGAAGGGAGGTAGGTTGCAGGAATTGCAGATGGCCACGTCGGGTTGAAGAATGCGACATCAGGAATGCGGGGTTTGCTGTGCCTGTCTTGCGGGTTGACTTGGGCCAACGCACGCCATGCAGAACTGCGAAGGAAAATCCCAGGGACATCGGTTGTTGTGATACGTATTGATGCGGTGAGATGGTGGATGGAGGGGACACCTGAGGAAGCTCGGGGCATTGAACGAAGGTGATTCAAGCTGTCTGGCTTGAATGTGATAATCGGGAGGCTCCCGCAGTCACAAGACGTAAAAGCCCACTGGGACTGACGAGTCCTCCAGGTAAGCACTTCTATTTCTACCTGATGCCGGGCTGTTATCTCAGCCACCGACCCATTACCTGCTGTGCAGAGTGCCGTTGCAAAGTTGCGGATTGATGTGGTACCGTCACGAGCAAGAATCTCCAGCTCCCCTGTAGGTTCGCGTCATGTTTCTGTCCCGTTCACTCCGTGCCGCTGATAATAGAGCATTCAGAGACGCCAAAGTTAGCGGGCTCACTCGCTGGTGCTCCAGGAGGGCGCACCTACCTCGAGACGTTTAAGCCAGCCAAAATGCTGCTGCCGACAGGTCGCACCTGCTGGTTAGCGCCTCGCCGTGTTCGGTTGCCTGGAATCGAGTCACAATGTTGGAATGACTTACCCGAGCGATACCTCGATTTCCACGGCCCAGCCTCTGATTCCACCTGAATGTTCCATGTCAAATGCCGAGTGTCCGGCCGATGGGCGGAGGGCATGTTGCAAACACAGAATGCAAGAGCGAAGGAGATGGGGAAGAAGGAAGAAATGGAGACGGGGAAAACGAAAGGGAAAACGGCGTGCCAGCGCCAGGACATCAAGAGAGAACGACTGAAGGAAACGAGATACTTACGTCAGTTCCTAACACACGTCTCCCGCATGGCGATAGGGATTTGTTTCTTGGCTGTGATGACCCGGGGAGGCGGTCAGATCCCACAGTCCAGAGAGTTTCCATCTACGTAGAGTCCAAATCCCCTGGTCCCCCTCTCCTTCATTCTGCTTCTTCTCTGGCATCCTCTTCACATCACGGCCGTGTTGCAGTAGGCCTCAGGCGGCCACTGCAAACGGCGGGTTGTGGAGTGCACCTGTCAGTCTCTCGTTCCCTCGTCTTCTCCATCGTTGTTGGTCTTGATCTTTTTTTCTGAGTCAGTAGTACGCGGAAGGGAGGCTCCCCTCACCAACCCACCTGACCTCAGGCGACCAGATGAGCAGTGGAAGTTGTCGCATGCGCGGTGATACTGTCCAAGCACGTTAGTGTCGAGGGTTCGAAGGCAAGCGTTTGAACCACAGCCGCCGGACGAAATTCCGGCAACGTGATGTCCAGGAGGCCACTTGGCCACGCGAGCACCGGCACACCCGACTTCGGGCTGGGGAAGAATGATTGACTGGGTAAGCCCCATCGGTCTGGGGTGGTAGCTCCAGAAGGTGTGAATGAGAAGCGGTTGTTGGAGAAACATTGTTGTTGGGGGGGAAAAAAAGACCGAGAAAGGATGGATGGCGGTGGGTGCAGGTCTGGGAGAAGAAGAAAGGAGGAGAAGAATATGAATCGAGGAATGGCTGGCCAGGTCCCCTTATATACGGGTTCTGGCGAATATGCAGCGGTGCCGAACCTGCCTGTCCGCCTGACCAGGTGAGGCCATCATGACGGGTGTGCCAAGGGAGCATCTCCATATCGACTGGTTGTGCAGGGGGCAACGCAGAAAGAAGAAGCCATCGTGACCGGTCTGTCAGAGAGGTTGCTCCTATCAACCGGTGGTGCCGCGCGCAAAGCAGCGAAAAAGCAGGGGGCTGGCCAAAAGGCAGGTGGTATGAGGCTCGCCTGACGGAGTGAAGCTATCGAGACCGATTTCCCGGAGGCATTGTCCGCAGCGAAGGAGCAAGAGGGCAAGGTCACAAATCACGGTGTGAGGTAACCCTTCACTCTGGCAAGCCGCGTGTGACGAGATATTAATCACGCTCCTGCGCAACATGTCTCGCCACCGCTGTGATGCCGAGCACAACCTTCCAAACTATCGCATGCTGTCCAACCGAGCTGCATGGCCCGGTCCGACCATGCACTGTATCCCCATCGCGAGAGTGGCGCCGCGTGGCTGACATCGCACATCCGAGGATGACGGGCATGAGGGAGGAGGCCAGGACACAGCACATGCTGGGACAATGGAAGGAAGCACAAGCACGTGGATGGGTGGACTACACACAAACAGAGACGATGGCAAGCCAGTCAGTGAAGTCAGTGAAGCCAAGCAACTTTTTTTGAGCTTTCGACGAGAAACATCCAAGGCATCTATCTATAGACTACTCGGCGAGAAATGACAAGCCGCTTCGAACAGCAGGAGATACACACCCGACGTGATGCCACCAGAGGGCTTAAGACAGCTAGCCAGCTAAGCAGCGCGCAGCGTCCCAGCCCGACGCCAGTTTAATCCACGGCGGCAAGCAAGCAGAGCAAAGCGAGGACGGAAAATGCCTCAGATAGGGCTGGTCGCTTCTCTCAAACTAGCGCCGCTGCCGCTGCCAGACCGCACACTGCTGCGTCCCGAGCCGCCTGAGCCAAAGCCGGAGCCCGAGCCCGACGAGCCCGAGCCTGACGCAGAGCCCCCCTTGACATGAAACCCGGGCGGGCTACGCAGCGGGACAGATCCGGGCGCGCTGCCGACAAGGCCGCCGCCGTTGCCGCGGTGGTGGCCGATGGGCAGCACTCCGGCAGCAGCATTGGCGGGGTTGCCGTTGGCGTTGGGGTAATTGACGCTGCCGCTGCCGCTGTCGTGCTCGTCCTCGTCAGTCGACTGCGTGAAGCCCGAGACGTTGCTCAGCATGGACGACGAGCGGCCGCGGGTCCTGTTGTGAGGCGGCGGGGTGCCCAGCGCGGTCTGGAGTGGGGTCGGGAAGGCGGACGAGAGCTGCGCGGTGGCGAGGAGCGGGGTGGCTTGCGCGGACATGGACACGGGCGGCCACACGGGCTGGGCCGTGTAGGGGGCCGCGGGCGCCGGCGGGCCCCAGTGCACGGGTGGCGCGAAGTGGTTGCTGCTGGGCTGGGGAGGAGCTGCCGCCGCCGCCGCCGCGTCGTCCTGGAAGCTGGCCAGGTACGCCTGCATGTGCGAGGCCATCTCGTGGACCTGGGCCTGCTTCGCAGCGTTACTGGCGCGCAGGGCCTGGATCCGATCGCTGATGTTCTGCTCGGCCCGGGCAAGCTCGGCCTGGAGCTCGGCGCGCTCCTGCCGGCGCCGCTCGACCTCGTTCAGGCCCCGCGCGTTGGCGTCGGTGATGCGCGCGTGCTCGTCGTCGACCTTGGCGATGCGGGCGGCAATCTTGTTCCTCTTGGCCCGCAGACTGGAGTTCTCCTCTTCGAGCGCCTTGACTTGCTTGTCGATGGATGCCTTGAAGCTCTTGAAGTCCGCACGAGCCTGGTCGAACTTTGCCTTCTCAGCAGTCCAGGCGTTATGCTTCGCACGATGCTCCTTGACCAAGCCATCTGGCACGGTTGCCAGCTCCTTCAATTGCGCCTCAAGTTCGGAAAGGGACTCCTCGGCCCGCTTTTCCTGTATCTTGTTCTGTGCAATCTTCTGCCTCAGCTTCTCGTCATCCCCACCGGCCGACTGGACAGCACACGAAAGCTTCTCGATCTCCTTCCTCGCAGCATTCAGCCGGCGGTTGTTGTCCTTTCGTACAGCCTTGAGTCGAGCCTTCTCGTCGGCCAACTTCACCTCGGCAGATGCGATTGATGCCCGGAGTGTTGTTGCTGGCGAGTCGTGCCGTGCGTGCGATCGCGGATTGCTGGCGGTCTTGGGGGTGGCTTCGAGGTCCTTACTCTTCGCAGGCACCGTCCTGACGCTCGTAGAGAAAATCACCTCGCCGGTACGCGTGCTGACAAACTCACACTCGTAGTTGGACAGAGGAGTCAGTCCGTAGATGTCGCCGGTCCATCGCGTGCCCTGGTAGTTCTCCTCCTCGGGGTTTTCGATCGGTATGATTCGCGTTGGCTGCCAGATCGCGTTGTTGACCCTGACATAGAAAGGCTTGGACGTGTCTATCCCGTGCTTGCTGTCTTCCTGCGCCGCGTCCTCCTCTCCGACGTCCGGGAAATGGCTGGTGTTGAAGCAGACTTCGTCACAGCCGACGTAGCAGATCCAGATCTGCTCGGGTTGGGTGTGGAAGGGCGCGTTTCCGAGATTGTGGATATCCGTAGCGTCCGTGCCGGCCGACTCGTTCGTTGCGTGCTGCAACTCGTACTCCTTGACCATGACAATCTTGGTGCTGGCGAGCGCAGCCCACAGAGGTTGCCTGATCCTGACCTGGGCGCTCTGCTTCCTCCTCTTCTTGTTGGACAGCACGCTTGTCTGCAGGTGGGCGTCGCTATCAGCTGCCATCAGCGCAACGTCGGAGCAGCCCTCGGTGGGCAACGGCACCGACTTGCCCGATTCCGGGTCCAACAGGCCTTGTGACTGCAAATCCCGTCGCTCTCTGCGCAAGTACCATTCCCTGATGCACCGAACCAAGCCCTGCGTGAGGATGTGAATGGCCAGAACGCTCCTCACCCATCCGTAGGGGCCTTTCTTGTCGAAGGCGCGCACACTTCGCTCGGGATCCGACGAAAGGAAACGGTTTGGGCCAAAGATGGCTGTCAAGCGAGAAAGCCCGTTCCACTTCGCATACTGAGTCCAATGCGACACGCCGACAAGCGCAACACAGAGCACGATGTTGCTCGTGGTCCCCTGCCTCGACGACCCGCCTCCGCCACCAAGGGTTAACGAAATGACCACCTGGGCGAGGTCCAAGATGAACTGCTGAATGGGCGCCCAGAGAAACAACCAGATGAGCAACATGATCACGTCCATGCAGATCAGGGTCGTCAGTGACGGGGTTCCCTGGCTCCCGTCAAAGATCTCGGCGACGCTCAGGCCGGAACTGGTGGTCACGGGAGGTACGAAGGTCAGGCAGGTGAAGAGCATGTAGATGCCGGCCAGCACGGCGGGCGACGCCTGCATGAGGATGATGAGGAGGGCAATCGTGTCCTGGAGCGGGCAGGATCGGAGCACCGTGATGACCAGGTCCAAGGGTCCGGGGTCGCGGTGCACGTTCGTGTTCTTGGCATCGTTGACATCGATCATACGTCGCTGAGCGCCTCCTTCTTCGGAAATGGTATGCGTGGCCGGGGCGGGGAGCGAATCGGTGGATGAGGACTCGGAGTAGGTGCCTAGAGAGCCGCGCCGCAGCAGCTCGGCCGCCTTCCGCTCGGGGGCCATGTCGTCGGGGCACGCTGGGGAACCATTCGCAGTCGCGGGCACGGAGGGCACGGGCAGGGTCGAGGCATTGTCGGGGGCGGACTTGAGGCCGCCATCAAGCTGGGTCTGGCTCTTCTGGTGCTTGA
Organism: Chaetomiaceae sp. R4402; assembly: GCA_023628555.1. Classification (NCBI taxonomy): domain Eukaryota; kingdom Fungi; phylum Ascomycota; class Sordariomycetes; order Sordariales; family Chaetomiaceae; species Chaetomiaceae sp. R4402. The sequence goes on from JAMAKO010000002.1 coordinate 18,512, forward strand.
CGACGCGGCGGCCGGGGCCTACCAGGCCATTCTCGTGTCGGCCGTCGCGCTGGTTGCTTGCTCCCTGGTGACGCTTTGCTGGGTTTGACGCGCGAGGCATGCGCATCCGCTGACCCAGAAGCGTGTTCTGGACCAGCCCAAGACGTGGTTGAGGGGGAGGGGTTGTGGCGACAACACCGTCCGCTTTCCCTTGTGCTCGGAAAGGCGCTTTCCTCCTCTGGCGGGCGGCAGGATTGACCGCAGGGCGGACTGTCGCAAAAGGCACGCGATCGGCAACAAGTCTGCCCTGACTTGGGCTCGCACCGAGGTCAAACTCTCGGTGTCTTTTTTTGAAGCAGTGAGGGGCCTGTCGCGCGCCAATTGTGGTGATGCGTCGAAAATGGCAAGGAGAGGAGCCAGGATTCGAGCGAGGCGACGCAGGATGGTTTGCGTTAGGTTAAAGCATAAAAGGAGGAAAGCGGGTTTTTGGATTGGCGGCTGAGGATTTTGGGTGGCAGCCTGCGCCGAGCACAGTGTCAACCCGGCTGCAGTGGGGCAGGCCAGCGACGAAATTAGTATTTTCAGATCGCTCCAGCGCTGTGGCGACCCGCACCAGGCTCTGCTGGCATTGCCGGCAGGCCAATCCCTCAATGCAAGGTACAACGGCGGGATGGGATGGGGTGGATGGCTCGAATGGGCATCAGCACCCGACCTGCACCATGAAAATCCATCACCGTGATGAGTCAGGTACAAACGGCATGGAGATGGAAGCACATAACAACCCCAACAGCCTTGCCCCGTGAGCCAGTTTCGCACCATACTATCAACCGAATGGAGATGGCGAATACAGTCCGATGTTGTCTGCGGCGTCGCATGGATACCCGGCTTGTTGGTCCGTTGCTGATCCTGCGATGCACGCTGGGATGGGCTTTGCCGTAACGGCGTGGGCCCCCACCGTTTGAAGTTGGCGGTGGGGAATGCACGAGGCAGCTCCTCTTCGCAACTCTCCCTGCATGCTGCAACGAACGGCACAGCGACGGCGTCAGATTAACTAGCAGGTTTGACCAGTTGACACGGCCAGCAGTCCCCGCGATGGAGCTCCACCGTCAAACAACAACCCCTCAGTGAACCCGACCAGTGCCGTAATCGCTCTCCAAAAAGCGTGGATGTTTGTTTGGCATTTCATGCTGACATCCCATGCCCTGGGCCGCCGGTAAATGCCGAGGCAGCAGGTGTCGGCGAATCAATTCGCACCGCGAGACGGGTGCAGCAGCATGCGGGGAGGCGGTTGCATTGCTGTCGATCACTGCTTGGTCACGGTGGAGCATCATGAACATCCATCGAGCACCGACTCCCGGCATAGCGATCGCTCGACAGCACACCCTGCTGTGTGCAAGCAAACCCAGCGAAACCTTCAAGTCAAGTCTCACCGCTGCGGCCGAGCTCATGTCTCCGTCCAGAGTTCAGCACCAGGTCTACGTCCGCATCAAGGTTGACTGGCTGGCAAGCTCCCTCGCCGTCGGAGCCTCCAGCGCCGCGTCCGTATTGATCCACGCCATATCAGACCCCAACCTCCAACCAGCGATGTCGACATCAAGACCCCGTGAAACAGAATGCGATAGGGTTGATAGCGCCAGGCCAGCACGCCACAAAGACAGGACACCACAAAACGTATGTCCTCCCCCCGTAGCTTCCCCCCTCATCAGTTGACGTCGCGCGGCAGGGCGTCTGATCTCCCTTCGGCACTTGCAAAAACACCCGGCGACCCGGATTGGCCAAACCCGCCCGCCCACGGCCCACCCGTACCGGTAGTGGTGGTCGACCGCATACAAGTCACCTTCCCTTTCCACCCAAGCGCCGCATAATAACCGGCCTCGGAGGTCGTACCTAGCGCCCGTGTGTTCGTTCGGCTGCCCGGCCGGCCTAGCGTCGCTGCTTAGCTAGCATCTGGTGCTCGCGCCAGCAGTCAGCAAATCCCGCACAAGCAGACAGACAAGTTAACAGCAAACTAGACATGCGGAGGTACTCGCTGCCCTCGATACGTCGGTCGCCCCTGTGCTTCATGGGCGAGTGCGACTGTAATCTCTGGGCGAGGGCCTTTGTACCTGTGATTCAGTGACCACTATGTACCTAGGTAGGTATGTACCACTAAGAGCCTAGGCTGCTAGCTGACTTTCCATGTCCTTCGTAACACTTCAAGACATGATAGAGCCAAGCCTCGGGCGTCCGCGGGTAGCGGCAGTGAGAGGTACCCGCGTAGCTGTCGTCGACTCGGTGAAACAGTGGCATGCGTGTGACGAGCGGATTGATCTAGCCCCATGACTGCATGCGGTACTGAGCAGCGCCCCTGGTCACACCTCGCGTCAACTAGGGACCTATGCTGACCCTGTCGGAGCTAGGATGTGAATGTGGTGTGAGGAGAGCCACGCCCTTCACGCGACTCAGCGCCGCACTTGTGCAATCTCACTCTATGTCAGCCAGGGACCAGGCAACTTGAAATTGCGCAAGCGTCTTTCAGACATTGAACTCAGAATCAACTCATAGCTGGGCGTGAAACCACAGGAGCCTCATCAGGTGTCCTTCAAGGTTGAACAAATGGAGCGACTAGTCGCTCGGAGTGCCCAGTGCGCGGGAGGAAAGCGATAGAGGCACGACAGTAACGAACCTTGCTTCTCACAGTGCATAAAGCAGCCCACACATGAAACGGACGTCACGCCCAACGGCGGCTGGACTACCTATGAGGTAGAGGCGGATTGATGGAGGCTCGTGCTTGGGACCCTGACATGCAACACCCCAGGCTTTATACAACGGCTGCACGGAAACTGCTGAGATATAAGGTCAACAAAGAACAGCCTTGAAGAAGGCAGAACGTCTTCGCGGTAATGGAATGCCATCTTCACGCTCCCAGGTGCGGGCCAGCCACCGTCAGATCCTACCTTGGTACACATTCGTTCATTCACCTCAGGCAGCACAGATTGAAACAGCAGCACAGGTTGGCCGGCACGTTGAACTCGCTAGAAACCTAGAAAATCTGTTTCTATGAAACTTTCGCGAGGTTTAGTTAATTCGGTACCAGTCAAGACGGTACATGCTGGCTCGGACACCCTGGCAGGGCTTATGTAGAAGCGCGTCAAAGTTGAAACTCACAGACTGTGTTCTCCACTAGGGATTCGCGAAAACCAAAAGATGGAAATCTCCCAGATTCTCTTCCGTTTGCTATTCGCAGAGTGTATTCCCGCCGCGACAGTATGGCTATCTAAGTCGGTGCAGTCAGGTTCCTCAACCTAGCGTGCTACCGGATGTGCATTGATGGAGGGTGTTGTCAAGTGACCCCCGCCGCTTCCTACAACGCACGTGGAAACGGAAAGTACTGCTAAGAGTCAAGCTTCTAGCTGGAAATAAGTCCACATCAAACTAAGACACCATGCAGCTTGCTAATAAGACCAAACGAGGTTGGATAGGCCACGAAACCGTATACCGAGAACGTGACGGGATGGTTACCTAGGTACGCTCCGACGAACACCGGGATGCTGTTTGTCTCATTCGGACTCTTTAACGCCTTCCCTAAATACATACACTCAGCCTACATGCAGTCTCCAGGGAGGTATGTATGGATACTTGGCATAGAATGTGGGTAGAGTTTGGGCAATGACAACTTGACATTTGTCACGCCCAACCCAAGTCTCTCTAGTCATCCTACCCGTGGATAGGGCTGCTCCATATGGTCCGTCAGTGATAAACTGGCTCACTTGCCTTGATAGACTTCCTCTGAGATTTACCACCAGAGCGGCGACTGCCTCGTTGTAGACACAATGCCGGGTGCATTTCCACAGTCTTAAAGCCTTGTACCCGAGAGATAGTTGCTCACTCACCCTTGGCCGTCGTTGTTGATCCTCAGCATCATTTCCGTCAATGCCCAGTCTGGAGTTTTCCTTAGATAGCAGAAAGGTAGCAACGTAATTTCGCACTGGATAACGGAACCACCATTTTACCTTATGGAACAGATCCGCATCATGCAGCGCAGTTCCGGTCAGCCAGCTTACAAGACGAGGTGCAGTCTCCAATACTTGAAGAGGCAACGCGGAGCAAATACACGCCGACTCTCGGGCTCAAGCCTTCATCTCTGTCTCTTTCTTGTCTGTTGGCATTCTGAATATATGAAGCATCCCGAAGACTCGGCGGTTGAAAACGCGCATGGATTTCGGAGGAGATGAACACAGCTTGGTATCTAATGCAACCACTCTCAATCGTCGATGTATCAGCTATGTGCTGCTACCGTCGGCCTTTGCTGCACCCATGTCTTCAACCGCGTCAGGCCGGTCCCACGTCTCCTTTTCCAACCTCTCAACCGCCCGGAGCAGCTCCCTTATCCGGCTCCTTGCCCGCACGGTCTCCTGCTCCTGCAGCTTCCACGTCTCGGCGAATAATTCCACCATAAAGCCCGGCATGCTGGTCTTCCCGCCAGCCTTGTAATCGTACACCACGATATCCTCCTCCAGGCGGCAAGAGATGCGCCTGTGCTGGTGTGACAGAACAATGCAGTCGAGCAAGAACGAGCTTGGAGCTGGGTCACCTTCCGGCTTGGCCCGCAGTTTGTGATAGACCGAGATCCGGTCGGGGTAGACCATTGGCTGCACCCTTGATGTCAGTCATCTCCAACATAACTCACGACAGCGCCAGAGCGGATACATACAAACTTGAAGTCGGCCTTCAAGCTGCGCATGATGAGCCCCGTCGCCTTGGGCGACATCAGCTCAGCCCATTCGTCGCGGTGCTGCGGGTCGACATGGACAGCAAAGTTGGTGATCCAGTTCACGCGTGCCGACTCAGCGTAGCGGTAGTAGTTGACGTTGTTGACGTGTCCCTGTCACCGTCCCCTTTCTGTTAGCACTCCCGCTCTCTGCGCCCGCACTGTCCAGGACGAGCAACGGCAAGTGCACCTACGAAAGCGTCCATCTCCCCCCATGCGATTTCCCTCCCGTCCAGCCCTCGCCGCCCGCCCGTCAGGAAACCCTCGCTGCCGGCCAGCAGCTCCCTCCACTCGGTCGCTAGCGCGCGCAGCACCACGGCGGCTTGTGAGATTTGCTGGCGGCTGCAGCCGAAGACGATGCACTTGCCGATGCGGGCGCGCAGCTCAGCGAGCCATCGGGAAGGGGGCGGCGGCGGGGGCTCAATGACGAGTTCTGAGGAGCCGCGACGGGCTGCGGAGACGGAGAACGGCCTGCGAAGACATTGACGTGATGCATGCGGCCCTGTTTGGGTGGACAGGGCTGGGGCGTGGCCGCATAGCCTCTCGGCGAACCTCCTGCGCGCTGGTGGGAGGACGGACGCCATCATTCCAGGAAGCCCGCGGGGTGGGTGAGTACTTGAGGAAAGAACCGATTGAGCGGGGTTCTCTCCTTTTTGCAGCGGTGTCAGTGCAGGTGTATGTGTCTGGAAGTCAACCTCATCCCTGTTTTACAATCTCAAAGCAACTGTATCCCCATCATGCCAGCTTCCATAGGCCCGGGGTGGTGCTGGCGCCATCGGCTCGGCCTCTCGGCATGGCGGGGAGCGAGGATCGAAATGGTGGGGCTCTTGGGGGTCCCTGTCAGGCCGACGACAGTTGGGTCATGCCAGCTGAGCGTGCGTTACAATGTGTGAACGAATGAATGTTAGGACGTCGCAGATAATACGGAGAGACGGAGAGGAGTGAGTTTGTTCAAGAGGAAGTTTGATGTATGAGGTTACCGAAGACCCAAAAGGTTGGCGTAGGCCGGCTTCATAAGAAGAAAGGAAGGCGCTGCCCTGCTACTATGCTTCTCTTGACCGTCGTGGAGGGAGGGCTTGGGAGGGCTGGGCTTGTGATAAGATAAGACAAGCATGTACGTTAACAGCTGGGATCCGACTGTCGTCACCAGCCTAAGTCAAGGTCTCGGTCTCAACACAATAGTACGCCAGAAACGAACCCCGTGTCTCGCCTCTCACGTCTTGAGCTTCGCCTCAGCACGGTGTCTGAAGCCATGAGCAATATCTGGCTATAGCACGTTTAAGGCCCTGCTACCTCGGTGTCCCGAATCAACATGCCTGCCGCTCGCAGCCCGGAGCTGAGGAGGCAAGTCATCGCCATTTACAAACGCAAGCTGCTCCCTTCTAGCTAGACTTCATTTCCTACCTACCTACACAAGCGAGCGTAATTGACTAACAGTCGTCCTGGACTCCCGGATCACAGAACTCCTCTTCCTCGGCCGTGAGTACCCGCAGGGGTACGATTACTTCCGGCCGCGCCTCCACCGCGCCTTCATGGCGAATGCACACCTCACCGACGAAGGCGAGATCAAGCAGGGCATTGCGCGTGCAGAGTTTGTCAGAAAAGGTGCGACGCAAATACTGAACTGCAAACCCATCAAACATGTCTCAACTCCTTCGACGCAAACAAGTCTTGTCTTGCGGGGATTCGCCTGGCACGGCGTGACACAGGATGAGATTGGGATCATGACATACGCATCCAGCTAACGCCACCTTGCACACCACTTCAGAGATCGAAGCATTGTACGGATAAGTCAACCACCTACGTGCTTAGTACAACACACACTGCCATGTATCCCCCGTCAAAATGCAATCATGAGCCACACACCACTGACTGCGCAATCCCGCTTCGACACTGACCCTCTTCGCCTTCACACAGATACTACCTCAAACGGTACCGCACGCTGAGGAAGCGATACGACGGAGCATAACTTACTGCAGTGATATTAAACATAAAAACAAAGACCAAGCCATTTACAGAGCGGACCTCGTTGGGCAAATCCTATTCATATAGGTGGCATACACATGTTGCTGTTCGAGGCCCTTTTGCTAGTCCCAGCCACAACGCCTACCTACCTGTTACATGATATCAAACTGAAGAAACCAGCAGGCAGCCCAGCTGCCACTGCAGTTCAATCTATCACTGCCATCCTCTCCCTCTGTCTTCACTTCCGTGTTGCATCGTCACACATACACGCACACACACACACACACGAACCACAGAAAGACATCACCTCTTCCGCGCCCACCACGCCCCCACCTCCAAACACTCACCCCAGGACGTGCCATTCTCCCTCACCAAGTCATTCATCATCTTGCCCAGCCACGTATCCCACTCGTCCTGGCTCTTGCCACACACCTCCCTCAGCACCGGCTCCAAGCTCTGAATCTGCTGCACAACCGTCATAAGCGCGATGCGCCGCAGCGCCGCAGCCGCCGGCTCCAGCCCTTTAGTTCCACCACCACCACCACCATCATCACGCCTCCCACCCCCACCCCCAGCAACAGCACGCCCCTTCCCAAGCCCGGCCGACATATCCACATAGCTCTTCCCATCCTTGGTGACCACGCCACCGACCCCTTCGCGCTCCCACCGGATCTCAGACAGCGGCACGGCCAGGCGCCGGCTGCCGACGCCCGTCAGCACCTCGGCCTCCTGGATCAGCAGCGGGCCGATGACGGTGCAGGGCATGGCGCACAGGGCGCGCGCCTCGAGCGCGCGCGACACCCAGCTGTTGTACTCGACTAGGAAGTTGTTGAGGGGGGTGCTGAGGGGGGTGTTGCCGGTCATGACGTAGGCGCCGCCGAGTTGCGGGGAGTCGGAGTCATCGTCGTCGTCGGTGGATGTTTCGGTGAGTTGGTCGGCCGCGTCGGTGGGTGGTGCTGGTGGTGGTGCTGGTGTTGGCCCGGACGTGGTCGCGCTCTCGGGCACGTGCGGACGCAACATGCGCAGCAGGTGGTCGGTCTCCCAGATCTCGAGCGTGCCGCCGGGCCGCAACACGCGGATGTACTCCTCGATGAGGCCCTGCTGCATGGTCATGGACGTGGCCAGCGCCATGTCCTTGGCCATGACGAAGTCGAAGCTCTCGTCGGGGAAGGGCAGCGGCAGCTTGCGCAGGTCGTGCTGCACGAACCGCCAGTTCATGTCCTGGTCCGGCCGGGCGACGGCTGCGGCTGCTGACGCGTCCGTGGCGGCGGCTGTGGGAGGAGCGGAGGAGGAGGTGGTGGAGGAGGCGGCCCCGCTGCTGCTGCTGTTGCTGTTGCTGTTGCTGCTGGGGCCCGCGTTGGGCGGCAGGGGTACGATGTCCAGGCCGGTGAATGACATGTCGGCGTGCTGGCCGCGTGCCTCGTAGTATCGGTAGCACATCATGCTCCAGAAGCCCGTGCCACAGCCAATCTCCAATATCCGTGGGGGCGGTTTGTTGGCAAACGCGGGGGAGCATATCGGGCGCCCGAACAGCTGCATCAACAGCATCGTTTTGAGGCTCTGCCGGTGCAGCTCTTCGAGGTCGATGGGTAATGGATACGGGAGTGTCGCGTCGGCGAGGTAGGTCCGTCCATTCCGCGCGATGAAGGGCCGATGCTGGTGGCTCGAGTCGGAGGAGGTCTGCTCGGTCGAGTGCATCGTGCGGTTGCTCGTCGTGGTCGCGCCCGAGACGCTGGACACGCTCTCGGCGCGGGGCAGCTTGAGCCCGTCTGCGTAGGCGAACATGCCGGACTGCTGGATCGTGCGGCGGTCGGGGAAGGTGACGGCGGCGGCGGCGGTACCCGGGTTGCCGAAGGAGGCCGTGAGGGCGCCCGCAGAGGCCGGCGTGCGGGCGGAATGCGGGTCGGGAGAGTTGGCGGCGCCGGTGTTCCTGTGGCTGGCGTCTTGCGTGTTAAGTCGGGGTGTTGCCGGCAGCTGCTTGTCCTGGTAGTACTTGAGCGACGACGCAGGCATCCGAGGATCGCGCTCGCGCTCCCGCTCGCGCTCCCGCGTCGAGTCGCGGCGCGAGGGGTGGCCGTGGTAGTTATGCTGTTGTTGCTGTTGCTGTTGCTGCGGCTGCTGCTGCTCGGTTCTGGCGCCGGTTCCGCTGCGATCGGCCCCGGCACCGTCCGGGGACTGGTGGTGGTGCTGGCTGGTTTGCGGCGGCGGCGCTGCTGCTGCTGCTTGGTGCTCAGTGCGGCCGCCGCTGCTGCTGTTGGTGCTCGCACTGTTCGTCCGCGCGTGGCCGGGAATGCGCGATCGCTTCTTTGTTGCTGCCGTGCCCGACGTCGAGTTGGAGCGGCCGGGCTTCTTGTTGCGGTGCGAGTGGTGCGCGCCCTCGACTTCATAAGTGAGATAGGGGGCCTTGGCGGCGGCGTATCCGGTGAGGAACTCCATTTTGACCCCAACCCACCCGAAACTTTTTCCCCGTTTTCCCCCCTCGACCAGACGCCGTCAGCAGGGGTGCGACTGAGTGAGAGGCCCTGAACGGGGGGCGGAGCTTGCCCCGCCCGGGCTGTCCGCGGCGCGCCTTCCGGTGCGCTGAGTGCTGCAGCTATAGTGGGTGCAGCCGCTAAAAGTCAACCTGGAATCAGCCGTCAGGCGGGCTGACCCCTGGAGTCTGCGATTGTGCGCGCCGCCTTCGTCGCAGCACCTTCCGTCGGCCGTCTTTGGGGGTCGCGCGCACCAAAATCCAACCCTAAACGACGCATGCGGAGATTGCTCAGCCGTTCGTGCGCTGTCTCCCGTCTCCCGTCTCCCGGTCCTGCTCCCCTCCAACGAGCGAGCTTGTGCAGCGCGGCCCGGCCGTGGTGATTCCAAGCGTGAGGTGCTTCAGCCCGTCCCGTCCCCTGCCCTGCCCTGGCCCTTCGCGAAACGCTCCGGGCGATCACCTGGAACGGGGCCGGGCAGCAATGGAACCTGGAAGCAGGAGAACGTCGTCTCTAGTGCCGTATCGGGGTTGCCGACCACCACACCGCGCTTTTCTAGAAGCCTTCCACGCCCGGCTCTGTGTTTCGTGTCCCTGTCCCTTCACTTTGACCGGTGTGCCAGCCGCCTATCCCGTCAATTGATAGCCGGGGTTCGCTTTGTGCTCTCTGCCCGCCCTGGTCCTTCAACGAATTTCCTGCCCAACAAGACAGATGACAAGTCGTTGTCGTCGCCGTCGTCGTTGACGCGGTTGAGAACTGACACAACCAATGGCCAGCAAGGGAGGCGTAATCGATGGGCGGCCACCACGAACAATAGTGGGAGCGGTCAATCCGCCAGCGGCCGTCCCGTCTGGCGAGCTGTCCGTGTGGGGTGGTGGCCGGTCCGTCTGACTTGGGGCCTGGCTCGCGTGCGTGTAAGTGTGCTCCTCAGACGGCTCTCCGTAGGGTATTTGGCGTTGCCGTCTCGAAGCACGATTGGCAGATACGCCCACGGCCGGTTCGAATAACTAACACATGCGTCCCCGCAGACGACAGAAGGAAGAGTCGCGACAGAAAGTGGCGCGCACCCGATTTATCTCTTCGCGTACGGAGGGAGAACCCTTCGCACCTTAGGTAGCCGTGTCTCCGGCCGTCTGGGCTCCGGGCCTTAGGGAGGGTCAAAAGCTGACGACGCGCCCCTACAACTGGTTTTCTCCGGGCGGGGCGCTGCGGCCTCGACGGTCCGAGAATGAAGAACGACTCACGGCTTCCGGCGCGGGCTGTTGGCTGCAATCGCGTGTTATTTTTGGACGGAGAAATATCGAGTGTCTAAATGAAGCAGCAAGGAGAAGGGCCGCAACGCCTGGGCGAGAGAGAGTCTGCCGGCGTGTTGGTCCTGCTGTGGGACAGAGAGCAAGCAGCCCGGAAACCCAGAATGGGATCGTACGAGGGCCTGGGCACGCCAGCCTTTAACCTACACACGAGGGGGACACTCGAGGCGACGAGAAGAAATCTAATCGCACGGTTGCACGGCCTTTCCATTCGTCCTCTGCCTTGCCCTCCATCCGCATTCTGCTCAAGAGGTAGGGCCCCATGATGGCTTTCCTAGCCTCCCCGAGGGAGATTCCCCCGGCTTTGGGCCGCCGGGCTTCACCTGGCCCTCCTCCTCCTCCCTAGTTGCGGTGCAAGCGTGTGGGGCACGTGTGGTGACGGTTCTCTGGTCGGCTTCCCCGCATTGCCATCCTTCTCGTGGATTGGCTGCTCTGGGGTGGGCAGCCCAGCCTGCCCCGTCGGTCGCATCCCCTGCTCGGCGTCGGCCCCAACAGCCCAAGCACTGGAACAGGCAGCTGTCCGGGATGCCCATTGGCCTCGTCGGCCTTGCACATGCTGCTGAGGGGCGAGGCCATGGCTCCAGCAGGGACTTTGCAAGCATCTGGCAGCGCCGAATGTCTGACCGGCTGCGATGTCGCGGTAGCTTCGCCGCCATCATGCCCAAGGAGCCAAGAAGCCAAGGCTCCTCTTGTGCGCCATGCTGCTTTCGCGCTCCTCCGACCAGGTGGTTAGCGTGGCTCCTCCCCCCGAGGAGTTCCGAGCAGATGGGTTTTGTTTTTCGCATGCCGACGGCTATTTCGAAGCTCGCAGCCAAGTCGGGAACCTGGCCGAAAAGCCCAAGAAAACGCCCGGTCTGCCTGATTAGAGTCTTTCAAAGTTGGAATGAGAGGGCGATTGAAGGATAAATACAATCGCCCTGCTGTTGGCTGTGGTGGGGGGGTGGTGGTTCGCCACTATGCGGCTTCATGCATGGCAGTCGTGAATGGGATGGGCAGATCAGGGAAGGATGTTGTGGTGCACCGCAGAAAGGTCGCCGACCGAGGAGATAGTGGTGATGCCGCAGGCCCGAGCATGGCTGCTGAGCTTCAGGGCGCCCTGGACATGAACTGGCTGGCTGGAGTCCGATGCATATGGTTGCGCACTTCCATGCCGGGCACACGTGCAGTTCATGACCAACACAAGCTTTCCAGTCTACCTGGATAGCAGACAGGCCGTGTAGGTCCCTAGTGATTGTAAGGGAGAACCCTGAAAAGAAAAGGCAGGACGAACGCGAGAAACCAGAATCAGACTGTGTGTCTGTGCGGCCGTCAAGGCGTTGCAGGAAACCAACGAGGCTGAGTGGGCATGGGAAAAGCGGCAGGCTGCGAGGCCTAGCTGGAACCTCAGCTTTCTTTGTCACGGGCGCGAGCTGATCAGCATGGAATGAATTGCTGGTGCAGGAGGCCCAAGCTGCCGGGTAGGGAACTGGCTCACCATAACGTGAAAGAGGGACGAGGGTGTATCCGAACCCGACCAGGCAGCCAGGCACCCGAAGCAGCCAGGCGCCAAGAAGCGAGGCTGAAGCACAGCTTGCATCACGTGAAGCATTAGGCCATCAATGAGAGCTTGGCTCAGCCTGGGAGGTGCCCCCACTTTTGGCGTGTTTGGGTTGCTGCGCTGCAACTCCATCGAAAGCGGGCCACCTTCTACTTGGTACACTAGGTACGGCCACACAGTGCGTTAATCGCTAACCTAAACCTTGGCTGGGCGAGGAGGCGGGCGTTGGCACACATCCGACACTATCCACGGCACAGTCCACCAACACCCCATCGCACCCATCGCACCCATCGCAGACCATATCCTTCCACCACAGTATCTATCCATTGGCAGCTCCCCCGCATTGCCATCAAAGGTTGTTGCGCATTCTTTTTCTTTCATAGGTGAGACCCGGTGTCGCAGATTTCACTTTTATCATTTTTTTTTCTGGACAGAGGGGGGAGAGCGCCAGCGCCTGAACCAGGACGACGTTGAGCTTGCTGCAGCTGCCGCCGCCCTTTGTCGCCGTCGTCGGCCGTGCCCAGATTCCCTGTTCCTGCATCCACACCATCCACTCGCCCAAGCACGAAACCCCTTGCCGCCTCCTCGTCACTGCTTCTTCACACCTCCACCACCACCGAATATCTCACATCTGCTCCCAGACTTCGCACCGCACGGCCCAATGCGCTGACTCACAGGCTACTGCCACATGCCAGACGTGTAGCCCGGACGAGCGCGAACAAAGAAACGAGAAAAGACAGAAAAACCCAATCCCATTCCCCTTCAGCATCCTTCCTCCCAGCGAGAGTGTTGCGCGCACAACCACCGAACCCTGCCGGGGCGTGCCTTTCTTCGAGCGGACTACAGCGGAACCTCAGCGGACCCCAGCGAACGGCCCCCGACGACGTTCGACTTTGCTATCGGCTTTCTCAACCCGGCGTGCGAGTGGATGGCTCTCTGAGCGGAGTGACTGCGGCAAGACGATCGATCGGCAATCACTACTTGCATCCATGCCCGACAAACATATTGCTGTGCTCCATGCGAACCTTGCTGCTCCGAGCTCCGACTCCAACTCTCTTCGCGTTCTACCTCCCCCGCCGCCCTCCGACCCGCCGCGACGCTCCCCGTAGATGGCAGATGGTCACCGCCATCTGTCGCACGCCTTCTCGAACCCGCTTACGCCGAACGGTCTCACCAGCGACCACATTGCCCCCGGGCTCCTTTTAAACTCATTCCTCACTCACCTTGTCGCAGCTGCCCAGCCGTCGCCTCCGCTCTTCAAGAACCCCGCGCACGGCTCCGCGAGCCAGAACACGACACGAGGCATGTACGCACAGAACCACCAGCAGGGGCACACCTCCCGCATCAATGGCGCGCCAGGCCGGCAGCAGGCCATGCCCATGCTGTACAACTTCCAGCAGCAGTCCGCCCACCCTCACCAGGCCCATGCTCAGCACCACCAGGGCATCCAGCCCGACCATGGCGGCCACGGCGGCGGCGCTGCCCTCATGGGCCATTCGGCCTTCTCGAGCGGCGTCCTGCCCAACGCTAGTCCCTATTCCGCGAGCACGCTGCAGAACGGCCACGGTTCCACCTCCCGGGCCGGCCAGGCGCAGCAAATCACCGAGCACTGGGCAGATCAGCTGCGGTTGCACAAGGAGGCCGAACGGGCGCATGCCACTATGACGGAGCAGAACCAGCCTCACTTTTATGCAAGGCTTAAGGCGGCCGAGAATAGAGGCATTGGCGGCGGCGCTCTGGCTGGCGGGGACGCCGGGCCCTCGGTTGACGGCGAGGACGATAGGAGACGACCCTGGAGCCTGGACAAGACCAACAAGCGGCAGGACTGGTACAACCTCGACATGAGCGGCCAGGGGCTGCGTGTCCTGGGTACCGCCCTGTTCGCCTACGAGTTCCTGCAGGAGCTCTACATCGCCTCCAACCGCCTCACCTACCTCCCCGCAGAGATTGGCCGGTTGCGCCACCTGCGCCATCTCGATGCCTCGCACAACATGCTCTCCGAGCTGCCGCCCGAGATCGGCATGTGCACGAACCTCAAGTCGCTCTATCTGTTCAACAACCAGATCCGCGATCTGCCCTCCGAGCTCGGATCGCTCTACCTCCTGGATGTGCTCGGCATCGAAGGCAACCCCCTCGACCCGTCACTGAAGCAGGAAATCATGGCGGGCGACACAAAAAGCTTGGTGAACAGGCTGCTTCTGAAAGCTCCAGGTTGGTTCTTCCGTCGGGCTGCTGTCTCAGAACACCATACAGACACTAACTCGCTGTGTGATTTCCCGTGCAGTGCCGATACCCCCCGCAGAGAGGAAGCCGATTGTGGTGCAAGAAGACGTTTCGTCAAACCTCGAGCGGATCAAGATCCTCACGTGGAATATCCTCTGCGACAAGTTTGCCACGAGCACGCTGTACGGCTACACACCCCCGACCGCGCTGTCGTGGGAGTACCGGAGACAGCGGATCATACAAGAACTGCGTGACAGGGATGCCGACATGCTGTGTCTGCAGGAGATTGCGACCGACGTCTTCCGCGATTTCTTCAGCCCGGAGCTGGCGCAGGACGGCTACAAGGGCGTGCACTGGCCGCGGCCCAAGGCGAAGACCATGGCGGAGAAGGACGCGCAGGCGGTCGACGGCTGTGCCGTCTTCTACAAGGCCAGCAAGTGGATCCTGCTCGACAAGCAGCTGCTCGACTACGCCAACATCGCCATCAACCGCCCCGACATGAAGAACCACCACGACATCTTCAACCGCGTCATGCCCAAGGACAACATCGGCCTCGTCTGCTTCTTCGAGAGCCGCCAGACGGGCGCCCGGGTGATCGTCGCCAACACGCACCTGGCGTGGGAGCCGACTCTGCCCGACGTCAAGCTCGTGCAGACGGCCATCCTCATGGAGAACATCACGCGGCTGGCGGAGCGGTACGCGCGCTGGCCGCCGCTCAAGGACAAGAAGATGATCCAGATGCCGGCCGAGGAGGGCGAGGAGCGCGCCGACGTGCCGGAGCCGGGCCCGTCGCAGGAGTACCGCAACAACACGGACATCCCGCTGCTCGTGTGCGGCGACTACAACTCCACCTACGACAGCTCCGTCTACGAGCTGCTGTCCATGGGCCGCGTCGCCCCCGGCCACGGCGACTTTGGCGACCACCAGTACGGCACCTTCACCCGCGACGGCGTCGAGCACCCCTTCAGCATGCGCTCCGCCTACCTCCACCTCAAGGACACCCCCGACGAGCTGACCTTCACAAACTATGTGCCGGGCTTCGCAGAGGTCATCGACTACATCTGGTACTCCACCAACACCCTCGAGGTTGTCAGCCTGCTGGGCCCGCCCGACCGCGACCACCTCAAGCGCGTGCCGGGCTTTCCTAACTATCACTTCCCGGCCGATCATATCCAGATCATGGCTGAGCTGGTCATCAAGGCGAGGAAGGACAAGAAGATGGTGCAGGAGCCTGACTTTGGGCCGGGCAGCAGCGGTGGTGACCGGAGAGGCTGAGGGCGCTTTTCTCTGTGATCCTCCTGATGCACCTGGTTGGTTGGTTGGGTCGGTCTGGTTTTCAGCGGTTTGCGTGGCGGGTTTTGCAGAACAGGAAACGGAGGATGGGGGCAGAGTACAGGCGGAGGAGGTTGGTCCTTTTTTTGGCTGGTTCATAACGGGGTTTGGCTGGGCGGTCCCAATTTGGTGGGCCAGTGAGGGGCAGCAAGGGCCGTGATCGACGGGGCGGGCTGAGGCCGATTGTGTCCTCCCAGCGAAGGAGCTTGGCATCCCGGACCGGGGGAGGGAACGGAATGGTGCAATGTGGATGTGGGTTTTGAGGGAGTCATGTAGGAATATATGCCGTTGCTTTTTTTTTGGCCGTTCTTGCATGGGTGGTCTTGTCTTGGTGCCGCTGCTGCGTCTCTCTCTCCACGTGGTGTGTCTTGTCTTTGTTGGTCGTTGCTTGTCCTGTGCCTAGAGAACGTCACCTTTTGGGTTATGAGGTTCTGCATGAGAAAGGGAGCTCGCATTTGGGTGGTGGGTTGGTTGGTAGAAGGTGTCGGTTCTGGATGGGGATGGCAAAAAAAGAGTCTCTCTCCTTTCGCTGCGCATACCGCTCGCTTGCCAGCGTTGTCCACAATGACAGGCAAGCAAACTTTCCTGTTGGGCCTCTGTGTCTTCCCATGGATGCTGTGTCCGGACACAATGGCACATCATGATGCGCCATGCAGCTTCTGCAGCACGTTGACGGCTTGTATTAAGCAAGCAACGTCAATTTCCGATTCGAATCAGAGCATTCTCATCGCTAATGTGTATGTCTCTATCATGTCTACCACCCAACTAACCCTCTCGACTCTCTCTCTCTCTGGCAACGTGTAACTTCGCCAACTCGGGGCACCCGCTGACCGAATCTTCTTTCAACCGTTGAAAAGACAAGCTTTAAATGGCTCTCCGAATGTCGTCGGCCGGACATCGGATATCAGCCGCATGGCGGGAACAGCCAGTGGCAGGTCATGGCGAAGCCAACTCCGGTCACTGTGCATCCCGTGCCCTCCCACACGACCTCTATCCGCATTGACGCCGGAATTGAAGCTACGGCGCACAACAGGTACTCCAGTTCCCACAGTATGCCACACCTGTCTGGTCCCTACCCGTTGTTCACCCTACCTCGCCTCCCTCTCACGTGGTATGATGAGGGGTAAGGGAGGGCCTCCACGGCTGGAACCCTCAGACGGGCCCGTGTCGGCTCGGGCTTCCCCAACGACGGCTCGAGAGACGGCTGACGACCGCCGAGGGGCTCACACCCACTCACTTCTTTCTTTCTCCATCGCTGTGCCACCACATACCATACTGCACGAGAGGCTGCTCCAAGGCGGGGCATGCGGATGGATAATGGAGTGGCCTCGACCGGGAATTGCAGGCATTTTACCCTGTCGACTTGTAAGTTAGCTCAGAGAACACGGTACACGATGGCTTCGCCCGGTCCGAGAGCACATGCATTGCTCCGACTGGGGTCTTCCATGAGGTAAACTGTAAGTCTCAACTGGACAGATCGTCCAGCACAAACCGTTATGTACCTGCAACATGATCCAGCGTCCTGCACGTCATACCAACATGCGTCAAGAGCGGCTCGCGGTACACGGAAAAGTAGCAGATGACGCTTCCCTTTCCTAGAGCCGAAGATGCAGTGCCCTTCTCGTGCGTCTTCACTTCGCCAACCCGCGGGGAAGGATGACGGGACGGGGCTGGAGATGGGGGAGCGTTGCGACCCGTCCTTGGTCCCTGCCACATTCCCCGCCAACGGCTCTCGTTCTGGTGGTTGTGGCCGTGGCCGTGCTAGCGGTGCTTAATATGCCTGTCGGTCCCATGTTAACTTGATCGCCGTGCCGATGCTGCTCCTTGCTCAGTAGTCATCTTAGTGGACACCTGCTCACCATCCGAGCCGCCACGGTGAGCTTATCGGTGACCTTGACTGCGTGTCTTTCACATCAAGGTGGTCTTGTCGTTGGTTCTCGCACGCCTCGTCGCGACTCGTTGATCCTGCTCTGTGCCCACCGACTCTCCTTCCCTTCGGCCAGTCAGGTCTTAACACATCCGTTACCGCCATCCTGGGTTCATACTCAACGTCATCATCCACGACTTCCCATCTCATTTCGAGGCTCCGAGCAAATGTGTACACTCCCTGTTCAACAACAAGCCGCCTCCACCTCCTCGCCAACCATCAGAGACACAGACATCCCCACCCAGGACATCCCAATCACCCTTCTTCCAGCCATCCTCCAGCCGCCACCCTCCAACCACCCCTTCAGAGAGACGAGGGACTGGACTTCTCCCCCAACCGAAGCAAGTCTCACATCGTCAGCATCGCCTACCTTCCAAGAACCAGCTGCAAGAAACGATCGAGCTGCAGCCGGCCTCCTACCCGCATCAACAGACGCACCCATGAGCAACATGCGCCACAGCGTCAACAGCCGACCACCAACAACAACAACATGGGCGCCGTGGCCGCTGTTCGCGCGCAGCTGGCTGCCCTTGCTGAGGCGGCTGCGCCAGGTTAAAGCGAGTGGCAGGGGCAGGATCAGGGGCCAGAGCAAGGGGAAGGGGAAGGGCAAGCAGGTTGCTACCCTCGGTGTTGGCAACTGTGATAGCAGTAGCAGTTGCGGGACGCGTCGTTACAATGATGCTGCTGGTGGCTGTGGTTGTGGTGCTCGGTTCTGTCAGCAGCTCAGCAGGAGTAGCAGTACGGTTTCACTGGTGGCGGGGACGGGGGCGAGTTGTTGTTCTTCTTCTTCAATGGAGGTTGCGTCCGTGGCGGGGTCGTCGTGCCTGGAGCCGGGAGGAGTAGGGGTGGGAGTGGCGGCCCGGCCGGTGAGGTGGTCGTTGTCGTGGTCGTGGTCGTCGTGGCTAAGGACGGTTCCATTGCGGCCGTCGCGGCTTGACGCTCGGTGGTCGAGAAGCGGGTACTCATCGCTATTGGGTGAGGATTTGGGCGAGGAGGAGGAGGATGGACTGGTGCAGAGCTGGGGGTGGCGGAAGAGTGGATTGGCGGTGATCATGATGAGGTGGCGGAGGGGGTACGCCGTCGCTGTGAACGGGCAAGGGGGCGAGGGAAACGAGGAAGTTGGGAAGAAGGGGTGGTGGAGGATATTCCTAGTCGGCGTTGGGAGCATCTCGAACTTGTATTTTGCGGTTGGGGACATCAACGAGCTGGATCTGAGGCCGGACCCAATGCCAGCTTGGCCGGGCCTCGCGGAGGTTCCGGAGGAAGAGATAGAGCTTGTGGACTTGTAAGCAGTCATCCCCCTGTTGAGGCACGTCTTCCTCTCAGGCAGCGCCCTCTTGGCTTTGGAGACCCTGTCCCTAAACAGCCCACAAGCAAACGCACAAAAGTGAAGCCAGCCGCCTTAGTTATGACCAAGTTTCTATTGTTACACCAGCCGAAGCCGGACAGTCATCATCAACGCTCGCTAAACTAACTCCACCGCCATCACGGACAAGGTCGCGCCCTTTGCTCGCTCGCTCTGCTATGCTCGCTAACAGATCACGCCGAATGCGTCGTCGTCGTACCCTATAAGCAACCTCGTAGAGACCACACCCACACATTATGATACCCCCCTTAAAACACGGCTTTCCCTCCCCCAGCCTGGCAAGTGCCCTTTCCAAATCCAGTAACCCCAGGTGATCCAAGAAGCCAGACATCGACTGCCTGAAAACAAAAGAAACGTGATGCTGTGGTGCGAGGTGGTTGTTGGCCAATCTGGTACTGTTTCCGTTCCCCAGACCGTGCCATTCCTACAACCTTCCCCCATTCAACGAACCCACACGACAATAACGGGAATACCCCAAGCGCCGGGGTAGCCAAAACCAAACGATAGTACTCCAAAAACGATGCCCAAAACGCTTTGTAACACACCCCTTTTATAACCAACAAAAGAAAAAGATTGATAGGTCATGCAAGCACTATCCACGCCAGGTGCTACCTAGGCAGCGTGTTGAAGTCGAGCTCCGGCCCGAGCGGGCTCATGCCGAGCGAGCCCATCGTGTTGATGTCCGAGTTGGCGCGCTGCAGCGCCTGGAAGTCGCCGACCGTTCGTATTTGCGGCAGGCCCATGGCGGCGAAGCTGTTCGCACGCTGCTGCTGCTGCTGCTGCTGCTGCTGCTGCTGCTGCGGAGGCGGCGGTGGGCCTCTGGCGATCATGTTGCCCGCCTGTGGTAGGTTGGGATTCATCCCCGCGGCGCCGAGCCCCTGGCCGAGGTGCATTTGTGAGGCGAGGCTTATGTTTGGTGGAGGGTTGATGTTGTTCGCGTTGAGCCCTTGCATTTGGGCATTGGAATTCGGGAACGGAGATATGGGTGTGTGCTGTGAATGTTGAGGCTGCTGCGGATTTATCCCGCCGGGTGTGCGCAGGGATTGGGGTGGCGCATGGCTTATTGGGCTCATGACCATCTCGGGCATCGACGTGAAGTCGGTTTGCAGGGTGTGAGGCATCTCCACGCCCGGCGACATGATGCTTGGGGAACTGGCGAATGGCGAGTTCATGTCGTTGCCGCTCGACGGAGGCGCGTTGGGGCTGCTCGAGTCAGAGCTCATCTCGTCCATGCGCGGCACCGCGAACTTGTTGTCGTAGTCGCTAGAGCCGTAGACCGGGGGCTGTCCCATGCCGGCATTGCCAAACCCGTCAAAGATGTCGATGTTGCAAGCGGCGGCGCCTTCGGGCGCATTCTGAAGCATCGGACTCGCGAGCTTCGGGAGCGCCATGGCAACTCTGCTCAGCAACAGGGGCAGGAAGCGATGGTCACCGTTGCGAATTACGGTAACGATGTTCAAGATCTTGCGCAGCTGATCAAGCGGTCCGGGCGTGAACGGGGTCCGCGGGGCCGGCATCATGGTAAGCATGTCGGTCAGGGTGCACGTAACGTTGAGCAGGTGCTCGAATAAGCCGAGACCGTGCAGGCCCAGGTTGCCGGGGAAATGAGACACCATGGGTAGCAAATCGTGGATGGTATCCACGTAAGCGACGCCGGTGGTGTTGCCACTGCCGTTCGCCACGCTTAGCTCCCAGGCCTTGTGCTTGAGCCACTGCTGGTTGATAGACAACTCGGCGAGCTGCGCTTGCGTATCGTTCAGATACGGAGGCAACACTTCCTGCAGCTGCTTCTCGAGGGTCGCGATGTACGACTCGGAGCACTCGCCCCGTGTCTTCATCCACAGAGGCACATGCGCTTCGTCGAAGCCGCGGAACAGGCCGATCATTCGCAGGAAGCCAGTGCCGTGATGCAGGAAAGGATCAGCAGGATGTTCGTTGGGAGACGGGGGGTTGATGCTAGCTTGGAGCGTCAACGGGCGACGGTGTTGCAGAGCATAGGCGCTGTGAATCGTGCTGTCAGCTTTCCCAATCGACGCCGAGAACAAGAAGAAACCGGCCATGGCCGGGGCCAGAGGACGTACCGTTCGGTTACAAAAAGCAGCCAATACAAGCGCCTGCGACGTGATGCGTCTACGCTGTCGCTGTTGTCGTACTGCATGTACGCCTGCTCCTCGTTCATCCTAGCCATGTGGGCCAGGGTCGCGGCCTCGCGCAGATGGAACCAGGCCTTGTCGTGCATCTCCAGGCCGTGGTGCACCGCAAACAGGAAATAGCTCGTACAGAGGCTGTTCACTGTCGGCGAGGCCACAAAGTCGTAGCCCTTGCGGACGCGCATTGTCTCCTCCATGAGGAGCGTGCTGGTGACGATGTTGCCGCCAAACATCATGTCTGGGTTGAAGGGGTCGTTCATCGACATGCCCATGCCCGGCATGACCAGACCGGGCTGGAGGCAGACGAAGGCGCAAAGCGAGGTCAGGAGGCAGTACGTGTCGAGGTTCTGGTCCATGTACATGGCCTCCTGCTCAAGGCGCTGGCGGTCGAGGATCGGCATCATCGGGTACATGTGGGCGAAGAAGAAGTCGATGCACGTCTTCAGCGTCTCCTTGGTCAAGAGCCTCGGTGTCGGGGCGAGCGTGACGCCCGCTGCACCGCCGTTCATGCCGCCCTGCAGCTTTGCGGAGAGGCTGGTCTGACGCTGAGTTTCCTTAAGCTCGTTGATGACCTTGGCGCGGGAGCCTTTGGGCCCCTTCTTTTGAGGGATCGCATTGTAGGTGCAGGCGAGCTGCGAGGCAGAGCAGTTGCGGCACGGGTTGATGCCGTCACACTTGACCTTGCGACGATGGCAGGCGTCGCAGGCCCGCTTCACGGCGGTTGTCATGGTGGTGCCCGGTTCAGTGTCGGTGTCGACAGCGTCGTGTTACCCCGGTGTCCTTCAGTTGCTGAACGCGACAGCGGGGAGCGCGTGTCACAACGCCCGCATCCACAGGCGGCCGTATATTCGGGCGGTATCCAGAGCGCTGGGAACGGGGAACCTGGGGTGACGGGCGTTGCGGTCGTGGGGACTCCAGAATTCGGTCGCAAGCGATCTGGGGTTGAATCGGCCCGTTGGCCTGGTTCGACCGAAAGGAGAATCGTGGGGGCAACCTTAACGCGACGGGACCTGGGCCAAGCAGATCTGGTGTTTCTCGAGTTCGGACGGGACGAAAGTTTCGGATGAGAGAGAGAGACTGGCTTCTCAGGTTCCGTGCGGGTTGTTCGTCGCTCGAGTCGCAGGACGAGGGCGTCAGCGGTCGGGTCTGTCGGGGGAGGCAAGGCAGTAGTGTAGTAGTGTCCAGTCAGCCAGCAACAGGGCAGAGGGGATGAAGGGGCGGGCTGGGGAGATGAAAGAGATGGGGCCAGGACCCGGTGAGCGAGCGCTGGATGGGACGAACGGAGGGCCCCAAGCCGCAAGGGGTAAGCGGGAAATGGGAAATGGGAAATGGGCGCAAGGAGCGTGCTAATTTGCAGCGGGGCCAGCCAATCTTGAGCCTGGCCTGTGCGCTGCTTGCAGGCGCCATCCCGTCAACGGTGAACTTTATTGGCGCACCGCCCGACAGAAACGGAGGGGAAAGCAGTTCTGGCCACTGCAGTCTTTGTCCTTCTGCCCAGGCCCCAGCAAACTGGCATGACGGGGCTTCTGTTTCAACCCACCGGGGCAGGAAACGACTCCGTGACCAGCGATCATTCTGTGGAAACTACACGCTCTCTACTATACTTGTAGCCTGACTTCACCCCAAAGACACAACAGTTGCTGTGTGCCTGTCTGCCTGGCATTGCCGTCCCCTTCAGCGGAAGAAGCCCTTACTACGCAGGGTGCGGCACAGCATGGCTGCCTGCGTTATCGGTACGAATCAACAAGCCCAAGGGCCTGCCAGGTTACCAGGAAAACGATCCGAACCTGTCTCAGTCTGCGCAATCCCGGGCGCTCAGCACCGTGGTACGAAGCGTGTCTGTCCCTCCCGAGGCCAGACAGCTGGATCGCAGGGCACCAGGGGAAGGGAAACGAGGGGCAGCGATTTTCAGGGACGCCGCCCTCGCGGTTCACAAAAGGCGGCCCGCCGTGGTGCGTGGTGCTTCAAGGTCACCTCGCCATCGCGTGCGGCGTCGTTACTCTGTCGTCCCTCTCTCGTCGCCGCCCATACGGCTCCGTTTCCATACAGACACAAAGACCGCGAAATCGACAGGCGACAGAAGTCAAACGGAGCCACTCCCGGGCCATTGGCGCCGACGACCAATCACCAACCGCATGGCTCAGCTGAACTCATGCATGCGACCGAGCCAAGCAAGGCAGGTGCGTCCCGATCCCCGTTGTCCCAAACGGCATCTTACACAGTACGAGCTGCGTCTGTACGTTGCGACAAGAGAGCAGTAGCTGACAATTGCCCCAACCATTGCCCCTTTGGAATCAAGATGTCTAGGTGTAGATACTTGCATTACTTGTACCGCACATGACCTGAACATGCGCCGGCACCATACAGTCACAATTTTTACTAACCGTACGAGATATTTTGCTCGACTCCATTCCCAAACACTCCCCTGAGATACCCCACTTGGTGGACCCTCGGACATCGCCAGCCCTCGCGTGGTCCACGGTGCATGCACCGTGCCTGGTTTCGTTTTCCGTTTTGCTTTCATTTGTAGCGTCCGTAACCTGGGCTTGGCCTGCAGCAGCGGTGCCGAGGCGGCTGGCGGGCCCACCCCGCATGTGCCGAATCCTTTCGCTTTTTTCCATTTCCGTTCGCTCAAGCTGGGGTGGAGGGATGCCCCGGCTTGCTTCCTGTCCAGACTTCAGAGCCTTCGTCTCGATGACGCGCGCCGTGTTGCGTTCAAGGTCGCAAAGTAGTGTTGGTTGTTGATACGCATAATCGGCTGTGTACTGTACACGAAGGGATCCAAGACGACGGGTCCGCGTCTTAACGTCCAGGACAAGGGTCCTCAGCAACACCGGAGCACGGCAAGTGAGTGAGAGAGGCCACATCTCCCAGTCAGAGCGGCTCCCACCAATGCCTCAATGCCCGGCGCCCCATGCCGTCATGGCACGGACAGGACAGCCCCGAAGACAAAGCAAACCGTTGGCAAGATTCACTTGGCTCTCACGGCCGAGGCACGAAGCAGGAAACGGGAAGGGCGGGCGTCGCATCCAAAAAAAAAAAAAAACAAAAGCTGGGGTTGCTGGGTTCTCCGGGGTCGCTTGGAATGCGGAGGCATGGCCAAGCCCACAATCGGACCGAAGAGGCTGTCTGTCGCCTTGCGCATGAGCTGGGCTGGCGCTGCGTCTTCTCGCCCTCGTTCCTCGTCTCGATCTCACGCCGCGCATCAAGCCTCATTCCTTGGCTCCACAAACCACGCCAGCTGAGGTGCGACATCAGCTTTCACAGTCGCACCGCGTCTGGCATGTGCACTATACGTAGCTAACGTGCATTGTCATTTGCTGCGTCTGAAGCGCTCTCTCTGCCTGGCTGGGCAGTGATCTGATCTCAGCCTTGCGAACCAGAAGGAAGGCAGCCAGCCAGCAGGCTCAGCCTCGTCTCGCCCTGCTGCCGGACCCGGGGCTTGCAAAATATGTGAAACGCTGCGGCCATACGCCATGATCATGGTTCTCAATGCAGATAATGCGTTCAACGCTTGCCCCCGATCACTGCCCACCGCTCCACCCGCTTGGCATTGGTTCTCAAAAATAAACGTTAACCTTATCCCCAGGTTTCAATCTCGGGGCCACTGTGGAGAACCACGACGCTCTGCCCAATGCCCCAACGGCTCATCAAGCCTTTACTACGTATGTACCTTACCCACGACCAGCAAAGCTCTGTATAGACGCAACGAAATAGGACCGAAGTGAGGAACTCGGACGATGACGGCAAGCTGACTTTGCGTGGCCTGATCGACCATCCCAACCATCGGCCGCGACACAGCGTAACAGGTTGTGAGTTCCAGACACTAATAACTTTCAAGCTTGGCCAGATCTGGGATTTGGACCGATGTCCATGCCGGCCCTCACCTCCTTCCAGGCAGCCTTCTCCGCAATCCTCATGCAGGTCCACCTGAGGGGTTGTAACGGCCAGCATGGTTGCCGCGGTGCCGTCCATCAAAAAGCGCTACCAGAAGGGGGAACCAGGTTGGGCGCGCCATCCATCCCGGACCGACGACTGTTCCGTTTCCATGCTCGACCTCCGCGCGCTTGCGCCCTCTGCTGCATCGCAGTCGGGCCTTTGGCCATGGCTTCGCAGACGCAGCCGATCCATCTCGGTCGAGATCTGCTGGTGGAGGTGTACCCCTCTCCGGATCTCAGACAAGTGCAATTGGCCTGGAATGGCACCGTGATGGATCTGAGACAACGAGGCTCACTCCCACGTGCGGACGAGCACCAAGTTGAGGTTACGTCGCGTCGCGTCGATCGCCTCTGTGCTGCTGGGGGACTGGACGCTGCGGCCAAGTGCCAGTCGGTCCGGCATGGCATGCTGCTGAAATGCCGCACCTACATTCTGCAGTAGCACACGATGCTGTTGACTGCAAATCGCTCTGCAACAGTATCCCCCGCCCTCGCAAGGGAAAGAGTTTGAGTACTAAGTACGCATCATCATCGCCGTGGTGGCTCGGTGTCAGCCAGCCAGACAACTCCATCCAGCGCATCAAAAGCCAAGCGCGCTGGAAGTCCAGTCGCTGGAAGTCAGTCACCCTTGACAATGAAGCGCCGAGGACGCCGAAGCCGCCAACGCACCCAGAGCCACGCCATCACTGTCTGGCATACCATGGCAGCTTCATAGCTCTCTCCTTTGGCCTCCTGAGCGGACAGTCTAAACCAGGGGCCATGTAACCTCCCCGCGTCAGCACGGAAACTCGTCCCTGAGAAAGGAGACGGACCACGTCCCCCGGACACCACCATCATCACCACTGCCTCATTCTCCTCCTTTCCCTGCTCCTCCTCCTGCTCCTCCTCTTCCTACCCCTCCCCCTTCCCTTCTACCTTTTCTGCCCATACACTCACTCCTCCGTTCTGGACACTATCGCCTCACTTCACTCCTCGACCAAACCATGCTCTCTCTGCCCTCTCCTTTCCCCTTCTCACAGTCGCAGCCCTAGACCCAGGCACACCTCACCAGGTCTTGCCCCGCCAACCCGGCAAAATCGCTCCAGTGCGGCCATCACATTGGTGAGCGGCGTGAGTTATCCGGTATGCAGCGCGGGCCAGAGCTGGGGTTGAGGCGTGATGCTGCGCGCCATAGAAGAGAAATTCACAGCACGACCAGCCCCAGTTCAGTACCTGGCTCATGAAGACGACGATGGTGTTTTCTGTGAACGTAGTGGCGAAGGATGGACAGTGATGTTTGGGCAGTGTCGGGCGGCATCATATCCGAAGCCCTCGTCCTCGCCGTTCCATGTGAGTCGACCAGCGGCAGCAACCACCATGGTGCCGAATCAGTACTTGTTGCCGTGCGGAAATGCTATGGTAGTCGCAGCTCTTCGGCCAGTCGGGGAGGCGAGGTTGGGGGGTCGGTGAGTTGTCCTTATCGCGAGATTCCATGGAGGTCAATGTGGCTGTTGAAGGCGGGCAGCTATGATGGCAACTTGCTGGTATACGGAACAGGGCGTCCAACAAACTCAGCCATCATTGCAGACTGGCCGCGGTCCGTTAGAACTTTTGGCTTGCATTGAGCCATCGTGCTTGGTGGCTCCGGATGTAGTCGCCCATTTTCAAGCCGGTGCGATCCATGTCCCGACGTGTTGATGTTGTTTCACTGCGAGTCGCTCCATATCCCGTTGACCGTGTGGGGACTAGCGGATCGATAGCGGATTATGATTGGCCCCTCATGCCTGTGCAGCCCGCCTCACAGGGGCCTAACGTTAACAGTTTGGGAATCTGGGTTCGTGATCGAGCATGAGCCTTCTGCAAGTGACCGGGATCTTTGAGTACGGCGTCTTGAGCAACCAACAACGATTCGCAATATCAATATTCCCGTATGAGTGATCAACAACATCTCAGCATCTCTATCTCAAATCTCTTGAAATAAACACTCCTGAAACTCCGTACTCTTCCCAAGATCGAGGCTCATCCCATCCTCAGATCCGTCGCGAATACATTCGGCAGCTATACACCCTACCTACATAAGGTACCTACCTCCTCATAGCAACCTCATTGCCAGCCCTACTCAAGAATGGCTCCCGATCCCCCAGGCTTCTTCCCTC
Organism: Chaetomiaceae sp. R4402; assembly: GCA_023628555.1. Taxonomy (NCBI): domain Eukaryota; kingdom Fungi; phylum Ascomycota; class Sordariomycetes; order Sordariales; family Chaetomiaceae; species Chaetomiaceae sp. R4402. The sequence continues at coordinate 45,592 of JAMAKO010000002.1, forward strand.
CTGCCTACACCATCCCCCCACTCTCACCCAACCACAACAGAACACTCATCCTCCTCCACGGCCGCGGACTCAGCGCGTACACCTTCGGCCCAGACCTGCTCTCCACAACCTTCCCCTTCCCGTCAAAGCCCCTTCCTCCTCACGACGATGAAAATGCTCTCTCCCCTTCCGCCACCACCCCAGAACCAGAACCACAACCTCCTCCGCCCCCCACAGCAAGGACACCAACAACAAGCACAAAAACCCTCCCCGCCCTCCTCCCCACCACCAAAACCCTCCTCCCCCTCGCCCCCCGCCACCGCGCCACCATCTACAAGCGCGCCCTCGTCCGCCAGTGGTTCGACGGCCCGCACCTCGACGACACCGACACCCACACCTCGCCTGCCTCGTACCACCACCACCGGGAGGAATGGCGCGCCGCGCCGGGCTTGCGCGACACGGTGACGCATGTCCATACCCTAATCCGCGCCGAGGCGGCGCGCGTTGGGGGCGAGCGTAATGTGATTCTGGGCGGGCTGAGCCAGGGGTGCGCGGCCGGGTTGGCGGCGCTGTTGTTGTGGGAGGGGGAGGCGCTGGGCGGGTTTGTGGGGATGTGTGGGTGGTTGGTTTTTGAGGGGGCTGTGAGGGCTGCTTTGGGAGGTGGTGGGGGTGGTGAAGGGGGAGGGGAGGAGGAGGGGGAGGAGGAGGACGAAGGGGGGTATGATCCGTTTGAGAGGGAGGATTGTGAGGGCGAGGCGGAGGAGGTGGGGTGTGTAGAAGCTAGTGTGGTGAGGGCGTTGAGGGAGATGTTGGAGTTGGATGGTGTGGGAGAACCTCCATTGATCCGTCCGAGGTCGTTTGACACGCCCATTTTTCTGGGACACGGCGTTGATGATGAGAAGGTCCCAATATCTCGAGGGAGGGCAGCGGCAGAATGCTTGCGGGCCGCGGGACTCGACGTCGACTGGAAGGAGTACAGCGGCCTCGGGCACTGGTACTCGGCCGACATGCTGACAGACATGGCATCTTTCCTGGCAGACCGGGTCGGCTGGAACCAAGATAACGAACCGTCATGATTGTCATTACTGCATTACTTCTATACGTTACCCCTGTGTCTCCATGTCCCCAAGAGCCCTGCTATGAACGAAACCCAGAACACCGCGACTGATGCAATCAAAATCGGGAACCCCTGGCCGGGATCCCTACTAGAGCCCGCACGAAGCGAGGGGCACCTGCTTGACATCGGCGTTGACGCGGCCGAGCGCCACGGCCTGGCCGTTCGTCAAGTCGTTCATGGCCGCCAGGCCAATGTTGAGGCCGACGCCCGAGTGGTCAATAGCCAAGATGTTGATGCTCCGGCCGTTGTACGTCGCCTCCCAGCAGGTGCCGCAGTTGGGCGAGTTCCAGCCACTGATGGCCTCGGCGCCGCCGATGTACGGGAAGCCCTTGACGTCGCCCTGCGTCTTCCAGTTGTACTTCCACATTACGCCGTTCGTCCCGTCCGAGCACGACACGTAGTTGAGCGAGCGCTGGTCGAGGTGTTAGCCAAGGAACGCGAGGGCGGACCTTATACGTTTGGTGAGAAGCGAAGTGGGAGAAAATCGTTGGTGAACTTGCCGATGCATCATCGTAGCCAGTGTCATACGAGACTGAAGAGGGAAGTCAGCGATGGGAAGTCCTGGCATATCCAGACAAGGCACCGGGGGCGATATCATCGTACCAGAGGTAGCCGAGGCCGCGGCGAGCAGCGAGAAGACGCTAAGAATCGTGGAGAACTGCATGTTGACGGTTGGGTTTGGTATGAACCGAAGATGGCAAATGGATTAGCGTGTTGGTGAGGTTGGTGCTGAAGATGATCGAACCAAGAAACCGGACTGTTGAGATGGAACTAAATGCACAAGAACCGGGCAGAAAGCATGTCTTTTAAGTCCAGCTCGAGAGACTTGCCAATGCTTCCCAACCGGAAGGTTCCATGTTGCCCAGACCGGACTCGACGATGGCACTCGAGCAACCGCAGGTCTCACTCCACCATCGCCTGTTTTGGGCGCGGGGTGGCAGGCTCGGTTGCTCACGATACGATGGCTCCTTCCCTTGCTGTCGTCATAACCCGGCCGAGAGCCGGCACTTGACCGCTGCTGCCCCTGCTCGTCTCGGAAAGAGCGCTTTTGCCAAGCCGTATCCGTCAGCTCATCAGTCTGACTGGCGGAGCGGAGCCATCGTGACTTCCCTCGCAACAGCATTGCGCGCAGCATCAAGCCAAACAACCAACAGGAACCCGATGGCGCTGCGAGATCCGCGATGCAGCATTGCCCTGCCTGCTTCGTATTCCCAGGTCAACAAGCTGCCGCAGCGGGGAGGTGCATCATGTGCAGTGCTGTGGTAGCAGGCGAGCCCTGTACGATAGATGATCGGCACCAGGCCGGCTCGTATTCCAACGGCTAATTCGCCCGCTGTGCCACTCTCGATGGAGCACGCACACAGCCGCCCGCCACTGAGACATCGGGAGTCACTGCAGCATTGCGGAGCCGGGACGATTTGGTACCGGAGGGGCGGGGCCGGGCCTCCCGCCGGCATCTCAGGGCGGGCGACGAACCAACGCTCGGCAGAGCGAGTCGGACCGGCGACGCTGGAAGCAGGCGTCGCGATTCCCGGGCGATGCGTTGATGCCGCCGCCCGCTCGTGTCAAACGGTTGCTGCGCCGACTGACTTGACTCGAGCGAGCCTCGTTTTGGTTCCACCGTGCTCCTCAAACCATCAGCTGTGTCTCTCGCCCGTTGTCGAATCCTGACGTCGACATTGAGCGAACCCGGCCGGCGCTGCACCCTTTCTGCTCACCTCTGGAATCGTGCCCTGGCTGGTATCTGCGGTGCGCAGCTATCTGGTCTATGATCTCGCCTCATACAGCTTCCCAATCCATGGCATCCACCATGAACTCCCACTGGTCGTCGTCGTCCACTGCCGCGGCCCAGTCAATCGCACTCCCGTCTTCCCCTACCATATCCGTATCGCCCTGTGCCCACAGCTCAGACGCCCCCTTCACATACAGCTCGGCGACTCCGAACGCCTCGTCGAATCCCGCAAAGATGACTTCCAGCATGTGCTCGAGCCGGTACGAGTCCAGCGGCGCAGCGACCTTCCTAGTGCGCCACTGCCTCTCCTCGACTTCCGCACCCTCCGCAGGTGACTTCCCGCGGCGGTCGGGTGGGCCAGGTTCATGCTCATCCTCCCCCGCCGTCTTCCACCGATTCCTCAGATCCTTCGCACGCCCCAGCTCCGTCCGCACCTCCCCCGTCCCCAGCGTCTGATGCAGCGGGTTCTCCTCGCTGTCCAGCGCCGCTAGCACGTTCGCGTGGTAGCGATGCCGCGGCGCCTCCCCAGCTGCACCATCCCGCCAGATACTCCCCGTTAACCCCTTTGTCCCGCCGGCGTCCCTCGCATGGCCGTGGCCCTCTCTTCCGCCGTCCCCACCTTCGTGTTCTTGCGCGTGTGGACGGCCATGCCCGTACCCGTGGCCCCGCGGTATCTCCACCCCGAACACGCCCAGCAGGTGCACGAGCGCCCGCTCGATCAGCATGTAGTACTCGAAGAAGTCGAGTTTGAACATCAGCTCCGCCTCGCCGACCGCCGCCGGGTCTGCGCCGACCCGGTCCACCGCAAGCCGGTAGCCCTGCGCCAGGAAGGGCAGCTTCCACCGCAGCCGCCGCACGATCTTTGTGTAGCGCGCGAGCTCGTGCGGCGCGGTCGGGTGTGGACGGCGGCGCGGGGCGGTGGCGGGGCTGTCGGGGTGGTGAAGGTGGCGGGTGTCGGTGGGAGAGGGTGGGAGGAGGTCGTCTGCGTGCGTGTGCGTGTGCGTGTTCGTGGTAATCGGGGCGGGCGGGACGGTCAGGGTCGAGGTCGTGTTGCTGGTGCGCGTCCAGTGCCGCGGGAGCGGGGCGTGCCGCGAGCTGGAGAGGCCGCCCATGCTGAAGAAATGATGCGTGTCGGGATAACCCTGTTGCTAATCGTGCAATAGGCGATGCGTTTGCTGAAAGTGTAGCTCTCTAGGGTGGATGATGAAAATCAGATCGTGGCATTGACGAGGAAAACAGCATGGGAACAAGGCAACAGTCAAGAGCTCTTGGACCAGCTCCACCGACCTCGCGGCCCGGCAACTGTGTCATGTCATCCAACATCTGATCCGATCAGCTGGCTCATATCGAATGGGGGTTCTAGGGTAGTTGGACGATATAGGGCAGGTTGGTGGCCGCGCTGGCGTTGAACATGGGCGGCCGTCAAGGGCGCGTGCTGAATCGGACCCTGTTTCAACTCGCGCTTGCTGTCCCACTCCGCCGGGCGGGCTGCAGACCTCATCCCACGGCGCATAACGAACGGGCCAAAGTCGCATCAAATGTGGCAGCACCTCAAAATACGCTCAAGTATCTTCTTCCTCACAACCCAGGCATCGCCCAAGCTTGCAATGAAAAAGAGGGTGTTTGCGTCGCCTGGAGACAGTGTAATACCAGGGACACGGTGGAGGTCGAGCATGCGCAAGCACAGAGGCAAGACCTCCCAAGACCAAAAATAAGGATAATCACGATTCTACTCCGTAGAGTAGTTTCAGAGATTAAACTGAAAAGAACAGATACTACACTTGATCTAAGCCAAAAGGCAAAGAGAGCTAAAGAAAAAAGAAGAAAAAGTCCAAAATTTTGGGCGGGGGTTGAATAATATATAGGCGAAAGCTGGTGGCCTGTGCGCGTTTGCAAATTCGCAGTGGGGCTGCAAATTGTCTGTGCGCCTCTGCAGCCCCACCACGCTGCCTGGCAAATGGCAACCTCCTGATGCTGCGCGAATATCGCGACGTTCAAAATTCAAACACCAAACCAAGCCAACTGCCAACCTTCGGAAGGCCCGTCTGCATTCGAAGAGATACTATGCAAGCGCAAGTTGCTTCCCAGAATAATTGAGCCACGAATCCAAGTCATAAAAACGGCCTTCAATCGGGAGACCTCGAAGCTCCAAGCACAAAAGAGAACGGCAAATAGCTTAACGTATCTTATAAGCGAGTGGAACAGACAAGCGAGTGAAACACATTAACAAATTTAGTAAGGCTGCAACACTAAGAACATAGAGAGATTGTTAAGACGCACGTGACTGCGGTTAACAATTTCCTAACGAAAATGTGGTATGCAGCCCTACCAAATCTGCTAACGTGTTTCACTCGCTTGTCTGTTTCACTCGCTTATAAAGTACGTTAACGTTAGACAGAGGCTGTCTGAGAGCATGACTATGTGTGTAAATTCTCGAGAAGCTCGACGACCCTATGCTCAGGATATACCGCATGGTACTGTAGGCATTTAGTTCCTAGGCATGCCAGCTCAGGGGTCTTATGGTGTGCAACGTCCGCGACGAAACGCCCACGCTCCCTTTGCACATTGAAGTCAGGCGCTCCGGTTACTCTCGGTTCCTACCACGCTAGAGCAGCAGCTGACTTTTCGTTCTCGACAACGTCTATTGCATTTACTTGGACTCGAGGAAGCTCCAAGTCTGTTATTCATGGCTTCCCCTTGTTGTCCCCTGTTCAAGTTGCGCTACGCTCAAACATCAATGCCCACGGAAAACCTCAGTCTACCCATGCTATGCATCGTTATTATAATTGGGTGAGGAATCATGTCCAGAGTACCTATCTCCGTAAAGCTCAGTTCGTATGGATGAAGACTGATACCGCGCCACACACGCCTAATGGATGAGCCAAAGGGGAACATAATTGGGTTATAATTATGTCTTAAGAAGGATGCAGTGGCACGGTAGAATTTATGACAGTTTTAGTTAAGCAGAGTTGCGGGTTTGGGCGTCGGACGGTCGGACCTATGAACTGTGCCAGACGGATGATGATCCATGAACGATGATGACTCCGCGTGATCTGCTGCGCTGCTTTGATTGTAGATGCAACTCACAGCAGGCGTATCTTCAAATTGTCTGCCTCAGTCAGGCAATTCATATCGAGGTGCCAGCGTGACGTTGATGATCAGCCAACCACAGGATGCAGCAATGGAAACCCCTGTCTCGACAGAGGGTGGGTGGGCCGTTTCTCGCTGGCTTGACGATGAACTCTGTCCACTCCCGGCCTTGCTCGCCAGTCGCTGTGCGCTCGTGATCCATCATTCAGAAGCGGCAGACGCCGTCGTCGCAATCAGTCGAGTCCAGACACGTCCATTGGCGCAGTCAGCCCTCTTACGTCTGGTTTGCGACACTACCCTGGCCTGAACGGGGTCTCGCGCTTCCGACTGCGAGCTGCAGTCCGGCTGGACGACGGCGCTCGGCTTGCCGATCGCTTCGCTGGGTCGGCGTGATGAGCCCCGATCGAGCGCGGCTTGGCCGCTGCAACCGTTACACATCCTGGGCAGCACATCTCATCCCCCACGGTCGACGTCCTAGTTACCTTCAATAAATGGCACCGTTATTCCCGCTCCTTGGATCCCGTCCAACGAGCAATGCGGCAAGCTCAGCTTACCGTCCACACCCAGGACGTACACCTTCAACTTCACAAGCCGCTTTCATCACGAACTAAGCCGACATGACGCGGGATTGTGATGTCCTTATCGTGGGCGCTGGCCCGGTCGGGACTACGCTTGCCCTGGAGCTCGCGGTGCACCGGGTCTCGTTCCGCATCATCGACCGAGTGCCGGTGCGGTCTGACAAGAGCCGGGCCTTGGTCGTGCAGCCCCGCAGCTTGGAGCTATTGAACCGCTACGGCGTCGCCGACACCATCGTCGCCCGGAGCCGCACTATTCGTGCTGGCGAGGTGTACATCGACAAAGAACGCGTGGTCGACCTCATGCTTGATGACCTCGGCACCACCAACACCGAGTTCCCGCTGCCGCACAATCTCTCGCAGGCCGAGACTGAGAGGCTCCTCGAAGAGTGTCTCTCCAAGTACGGCGTCGGTGTGGAGCGACCAGTCACCGCCACCCACATCGTGCAGGATGACAGCGGTGTCACCACGACGGTTGAGATGCCTGACGGACAGAGCGAGTCCATACGGTCTCGGTACGTCGTCGGCTGCGATGGCGCGCACAGCGTCGTCCGCCACGCGTCCAAGAACTTTACTTTTCCCGGAGCCCCTTACCCACAGGAATTCATTCTCTGCGACATCCACCTCCGCGACTCCAACATGGCCCAGGACCGTATCAGCGTCCACCTCGACGACAAAGGCCTTCTCGCCACTTTTCCGTTAACCCTGGGCGAGGACACCATCCGCGTGGTGACCTCGCGCTTGCCCGTCGTCGCCAAAAACAATGACGACGACAACGCCGACGACGACGTGCCGACACTGGCCCAGTTCCAAGCCCACTTCACCGCAATGACGCCCCCCGGCTCCGGCACCCTGCACGACCCCATCTGGCTGACCCGCTTCCGTCTGCACCGCCGGTGCGTCAACCGCTATCGCGACGGCCGTCTCTTCGTGGCCGGCGACGCGGCACACATCCACTCCCCCGCCGGCGGGCAAGGCATGAACGCGGGCATCCAGGACGCGATCAATCTCGGCTGGAAGCTCGCCTACGCCCTCTTGCTGCAGTCCCAACCCCCCACCAACACCACCGCCACTACCACCCCTGCAGAAGCAGCCACCGCGCTCCTCGACACATACGACCTAGAGCGGCGCTCCGTCGGCCTGGCGCTGATGCGCGGCACGGACCGCATCTTCGCCTTCATGTCGTCGCCGAGCCCGTGGTGGGTGCCGCTGCGCAACGCGGTGCTGCGGTACGTCGCGCCGCGCATGGCGGGTAGCGTGGCGCGGCGCCGGCGCGCGTTTTTGTTTATCTCGGAGTTTGGCGTCAACTACCGCGGCACGAGCCGCATTGTCGGCGAGGCGAGAGGGTTTCGCGGGCCGGTGAGGGGCGGGGATCGCGTGCCGGATGGGAGGATGGTGAGAGCGGGTGGGGGTGGGGCTGGTGGGAGGGCGGGGATGGAGACGAGCTTGCAGAGGGTTTGTGTGGGGGTCGAGCACCATCTGCTGCTGTTTGCTGGCGCGGTGGGTGGAAAAGGGAGTGGTGGGTTGGGAGAAGCGGCCCTGAGAGCTGCGGCAGAGAGGGTGGTGCGTGCTTGTAAGGCTGATATGAGGGTGCACTATATCTCGGCGGACGACATGTCGGTTCCCGAGGACGGGTGGTACGTTGATCCCGATGGCAAGCTGCATGCCGAGTTTGGCTTCAGGAGCACGGCCGGCTACGTGCTTGTGCGTCCGGACGGGTACGTCGCGCACATCGGCCCGCTGGCGAAGCTGGATCAGCTGGTGTCATTTGCCGAGGGGTATCTGACCTCGAGTGTGGTCGCTCCATCGCGTTCTCGCCTAGCTCTTGTTGCTCGCCCTGTAGTCTGGGCTGTTCTGGGTGTTAGGCTGGTCACCAAGCTGCTGGGAGAGATTGTGCAGCGGCGATGAGACTTCTCGATTTGTTGCCAACCCGGAATCACGAATCAGCAGTTGGATTCCTCCGGAGCGCTCTTTCTTGCCGTCTCCGTTGCTTTGTTGCCATCTCTCGCGAGCTGGGTTGCCTGAACTGATATCGAAAGTTCTGCGACCGGCGCCTCGTGTCTGACTCTTTAGATACTTGCTTGATTGAGGTAGTTTGAAGTTCGTGTGGCGTGCCCGGGTTGGTGCTTGCTCGTTTTCCATTCCCAGTAACTAGTACTCTCGAGCCGTGTTTGTTGCGAATGTTGTGAATCAAAATTGGTTGGCTAAAGTTCCGATGGCATCGATGTCGATGGCTGTTCCTTCCCGTTCAGGCCAAAGTGCTCCGGCAACCGGACCCGCTGCGCTCGGCGAACCAGAGAATCCCACACCCAAGCGCGTCATTCATGAATTTCCAGATTCCAGTTTCCGGCTGCCAGCTTCTCTTTTCCTGCTCATGATTTCACCTCACCTTTCACTTGTACTATGAACAACCCGTCCATTCGCTGAACAGCTATTTCTCAGACGGACAGGCGGCATGATGGGATTGTGAGAGACAAGGCTTTGATTTTTCATATCAACTTTCGCTTCCCTCCATTTCACCGCCTCCGATTCTCTTCATTTCTGGGCCCTACCACCAATCGCTCGCGCAACCGCAACGGCTCCCACCATCCGAGGCATTGCAACTTCGATCGAAATAATCACCGACTTTAGCTTTGTGGCGAAACTAGAGCGACTTCCCATCGATCGCTCAGAAATTCATTCCATGTCTGTTGATCTTCCTGGTGAGCGCTCCCTCTCCCAATTCACACACGCAAGGGCGCTTTCGTCTGACCATCTCAACTTCATCAGACTTGCTGTCACTGTGAGACGAATCAAAAAGGGAATCTGCATCGCCATCTCATCGCCAGTATGGGTAGCATGTTTGACGACAATCCGAATCTCATCCAGGACCCGCCTCCTCCGTCGGATGATGGCTCGCCATGGGTGCAACATCACACACCCACGCCGCTGGTCCTCATCCACGACGGCGGCGGCACCATCTTTTCGTACTACTGCCTCGACAATCTCGACCGCGCAGTCTACGGCATCTCCAACCCGCGCTACCCTACCGGTGAGGCCTGGCCAGGCGGCATCCCGGAGATGGCCCGCCATTATCTCGGCTTCATCAAGAGGGCTGTGCCGCAGGGTGGCGACCTCATCATTGGCGGCTGGTCTCTGGGCGGGTTGATCTCGCTTGAAGTTGCGCGGCAGCTGGCGGAGGAAAACGTTCAGTCGAGAAACATCAGCAGCACGAAGATCAATCTCATTGGCATTGTCATGGTGGACTCGGTCTGCCCGCTGATACTGAAGACGCCGATGCTGCCGGTCGTTCAACACGCGGTGCAGTGGGGCGAGCACACGAGGCAGGAGACACGCGACCGCGTCATGCACTGCTTCTCCGAGGCGACCCGCATGGTGCGCGAGTGGAAGCTGCCGGTGTGGGACGACTACAACGGCAACAAGACAAAGTCACAACAGCAGAACGGACTCAACGGCAACGTATACACTAACGGCCAGATTCACCGCAACATTTCAATGACATCTACATCCAGCACCCGCCCGCCGCCCGTCATCCTCCTCCGCGCCATGGAGCCCGTCCCCGTTCCCGAAGACGGCGTCAGCAGGGTCGACATCCACCGCAACGATCGGCTGCTCGGCTGGGGCAGTTACCGGGCCGATCTGATCACCAAGGTGATTGACATCCCCGGCCACCACTTCAACATCTTCCACACCGAGGAGACGTGTGAGGCGACGACAGAGGGAATCAAGAGGGCTTGTCTGGACCTGGAGGCGATGAAGGGCCGGGTTTGAGGGGCTGGTACATCAGGAGATGTGAAGGACTTTGGACTGCCCACCTGTACCGGCCGGGTTCGCCTGGCACACAAGATCGATTTATGTTGGACCACTCAGGGAAGTGGTGTCCCTTTTGTTACGGGGCTGATTCCCGCATCCGCTGGAGTTCGTATTTGTTGGTTAGAGGAACGCGTCATATTGAGCGAGGGTATTTGGACGAAGGGAGTGGTATTCATGGTAGTGGATTGGGACACGGGGAGGGATACTATACATGGCGTGACATATCACATACCAATGAACGATGACTGAGAAGCATTGAGAACCAAAAAACGAGAGGGGCCACCCACGTAGCATTGGCGAGTTCATTATGTGAGTGACCGACATCCCTCTTAACCGATGAGAAAAATACCTTGAGGTTTCTTCATTGCATCCCACTCCTTCCCATCCATTCCATCCCAATCCGTTTCCAAGACTGGATCCCACCCCTTCCCGTCCATCAAGCCCTGAATGTAGCACTCTCCTACACCGCGCCCCGGTAATGCGTTACTCCCTTTGTCATCTTCTTGACCCTATTCTCCAAAGCACGCTTCAGTGCTGCGGCACAATCTTGCTTCGTGATCTCGCGGGACCACACTGCAGTCAGGCGTGGCGTGGCAACGGCCCACGCCCGCTTCCACGCCCGTTCCCAGGGTGGCCGCCATGCCGCAGAAGATTTCGTACGAGACGAGTCGGAGTCTGCCATAGTGGTGCTATCCGTCCCCTCCGGTTTGCGCGGGCTCGGTTCCATAACCCGCTTCACCTCGCCTTCCCAGACGTACTTGAGCCCCTTCTCGCATGCTCCAGCCAGCAACGGCTGAAACACCTCGCGCACTGGTGCCTCGAGCCAATCTGGAATTCCCGGTAACGAAGTCTTGGAAGGCGGCATCAAGATTTGGTCAACGGGCAGACCCATATTTCCAAGCAGGGAGTGAAAGAAGGTTTCTAGTGCCGCGCCCAGTAGCTTGCTTGTCAGTTGAGGTAATAACGCGCTCAAGGTGGCATCCAGTGACATGGCGACATCCCGCGTGAGCGCCTTTGTAAAATCCACGTTACTCCCCTTCTCTACCTGAAGTTTCCCACATTGCGAGAGCGACTCCGTGAACTGCTTGGGATCGAGGGCTGGCTCCCTGGCCCGCGGCATTGTGGTGCTCGCTGCGCCACAGGTAGTGTCCTGTCCGAACTTTCTTGCATGTCCACGGAGCTCTTTCCAAAAACACGTCCCGAAAGAGTCGCCTAGTTGTTCAAGACTGGTAGGCGGTGGCTTGTGTTGCGCATTTGGGGGTGACGGTGGTCGTCGCGACAGGAGCTCACGTAACAGTGCCTGGGTGAGTGATTCTCCCATATCTCCCCCCCCGGAAGAGCACTGGCACGCTGCACCCCTCGAGGAGACAGATCATGTCTCCCCGCGCCGCTTCCTTTGGCAAGAGACCAATGTATGCGGCTTTGTCCTGACTGGCAGCCAAGAAGCGCCTGCCCCATACGCAGGCGTTGACGCGGCCGAGGAAGTTGGCAATGCTGCTTGACGGCGCCCGCTTGATCATTTCGGTAAGACTCAGAGGTTTGCGCTCGGCTGGGGCCTCTCGATCTGCGTCGCACTGCGAGTCCATGAAGACGTGTTCGAAAGCCCGTCTGTACCAGCTTGGCGCGGCTGTCCCGTCGTGGGATCTCCCGGCCACGAGAACTTGCCAGAGCTCTCGCCGCTGCTGCTCCGGCAGCAGTAGCCACTTGTCCATCCAGTCCGTGGGTAGATACCCATCTTCACATACGGTGCCGAGATCGGAGATAACGCCGCAGACGACACCCCGAACGGTAAGCGTGCGTGGGTCGGGGAGGATGAGGCATAAACTCCCCCACTCATACTCATACCACGCAGGATCCCCTGACCACTTCCGGATCGGTGAGCTTGACGCCTGGGGTGTTGCAGCGTATATTCTTTGTCTTGAGGCTCCAACCAGATTGTCGCCGTTGTGTCGCAGGCGCAAACCGTCGGCGTTCTTGATATACGTGTGGCGGGAAAGAGGTGCTACGAACGACGGAAGTTGTTGACCGCTTGGGAAGTAGCCCAGGGTCAGAACATAATGTCGAGTGACTTGGAGGAGTCAACAACGATCTTGAAGACCTCGATGAAGAACTCGGTCGGGGGCTTTGAGTAATCGACAGAGAAGCGGAGGCTGTCGGAGGCCACGGACAGAATTGCGTATACGGTGTCCAAGGGATTCTGGGCTCGGAACCCTGGTAGCATTGCCAACAGGTCTTCCGTGGTCCAGTGGCGTTCTAGGACTTTGCCCTGAGCGTCTTTCCTCAGTGCGTTGTCTGCCAGAAAGCTCAGCACAAAAGCACCCAAGCCCTGAGCATTGCCCGCCAGCACCGATCGAGACGACGGTGTGCTCGACTCGTAACTCCCGTATAGACTGATGGCGTCGGAGACGTCGGTCCATGGCACATGTCGGTGGCCGCAGTGAACAGTAGCCTTTTTCGCAAGAGCAATCTCTTGCACGACCCAGCGTCTGCCAAACCACTCATTTCGCAGCAGTTGGGCATGCCAATCACATTGCATGGATTCCGGTGCTCCAGGGCCGTGCCTGTTGAACTGAGGGAATGCGGTAACCAGTTCTCATCAGTAAGTGACTGTTGCGGCAAATAACAAAAGAGCCAAAAGAAAGAGGGAAAGGAGGAAGAAACACAGTTAACTTACTCGTACATGAAGACTGTCTGTGTGACGTTACCTTCCTAGCCACTCTCCACAAGGCTCGTAGGCTTGCTGGGCTTGCAGCTCATGCAACCAGCGGAGTTCACACGTTTTGATGAACAACAGGCCAGAGAGCACAGGGAATATTCGCTGGAAATCAACAGCTGGTTTGCGACTGTAGAAACAGAGAAGCGAACAAGAAACAACGTTCAGCCACCCAATCGCCAAGAGGCTCACTGCCCGCCAACCAAGACAACAGCTCTCCAGCCCCAAACATCAGGCAGTATACGTGCCCCTGACCCCTGAAACGGTATCAACAAAAACGCCCGCACCAAAACTGCAAGCCGTAACAGAAGTCGGCAATGTGCAAACCGTACACAAGGATACTGATATAGCCCCATTCATGGTATCATAACAGTCGAGAAAGACTCCTCTCGCTTCAACCAGACCGGCTCAACTTCATGGGTCACTCGGCCTCAACTTCTTGGTCGACTTGGCCGTGCCGATATGGGTATTATGCACCTACTTCTCGTTAGCTACTTCATTCCACCATCCAAACTCGGATCACGGCCAAACCCCGCTCAACGCTCACCTTCGTCGCAAAACGCAAGCTCGTAATCGTCTCCTTCAAGTGCGCCTCGAGTGGGCTGACCATGACAAACATGAGCGTCTTGGAATTGCCACCAAGCGAGTACTGCAGCAGGTGGGTGAGCTTGGAGTTGCGGTAGGGGACGTGCCCGGAGCCGCGGCCGAGCGCCTCAATCACGTCGCCCAAGCACGCCAGGCTCTTGTTGATGTTCTGCGTCTCCTTCATGCGGTCCCCTTCGGCCTGTGAGTGCTTGAGCCGCTCGGACCCGGCCAGGTCGACCAGGTTGAGCGTGCCCTCGCACCGCTCGTTGGTCGCGCTGTTCTCGCCGACCAGCTTGAGGATGAAGACGGAGTGCGAACGCGACGAGCGCTCGTTGGCTTTGGTCGCCGCCACGCTGCGGTTCGCCTGCGCCTGCCGCAGCATCATTTCCACCTTATCGGCCGAGTCGAGCGCCACCGTCTTGCAGTTAACCACCGTGGTCTGCTTGCGCGCGTCGTCGTGCCGGATCTCGAGCCGCTTGCGGCCGTCCGACGACTCGCGCCCGGGCGTGAGCAGGTCGTGCAGCTCCTCGTTGTATACCTCCACGAAGCTGCCCTCCATCGTGTACGTCCACGACTTCTCGGTCAGCTTGGTGATGGTGTCGTAGATCATGTGCGTGGCGCGCGGGATCATGCCATCGGCCGACGACATGGTGTACGTCTTGCCCGATCCGGTTTGACCGTAGCAGAAGATGCACACATTGTACCCGTCCAGCGCGCTCTGCACGAGCTGCGAGATCTCGCCAAAGACTTCCTCGTTGTGCACAGAGGGGTCAAATACCCTGTCAAATTCGAACGGTATCACCTTGCGGCTGACCGTGCCGAGGCTGCTCTTTTCCTCTGGGCCAGTGACATCAATCTGTGACGACGTCTTGGTATCCGGGAATGCGATCCTGGCTTCCTCGCCTTCCGTAGAGTCGAGCACGGGCCGAACTCTGCACATGACGCGGATGTTGCCCTTGAGCTCCTGGTATTTGTTGAAGAGCACACGCCGTTCCGTCTCCTCCTTGATCAATTTTTGCCGCGCTTCCTCGGCGACGCGCAAGGCTTCCTGGAGACGGGCCTCCATGCTCGCAAACGAGTCTGATTGTTGCTTGCTGTCGGACTCCAGGAAGTCGATCTTGGCACGCAGGCCCCGCATCCGGTCCTCCAGGGTCATGTTTGTCGTAGTCATCTCTGCGATCTGCTGTTGTAGGGTTCCTTTGATGATCTGCTCACGGTCGAGATCGGACCTGAGTGCCTCCAGCTGAGACCGCATCTCCTGGACCTCTCGTTCCTTCTTCAGCAGCTCCAAGTTCATGTCTTGCTGCTCGGCCCCCAACCTTGACCGCAACTCATGCAGCTCTCGGGATCTCTGGGACTGTTCATCGGCCAGCTCAACCTTGTAATGCCTTTCCATGGCTTCCAAGGCCTCACGGTGGTCCCGCCTCAGCTGGTCGGCCTCTCCCTTGAACTCCCTCCGGACCTCGTCAACTTCGTGTTTGTGCTCACGTTGCTGATCCTCCAGCTCGTACCCATGTCTCCTCTGCTCCGCCTCCATCTGGAGAAGCAATGATTGTTTTTCTTGCTGCAGCGCATAGTTTTCTTGCCGTTGGAGATCAAGCTGATTTTGCAGTTGGGCGTTCTGGTCTGCCAGTCGTTGTTGCTCGCGTTCGAGATCGCTCGCTACGTCCCAATGTCAGCGTTTCACGGAGGCGTAGACCTCTACTCAGCATACATACCCCTGTTCTTGGCCAAGTCAATGGCTTCTTCGAAGGCTTTCCTGTCGGTCATGGTGCCTTCAAAGACCTCCTTGATGGCTTTGACCTGTGATTCGAACTCGTTGAGGCGGCCGTCGACGTCCCAGCCTGCGAAATTTGTCAAATTTGAGTCCTTGGTAAGAAACAATGACTTTGTCGGAGAGGAAGACTTGGTGGGTGAGGGGGGGACTTTGCGTAGGCTCATGGCGAGAGAGCCCAGCTTGTCCAGCGCCTCTCCCCCCAGGTGCATCTGAGCCGGGGTTGCCGGCAAGGCTGCGGAAGCTTCTTTGGTAGGAGCAGGGACGGGTGGGTCAACTGGGGCTGCTTCTCCCTGGCTAACACCGCTCGGGTCAATCTCTGACGGAACATCCAACTAGGATGCCCGAGACAGAGGTTGACTGTTTTGCCTGGAGACCACTCGACCTCCATCTGACCTCTCACTTGGTGGGCCTTTGAGCGATAGAGCGCCCAGCCGCTTGGTGAGCCCCGATATGTCTCTGCTACCCTTTCGCGTGGTCGAAGCCGTTCGCTGCTGGGGAGCGCCTTGCTGCTGACACCAACGACCGTACTGCCGAAACAAAGCTGGAACTGCCATACCCTTCTGCTGAGGGGGTCGCTTGGGTGAAGCCTGCACATCTCGATTTCCCATGGCCGTGGCGGGTCGTGTACGTGTGAGCCCTCGTGGGCGGCTGCTCGTGGACTGAGCAAACCCCATCGACGTCGGCGCTCTCGCCGGCGGCGGCGCACGAGTGCCGGGGCCCATGCTCTTGGCAAAATTGCTGGTTGGGCCATGTCGCGGTGCTGTTGTGGACGGATTGTGGGACGTCAGAGCGGCGATCGAGGCACCTTTGATGCCGGTCGCAGGCCGCGGTAGACCCACGCCTGCAGACGGGATCTGGGGCTTCAGGGACTCGCCTCCCCTTTCGATCAATGTCTTGCGCTGCTTCGAATCGGGTTGCGGTACTATTGGGGTTCCTCAATATCAGTAACTTGCGGCGTGGTAAAGACCAATGGGGCGAAGCAGCGGTTTCCATACTCCCAATGTGTCCACGTTTCTGAGGAATCCCAGTGGGTTGGGCTCGCGCGTTGTGTTGCGAATCTGTGATCTCTTGAAGATAGGACGGCGGCGCTGTTGTTGGCGCGCGAACCTGGGGAGGCCGGAGCCCCGACCGGAAATTCTGCGAGGGAGCGGCGTCAGTCAGGTCGTATGTTCCGGGGCCGAAGCAATCGCGGCGTAAACATACCGCGTTCTCGGAGGCGTCCATGTTGAGCGCGCGCATGTGAGGAAGAAGGAAGTGGACGAGCAAGTAGGATGGGAGGAGCAGAGCTCCTGGCACAGATGTGGATGTCGGCAGCGTCGTGACTGGTGGCGGGTCCGTCCTACCGCAGCTCGGTGGACAGTATTTGCTCTTGCTCTCAACGGGCGTAGCGCAGTTTGTGTAGAGTTGCCTGTCCGAGTCGTGCCAAGATCACCGGGGCAACCGACTGCCAGCGCCAAAGGTGGGTCTACCATGGTGGGTCATCTACACTAGGCCGAGTGCAGCGGGGTGCACGGGCCAATCCTCAACTCTACGGATCTGAATGCCAAAGAAGCCAGTACAAGGCAATTGCGCTTCCTCGTTCGCATTACACTAAACGAAAGAACAAGAGACTAGAACCAAGGTCCAGAAAGTAAGGTAGGTGCCTGGATACTAGGAGATGGATAGAAGTAAATCAGTCAATGGAAAGTTAAGTAAGGGAGGATAGAGTAACAGTGCTCCAGTGAGGTATCTAACAACTTGACCATGGGGTGCCATCCAACTCTTTCACATGCACCCCACATCGAAATTAATGGATCAGTTCAATGCTGCGACATCCACCACGCCGAACGGCCTAACCCTTTTCCCCTTTCCACCCCGCCGTCTAAAGCTACTGCAGATTCAGGCCGGATGCAGTAGCTCTCACAGGCCTACAGCTCCAAACGCCACTTTTGCTTCAACACTCTGATTCAGCGCTTCTGAGGACTTGCACGCGATGGAGAAGTTCTCGCAATTCCGTGACCGGGGTAAGCCATCCCACCTTCGAATCCTGTTCTGACGAGGCCAACAAAGACCTAGCAACGACTGACCTACTTCTCCCACAGGCTCCGGCGTGTCCCCCTTCATGCCGGTGACGACCCCGTCCTCTCTGCCCGCGACCGCCTTCCACGCCGTCCTCTTCCTCGTCCGGCTGCCGATCTTCCTCTTCTACGCCGCCGCCTACTTCCTCGTCCTGCAGCACCTGCCGCTGCCCGCCGTGGCGCGCAAGCTGCTCCTCTGGCTGCTCCTGGCGATCCCGGGGATCTGGTGGGTAGACCTACAACTGGACGGCGTCAAGCGCGGTGCTCTGAGCCAGCAACCGCCCTCACGCGTGCCCCACCCGCGCTCCCTCATCGCCGCCAACTTCACCTCGCCGATCGACGCCCTCTACCTCGCCGCCGTGTTCGACCCCATCTTCGTCACCAGCCACCCCGCCTCCCGCAAAGTCCGCCGTATTTCTCTCCTCTCCGCCATCCTCGCCGCCCTCTACCCCGCCGCCCAACTCTCCCATCCTACCTCCCCACGAGATTGGGAGCGCCAGCAAGCCTCCCTCGGCGAGCTGACGACCCTCCGCCACCTACTCGCGCGGCACCCGCGGCGCGTGGTCGCGCTGTTTCCCGAATGCGGCACGACCAACGGCAAGGGCGTGCTGCCGCTCGGGCGCGCGCTGCTGGGCGTGCCGGCCGACGCCGCCGTCTTCCCTGTCAGCATGCGCTACACGCCGCCCGACGTGACGACGCCCGTGCCCGGGTGGAAGGCGTGGGCCGGGTTCTTGTGGAAGGTTCTCGGCCGGCCGACGCACTGCATCCGGGTGCGGATTGCTGAGGCGGTATTTAATACGGCGGGGGCGTCGAACGGGGTTTCCTCGTCAGCGGCGGCAGAGGTGCGGACGGCGGAGGAAGATGGCGGTGATGATGAGCCGACGGCGGAGGAGCAGCGGCTGCTGGATCGCGTGGCGGAGGCGCTGGCGCGGCTGGGGCGGGCGAAGAGGGTTGGACTGACGCTGCAGGACAAGAAAGCCTTCGTGGCCGCCTGGACGAAAAGGCGGTGACAAACGCATGCAGCATTGTGGTGTTCCCTTTCATGAGGGTTCTGTGTACGGAGCATATTGTAACATTGCTTGCCGGCGTGTATCGCGAAACGGGAAGTGTGAATTGAATTAGCGCAGAGATATACCATAGAGACTTCTAGACGGCCCGCATGGGGGGCTAATACGACCTTCGCACGAAATATCGGACATTGCAAGCGCCTTTTCCGAGCCAACCCGAAGAAGCCAGGACATATATGTACAACGAAACCTTTAAAACATAGCGCTGTCGCACACTACATCTCCAACCTTTAGCACTTATCCGTCACACAACCCTGGCTCGCGTCGCGCACCAGCGCAGCATACTTCCTCAGCGTACCCGTCTTCACCTTGGGCTCGGGCGCCTTCCACGCTTTCCTCCGCTTCGCCAGCTCCTCCGGCGCCACCTCGAGGTCCAGCACGCGCTTTTCGGCGTCAATGATGATGGTGTCGCCATCCTGGACCAGGCCAATCGGCCCGCCCTCCATGGCCTCGGGCACGATGTGGCCGATCAGGAAGCCGTGGCTGCCGCCCGAGAAACGGCCGTCGGTGATGAGAGCGACATCGCCGCCGAGGCCCGCGCCCATGATGGCCGAGCTGGGCTTGAGCATCTCGGGCATGCCGGGCCCGCCCTTGGGGCCTTCGTACCGGATGACGACGACCGTCTTCTCGCCCTTCTTGATCTCGCCGCGCTCGAGCGCCTCGATGAAGGCGTCCTCGTAGTCGTACACCTTGGCCTTGCCCTCGAACCGTAGGCCCTCCTTGCCCGTGATCTTGCCGACCGAGCCGCCCGGCGCCAGCGAGCCGCGCAGGATCTGGATGTGGCCGGTGCTCTTAAGCGGGTTGCTCAGCGGCCGGATGATCGGCTGGTCGTCGGGGAAGCCCGGCAGGTCGGCCACGTTCTCCTTCATGGTCTTGCCCGTGACGGTGATGCCGGAGCCGTCGATGAGCCCCTCCTTCAGCAGGAACTTGAGCAGGGCCGGGGTGCCGCCGATGTTGAAGAGGTCCTCCATGACCCACTTGCCCGACGGCTTCAGGTCGGCCAGCAGCGGCGTACGGTCCGAGACGGCCTGGAAGTCGTCAATGGTGAGCTTGATGCCGACCGAGTCGGCGATGGCGATCAGGTGCAGCACGGCGTTGGTGCTGCCGCCGAGGATGTTGACGACGACCATGGCGTTCTCGAACGCTTGCCGCGTCAAGATGTCCTTGGGCCGGATATCCTCGCGGAGAAGGTTCTTGATGGCCTCGCCAACGCTCTCGCACTCGGCTTTCTTCCTGGGGTCCACGGCAGGAAAACTGCTGCTGCCAGGCAGGGTCATGCCCATGGTCTCAATGGCAGACGCCATGGTGTTGGCTGTGTACATGCCGCCACAGGCACCGCCGCCGGGGCAGGCGTGGCGGATGATGTCGAAGCGCTGCTTCTCGTCGATCTGGCCCGTGATGTACTGGCCGTAGGCCTGGAAGGCGCTGACCAGGTCGAGCGGCTCGCCCTTCGCGCTGCAGCCGGGCTTGATTGAGCCGCCGTACACCATGATGCTGGGACGGTTGACACGGCCCATGGCAATCAGAACGCCGGGCATGTTCTTGTCGCAGCCGGGCAGCGAGACGTTGGCATCGTACCACTGGGCCTGCATGACCGTCTCGATGCTGTCGGCAATGATCTCTCTGCTCTGCAAGCTGTAGCGCATGCCGGTGGTGCCCATGCTGATGCCGTCCGAGACGCCGATGGTGTTAAAGCGCATAGGGACGAGGCCGGCCTTGGCGACACTCTCGCGCACGGCGGTGGAGAGGTCGAGCAGGTGCATGTTGCAGGGGTTGCCTTCGTACCAGACGGAGGAAATGCCGACCTGCGCCTTGTTCATGTCTTCTTCAGTCATGCCTGTCGCATAGAGCATGGCCTGCGAAGCGCCTTGTGACTTTGGTTGTGTGATGGCGGCGGACACGCGGTTGAGCTTCTCGTCGGCATGGCGGCGCGGAGTCGTGGAGAGCAGACGGCTGAGAAGGTTAGGCTTGTGTTTTCTTCATGATGTTGCAGTGTCTGTCAGGGCAACATACAGCAGCTGACTCCTCAATGGCAGGGCCCGGCCCGCGGCCACGGCCCTGGGGGCTCCGGCGCGCAAGAGAGACGGCGACAGCATGGTGGACCGTCGACGGGGCTTGTTGAAGCTGGGCAAGTTGCAACGGAAACAGCAAGAGAAAGGAGGAAGAAATGCCAATTGGTTTCCAATAAAGGTACGTTGTATGTGTCCTGGCCCGGAACCCCAGGGACTTCCCAATGCGACCTCTGCAAATGGCTGGGGAAGCTGGTTTTGTCGGAGAGTTCAAGTCTGAGTCGCAACTTTTGGGCGAAGTCGGAGCTTTAAAAAGAAGTTGTGCTCCGAAGTCACAGGGACACAGAGTCTAAGTCACAGGGACAGACAGGGGTCCCCGCGGGATCCCCGCAACAGAGAGCTGGAGCATCCAAATGCAAGCTTCCCCATTGGCCCGGCGCAAACAGAAACTTGGGAGCTCTGGGCTTCAGTGGTTGTGTAGCTGGTTTCCATGGCTCGGAGACACGAAGGTGACAATCTCACTTTGGAGGTCAAGGCTGCAGCTCACTTGAGCAAACAAAGAGCAGCTTGATGCGTAACTTTACTGGCAAACATCACGATCAGTAGATTGGCATGCCTAGCTCCCCCTGAGTCTAACTGCTGCTCCAAGTCGCCACCGTCGGAGGACGACCGAGACAAGGCTGCATCCACCGTGTACCGAAAGGTCAATATTCGCACCGACAACATGTCTCCCCGGAAATACGGCCAGACACCGCCACTGGACAGCAACATAAAGGACAGCCAATATCGCCCATGCATGCTAAGCACACCTCGCTCTCATCCTGGAGTCGCGACCAGCCAAAGCCATGCTCCATCCTGCGCCTTTCCGACGACACCTGCATCATGGACGGACGGCCTTTGAGTCGGCTTCCGCAGACTTGCTATCCCCCTTGTCTCTGCTGTGTAGTATCTCGTCGATGATACCATGCTCCTTCGCCTCGTCGGCCGTCAAGTACTTGTCGCGCTCCATCATGTCGTTGATGGCCGCCATATCGTACTTCTCGAAGCCAAACGACTTGTTGATGTGGCCCTGCACAATCTTGTTGATCTGCTCTCGTATTCTCTGAATTTGGTTGGCGTAGATCAAGATATCGGCGGCCTGCCCCCGCGTGCCACCCAGCGGCTGGTGCACCATGATCGAGCTGTGCGGCAACGCGTACCGCTTCCCGGGCTCGCCGCCGATGAGGAGGATGGCGGCCATGGACGCAGCGCCACCAACACACACCGTCGAGACAGGCGACTTGATGTAGGTCATGGTGTCGTAGATGGCGAGCCCGGAACTGACCTCGCCGCCGGGAGAGTTAATGTACATGGTGATGGGCTTGTCCGGGTTGTCGGACTCGAGCCACAGCAATTGCGATACTATCGACGCCGACACATTGTCGTCTATCGCTCCGTTGAGGCATACTATCCGTTCCTGCTAGGGTCAGTTTCGCGCCCCGGCGAGCCTGACCGAGTACGGCGGACTGACCTGCAAAAGCTTGGAGAAAATATCGGCTTCGGAGTGCTGTCAGCAGCTGTTGCGGCTTCTGGTACGAGGAACAGCCAGAACTCACAGGTCCGCCAACCGCCCGCCTGGTCAGTCAGCAGGAGAGACACATCTCGATGACGAGCAGGCGCAGGCTACACGTACTGTAACCTCGGTGATGTAGGGCATCGGGATGCCGCCCGTCAGCGGCATCGGCCCGGGAGACTGATTAAACCTTGAGAACTGTCGGCATTGTGATGCGCCCGCCCTCCTAGTAAGGTGATACGCTGTTCGTGGGAAATGCATGGCGCCGATGGCGGTTGCTCCGGTCGTCGCTGGACCAGATGAGAATGGGAAGGACCGTAGCTGACCGCGAATGCCCGAAGTGGAGCCAACTCTGTTGGCTTCCGCGCTTGGCGCGCACTGAGTGTATTTTTACACCAAGCTAACTGCAAACGGCAACCATACCACACAGCCAAGACAGAGGACGTAGGACATAAGAGTCTCTCGTCAACATGAGACAAGAGAAGGAATGAATCCTGCACCCCAGTACCGCGACAGCAGATGTTGGAGCTAGCGACTATCCGGTTGTTCACATTGGACAAACTGCTTCGTGGTGTTACTCTAGAAGTACGACAAGGATTAGTTGAGTCTTGACATGCTAAGTGCAAAACACGCGAATTTTCCATTTAGGCAGGCTCTCTAAGAGATCTTCTGTCAGTGTTAACCCCTTCACCTCAACATTTTAACCATCCATCAGACTCGCTTTGCAGCCAGTTCAATACACGGCGCCCACTCACCAGATCGGCGGTCGAGACGCGATGCAGGCCGTGGGCAGGACGGGATGCAGGCCATCGTTGAGGACCATATACCGCAAGCCACGGCCCGCTGTTGCTCAAAGTTTTCATAAATCAGGCGCAGCAAGCAACAACAGCCTCAACAGCAACACGGACTGGGAGAGAGATATAGCTGCTGGAACCATCAACGTGAAAGCCCAGACTGTGGGTTTCTCTGAAGCCTCCGCCATTGTGGGTCATACGTTTCCCAAAGAAGATGTACCAATCGACGCCGACAACAAGACGGTTGCGACGGTGGTTGGCGAGCTGCCGCTGTCGCCGCTGATGGACCCGTCATTTCATGAGGCCAGAAGCAAATTCACCAAGACCAAACCGTCCGCACCGCCATTCAAATTCACCAAATTTCAACGACACCTATCCCGCAATCCCTATGGTACTGTTCCAGATCCTCCTATCTACACCGATTCCGGCTCTAACCCGCATCCAGCCAGAGCCCTCGCCACACCACCGCGGAGATGTCCCATAACCAACGTGGTTCTGCCCAACTTCTTCCTCCAGCGCTTTCTCCTCGTCTCGCACCCGGAAACAGGAAACCCATGGTTCACGCCCGCCGACCTCGGCTCGAGGGCTCCAGCCGCTAGTGTGACTGGCGAAAGCGAAGACGCCGCGGCAAAGTCCTCTACTGCAGAACCTGGCTTGACCGAGGAGGATGTTGACGAGACGGTCTCTGAACTAGAAGAGGTTGCGGCATCCGCGCTGGAAGCGGAAGCTTTCGCTGAGGAGGAGTCCCATAGGAAGGTCCAACCGGGACAGAGCACGGCGAAACCCGCGCCGCCTGCCCAGACATCCGCTAGGCCGGGGCCCTCAACATACATCAACTCCAATCAACAGCTATTCCGGGAATTACGCATCAAAAACTCGGTGTACTTTGACGGCTTCCGGAGACTCTTCCGCATGAGCGACCACGGCCACTCGCACCTCACCCCTGTCCTGAACAAGGCCAACTGGCGCGACGACATGGACGCGGTCCTCCTGGAGTTGATGCGGAGGCGCGTTTGCGAAGGGCTGCTTCACTTTGCGGAGATGGTGGAAACGGCCGATCGCAAGTACATTGTGAAGTGTGAGCGCTGGACAGACATCAAAGACCTCCAACACCGGGGATGTGTCTTATTCCTGGGCCCGCCCGCAGGTGCAGCGTCGTCCGAGTCGGATTCCGTGAACGTCCCGCCCAGGCTGTCGACCGTGGATCTTGGGCCATCCGTGCGATTCGGTACCGTCCTCACTGTTCACAACCTGCCCGTGCTGCTGGGTGAGGAACACGTTGCTCGGCTGAGGGAGGGATCTGAGTTGTTGCGCGACGGCTCTCTATATCTGCTGGGCAGGGCGGCCACCGTCAACCTGCAGATGCTTTTGTGGAAGCTCCAGGGATACATGGCGTGGAATGACGCGCAGGACACATCAAGTGCATAGGAGTCGGAGTAGTTGCCATCAAGCGGCCGACGGTTGCGTCAGCTACCTCGAAACGTCAAACGTGCTTTGTGAGTGGGTTGGCAGTCAGTCCTTTAGCTGGGATGAAGGGCAGACAGAGACAAGGCATAACCTCCACGATTTGACCGGCGAAAGAGAGTAATATACCCGTTCATAGACTCGCCAGCATTGTTCCCCAGAAAATTAGGTCCTCAGCCGCCGCGCCTGATTCCCCAACACGGCCATTGCAGCTTGATTAAACACCTCGTCTTCCTGCATGTATTTCATCGTTGTGGTTCGAAAGTCCCGGCACTGCTGGGTACATCATCTGGTTTAGTTCAACCAAATTCAATTGTCTGGTATGCTTGTCCACGCTACCGGGTGTTAGAACTAGCCAGGCAACCTCGAATCCTTACGAGCAGCTCTGATGCTGTGAGCAAGCCTTTCACCCTGATACACCAGAAAGGATGGGGTTAGGGTTATGCGCTGTATCTGCTCGCGCGTCAATTGGCTGACTTTAATTGATTTTGAGACGAGTTACGCCCGGAATAAGCGCGTCGCGACGCGTCTCCCGCCGCTTCGTTTGGCTTTCCTTCGTCCACAACCCAAATCTCTCGAACAACAACCCCGCCGCTCCATACCGAACAGACAGAACCGCAACCAAAATGAACCGCATTGACGTCAAACGGCGGAATGTACTCGACCACCGCAAGAAACAGTTCGCGGATCCGTCCTACAAGGAGACGCAGTATCCGCACCGCCTGAACTTCTACGCGACCCCGCCAACTGCAGACATCACGCTCGAGCAGTTTGAGCAATGGGCCATCGACAGGCTGCGGAGTACGTAGAGACACGAGCCAACTCCAAAACCTATTCCCAACTGCTGACGATTCCCCCGACTTGATCAGTCCTCGCCGAACTCGAGGCGTGCTCCTTCCGCAACCGCTCGCCCGCCGAGACGGCCGCGCACATGAAGCCGCTGCTCGACAAGTACCTGCCGCTCGACGCCAGCAGCTCGGCCCACTCGCAGCTGCACGCGCAGCGCCAGAAGGACCACTACAGCCACTTCATCCTGCGCCTGGCCTTCGCGTCGACCGAGGACCTGCGCCGCCGCTTCACGCGCGTCGAGACCATGCTGTTCCGCCTGCGGTTCCAGACCGACGACTCGCGCGAGCGCGCGGCTTTTGTGCGCACGCTGAACTTGGACTGGGATTCCGTGTCTGAGGAGGAGAAGCGCGCGCTCGCGCCGCAGCTGGCTACCACGATCGGGTTTGGGTATGGCAAGCGGGCGCAGCAGGTGCTGGATGAGGACTGGTGCAAGGTCGACTGGACGCGCGTGCCGGACCTGGTGGAGGGGAGGAAGGTGTTTCTCAAGGCTGGGAAGGCGTACGTTCCGGGGAGGGAGCAGCAGAGCATGGTGCTAAATGCGTTCACATCGCGGTTAGAGCGGGCGTTGGAGGTGGGTTGCGACCCTCGGATCTAATGGTTTCTGGCTGGCTAACGGATTTCCTCGCTGCAGCTCACGGCGCGCGCGCTCCCGCGGCTTGACGAAGACGACCGGCTAACGCCGATCCTCGACCACCTCTCCAAGAACTTCATCGCGCCCGACTCAAGCTACAGCGGCGGCGGGGCGGCGATCGAGGGCGCCGAGATGACGGCGCGCAACGTCGACAACCTGTCGCAGCACTTCCCCATGTGCATGTCGCACCTGCACCGGTCGCTGCGGCGCGACGCGCACCTCAAGCACTTCGGGCGGCTGCAGTACACGCTCTTCCTCAAGGGCATCGGCCTGAGCCTGGAGGAGAGCCTGGTGTTCTGGCGGGGCGGGTTCGCCAAGGTGACCGACGACACGTTCAACAAGGAGTACCGCTACAACGTGCGGCACGCGTACGGCGACGTGGGCGGCGACTCGAACCGGCGCAGCGGCGGGTACAGCCCCTACAGCTGCCAGCGCATCCTGACGGAGCACGCGCCGGGCCCGGGAGACGCCCACGGCTGCCCGTACCGCCACTTCAGCATGGAGAACCTGTCCACGCTGCTCCGCGCGTCCGGCGTCGCCGATTCCCGTGTGTTGCAGGGCGTCAAGGACGACAAGGAGAGCCAGAAGTACCACATGGCGTGCAATCGGTAAACACACTCTCCCCACCCCTTGACTTCGCTCACCTTACCAATCCTGTATCTTCATGAAAGCACACGAGACTAATTGGGGGAACTCTCAGCGTATTCGAGCACCTGCACAAAACGGAGCTCAAGCGGGCCCGGGACGACGGCGTTATGACGGCCGCGCAGCTTGAGACCATCGTGCACCCCAACGAGTACTTCAAGCGCAGCTATCTGCTCAAGAACATGGGCGGGAAACCGCAGCAGCCACAGGGAGGTGGTGGTGATGTGAAGATGGAAGGGTGACCGTTCGGAGGGCGGGGACCCGTGGACGGAATTGCTGACTGCGTCGGCCTCGTGGGAGGGAGAGGTTCCAGTCAGCTGCACCTAGCCCGCTTCTGACCCTTCGCACACCACACGCATTCCGCCGCGTCAAGAGTGGGTGGGTGGAGAGGGGCACACGCGCGTTTGCTCAGGGGTCGCGTAATGGTTGCACGCGTGACGATGCGTGGGTGTCAGGGAGTACGGTTGGCCTGCCGCGAGAGCAACGGGTGGTCTGTTTGCTTGAGAGAGCCGAGACATGTAGGGTAGAGGAGGGTCATTGCCGTCGCGTTCGGAGTCGCTGTGCTTGTGATGTGGGACGAAGCAATGTCAGGGACTGGGGCGCGCGTCGAGCTTGTACGTGTCGGTACTACCTACGCAGTGTTGGCCTGTGGTTGTGAATGGCGCCAAACGGTTCAGCTCCCTTTTAAAAACCTCACCCGCATGCTATGAAGACCACCTTCGCAAACAGCAAGTGCCAAGCTCCTTAGTTATTGTTGCAAGGGTTCGATCAGGAGATTTACTGTGATGTGCTCCAGCGTGTAGGAAGGGCTGATGATGGTGACACCGGCGGTTATATCCGTAGTTGGGTGATTTGGCGACTCAATACGTCGGCTGAAATGGGATCAAGAACGTCGCAAGTCCGTTTAGCCGTTTAGTGCTCCGTTGGTAATTGAAAGTTGAAAGTTGTTGCTGGAAACAGGGCAGTGGGCATCGGTAAGTTTAGATTACAGTAAGATTACCCGATACAGCGATTCTCGATCGGGCTTCGATCGTGCCTGCTTTGCTGCGATCCCGACCAGGCTGGTCCAGAACGTCGCGATCGAGTGCGACGCCGTTCCACGGGATCCACCCAGTAGCGGAAACGCATGGAGACGTCACGCCCATCCGACGGATTTCCATGACAACGGTCGGCTGCGTTTCGCGGGGTTTTCCGTACACTAGATTGTTGCAAACCCGCTCGGGGCATCCCGAAAATGGGGATCTGGCAGAGGCCCCACCATGTTTCGTCCCAAATGCGGGTGAATGGGCGCCGGAGCAAAATATCCGGACGATTGTTCTCCCCTGTCATTTTGCTGCTCTGAGGTTATTCCCACCAGTGGGGGCATCCCGCATCGCGTGCCCCTGGTCCGAAGAACGCCGACACCCAGACGATGAGAACGAGCGGGGCTTGACCTGTGTAGCTTCAGGTGTACACTTACTGTGTACAACTATCCGGCGGCCTTCATATGTCTAGAAGCGGGACGATGGATGCTTCCTCTGCCTCGTTTTGCCAATGTCGACTCTCTTTTGCATGTTTTCGAGATGATGTTCACGGCGGCGTACCCTGCGAAACCCTCACTGACAACGAGATGCTGATGGGACCTGCGGCTGCAGGGACCAATGGTCTCGCATCGCCGGACTCATTATGTCCGTTTGGCATCGAGGCATGTTGTGCCGTGTCTACACTAAGACTGGCAACCAGACGGGCACCGACAGCTCCCGGAGCCCCTGCCGTCATAACCAAGCCCACCGCAACGGTGGATGCAGGACACGATGCACCATGAGGTCATCCAACGGGCTGGGAGTGAAGGGTCCCCAACCCGTTTTTCGGGGCCAAGGTGTCTTGGAGTACAAGTGTACGCAACCTCGGCCCTGACCATGTCCCAATGGTGAGCAGCGCAGCCGGCGGGCGGGCTCCGTCCAGCAGCACCGGCATGACGGGGTCCACCGGCTACCCGGAGCCAAGCCAGCACTCTGGAGTGACGTCGCGGGCGGTTGGGCTGGTCTCGAGCAGTCTCAGCTGTGGACGGCGGTCATCCCGGCGACGAGGTCGGCTGATACATGTCGTTCTGTTCTGCAAAGGACATACACTACTGTGTACGGACGCCGCGGCGGGACTACCAGCTAGTGTATGCAGGACGAAGTAAAAACCGCGATGTGTAAGCCAGGCAAAAGTAACGTCTTGTCGCTTAGGAGGCGTCCTCGCCTTCCGGTAGCCCTGGTAAGCCGGGACCCTGTACACTTCAATAAAGACCTCTGAACTTGTAGTGTACATGTAGGGTCGATGTGTTACACTACTATGTAGCTGCTGCTGTCGCTACCAACCTCCGTTTTCCATGAGGAAAAAAAAGCTGCTGCATGCCCCCACTCGGAAGGACGGTCTGCCTTGGTTTGAAGTGCATGTCAAGAGGGTCCCACGGTCGCCAGACCCTAACATCGGCATGCCGCACGGCTGCTCCGTTTCGTGATACGGTAATACGATACACTCAGCTACGTGAACAGGACGACACAACGATCCCAATCCGCCCTGAATCGCGCTGAAACCTGCTTACTCGAACCTCAATGTTCTACTCCGTACTATGTACGGTAAGATGAGACTTGTCTAAGACTGGATAGGCGTTAGTTCACCCGCAGGCGGCTGTCTCGCCCTGTTTGTGACGCGGGAGGAGGGTTCCTGAGAGAGTTTCAATCACTGTACGGAGTACACAATGACCTCAACATCCATCTCAGCGGGGCAGTGACGCGGACGTGCATGGACGATGGTGAGTCCCTGGAGGACCCTGAATCGGCAATCAGAACACGACCTTCAGCTCATAACGATGACACTCTGGTGCATCATAGAAGCTGGTGACGAGAGTAGTAACAAATGGTCAGCTAGAGCGCTTCGCGTCGTCGTCTTTCACCGTGGCGCGTTTGTGTGCCTCGCCCATGAAGGAAACAGAGTGCTGAGCCTGCCGCGGCACACGTCGAAGCTGGCGCTGATCCTTCCCCGAACCAGCACGTCTAAGTCACCCCAGAGTTGCCCAGATTGGCACCTGGGCAAGACGACAACCACAAAATCCGATTCACTGCGGTAGTAGATCATAACCTGAGCAGCCGCACGGGTCACAGTCATGCAGACACGAAGACGGACTACACATGCGCCCACGCGGCGGTAGTGTGTTCGAGGGTGCAGCTTGAGCTGTACGGTCCATCAGTTGGGTGCGCAGCGCAGACGCACCCGAGGACCAGCCGCTCCATATGCAAGCAAACCAAGGCAAATGCCACTTACCAGTAGCTAGCGCAGAGCGCAGTGCACAGCGTGACAGCGCGGGGAGGCTGCTGTCATTGCATCGCCAGCTCCTGCATCCGACGCGACCTACCTACACTACATAACCACTGAACTGAAAATAGGTAGGTAGGCGGTAAAGAAATGGGAGGCGACATGTCAGGGCCAGCTGGCTGCTGCGCTGCGTACCTAGTGTTGCATCGAACGTGCCCCCGGCGCTGCAGTTTTTGTTGGGGGAGAGCGTGCAGGTGGCGTGGTTGTGAGTGGGCTGGCGAAAGGCATCGCCTCGATCGAGGTGCATCGGCGCTGACTGCCGTATTGCGACGACTTCGTTGGCCTCCTGGTGCCGTCCACTGTTCCCGTCATGTCTTCCTAATGCTGCGCTGAAACGAAACGGTCGAATGGTCGACTCCGGCCCACCTACCTTAATTGCATCAAACCCGAACTCGTTCATTCCAAACGCACGAGAAGCTTGCTTGTCGCGCGTTGAGCTGAGAGCTAAACGGCGCGCACAGATGGCACGGCTGCAGCAGCAGAGTGCAATGATGCGAATGTGTGCTGGTGTTCGTGGTACAAAGCTACCTTAGGTAGTATGGGAATTGGACGGGGCTTGTGAGGAAGGCGATGTGTGATGGAGGTGGTGACACCCGTTCTCAACATGGCATTTCCCATTTGCTCATCAACAAGTGTCTCATAACAGCCGGCAGTGCATTGCACGCTGGCTGAGCTGGCTATCTACTGTGTACAACAGACGTGGTATCGTTGCCTCTATGCTCCGTGTGCGCCACAAAATGCATGCCCGATGAAGTGTCCCGTCCCAGAAATGTCCTCCCTCCCCCGCACAGCTGATGGTGCATGCCCCTGTCCATCCTCAGTCGTGAATTTTAGTGATCCATTCCCGCCAGGTACGCCGTCGCTAAAGTGTCAAAGCAAAAGAAGAGAAAAAAAAAAGCCGCTGAGATCCCATATCCTGCACACAGAAAAGGGTGGAGAAGTGGAAGAAGGAAAGGAAGTGACTTTATCTTCCGGGCGGGCCGGCTAAAGACAAGCACCATCGAGATGCCAATGCATTGCAGTGGGGGAGAAAGCGGAAAAGGGGAAATCTCTCAGAAGTGGAAAGGCCTATCGACCATCTGGTCTAGACCGAGCGACGATGCAGCACGCGGGCACGACGGTGCCAGTGAGGTTGCATTCTCCCCATGGCGAGATCGGCCAGCCCGCGCCAAAGTTTGAAGCACGTCGACGTCAGCGGCTTGGCATCGGGGCCAGGGGGGCTCTGCATCGTGAGCCTCCCATTGGCGGAGAGGGGGTGTCATGGGAGGGGCGGGCGCGCTGCCCAATGGTGCGTCGAGGATCTGAGACCGACAGGCTGCCTGACGCACGCTGTGATGGTTTCTGTGTGCAGCACCGAAGGAGAACACCCGCGTGGTGGCCTCGGGTGAGAGACATGAGCTTGGCCGTTTGGTGTCGTTT
The DNA here is from genome assembly GCA_023628555.1 of Chaetomiaceae sp. R4402. Classification (NCBI taxonomy): domain Eukaryota; kingdom Fungi; phylum Ascomycota; class Sordariomycetes; order Sordariales; family Chaetomiaceae; species Chaetomiaceae sp. R4402. The sequence goes on from JAMAKO010000002.1 coordinate 76,802, forward strand.
CGTGTCGTGTCGTGTCGTGTCGTGTCGCGCAGCTTGGAGTGAGCTCCCGCCGCTGCCGCTGCTGAGGGTTGCCCGCTTCTCCGTTCCGTGACGATTGACCAGGCAAACCCGCGTGCCGAGAAGAAAAGGTGGAGGGTAAAGCTGGGGTGTCCATTGCATGCGATGGAGGATTGGTGAATGGAAAGTGGTTGAATCGGATGAGCGGACGATGCCCGGACTGTGGCCTGCTGCATGGACAAATCGCCTTCAGCAAAGATGTCTTCATTTCGGAAGCGCCGTGGCTGATCTTAGGTGAAGTGACGGGAGAGACGAGCAGTATCTGTCGTGAGCTGCGCCAGGTCGCCGAGCTCCCCGGATCCGGTGCGTAGTCGATGCTAGCACCGGCAGTGCAGGTCGACGACGTCTCAGGGCGAGCGCTAGGCGTATCGGCAGCGGAGAGTTGCCGAGGCCAAGATCTGACGTTCTGTCGCTGCCACGCGTCCCAGGCAGACCTCGCTGTCTGCGGTTTCCCGGTGTGGTCTGCGTGTCTTGAGCATCGGAGCCCTCAAGCTCGAGTTGAAATTGGTGGCAAGGCGAGATTGTGGAATGTGTTGGACAGGCGGCGATGGAGGACCAGCCCACAACGACACTCCCACTCAGTCTCGCTATTGCCCGCAAAACGTGCTCCTCCCAACGCTGCAGCTCATGTGTAGCCGACCATCTTGGCGCAGCGGCTGCAGTAGTAGATGTTGGTGCCGATCTGGACCATGCCAAACAGACTAGGGTCGTCGGTCGTGGTGATCTCCTCGCCGCGGGCGCACCGCAGGCACCGGAGGACGGTGACCTGCACCGCGGGGCGTGTTGTCGAGTCCATGCTGTGGCGGACGAGCGATGCCGAGCTGGCTGAGCTCGATGCGGGGAGGTCCAGGTCTGAAGTGGAATAGGGCGATGCCGAGGCAGACGAAGCAGACGACACGGACGAAGTCGACGACGAGGCGCTGCCGGAGTAAGGGATATGGGCGGGCCGCGATGGAGCTGCGGACATGTTGGTGATGTGTGTAGGTTGTTGGCCAGAGGAGGTGCTGTCTTTTTATCTAGCGATTCGAGGCCGGAGCGAGGAAGGAACCATCGGATGGTGAGGCGTTGGGCGGACAGGTCTGTGCATGTTCTGGCTCCTGGATGTGTAGCAAAGACCTCCGAGGGGAGGGGACACTGGCTGCTTTATTTGGGGGGAACAGCGGAGCCAGCAAGAAACGGGCCTGGGCCAGACCAAAGCTTGGTTTCGGCTCTGGTGCTCCACCGTCCAGCAGGGCTGGGGCCATGGGCTGACAGGGGCTGGGTGGCCAGGCACACGCTGTACGAAAAATTACGCCGTTACCTCAGCGAACACAGGCTGACAGGCTGCATGCATCCCGTCCCGCCCAGCAAACGGTGCGCTGGCAATCGAGCAACCCGACCGTTTCAAGCCGCGCAGCACGCCAAAACAACTGGCAATTGGCAGCCGTCCTTTGCAGTTACTGATTCAGAAATGGTTCAAAACCCCTCACACCTCAGTCGAGAAGGGCGGCAAACCACACCCAATGCTGACTCACAAACGGCGCCAGCGTGCGGCCACTGTGGTCAGCTCACCCCGCGAGTTCAGAGCATTGCGCGTCGGGGCGTGGAGACGCTGGTCTGGTACATAGTACAAGCCAGTCTCAGACAAGGGGCATCCCCTGACACCGTTGGGCCCCATCCATGTCACAGCGTAAAGACTCGCGCCCAAATCGCTGCGAATTCCGTTTGGGCTTCGATTGCAATCGGACGGGTGGCACCGGACATCGCCAGGAAGCGCACCATGCCCCAGCTCTGCCCATCGCCCTGATCGTACGAAATTGCCAAGACATTGGCACCGGCAGCACGATTGTGTGGGCCGTTAGGTTGCGCTTTTCTTCATGTGCGACGGAGCCCGAAAAGTGGTGGAATGGAAAGTCTCAATTCGGCTTTCGCAAGCTCGGGGGGCGATCCACCAACAACAGCAATCCAGAACTCGATCTCTCTGTGCAATTTCGATCCAGACACTTGGCGGGCGTTGCGTCCTGCGTGTGCGGGGTTCAGCCGAACAGCGACAACCTATCAGAACAATCTGCGCCCGATCCCACGCAAATTCTGGAAGCTCCGCAACCGTCATCCGTCGCTCGGGATTAACACTCTGGAGCAACTCAGGGTTACATAATCCCCCTGGCAAGCGCAATCTAGACCTCGCCCAGAGCTGTCAACAAAGAACCCCCCACGGGCATAATCAGGCATTGCCGGAAGCTGCTGCGGAGGACCTCGGTCCCTGAGAACGATGATCGGAGGCTCGGTCGATATACAGCAGAGCAGACTTGCGCGTTGCATGCGGTCTAGCGGCGTTCTTTGGCTCCTCCTTCTGCCTTCGCATCGGCGATGGCCAGCATGCCAAGAGGATCACGAAGCTGCCGCATGATATGGATGATGGATGCCAACAACACCCGATCGAACACACACGAGTTGCTGCGGGATGTTGCACGTCAAACCGGAACATGCCACCCCTTTCTCCATGCAGCCAATGCACCACTGCCTTGCCAGTACGGAGTACTCCGTACACACAAAGGAACAATGTTCATTTCGGAGACGTGCCTGCAAGCTCGCAAAGGTTCAGGAAGCGGGTCCCCGGTAACCAGCATTTAGAATTTGCGGCGTCCAATTCCTCGCCGGATGATGGTCACGTTTCATCTTGGACACGCCCCGCTCTTGGGAATCGAAACACTCGGAAACATGCGGGGGCTTGGCGCCGACAGTCAAGAAAGCAAATTAGAATCGGGCATGAACTTGTGAAAGAAAAAAGAAAAAGGAATTCTCCCACTTTCTGGCCACTTCGCTCACTGCCAGCTCGACAGGGGCCAAAGAGGGCGATCCTCGCCCCGCCCAATCCCCAGGACCGCAGTTATCTCCCGCGCGTGCGTCGCTTGGCATGCGAGGCCAAGAGCCCATCGCCCCACTTTGTTATTTTGCTCGCTCCATGTTCGAGACCGATCGATCGCCCAAAGCTTCGCTGCTTGATCGTCTTTTGCGGATCGCCATCGAAAAGCGACATCGAAATCGCCAGAACAAGACGCCGCCGATCACCTCCATCGCGCAATCCGTTCACTTTCATAACGCGACACCCTTACATGGTCTCAAGCGCACAAGGTGTATGCGCTTGCTCACGAGACTTGTTTGGAGCACGGTACACATGAATGATCAGTACGGAGCTATGGAATACATCCGTCAGACATGTTGCCCGGCCGGGCACTTCTCCAACTCCGGGCGTGGCGGGACTGCTGAGACCCCGCCCGCCTTGCTGAATACTCCCATCAAGCCCGCGCCGTGCTCTCCCGAGCTACCCGAATGACTGTCGACGAGCTCCGGGCAGCTGACACACCATGGCCAAGCGCTCGGGGACAAGTTCAGTAAGCTCGCGTCAGCGCCCCTCCGCCAGACGCCGAACAGTTTCGGCATGTTGAGGACTCGGCGGACTTATCTCGGTGGACCAGTCCCACCAGGCCGAGGTCGACATATCAGCTTCAACCCCGAGCATCAACCGTGACAGGCTTATCTCCACGTAGTTTCGGGCCGCGTACCATCCAGCCCTCTCCCCACGTCTCCTACATGCGGATCTTGAGCTTTGGAGTTAGTGGTCAAAGTTCTCCAGGCGAGTACAGATGCTGGCTCTGCGCTTGCTTCGCCGGGCCTCGTACTACTTTGGGCTTGAATACCTTTCGCCAGGCAGGAGCTTCGGCTAGAAACCTCCGAGGATGTCAAGTATATCACGGTGGTCCCGCCTTGAACAGAAATGCCCTCTGCTTAGAACTCCGGAGCGTTACGGCTGGCACCTGATGACGCAAGACGAGACGACTGCTGACTCGCCTTTTGAGGTTGAACGACCCGAAAATATGCAGGGAGGTTCGTAGGATGCGCGCGGGGTTTGCGCGGGCCTTCGGCTGGACTCGGGCCATCTGAAAGCATTTTGATGGCGAGATCAGGTGGTTGCAGGTACCAAGTAGATAGATGACTGCCAGAGTGGTGCGGCAGCAAGCGGACCAACTCCTCCGGCATGCCAGCTCTTACACCACCAAAGGACTTTGTATGTAGCCTTGTGGTTCTCGACAAGAGAAAGGGTCATACATCAGGAACCCGACAGGAGCCGCACAGATGTGTTAGGAACAGTCCGCCCGCCTTACAAGTATGTACAATTCGGTATTGTCCAGTATCATCCGAAGCATCCAACTCAACCTCGAGCATTGCTCCTGGCCTTCTCAACTAGAAATCCCTACTCCTCCACAGTCATGGACAACCACCCCCAAGCCATTACATGAGACAGCCCTACGGGCGCCGCGCCGGCCGTTGATTGCCCTCGACGTAGTTACCTTGGTGATCTACGCTCCGTCAACCTCATGCCTCCGGCCAGCGACTAGCTTGTCCTCGCCACGTACCCTTCGCCTCCTCGACCCCACTTCCCCGGTCTTGGCATCTCCGCCACCCGGACGCTTCCCTCCAGCTCTGTTGCTGTACCTATGTTGTAGAACAGATGGCTATGGTACAGCCCTGCCCAAGTTGCGGCACTATATAGCCCGGCCGGGTTCCTGGATCCAGGAGCTGCCGATTTTGTCTGTGCGGGGGCGAGGAACAACGAACTTTGGGAAAGATGAGATCCTGATGGCCTGATAGATGGGATTTTCTCGACGGGCATTGGGCCCGTCAGGGGTCCTATCACCGGCCATTTCCGATTCCGATCTATTGACTCTGTGCCCAAGTGACCGCGCGGTCAATAATAATGTGGTGTTGAGTTAGTGACTCCAAGCGCAGAGTGGCGGCGGCGTGTTCGTTGAAGCTTTGTAGATGAGACGACTCTGGGAGTGTCTCTCGGGACGCGGCGAGAAGCGGCCGGACGGTCTTACCGACAACAGCGAGAGATACACTCCATTCCATGCGTGTCTTCGGTCGACCCGGCATCACCGCAGGAATGGCGGCAGTGATCACACTCACAGGGGCACTCAACAATGAAGCATTTGTATCTGACACTCTCTGGGCTTCTGTCTGCGTGCTCTGTCTGCTCTGGCTTGCTTTGGACAAAAACTCAAACTCCAACAAACAAGTCTGCGGCGAAAACGCCAGCCCCGCTTTCGTCAGCAAAAACAAGGAGGGGCTCAACGGAACCTCACAGCATGTTCTAAATGTACAAGATAATGAAAACAAGCCAAGATGAATGTTGTGCGCGGTTGACAAGTCGTCTTCTCCACCCCCACCGCAACCTCAATGGTTCGGATTCGCAGAAAGAGGCCGGAATGATGACTTCCCCGCGCTTTGATCTGATGATGAGCCCAGATGAGCAGGAAGGAGCTCGAGCGAAATGTATGGTTCTGAGCGAGACAGGAGTAGGTAGGTGGTCGCTGCCTGGGACGAACCAGGCAGAGTACAAGACAGGGAAACTGGGACACGGAATACAGGACGCGGACGTGAAAACCAATCCTCCCCTCTGCATTAAAAGCTGTTCACGGCTCCGGGCCGGAGAGATAATGTACTGGTCGGTTGTTCAGAGCTCTGCCGGGTGGGTGTATCAGGCGGGGCCCCCGCTTGGTGTCAGGGGACTCCGGCTGATCTATGTCAGTACGCGTTTGCAGTGCTCGGAGGCGGGTATGAAAATGGAGAACAAAAAGAAAATGATGATGAGGCCTGCGGAAGAAGGACAGGCCGGCGGTGAACGGGATGTGAAAGAAAAGTTGATGAATGCGCCAAAAGAGAATGAAAAAGGAAATCGTCTCGTCATAAGTCGGGTAGGGTCTGTCCGGGAGATCTGAGGTGGCTCAGGAACAAACGATTGTGCTCCTCCACGAAGATCGAAAAAGCCATAAAGCCTTAAGTGAAGGGGGCCGTTGCATCCGTGCGGGTGACTGTCAAGTCACTGTCCGATCTGGCCGAATGGTGTCACATTACGATGCAACAGCCGCAACCGCCCTTCTTGTCTGCCTTCTCATCCTCAGGAGGCTCCGGCACACGGACGGGTTGTGTGGCCTGTGTCTGTCGTGAGGGTGCCCTGGGACCCGGAGCGTCGGTAATCTTGGGCATCGTCGAGTACGAGTTCGTTCTCCCCGGCAAGGTTGGGCTCCTGGCCTCTGCTTTCAACGGCCAGTCGCCCTGGTCCTCCTTCTGTTCACCCTTTTCGCCCTCCTTGTCGGCATCTCTGTCCGGAGGTGCGCTGGATTCCGGAGGCTTCAGGAAGCCCTCGTCGGTGAGCGGCCTAAACTCCTTATCGTAGACACTCCCAAACTTGCCCTCCCGCTCCCATTTCTCTTGTTGTAGCCGCTTAGCCACAGTCGGCAGCAGTTGCTGGTCTGGAGGCAACCGCGGGTCCGGCCGATAAGCCGAGACCATCCATGGGGGCTCTCCTTCCATTGGTTTGCTGTTGCTGCTGGAGAATTCGCGCTCGCCCGACCTGGTTGACGGTCGCGTGGTTCCGGTTCCGCTGCTCGTGGAGTCCTTGCTCGGCCCTCCCCGCGTCTTCGGTCGGCCCCCGGCCCCGTTCGCCGGCTTCGGTTTCCGGGCCGCCGCGCCCGTTGTGGGCTTCTTGGGCGACGAGTCCGGTCGTCTACCCGAACTCGAGGCGGGTCCGGTGCTAGGTGTCTTCGACAGGGCGTTGCCAGTGCTGCCGCTTCGTGCGCGCTGCCGGGGGTAGGTGATGGTATCCTCGGCGCTGGGGCTGCTATCCCGTTTCCTTGCCAGAAGCGTGTCCCGCGCGAGGTGCTCGGTTGGTATCGGGACAGGGCTGAGTTTGGCTACAGGTATGCGAGACGACCCCTTCCCGTTTCCATTTGACACCCAATGCCCGTCCGATTCCTCCAGGATCTCCTCAGGCCTCCTCAAGTCCCAGCTCGAAATTGCTCCCAAGTCCGCGGTCCGCGCTTCCGATGGGGTGGCAGCCGAGTTCTTTCGCGACCTCGTGGTCGTATATTCGCTACCCCCAATGGACCGACCCGAGCCATTGACCTTGTTGTCTTGGCTTTGCTCCCGTCTCGGCCTGTTCTGGCTCTTCGATCTTGCCCTGTCCCTTTGGCGGGGCAGAAAAATCCCAGCGGCCTGAAGCTCCTCGCTCTCTATCCTGGCCAATTTGTCGCGGTGAATCCACTTGGAATTCTCATCGCTATCAGACCCCGGCTGAATGCCTCCCCGCCCCTTTCTGACAGCGTCTTCACTCCGTTCTCCGTTGACAGCGCCGTGCAGATCCACTGAATTCTCGCGGTTTCCGATTTCCTTGACGCTCCTGGGCTTTGAACTCTTCTCATCGTGGGGCAGGACGAAGCCGGCTTCGAAGCCATTCGTTTTCGGTACTTGGCCTGCCTCCTCGTTAAAATCGCTAGGGGAAACAGGTTCCGGGTTCGTAGAGCCGCGCATGGTTGAATTTCCGTTCTGATATGCCAGTGGAGACCGGCCGAAGAGATAAGGATCCTCTTCGTCTGCTCGTAAATTTTCGGCATGATGCGCCTGGAATTGACGGATGACAGGTTAGCAGAGCGTTTGCAGGCCAGCGAGAGGCAACGGATAAGGCTAAGCAAGTGCGTTCTGGGATGGCTCGTGGCAGGGGCGGAGAAGACGAGGAAGAAGGTGCAGCCAGCATGTGTTCGTACCTCCGAATCAGTGGGCAGCGCATCCTCCCATACGTAAGCTGGCGACGTCAGAGCCGTCGCCGTTTGAGATACCGTAGCCATCCTATCATCCGAGTTGGCACCCTACAAGCGGCATGTGCGACTTTTTGCAACGTCTGCGACGTTCCACGACTCCGGACGCTCGGCCTCTTGGAGGACGCGGCGCGGAATTGAAGCTTCGCTTTGTCTGTCCCAGCGCGCGAGACACTGCTAGACCTGCTTTTGGGGTGTGGTCACGGATGCTCTGGTGCCCTGCGACTCGCGCCTGCCCCAGCCTCCCCCACGCCCAAATCGGCCAACGGCAGGTTCAGAGGCTTGACGGCGCGCTTCCGGCCCACACATGCGCGGAGCAAGAACTCGTCCACAAACTCTTCCGTACGGTCGGAACTTTCGGGGCGTGCCTGAGCTTATGAGTTTCGGCCTGGCGTGCGAGTGTCGGCGCGTTTACTGGCGGTGTCGTCAATCGACGCGCGGAGGTGTCAGAGGTCGCCGTCACAGATCGTCTAGGTAGGAATCTCCGTATTTGGTCCCTGGCGAGACAGAATGCCGGGGGATTACCGATTTTGAGGGGCTGGCATCGGCGAAAGCGGGTGTCGGATTTTGCTTTTCTCCCCCTTGTTCTTGTTTGCTCAAGTGTCGCGGGCTGCCGCAAAGAAAGCCAGAAAGATATCGCCAACAGTCGTGGGCGGCTTGGACGCAGTCGAGAAAAACAGCAAATACAAAAGCCAAAAGCAATCACGCTAGTAGAAGGAAATGAGAGGCGTCCCGAAGGTCGGAAGAGCGTGGAGTGCACCCTGGTGGTGCTCCGTACTCTATAGACTGTCGGCGATCTTGTACCAACCAACAGCGCAGAGAACGATGGAAGTTCATGAGCGGCAGCGCAGCCTGTGAAGAGCCGCTACCTCCCAAGCCGGAGCTTAGAATTCGCTACCCTTGGAGGGAAGGTAAGGGGCCGGCCCTCCAATGGGACACGGATGGCAGGGGCTAGAGCTCCATTCATTAATCTGGCTCTGCGTTACCATTGGTCAATTCTGCGGGTCTGGTGCGGTTTTCCAGGGTCCTGGTTCTCAACGCAGAAATCACGAATTCACGGTCATCACCGACTCAGAACACCCACCTCTTCCATCCTGCGTGTCATTTGCGATGGCTCAGCACGGAGCATTGGATTTTCAAAGCACTCGCATAGTGTATTGGAACACCTACTTCATTCTGCCGAGGCCCAACGCTTACCTTCGAATTCGCTGGGTTTCTTCAGTGGAGGGGTCAATTCAAATCGGCTGCCACAGTTGCCAAACTGTCGGGTTGTCGTTTGCGACGGAGCCAGGCAACAGCCCTCTCCGTCCTCACCATCCACCGTCCTCACCGTCCTCACAGTCCTACGTCGAGGCCAGAGTACTTAATCTCAAGCTGTCGCTTTGCCAACACCGTCCTCGCAAACCAGATGATATTGCTTGTTATACCAATTCAGTTCCTAGATCCTATACGCTTCACCTTCCCTCGCCACAAGTTTGGCTACTCCCGTGCCTCAGGTCCATTGGAAGCAAGAGTCACCGCAGAGACAGCCTCCAGCCATGTCTACTCAGTCACCGGCTTCCCGCCTGACGCGGCGGACAAGAATAGTTTGCATCAGTGACACGCACAACTCCACGGTTAAACTGCCGAAGGGCGATGTTTTGATCCACGCGGGAGACTTAACAAACCAGGGAAGCTTCTCCGAGGTGCGCTACCGTGTCTGAGGCCGTGGATATTGCACTGCCACTGCGCCTCTCAAGAGGAAGCATCAATCACCGCCTTACACTGGAAAGCACATTTGAGTATGCGTCTAACTCACAGCTGAGCAGCTGTCGAGGGCTGTCCAATGGCTTGAGAAGGCCGATTTCGAAGCCAAGATTGTGATTGCAGGTTCAGTACCCTCTCTACCTTCTCCCCAGGGCCTTGCTCACAGATGAAGTTCAGGAAACCACGATATCACTCTGGATCCTGACTTCTACTCAAAGCACGGCTCCAGCTTCCATAACACGGACGCTCAGGATCCAGCTAAATGCCTGTCACTGTTCACTACGAGCCGCACCATCACATACCTCCAGCACACCAGCGCCACGATTCGACTCACCCGTCCCGACGGTCCAGGCACCCAGTTCACCGTCTTTGGGTCCCCATACAGCCCGGAGTACGGCACATGGGCATTCATGTACCTGCGCCCGGAGCAGGTCTTTGATAGCACGGCCGGGGCGGGTCCTCATGCGGCAGAGCTTTGGGATGCCGTTCCGTTTGACACCGACATCTTGGTCACCCACACGCCCGCCTACACGTTGTGCGACGACTCCCTTGGTTGCAGGGATCTGCGCACCGCACTGGCAAGAGTACGCCCTCGACTCCACGTGTGCGGTCATGTCCACCAAGCCAGAGGCGCCAGCCGCGTGCGATGGGATACCGGCGGTCTAAGCGCCGGGGACCCCGTTCCTGCCAGGGCGGCCGTGGAGGTGTGGCAGGATCCTCATCCGGATCTCGCCTCGGCCAAGATGAGCTTGGTCGACCTGACGGCACGCGGTGGGAAGCGGCCGCTCGACTTCCATGATCCTATCGCATGCCCTGGGGCGCAGCTCGGCCATGATACGTCCCGCTTGCCGATGCCGGCAGTACGGATCGCACCCGCAAGGCGGGACGATTTCCCCAGCGTGCCTTCGGAGCCAGAACCAAAGTCTGATGTTTCCGGGTTACCGAGCTCGGTGGACCGCGCTGGCCGACGAGAGACTTGTGTCATCAACTGCGCCATTGCTGCAACTAGTTGGCCTCACACTGGCGGAAAACGATACCATAAACCGATCGTGGTCGACATCGACTTGCCTGTGTGGAGGTGACACACGTGGAGAGCCCGTACATGGGGAAGAGGACTTCGGTGTCGGCATCTGCCAGTAGCGCCTATGGCTCGCCACTTGATGTCAACTCGACGAAGCAGACAACTCGAGGCCGTGGAGCATGAGCACATAGCATGGGCCGCGAGAGGTGCCACGCGAACTACCCTGAGCGAACGTCAAACGCGGCGAGAGAACTCCAGCCACGCGACAACAGCTGCCTTGAGAGCCTACTGCCTCGCCAGGGTGGACGTCACGCGCTGGCGAGTTTGAGAACGGTACCGAACTCGGCTGCCATAACAAACACAGGTTCTTCACGAATGCTGATTCCATTCAAGCCCACGGCGGGAGTTCCAGCAGCGTTCACAAGACATGTCGGTGTCTCCCGAGATTAGCGTTCACCACTACGCATTACAACATCCCGTTGGCGTCAGAGAGTCCAATCCCTGCTGCATACATGTCAAGGCCGACCTTCACGACAGCGACCGAATCAGAGACACAGTCATGACTCGAGGTCATACTCGCCTGTCCTCAGACGTACTGGGCTTTGCAAGGGGCTCATTTTAGTCCCACGTGAGTGCTTGCAGCTCACGATCTCAAAGACTGGTGGGCTGAGATCACGAGGTGCCCCATCGTCGGATGTCTCAACGGGGTGGGTGATGGATGCGGACGGGCCCGCCCAGCTTTTGGACGCTGGGAATGACATGGCAGAGACAGGGAGGAGAATTTCAGCTGGGAAGCTGCAAATGCCATGACAATGACTCCAGGCTCCTCGTTCTCTGCGTAGTCAATTGGCGGCGTCCATGACGTCTGGCCGTTCGTTCGAGGAACATGTGCTTGCGCCAACTTGTCGCGCTTACACGCCGCCCAGTTGTGTGGCGCTCGATCTTCTCAGGATTCGTAATACTTGCGGGAAATCAGACGCGCCACTGCCCCGTTCTGGAGAGGAACGGCGAACACAGGGCTGATCTGATCCACCACTTTGCTCATTATTGTCGCCATTGATCGCACACAAGCGTTCACAGTCTCCCGAAGTTTAACCTCTGAGATGCTTACCTCAGCGCCCTCCGTGGTTTGTAACTTGCAGACGCCATCGAAGCAACGAGTGGAGACAGAGGAATGTTCCAAAAGCCATCCCGCAACGCTCACCGCCACATACGGAGCAGCCAACAGGAGGTCTCACTCGATGGCTGCTGCGGATCGTCCAGCCACGGACGATTCGTAACCTCAGGTGTCTACGGAGTACTGCGCAGGTAGGCAACGCAGAACTCGTCAGCCTCGATAGGGTCCTCTTCAGTCACGACCGACCGAAGCAGTAGATGTCACAGGCCGTCGCGGCGGGCAGGACGGGAATGAACGCACGGTTTCGCGTCAAGATTGATCCGGTGTCAGCTCGGGGTCCTTCCGGCTCAGATGCAGGATCCACAAGTGAGAGCTCAAACGAACGACTTGACTGCGTGCGGTGAGAGAGGTACGCATTGAGGGAGGGGTAAGCATGTGCAGGTTGCATGTGTGGACGCTGGGCTGGCGGGGTAGAGTCGCGCGTTCTGGGATCCGACTCGTCAGGAGGCCGCTTGGCTTGGCTGGGGTCTCATGAGCGCAGCTTTGCAGATGGTCAAACGCCCAGAATGGAATGTCGACTGGCCCCGTCCGGCCTCGGGGGGAGGGGATGGACATCCCAGCGTGAACAGCCTGCTGATCCTGCAACAAGACACTGTATCTGCTACAGACATTAGTAGGCGAGGGAAACGGTGCTTTCCGCCCAGTCTCAGTCCCGACCATGAAGAGCGGCCGCAAGACCCGGTTGAAGCAATCCACTACTAGTATTACTGACAACTTACAAGTGCGGGACCTGTTAGACCTCAGCTCCCCCGCCCGCCTCCCGCTGCCGTGGGCCACGGAAGGTTTGACAGCGGCTTCATCCGCGGGGGAAGGGCCAGGGAAGCTCCGCTGCAAAGGCATGGCCGATCGGCCGCGTGCCCCGTGGCCCCTCACTTCATCACGCCTCTTCCACTGGACTTACCTGATGGGAGTGCCTCTGGCCTTCGCGCTGCTGCATGTTCGAGGAGCTGACGACAGGTGATTGGCAAAACGCAGCACACCCCCACCACACTTGCCCCGCGTTTGGCTGTCTGATAGGGCCATCGCCCATGCTGCATTGCATGTGCATCGTCTGTTGTCCAGTGAATGGGCGGGGCAGCCAGCAGTGCCGAGACAAATCCATAGTTTCCTTTCCAAAGGTCCGCACCACTCGACCTTGGTGATGCGTTGGTGAGTGGCCCGCGTGCCTCCTCCTCCTCGATGGCGCGGGGTTTTAGCTGACCCGCATCGGATCCGCAAGGCTCCAAGTCAGGGGTGGAAGCGCCCCCAAGAGCTGATCGCAAGTGCATGCTCGGGTGCCTCGCGTGGCACGCCCGGCACGGTGGTGCGCACCGTACCTGCTTCGGGAGTGCATGCCCTGGGCTGCGAAAGGCGGCCAGCTGGGGGGTCGTTGGCAGTGCGCCGCCTCGTACCCGCGGCTTTGTCGTGCGACTGTTGGCTTGTGGCCGAGTCGTGGCTGGCTGCTGTGGGATGTTACTGTGTACTGTGTACGGCGAGACGACGGGAGACTCGAACTGCGCATTCGTGCCCCATCACAACAGTACTATACGTAATAATCCCACCTGGGCAGTGGGCCCTCTCTCAGTCCGCTCCATCCAAGACAGCGTACTATCTGAGACTATGTAAGCACCGCCTGCACCGAGGCGCGACTGGCGGCTGATTCGACGACACCTTGGATAGACGAGCCAATGTGCTGAGAGGTGCAGTGGGTGCTGGGCGACAGTCCAGCCCCCATGCGGCAAGTGATGGGATAGGCGCGGGGCTGCGAAAGTGTGGTGGTGATGGCCAACTGGAAGGTCGGCTGCAGGACGTGACAAGCGAAAGAGAAGAAAGGTCACCGACAAGGACCACAGAACAACAGCCAAGTCGCCTCGCATGTGTTGCCAGTTGTGCGCGGCTGCTGGCACACCCCCTCGACTGCGGTATTCCGTAGAGCTCCGCAGAACACTGCACTGTTATGTCAGCTTTCAGGACAATTAGCTTGTCATTCGTTCGAGAGGCCCGAGGTGCGAACCGCATCTTGGGCTCTGAAGGAGGTGCACCCAATCCTGCACTTTCCATTTGGGCTGCTTGATAGGTATGCTCTTGGTATATTATTGAGTGTGTGGCATGGGTCAGGAATTGGCAAGGCTGTGTGCGTTCGCCCGGCTAGTGTGAACAGATGAGCCGAATGTACTTGTATGGTCAAGGCAGGCTGGCGCCCGGCTCGCTCCACGTAGCCTTGTGTGAAAGCAGTATCGCAGGTAAGCCCTCGGCAACGAAAAGCTGTTGGGAATCCTCGCCCGTAAGACTGACGGGCTGATGGGAAACAACCATGACCCCGTTGCTGGGGCGAAGCCGAATGCTACTTCACCGCCGGTTGCATCTTCGCGGTGAGGTTATGAAACACCGACTGTGGCTCCATCAATGACGGTGTCACGCTGGCCGCGCACCGTCCGCTGCCGATTTGGCATGGACAGCTCTCAAAGACCCCATTGTCAGGTTACCGACGAGGCGGTTTCGACTGCGTCTTGAGTGGACAGGGCAACAAGATTCGAGAGCGGCTGGTTCTGTCGGCGAAGCACATGCGTTGCCACAACGGAGATAGAATCCACAGGCAGCCCAGATCCTTTGGCCTGCTTTTGCCGCCACAGCCCTCAGGTCAGGTCGGGCCCCAGCCACTCGCGAGGTTGGGTCCGTCTGGACTCGGGAACGGACGGCACTGGGCGACCCGAGAGTGGCACAGCTCGCGGCTTTCGGGGTCCAACCGTCCGGAACGCGTTGAATACTGCAGTAACTGCGTGCTGGCGTACTAATAAGCGTGCACATAACCAAGATCAACACCATGCCAGAATGCCCCCAGAGATACGCCAATCGTCCCGCTCGGCACTCGCGTTGCCACGGAAGGCGAGTGCGTTTTAGCTGCGTGAATCCGACAGCATGATCTTGTCTCGCATGTTGATCGAGAAGTACCGAGTACGGAGTACTCCGTACTCCGTATCCGTACCCTTCGCTGCTTTGCCGGAGGCCCAGGGAGAAGGAGGGAGGAGGGAGGCCGCTTTCACGCAGGGCCAGCGATGTGGACCGCTTTGCCCGGCCGTTGTTATGGTTCCCCAGCTGATGAATTTTTGTGTGCAAGTTCGAATAGTGTAGATTATCAATGGGACGTTCTCGCGCTCTGTCCTTGAGGATTCGGGCAGTCCCTTGTCTAGCGAGATCTCCTTTCAACAATGTGTGCAATTTTGATGGGACACTCATCAGCCTTGAAGAGCTGCGTCGCTTGCGGCACGAGCCAGAGCTGTGAGCGCAGAAGCCGAAAGAAGAGGAGGGACGACCGTGCAGACGGCCCTTGCCCCACGCTGCGCGAGATGCCGTAAGCCTCCAAAACGGGGAAAGCAAGGGTTAAGAACTGAGCCAATGACGAATGCCGCAGGACACCCCCATGCCCCATCGCTCAGGTCCCCTCAACCATCCGCAACGTTGGCCCCGGCCCTGTCAGGTCTCCACTCCCAGGTCGTTCCTGCCACTGTCGCCCCCCCCCCAGTTCCGTCCATGGCGGCCATCCCGCCGCCAAACTGGAAGCCTCCACTCCCTCTCGGGTGCAGCGCTCCACTGGCTGCCCTGCTGGAAGGTGCGCTCCCCTCACTCACTCGCCCTGGCCGCTGCCCGACAAGTCCATCCCATCTGCTGCGAGCTGGGGTGATCTCATTGCAGACTGCTTTACTGTGCTGTCCCTGCTCAGCTCAGGTTCCTTCCTCTGTCTTCCACCACCTTACACAGTACACTGTCATTCTCGACACACCACCCGACCTCACGCCGAGCATCCTCCAGCCAGTTCCCTCGGCCGGCACTTTGGGCGGGCCCTGACCATCTTTGCCAGCCGGTCTCGAAACCTGGTCGCTTCTGTTTCGCTACACACTTTCCCTTCTGCTGCCCCTTGCAGTCACCGTATATCCGGGGAACCGAGGGATAAACGGCCGCGCCACGCCACGCACGATTCAGTTCCTGACGGCAACAACGGTTGCTCGGTGCCAGGCCTGCTCCACCAGCCCAAGTGGTTCATCCCATATACAACCTGACGCTTCCTCCTCGACCATACCCCCGCTCGCTGTGTTGTTCCACAGCTTCGAAATACGACCCCCCATTCTGTTCTTTGTACATTCATTGTGCCGCCGGTCGACGAAGCGCCTGCCCGCAATCAGCTACCGGGCAGCCTTGCTTCATTCCTTCTCCACTGCGCGCGTCTCTCCCTGCGTGGCACCGCCGACACCCACGCTCCTTCAGCCTTCGATGCAATAGGTGGACCCTAGGGTCGACTGCCGGCTGTTACCTCTGCAGACCACGACCCGGTTGTCTCCTCATTTGCACCCAACCTCGTCTCTTTCACTAGACACGTGCGGCAGGGCTGAGAGGCGGTGGGAACCAACATCTGCTCCACACATCAACCGAGAATCAACCATGACCAGCGTCCTCCAGCCGGATCCTTGGAAAGCTCTCGGTGTTGAGAGGAGTGCAGACAAGTCGGAGATTCGGTCGGCATACAAGAAGCTTGTGCTCCAGTGCCACCCGGACAAGGTGCAGGACCCGACGCTCAAGGCCAAGAAGCAGGAAGAGTTCCAGAAAGTGCAGGAGGCCTACGAATTGCTCAACGACGATGCTGAGAGGGCCAAGTACGAGCAGAAGCTCAAGCTTGTAGAGCTTCAGCGTGCTGCTAGCAAGTTGCACCAGGACGTGAAACGTTCGCCCAACACCTCGGCTCCCCGCACCCCAACCACGTCTACCAAGTACGCCACCTACGACATCCGGACCGCCGAGCCGACGTCGCGGTACAGGGGCTCCCCGTCAAGTGGAAAGGTGTACACGCACTCCACCACCACGCACACCCGCTCGCACGAGGAGGTGCCATCTTCCCGCGTGTACCCGCTATACGAAGAGCCCGAGAGGCAGGCGCGGAGGTCTGCGAGCTACGAGAAGCCGTCCAAGAGGGACGAAGAGCGGCGCGAGCGGGATAAGGAGGATCGGCGGCGCAGAAAAGAAGATGAGGAGCTCGGCCGATCACGGGAGAAGGACCGCGAGAGGGAGAGAGAGCGAGAAAGGGAGAAGGAGCGCGAAGCCCGCAAGGCCGAGAAGAAGCGAGCAGAGAAGGAGCGGGAGAAGGCGCGGAGACGAGATGCGGACGAAAAGGCTGGCCGTCACAAGCCCTACGTAGAACCGTTCCCTGTTGATAGCGGCTACGTCGACATGCCCTACATGGAGGATCTCAGTCTCGGCGACGACAAGTACGTTTCCTCGCGGTCGAAAGAGAAGCGCTCATCGAGCAGGAAGCACGACGAGACTCGCGAGAGGGAACGGGAACGGGAGCGGGACCGCGACTACGACCGTGAACGAGAGAGGGAGCGCGACAAGTCGAGCTCGCGCCGAAACAAGTCTCCGCATGGGGGCAGCGATCGCAAGCATGTGGACCTCCATGCACACGCCGCAAGTTACATTACGGTCGCCGGCAATTCCATCCCTGCCGAGCGCAACGTCTTTTGGAAGTCGCAGCATTCCCCAGATTCATTTCTGGCGCCTACGGCCCCAACACCTCCGCCCGCCGTCGACTTCGAGGAAGAAAGCATTCGCCGCGCAGCTCGCGCTGCGACCCGCCGTCCTTCCAACGACGCCGCAAGGTCCCGCGAAAAGCTGACGAAGTACGACCTCGACCCCACACCCAGTCCGCGGCCGATCCCGAGTCTCAAGCAGTCCTACAGCACTCCGCCGCCGGCTCCGGAATCGCCCCCGCGCGTCAGCCGGTCTCAGACCACGCCGCATGAAGCATATGTGCGGACGATTCCGTCATTGCAGCGGACCCAGACGTGGGCCGCGGGCGTGGCGGTCGAGCGTGCCGCCCCAGGCGACCTGCTGTACGAGTACCACGATTCGGACGACGACCGCGCCGACAGGCGCCACCGCCGCAGCCGCCGCACGCGCTCGCCCTCGGCCCAGGCCGCTACCCACCGGTACAAGGTGCAGGACGGCAAGACGACCAAGCTCTCGGACCCGGCGTATGTGTATGGCGAGTCGCCGAAGTCGGGCCGCCGCTACGCCGCCGATGTGCTCGACGGCCATGTCGCGCACTCACCCTCGTCGACTACGTACGCGGGCACCCCGTTCCGCGTCAAGGAGGCCCGCACATTTGGGCCCGGCGACGTCAAGTACTCCGACTACAACGCCCAGGCGGCGTATTATTCGTCCCATGGCGAGGGATACCCAGTCATGGCGTGAGCTGGTGGTTTCGCCCCTGGCTTGAAACTTGATTGGTTTGGTATAATCTTTAATAACTGCATTGGAGGGACTTCAGCTTATGGGGACGAGGGATCATGATGATGAAGGCGGTTTCATCAGGGAGGTTCTCACTTCCTGTCTCTTACAGTCGCTGGCGTTTAAAGGTGTTTTGGGATCCGTATATTCTTGGCGTTATTGGGCGTTGCTTTCTTTCATGCACATTTGCTACGGTCGCGGATCTCTCAGCACTTACACCACGAAACGCTGGAACGAAATCAAACGACAGACCCTCACGATACATTCAGTAACGAACCAGTTTCCGTTTAGTTACGACGAGATGCTTGCTTTTTCCTTTTGCTCTTGATCTGGCTTCGGCATGGTTTGCTGGACAGTCGTGGCATTTTTGAGCGGGATGGGTCAAACATTGGATGGGATGGGCTTGGGTGGTGGCGAGGACAGGGCGAGAGGATGGGAGAGGTGACGGGTGGGCAAGGCGGTAAACTGGAAGCGGCGGGGCGAGCGAGCGAAGAGACGGATGAAGAAGAAGAGGAGGGTTGGATGGGCAAGATGAGCATCGATCGATCTCTCTGGGCTTAGGTTTGTCGGCTTCTCCTTGTCTTGCTCGTGCTTGCTGCTCGGTTACCTCCTTTCTGAATGTACTTACTTAGCTACGACGGGGGCTGCGGTACCCCTACTATCTACATGCAAATCACTCATAAATACAATCAAATGATGCCAACGATCCACCTGCTTCGTTGTACTTGACTCGTTGACCTTTATGAGTTGATCTTAGCGCAGCCTGTTATCTATCCACGCTTTGGAAGGCCTGGTTGTGTGGTGCTGGAAGCCAGCCTCATGAACCACGCTTTGGTAGCAATTGAGTCGCTCACTAGGACTTTTTTCTTGACGTGCGTTTCCATGCTCATTGGTTTACATGTCTATCGGTTGAATCAATGCAAGTCATGTACAGTAAACTCCGGCTTTGATGGCCCCGTCAATCCACTGCTAAATGGTTGACATTGCACGCAAGAGCAGCTGATCGATATGTACGTGTCAAATCCACCCAGTATATGGCAGCCAGCTATCTGCTTCACGAATGGCCGCATCGTCTGCAGCGTCTCGACTATCTCGGCGCGGATGGCCATCAGGGCTACGCCACGTCAGCAATCGCTTCTGATGCGAACCTGGAGTGTGGCTCGGTCCCTGAGAGGAGGTTTGAGGTGTCCGTTTTTGGAGCGGCCCGTCCGGATGTGCCGGCAAAGCAGTGGCCGGGTGACTGCAAAGGCCGAGTACTCCGTACTCCCCACGAATCCTTACGAAAAAGATCGGGGCTGAGTAGACCACGTGCCATACAAGCTGATCGTGTTGAACGCGAGAGCTGGAAGAGACCAACCACGCTTTCAAACCAGGACGTAGAGTGAGCAAATCTGCAAAATGGTTGGTTAGTCCCTCCGTAGTCAATTGCATGAATTGAAAAACATCTGTTACTTACCAAACTCAGCCCCATGATCATGCTGCACCAGAAGCACACGTTGTTGAGCGTTTTCCGGCCACGGACCCATCTGGTCCGCTGCAGCATGACGATGGGCAGCTGAAGCATCTGACAGATGAACCCGTAGCCGCGCAGCTTCTTGGTGATGCAGGCCATGACGATCTCGTGCCCGACGGCGCTGATCAAAAAAGTGATGACGGTGGCGTTGACCTTGCCGATGTGGGGGCGGCTGGCGCTGTAGACGTGGCGGCGGAGGAAGCTGTAGACGGGCACGTTCCACTCACGCGAGAACTCCATCCAGTCGGTGCTGTTCCACCAGTCGCTGTAGAAGTGGCGGTCGGCGAAGCGCGTGAGCTCGGCGAAGGCGCCGAGGACGTACTCAAAGATGACCAAGAAGACGAGCAGGAAGGTCAGCATGAAAGGGAAGAGCAGCCACGAGATCGTCTCGGCGAGGATAAGCAGCACCTCGAGGCCCGACAACGGCACGTCGGCTGTTCGCAGAGCCGGGTCAAGTCGTCGGGAGGCATCGACAAGCGCGGGCAGGATGAACTCTTCTGAGATGATGGTCAGGAGAAAGATGCAGCCGAACACGGCAGCGATCTTGGAGAAGAGGTTCTGCCAATCGATCTTGTCGTTGCGGGGGTACTCGATCTCGTAGCACAGGGTTGGGCAGCCGAGGTAGTCAAAGTAGTTTGCCCACGTCAGATTTGCCGGATAGGTGATGTTGCCGATAGGGCTGGTCAGCTCCCGAGCAAGGTCTTCGCGCAACTGGGCAACCTCATCGGCATCCCCGAGATCATCGTCCTCTTCCTGACCCTTGCCCTTCGCCTCGGCCCTGTTCGGGTTGACGATGGTGCCCATTGGATTGTTGGCGGTGGGGTACAGATAGGCGGGGGCGCGGGAGGCAGTGGCCGGGTCATCGAGGTCGTGCAATCGCTTCTCCGTCTCGCTTAGATGGCCGTTGTAGAAGACATACGAATGCATCTTCATCAGGAGCACCATGGTATGCAGGAGCAGGAAGACCTGTGCAGTCCAGGCCCAATCCAGCAGGAAGGGCACGGCAATCCAAAAGGCCAACCACACAACCTGGTAGATGCTCATGAGGGCCATGCCGCCCTTGGCCCACGTCAAGGGACTGCCTGCCGGGGCAGCGCGGAAGACGCGGTGCAAGGGGAGGGAAATGGCGGTTGTCGCAACCATCAAGAAGTCGGCGACGGCCAGGTGCCACAGCTTGACGGTAAACAGGCTCCAGATCTCGACGCGCAGCGGATACCCTGTGTCCTTGATGTTGCGCAGCATGGTGGTAATGGCCATGATGGCGAGGCCGATCCAGAAGAGATTGAAGAAGCCATGGAAGTCGCGGTAGTCGCTGTTCGGATCGAAGTGGGACACGCGGCTCGCGTACTCGATGGTCGGGAATATGCGACGGCGGTGTTCTGCGCGCACCTGCTTGCGGGCGGTTGAGAGCGACTTGACCGAGGGGGGCGCATCGTGGGGAATCGGCGTCGAGCGGCCACTGCACGAAACCACAGAGGGCGAGTGAGCTTCCGTTCTCTGGCGCTTCGACGCGTCGCCGTCGGGTATGCTGGCCCGCTCACCTCGTCATTCCAGTGGCATGGCCGTTGCCGGGGGTCTCCAGCATGCCGTTGGACGACTCTGACAGATTGCTGATCTGCGACAGCTGGGAATGGATCGGCTTCCGGGGCCGGGGCCGCACAACGTGGTCGGCGGCACCGTCTGAGACATCGGTCGACGTGGAGGCCATGGCGCGCGCGGGCGGGAGCGTAGACGGGTCAGTCGCCAGTGTTGCTTCTGCTGCCCGCCCTTCTCTTCTGTTTCCTCCTTGCCCTTTCCCTATGCCCCGTTCTCCTCCCTTCAGCCCGGCCAAGTGCGGTCACTTATGCAGAGCAATAGTCCACGAATGATGAATGTCGCTGACTGCGCCAGCGCGGGGTGTCCGGAGTCCAAAGGTCAGCGGGCGCAGACGAGGGGTCGCAGCGTTCCACGGAGAATTTGGAGCTTGGAGATTGGAGGTGATTCCGATTCAGATCGAGAAACAGTGGTATTCGGTTTTCAGTCATCAGTCATGGGCCAATCAATGGCACTGCAGGCGGATTCTGCGGCTCTTGTCACCGGCCATGCTTTCCAGGTTGCCGGCACCTGACGACCACTGGTGCCTTTTACGGAGTACTGCCTGGAGTAACATGGAAGTTGTTCCCAATTCCCATCCCAAAACAGTCTAAATCTGACCAACGAACGGCCTCGGCAGTCGTCACTCACGTCAGCCTCCAGACGGGTCCAGGGCAGGAGCACCGGAGTTACGTCACCGGCACGTGACGTACGCTTGCTGAATTCGACTGGGAGTGGACTTGCACTGTAGATCGGAATAGCAGAGGGAGGAGCACCTGACCGTGCTGACCCATTGTCAATCGAATCCATTTCATCACATCAGTCTGCACTGCGGATCCAAGCCGGAGAGACAAGGCCGAAAGCGTCCAGGGGACTCCCGCCTCAATTCGAATTTCGACAAGGAGTTTAAGTCAATTCGAGGCTGATAATGAAAATGATGACGACGGACGTCCCACTGCCGACGCGGAGTACTGAAGCGCGGCAACTTGGGGTACGGAGGTACCTAACGAGCCAACTATGGCGACGCGGAAACAAACTTACCTACATGTACAGGCGTATCCTCACTGGTAATGGGGTATAAACTGGGCAGCTTGTCACACTCAGCGAACTGTACACAGTAACCAATCATTCAGATCCTGAGTCAGCAAGCTGGCACCTGCGCAGTGTCCGGTTGTGCCGCACAAACCGTCCAGGTCAGATCATGGTTCCTTCACGAAAGGCGACCAATTGGTGCTGAGGGTTGGCCATCGTGGTGTTGAGGGGTCCAGCGACGGGATGCAAGCACGTTCGAGGATCTTGACCCCTATCTTCGCGTCCGCTCTGCATGGCGCAGTTGCTCGCTTCATCAGATGCAGTGATTGTTATCGACCGGTCTCGGCAATGGACACGACCCCTGATGAGCGCTTTGTTGTGCGACAGTCCGGTGCTCTTTATCCTTTATCATGGCGGTCCAGTCTGGAGGATTCGGGGCAGCATATAATAATCCGACGGAAGCCGTCCCGCGTCGACGACCCAACGGCTGGGGCCCATGCACCTGGTTGCCTTGTGTTGTTGCGCTTTGCGTGGAAAGTCAACGTTGCGTCCAAGCCTTTTGAGGCCACAGCGCGCTGCTGTAACAAGCGCCGTACCATCTTCTCCGACCCACCGTCAAATGTGAGAATTCGTTCCACCTCACCTCAGCGCACCTTCAGCCCATGAACATCGACTCAGTTGTGTTCCATCCTGAGAGCCTTTCAACCGGGTGCGTGCTATCTCTCTTTGATAAGTGGACTTGACCCTTGTTTCCCAATTTGGGCGTACCTTGACTCCCGTCCTGTCTCGCCCTGCCCACGGTGCCTTATCAGGGCAGTCTGTCGAAGTGGCCGTTGCATTTCCGGTGCATGAGACGGGCTGGCCAGGTCCCATTGGTTAGGCCCCACTCACAGCCCACGGCAGCTTTCAGACCCACTACGAGTCACAGGCTCCAGAGGCCTGGCCGCTGAAGCACGCCCTGGACAACAGACCCGGCAGGGGCGCACAGGCGGATTGATTGAGGCGGGTGGGCGAGGCAGCAACCTCGCTCCGACCTCGACACGACGACGGGAGCCCGCCTCATCCCACCTCCAGCCAAGCACCCGGCGCGCATCCCGCTGCCTGCCTCTGCGCGCTTGACGCCTGCATCGACTGCAAGCGCAGCCATGTCCCCGACCCCTCTGCAGCACTCTCAACAGCACCGTCCACGACAGCCCAGCCCCAGTCCCAGCCCCAGCCCCGCCGCCGACAGCCGCGACGACGACGACGACGGCACACCGTCCACATCCACATCCACATCCACATCCGCATTCACATCCAACCGCCGCAATGCGCACGCCATGGACGTCCCGTTGGCTGCGGTAGCCGTTGCTGAGGCCGAGTCCGCCAACCGGCACCATGCGCAGGCGAACGCGGCCGTCGACATCGCCTCCGCCCTGTCTCGTCACCTGTCCTCTGACCTGTCTCACGCCCCAGGTTCCACAGCAGCAGCGCTGCCCGAGTTCCGGTCTTTCACCATTGCCCCGTCGCCGCCCGTGCCGGCCCCTGCGGCGCGCGCTCGGTCGCCGGCTGCCGTGCCCCAAGACCCGGCCGAGGACCTGGGCCACCTCTCACAGTCTCCCGAATTCCTTCCCTACCATTCGACACCGGCACCATCCCGGTCGGCTGCCAGGCGTCCGGTGTTGAGCCTGCACCACAAGTCCTCGGCCCAGTCCCTGCGACCTGTCTCGAGGACCCCGAGCCTCAAGACCGGCAGCGTCTACGGCCCCTTTGGCTCCGCTTCGGCCGCCAGCTCCACCGTTCCGAGCCCCGTTATCTCCGCCATGGGCGACGTCACCCCGCTACCCTCTCCCTTGCTGGCGAGCGACTCGCCGGGGCCTTGGAGACAGCTCGGCAGGCGGACGTCGCGGGATGCCGCGCTCACCCACCAGGACCCGGCCAGGAGCGAGCCCACGGTCTCGGCTACTCCTTCGAGAAGCCCGAAGAAGGCATACGCAGGACTCACGTCATGGCCGGGCGCCGCTGGCAACACCAAACGAGACCATGACAGCAACCTCGCCCAACCGCCAATACTTCACACGCGGAACCGGAGTATTAGCGAATACATCCCGGATCCCATGCTGATACCGAAGCGCATGTCCACCGTGTCCGGCACCCGCGCCAAGCCCGACATCAAAACCATGGCCGAGACACATATGCGCCGCGAGCCCCACCTCTCCGAGGCGAGGGGCCTGACCCCCGTCGAGAAACCACCGACGCCACCTCCAAGCGAGTCATCACTGAGCGCCGCGGAATCCTCGTCGGCCGCCGGCTCTGGGTCCAGCACCCGCAGCAAACCGCCGCGCGCCGAGTTCTTTGAGGCCTATGGCCGCTACGACAGGAAGCGCCGGCGTTGGCGCGCCATCGAAGTCCTCGGCCAGGGGACCTTCAGCCAGGTCTACCTGGCCACGGGCCAGGCATCATCCTCCGCCTCCGATGACGAAGACTGCAGCCCGGGCAGCTACCCTCAGGACGTGGACCCTCTACGCGAGCGCCGGTCGCTGGTGGCCGTCAAGGTCTGCGAGCACGGCCCGCGCGGCGGCGCATCCGAAGACCGCATCGAGATGAGCCTCAAGCGTGAACTCGAGATCATGCAGAGCATACGCCATCCCTCACTCGTACACCTCAAGGCCTGGAGCATTGAGCCGACCCGGGCCATCCTCGTGCTCAGCTACTACCCCGGCGGAGACCTCTTCGACGTCGCCACCCGCCATCGTAGCCTGCTCACCCCCTCGCTCATACGCCGTATGTTCTCCGAGCTCGTCGGCGCCGTCACCTATCTCCACGCCCAAAACGTCGTCCACCGCGACATTAAACTCGAGAGTAAGTGTTTGCTTTCCCCTTCCCGACCTCTCTAAAAACCTAACCCTTCGCCTCTAGACGTCCTCGTCAACCTGCCCCCTTCCGAACTCTCCCACCCCCCAACAACCGACTGGACGACCTACCCGCACGCAGTGATCACGCTCACGGACCTGGGCCTGTCGCGGCGCGTCGCGCCCGACGAGAAGCTCGAGACGCGCTGCGGCTCCGACGACTACGCGGCGCCCGAGGTCATCATGGGCCAGCCCTACGACGGGCGCGCCACCGACGCCTGGTCGCTCGGCGTGCTGCTGTACGCCCTGCTCGAGGCCCGCCTGCCCTTCGACCCGCCCCCGGCCCCGGGGCCTGCGGGGCTCGACCACGCCATGCAGATGCGCATGCGCAGCCGCACCAGCCACCGCATTGCCCGCGTCGAGTGGCGCTGGTTTGATTTTGGTGTTGCCGCGGATGATGCGGACGGCGGGGAGGGGGAGCATGAGGCGGATGCGGCGAAGTTTGAGGCCAAGGGTTTGAGGGGTGCACGGGAAGCGGTTGAGGCGCTGCTGAAGCGCGCGAGGAGTCGCTGGCCGCTTGTGAAGGTGGCGGCGATGGAGTGGGTGAGCGGCGGTGTGTGTGTTGAGGGTGGGATTAGGTTTCGCGAGGAGGAGGAGGGCGAGGAAGTCCCATGACCTTACCTTTCCCTTTCTCTTCTTTGTGGAGGATTCATTTCTTCTCGAAAAGCACCTCCGCGCCGGCGTTATAGAGGCTGCTGAGTGCGAACACTTGAGGGTGGATGAGGCGATGACGAAACGACGACTGAAACTGGCGGGGCGGCGTAATGGAAGGACGGACTGATGGATTGCGGATGGCTGACCCGCTCAACAGGAGGCCGGTGGGCAGTTAATGGTTGACGGCGGGGAAGGTATATTTGCTGCAAATTCCTGACTGTTCAATCTAGACTATGATCAGGCTACTACACACCGGCAGTCAAAGCCGGCAGGGCCGCGGTAGACTAGTCCCTTTATCACCTTCATATTATTAGCTTTTATATTCGTTCCTCTCTTTGGTGGAGGTTCGTGTTTTACCACCAACCACAGTGTCCTTCCGGGAAAAGAACGAATGGCCTTGTCAATGATGACCCTCCAAGCCCCTACACTTACACTGCCGCCTACTTCATCGAGTACCGACCGTCTTGAACGTTGTGTCCACTTCTCTCTCCTTCCATTCTTCCTACCTTGTGGTAACGATACAAACAGAAGACGAGGCCAGAGTGAGAGTACATAGAACGGTTTACTTACAGTTACCGGAGGGAAAAAACAGGAAGGCAAAAGGGAAAACTGAAACATTGTGTTGTATGTTGGCAGTTAGCGCCGGTGTAGCTGCCTGAAAAGTAGAGTGTTAAGCTATGAGCTTCGTGTAGCACTGTCTCGTTACAGCATGAGATCGCATTCTGCTAGGTTTTCAACGCCTTTTGGCTATGTAGAAGCCAACACCTATCATTCTTCGCTGTGTCCTCATAAGCGCTTCTGCTTCTCTCCCGTTCTGGTGAGTTCTCTGTTGTCCGTCATTGGCTTGTCTGGGCGAGCCGAGGCGCCAGCAAGGAGTTCTCCGGTTTACGTTAAGGGTTTAGTTAGAGTTACCCTTGGCAGAATGGGATGCACATTTGAACACACAGAGCAACCGACAATGGAACACGCAGATGCAGATCAAGACGTCAATTCCGTCTAACCGATGTACTCATGTCTACGTCAAGATCGTGATCACCCCAGTCCGAGACTAAAGTTACAGAGCAACGAGGCCGCAGAGCATTGTAGGCCGTGGAAACTGATGCAGATGGGTAACTAAAGGCACCATAAAGAAGAAATCAACCGAGGACCGTCCAACTCCGATTCCCAATCCGCTTTTGCCTTTCCCAATTCATGTCATCGTTTAGTCAACCTCCTCCATGGCGCTGTCGCCGGCCTCAGCAGCAGGCACGCTGGCATCAGCCGCCGGGGCCTCCTCGGCAGCCTCGGGCTCCTCGTCCAGGTTCAGGCCGAGCGACACGAGCTTGTGAATGCGCTCAGCAAAGCCAGCAGGCTCCTCGATGGTGAAGCCGGAGACCAGCAGCGAGGTCTCGAAGAGCAGCTGAACGATAGACTTGACCGTCGTGTCGTTCTCGCCGTCAGACTCGACCTTCTTCTTGAGCTCCTTGACGATGGCGCTCTTGGGCGAGATCTCAAACGTCTTCTTGGACGACATGTAGCTGCTCATCGACGTGTCACGGAGAGCCTGGGCCTTCATGATACGCTCCATGTTGGCGGACCAGCCGAACTGGCCGGTGCGGATAGCGCAGGGGGAGCCGACCAGCTTGTGCGAGACGACCACCTTCTCGACCTTGTCGCCGAGAACGTTCTTGAGCGCCTTGGCGAGACCCTCGTACTCCTTCTCCTCCTCTTCGCGCTGCTTCTTCTCCTCCTCAGTCTCCTCAAGCTCGAAGTCCTTGGTGATATCAACGAGCTTCTTGCCCTCAAACTCCTTCAGCTGAGTCATGGCGTACTCATCAATGGGGTCGACGAGGAAGAGCACCTCGAAACCCTTCTCCTTGAGAGAATCAAGGAAGGGAGACTTTTGAACAGCCTTGAGCGACTCGCCCGTGATGTAGTACATGTTCTTCTGGTGCTCGGGCATGCGCGTGACGTAGTCAGCAAGCGAGGTCTGCTCATCGCCAGACTTGGTCGAGTTGAAGCGGAGAAGCTTCGCGAGGATGCCGCGGTTCTGGGAATCCTCGTGAATGCCCAGCTTGAGGTTCTTGGAGAAGGCGCTGTAGAACTTGTCGAACTGCTCCTTGTCCTCGGCAATCTCGTTGAAGAGCTCCAGGGCCTTCTTGACAATGTTCTTCTTGATCACCTTCATGATCTTGTTCTGCTGCAGCGTCTCACGAGACAGGTTGAGCGGCAGATCCTCGGAGTCGACAACACCCTTGATGAAGCTCAGCCACTCGGGGATGAGGTCGGTGGCATCGTCGGTGATGAAGACGCGGCGGACGTAGAGCTTGATGTTGTTCTTGGTCTTCTTCGTCTCGAAGAGATCGAAGGGAGCGCGCTTGGGCACGAAGAGGATGGCCCGGAACTCGAGCTGGCCCTCGACCGAGAAGTGCTTGACGGCGAGGTGGTCCTCCCAGTCGTTGGACAGCGACTTGTAGAAGGCGGCGTACTCCTCCTGGGTGATGTCCTGCGGGTTGCGGGTCCAGATGGGCTTCTGCTTGTTGAGCTCCTCCTCCTCCACCTTGGTCTCCTTGACCTTCTTGGTCTTGGGCTTCTTCTCCTTGCCCTCCTCCTCCTCCTCCTCAACCTCCTCGATCTTTGGCTTCTTGTCCTCGCCCTCCTCAACCTCCTCAGCCTCCTCATCGGGGACCTCCTTCTCGGTCTCCTTCTTGACGTGAAGGTAGATGGGGTACGAGATGAACTCAGAGTGCTTCTTCACGACCTCCTTGACGCGGCTCTCATTGAGGTAATCCATCTGCTCATCCTTGAGGTGGAGGATGATCTTGGTGCCGCGGCCGAGCTGCTCGCCCTCGGTGTCGGGGCGGATGTTGAAGGTGCCACCGGCACTCGACTCCCAGATGTACTGTTCGTCATCGTTGTTCTTGGAAATGACGGTAACCTTGTCGGCGACGAGGTAGGCCGAGTAAAAACCGACACCGAACTGGCCGATCATGGAAATGTCGGCACCGGCGGTGAGGGCCTCCATGAACTGCTTGGTACCGGAGCGGGCAATGGTACCGAGGTTGTTGACAAGGTCCTATCATTGATTGTCAGTACTTGCTGCGCTGATCCGCAGTGGGCAATTGAGCGAAACTTACAGCCTTGGTCATGCCAATACCGGTATCCCGGATGGTGAGAGTCTTGTTCTCCTTGTCCGGGATCAGGTCAATGCGAAGGTCCTTGCCCGAGTCCAGCTTGCTGGGGTCGGACAAGGCCTCGTAGCGGATCTTGTCGAGCGCATCGGAGGCGTTCGAGACGATCTCTCGAAGGAAGATCTCCTTGTTCGAGTAGACGGTGTTGATGATCAGCGAGAGCAGCTGAGAAATCTCAGCCTGGAACTCGAAGGTCTCGGCCATAGTGAGGGTGTCTGAGTGAGAATTTGGGGTATCTGGCGAGCTGGAGTCAGTACTGAGCCGCAGTAGATGAGGAAAAGTCGGTCTGCGTTGGAGGGGTCGTGGGAGGCGGGGCGCGAGGGGTGTCTGAACTCAATGCAACAGGAAGTTGCTGGAAGTGGGTAGAGCTGTATAGAAAACGCCAACGAGAAATATGTTCTGCGGATGGAGCGAGTAGGTATCGCAGGGAGGAGAGAGAATGGGAGCGCAGGAGATATTCGAGGGGGGAGGCGGTTGGCAAGGCTGACGGCGGGCTCAAGCCAGGAATCTGCGGGGCTCGACTTACCAAAAGGTCTAACGAATTGCACAATTCTACGCCTCGAAGACTTGATTGAAGTCCGAAAGAGGGCAAGAGAGAGGATGGGAGATGGTCTGAGAGATGGAGGAGAGAGAGGTTGCGAGAGGGAAGGGCAGAGGGCACCGTGGGAGCTAAAATGTTCTTTGGGCTGCCGCGGGCTGTGCTCGGGGGCAGTTTCCACGAGATTCTATCGCCCAAATTTCTACGGCGTTCTTCTGATTCGCTTCTTCCCGCATCCACAGCAACGAAGCGTGTTTGATGATTGGCCAACGGGAGCAGCTCCCCTCAGTCAACGGACCCACTCTGAGGCTGCCAGCAGCTCGTAGCGCCGGGCTCGACAAGGGATTCTGCCAACAACCTTCGCTGCAGTTTGAGGCGGTTGCCGAAAACATCACAGACAGTGGCAGTGGCAGTGGGATCCCGGGAGGCAAGCAAGCGCGGGTCCCACTGTGGCTACCTCGTTGTTTCCTGTCGTTCTGGCATGGCAAACAGCGAACGCTCCAGAACCATCGAGACCAGAACCCCGCTCGCGAGGCTGAAACGAGGCTGCCCCGCAGTTGCCTCTGGCGGCAGGCGGTCAAGCGGCAGATCGAGGCTGCCGTGGTTGCCTAACAATCGGGGCGCCTAGACGGCTCATCATCAGCCAATGTGCCTTCCGTTCTCCAATGGCTTTCCAGGCTGTCCTTGCATCACATAAGTGATTCAACGACAGAAAGTAAGTGTGTTGGGGCCAACTCACCGGCCACTCTGAAATTACCCTTGCCGTTACCAAGGCGCCTTCTTCACGAGGCAACATTTGCACCAGAGCGATAGTACAGTACACAGTTTCTGTTGCCACCCAGCTGTCACCAGGAAGCGCCTTGTAAACAACGACCTCCGACGCTCTTCTCTGATCATGGACAACACGGAGTCGCCGCCCACCACGGAATGAAGTCCTCATGGCCGGATAGATAACACACCTGAAGCCCGGGAGCGATCAGACGGTGGCTTTGTTTGTTCCCATTGCCTCGCCCTTTCTGATCTGTGGCACACGCTGCCCTGGCTCGCCTTTGCCATGTCGCACCCTCTCTGCGTGAGACGGCGGTGCGAATCTGTACATCAGCGCTATCAGAATTGCGCCCAAAGCCTGCAGGATGCGAAACTATCAGCCTGTATTCATCTATCATACACCTCCGAGGCGTAGGCTGTGTCTTGTACTTACCGGCCCTACCCACCATACCCAATGGTCTACGGCAGGGTGCAGTCTCTCGTCAGTCCAATCACCGCGTCCGAACACTTCAATTCGCAGGACAATTGGTGCACTCACTCTGCCAGTTTGATCCTGCAATTGCGAGACCAATCGCGCGCGCGGGATTCATATTCGCTCCAGTGTATCCTGGAGCAACCCCAGTCGTCGCACAAGTGACGAGCCCCAAGCTGAGGCCAACAAGCAGAGGCCCCAACTGGCGGCCGTACAGCACCTGCTGCCGTGGGTCGAGACCAGTGCCAATCGCCAAGTAACTGTAGATATGGACGATGGAGGTCAGAACCTGCTCGGGCGACAGGAGAGGGAGGCCTACAGTATAGTCACAGAAGACATGACCTCGGTCAACAAGGCCTGTCCGGACGTGATCTCGCCAGGGTCGAAGAAGTTTCCTCCTCCCTTGTGCCTGTCCAATGCAGACACAGAGTCAGCTGCGTTGGGGTGCCGTGAAACAAGCATCATGCTACTTACATGACAGCCCTGTCGCGGCCCCAGCAGCCAAGCAACACTCCTCCGGCGAGAATACCGCCGACAACCTGAGCGGCCATCAACACCACGCCTTCAATCGTCAGTCAGCAAGCATTCAAACCGTCACCATCTGCCGGTCTCACCTCTGGACACGGGAGTCAGCCCGCAGAGCACCGTAGCGAAGGTGATCATGGGGTTTAAGTGGCCACCCGTCGCTGTTGCCGTCGCGTAGATGAAGAGGGCCAGAAAGATAGCATTGAAGATGCCAACGTAGGCGGCCAGCTGCGTGACGCCCGAGTTCATCAACGTC
Organism: Chaetomiaceae sp. R4402; assembly: GCA_023628555.1. Lineage (NCBI taxonomy): Eukaryota > Fungi > Ascomycota > Sordariomycetes > Sordariales > Chaetomiaceae > Chaetomiaceae sp. R4402. The sequence goes on from JAMAKO010000002.1 coordinate 108,089, forward strand.
ATGCCGAACTGGCCCGAGAGGTAGACCGAGCATGCCATGGCGACACACTCAACGGCCTGGCGAGGAAACTCTGTCAGCAGCGGCACGAAAGCAAGACAGTTGGGGGGTAACTCTGGGGTAGTCACAGCACTCCGCCAGATCACTGGGTCGGTCCATCCTTCGAGGTAGTACTCCCGGCGACGGTACCACGGCTGGACATGGAGCACGGTGGCATCCCGTGCGGTCCCAGCAAACGAGCCCTCAAAGGCGCCGTCGATGTCCTGGGAGTTCGGCGGCTCTGGAACTGGTTCCTCTGCAAGAAGTGAAGAGGACAGGTGCACCGCAGAGCCCGTGGGTACTGAGTTGCCGGGTTTTGACTGCTTGGTTACATCCATGGCCGTAACAAGCTGCCTCTAAAGCTCTGTTTTCTCTGTAGACCTGACGAAGCACCTTGCTCAGCACTCGCAACTACTCACGCGCTGCTTCTCCTGAGGTTCACCAGCTGCCTGGCTCAACTCAATTCCAGCCTCTGCCCGCTTACATGGGTGGGCATGAGTCAGCAGCTTGTGATAACTAGCTTAGCGACACGGAGAACTACAGACACTTATAGCCCTTACTCTTGCAATGTAAGTGATAGGTCTCGACTAGGCGCACGCTCAACCCTGGTTTCCAAATCCATGGTTCAATTACCCCTGTGCGTGCTGCAGCAGCCAGACAACGCGAAGTCAATACCAGTACGGAGTAGCTGTTGGGTCTGGGTGTCAAGCCCTAACCCTGGCATCCCCTCTTCCAAGGAATCAACTACCTTCCTGTGTTTGCGCAAACGAGGACTCAAAGGAAAGCAGTGCCACATATGGTATGCGAATCGGAGGGCCGGGTTGGAAAACGTTGAGAATGGGGTGTGTTGCCGTAATCCGAGCAAGTACCTGAAGGAGGGCTGTTGATCCCTGCCTCCTTCCGATTGCGTCAGGTACGCAGAGCTACCCCACTTTAAGTATCCCCTCGACCCTCAGCTTCCCTCGCTTCTCCCGTTTCCTTCTTTCTCACGCAACTCAGCTTCGCTGCTGAATCGACCAATTGATACAAGAATCAGACACCACCAACTCTACTCAGCCAAAATGACCATTCCCCAGCTTGCAGGTCTTACCGTCGAGGTCCAGGCCGAGGGCACTGGTGACCGCGAGACCAAGGCTGGTGAGTTTTGCTGCTGCTTTACATGTTACCCCGCCCTCGCTGCTACTCCCCAGCTACCCCTCCTCCCACCAGCTCTGCCTGCAAGCAGCTAGTACACCTGCAAGACATGCCAACCTAGCTACCTGATCATCGCTAACGGTATATTTCCCAATCCAGGTGACAGCATCGACGTGCACTACAAGGGCACGCTCACAAGCGGCAAGAAGTTCGACTCGAGCTACGACCGCGGCGATCCGCTCAACTTCACCGTCGGCCAGGGCCAGGTCATCAAGGGTTGGGATGAGGGCCTGCTGGGCATGAAGGTTGGCGAGAAGCGCAAGCTCACCATCGCCCCGGAGCTCGGCTACGGCGCTCGCGGCGCTGGCGGCGTCATCCCCCCCAACGCCACCCTCATCTTCGAGACGGAGCTCGTCCGCATCAAGTAAGCGGTGGGCGCCATGACCGGTGTCTCGCTTGCGGAGGTCAATTCTTAGGCACAACTTCTCGACGGAGGCTATAGCACGAGTTTCATGACGGAGGAACGAGAATCAAGACATCTCTTTGGGCAGCTTCCTGCCATGCTTGCGTCCCATCTATAGTTCCAGAAGTGACCCCAATGTAGTGCCCACCAACGCCGTCGCCATGTGGGCGAAGCCCAGAGTAGAGCACATCATGTCCCGTGTTATACAAACCCTCCACTCGAACCAAGCCACACCACATCACTCGTTATCCAGTGCCCTCCCTGTACTTTCCACCGGTGTTATACAATTCCCCAGTTGCCTGTACCGTCTATCGGCATACGCCAGCCCAAACCCGTGCCGTCCCAGCCCGCCACATCCCTCCACAATCTCCATCACCTCCCCCAGGACAATAACATGATCCTTCACCTTCACCCACCCTTGATGACCTTCCTCCTCCAGCAGCCGACACCGCAGCACACACAACACCCCGTTCCCTTGCAACAGCGGCGCCTCCCCTTCCTCCCCATTCCCAAACCTCACCTCAACACCCCTCAAACCCTCCTTCCCATCGACATCGGCATCAGCACAGCTCAGCCGCTCGAAAACCTCCCGTCCGCCGCTGCTCCCGCCCGCCAGCCAGTCTGCCACGCGCGCCCCGCGCTCGTCGCCGGCCAGCACGTGGATGTTGAAGCGGCCGCTGGCGCGCACCGCGTCGAACGTGCGGCTCGGCACCGCGATGTTGAAGGTCACGACCGGCAGCGAGGGCGGGCGCAGCGAGAGCGAGGTCAGGCTGGACATGGTCATGGCGCGCGGGGTGGGTGGGGATGTCGAGGGGTCGGTTGCTGTGCAGACTGTTGCGGCGTGCGGGAGGAGGCGCATCGCTGTGAGGTATTGTGCCGTGAGATTGGTTGGTGGGGAGGTGGTGGTTGTGGTATTGGGGGTGGAGGAGGGAGGGGGAAGATGGGTGGAGGGCGGTTGTGGTGGCGTGAGGGCGAAGGTTCGTGGGCGGCGGCGGCGGTTGTTGGGATCGGGAAGGGAGCGAGGTCTGGTCGTGTGGAATGGTCGGCGGAGGAGGAGCATGTGCGAAGGGCCTGGCATTGCAGTTGTTAGGACTCGAGACAATCGTATTGTACGGAATACTAGTGCTGCCTACCCTCAGAGTGGGAGTGGGATCTTCTCCTGGGACATGCGTGTAACCATGCGGCCGCTTCGGGCCGCATCACGGCGCGAGCCCGCCCAGGACCATAGCTTCGCCGGAGCGGGAGAGGACATCGGAGGGCGTGCTCGGCGGCCAAGCCCACCAGGACACGGCAATGGCTCATCGCAGCCCCATAGATGTCGCTGGCTTGCAAGCAGAGCCAGAGCCAGTGAGCAGTGTAGTTGGAATGCGCCGTCTGCTGGAAATCACGGGCCAAGCGTGGTTTTGCCGGTTCAAAGCGCAATTGGCCCTCTCGAGCGAGCAGGTCTGTGGTGGGCTGCTTGGCTGCACCCTCCAAGCTTGTCTGACCCACCAGCCCCATCGCCCATCAAGCATTGCAATTTTGGCCTTCTTACCTAGGTACTCATGATAGCCTTCAAAGTGCCTCTTTCCGGATGAGGGATCTGCTTGGTCAAGAAAAAAAAAAGGCAATTGTTGCTGATATGAGTCTGAGTATAGTATTGTCTATGTTGATATGGAACTCGCTATAGATTAGGCACGCATAAACACCCGCCCTTGACATGACTTAAACCCAACTCACACTAGGTCCCAGGCTCTGTACAGTCTCGCTCGAGCTTTGGTCGTTAACCCTTACCCTGAACCTTTGCTTGCTTGGAGAATTAGCGCTGCGCAAGCGGGTTATCTCGCCGGCCGTACAAAATTTTATTTTCGAGCTCCTGTCGCGGCGCCCGGGCATGTGAACCAAGCTGACGAGACAATACGCGCTGACAACACCGACTCGCCGCTCGCAACAAATGCCTTGAGCATGCCAATCTACGCCCGCGCCACTCCTTTGCGAATCTTCTAGTCTTTCCACTCCCTGCAACGCCCGAAAACCCGTCGGGCCATCCGCATCCCGACAGTTCATCCACCATGGGGAAACTTCCCACGACCCTCCTGCGGCGGCCGTCGCTGGCACCAGGAAGCGCCCTCTCCTCGACCAGCACGACCGCAACAACACCACGAGTTCCCCTCGCACACGCGCCGCAGCCATCATCACAACAAGTGCGGCACGCGAGCTACGTGCTGCGGTCGCGGCGGCCCTACCAGTTCACCCAGCTGGTGCAGCTCTCGGACGGATCGACCTACACCATGCGCACGACGTCCCCCGTGGCGCTGTACAAGGCGGCCAAGGACAGCCGCAACCACATTCTGTGGCAGCCGAGCGAGAAGTCGCTCCGGAACGTCGAGGTCGACGAGGCCGGCAAGCTGGCTGCCTTCCGCGAACGGTACGGCAAGGCGTGGGATCTCGGAGGCCCGAGCACCCAGGCCGGCGAGGAGCAGCCGCAGGCCGATGCCCCCGCGCTTGGTGCGGCGTCTGCCAAGGAAGGGGTGAAGGGCGAGGCGGCGAAGGCCGGGAAGGTGGAGGCTAAGGAAGCCAAGCCGGAAGAGGACAAGGCAAAAGCACCGGTGGAGGCGGCGGCACCGGAAGAAGATCCATTTGACTCGCTGGTTGATCTTATCAGCGCGTACGCGACCGAGGACAAGAACGTCAAGGGAGGGCTGAGCGCCAAGGATCAGGCGAGGAAGGAGAAGACCAAGAAGAAATAAAGTGGCCGTCAGAGCGGACGCGGTGGATTTTGTAACATAAACGGCTGATCTGTATTATCCTAACCAGCCCTGCCGGGCCTGGCGGACCGGTGTGTATAAATGGATGGAGAGAATTACGGGACGGCCGGGCGTCTCACGCAAGATATGGCTATGTATAATACAATGACACAAAGCGCCATACAGGCATCAAGCGAGCACACCGCCACACGTTCGCATGCAAAGTCCATCACGGCCACATCAATCCGAGTCCTCGTCGATCCTAGCCCGGGCCCTATCCACGGCTGTGTCGCCTGCCGGCTTGTTGGGCTGCACCACTGGCGGTCGGTAGAAGACGGTCTCGTCATCTTCGGCATCCAACTGCATCAGGAAGGTCTCCCATTTCTCGATCAACTGAAACGCGTTAGCAACGGAATCCCATGATCTGAGAGCAGCAAAGCAGTCCTTACCTCCTTCTGCGCCTCCACGGCACTCTCCAGGAACGTCTCGACCCCGGACTTGAAGTCCTCTACCTTCTCCCGCTCAAACCGGTCCAACTCGGACCGCATCAGCCGGCCCATGTCCTCAAACAATAGACGCGCCTGGTGCACCTTGCGCTCGGCGTCGGCCACCTCGGCATTGACCTGGTTGAGGCGGTCCTGCTGGCTCTTGCCCTGGCGCAGCAGTTTGTCCTGGGCCGTCTTGCGCTTGATGAGTTCCGACTCGGCGCTGTGCCAGCTGTGGAAGGCCTTTTGGCGCTGCACAAACGCCTGCTTGACGCTGCCGATAAGCCGGATGTACTCATCGATGATGATGCCAAAGGTGAGCACATCCTGCTGCGCCTGCCGGTCGTAGACGTCGCGAATCGTGAGCTGCAGCTCCGAGAGCGCGTCGAGCGGACCTGAGAGCGTTGGGGACAGCTCGACCGTCGACAGCGCGTGCAGCGACGCGGAAAAATCGCCGGCAGCCTCGGCCATGGCCTTGCGCTGCGCCACCATGCTGTCCATGGCCTTGAGCAGCGCCTTGAGCTGGTTCTCCAGCGCGTCGAGATACACCTTGCGATCGTGGAACCACTGCATGTTGTCAGCACCATTTGTTACTCCCATCTTCGAAAAGACCTCCAACTTACATCATCCTGCTCGACAAACTTGTTTCCCCCACCGACGTTGAACCCAAGCGAGCCCAAGACACTCTTGCTCTCGCCCAGATTCGGCTCCTTCCTCTCCTTGTGCTTGACGTCCACATTAAACGCCTCGCTCTCGAGGAACAGCTTCAGATCCCCGTCCAGCTGAAGCGTCGGGTGCGCGGCGATCTTGTTGAGCATCTTCTCGAGCGCGGCGCGGCGCGACTCGACAAAGTTGCTCTCGAACCGGCCGACCGCCTGCTTCTCCGGCGGCGGGGGCACCACCACGCCCGGGTTGTTGGCGTGCAGAGTGTTGTATAGCCACAGGAAATCGCGGTACCGCCGCTTGACCTCAAACTCGGACTGCCGGTACGCCTTGGACGTCGTCTACCAACCACCACCACCACCCACAATCAGCAACCCCACGCATCACACATCCAACCCAATCCCGCAGCCTGCGAAAGAACATACCTTCGTCCTAACCGAGTAAACAATATGACTACTCGTCAGATCCCCCACCTTATGCGGATCCCCCACCGCGATATGGAACGCCGGCCTTGCCGCCTGCTCAACACTCACACTCGGCAGCGTGGCGCTGCGCAGGGGGCTGGGCAGGGCCGCCTGCACGGGCGGCGGCCTGCGTCCCCCCGGGCCCAACCGCCCTTCACCACCACCCCCCTCACCACCATCACCCTCCTCGTCCTCATAATCATCGTCATCAATGCGATGCGGATCAGGCGGCGCGCGCTGCTTGCCCGCCGCCCCCGCCGCGGCCGGCATGGTCGTGCGCAGCGGCAGCTGCTCCTTGAGCGGCGGGACGGGCGGCGTGCCTGCCCCTGCTGCTGCTACGGCGGCGGCATCGCTGCCCGCCGGGGCGGGACTGCCGAGGGGCCCGAGCGGGTCGTCCTCGACGGCTTGGAGGCGGGTGGGCTGAGCGACGAGGCGGCGCGGGGTGAGGCGGGAGACACGGGCGGAGGACGGGGTTGCGGTGGAAGTTATGGAGAGGCCCGGCGCGGCGGTGGTGGCGGTAGTGGTGGTGGTGTCGTCGGCGGGCTGGGGTTGCGAGGAGCTGGCGAGCGGGTCCGCCGCGCTGCCGGCCGAATCGGCCCAAGGGTCCTCCATTGTGAAGGGTTGCAAGGGACGTGGGCAATTTGGTAGAGATAGTAAGGTCCGACGCTCAATCGAGGAGCAGCGCACCAATCGGCGGGTAGGGAATGTTGTCCCAATGGGAGCTTGTGCTGATGGTGTTGATGATGTTGCTCACAGGACGGGAAGCAGCTGTCCGCCGCTGGCATTACACGTACGTTCCATGGCTGATGGCCAGCAAGTGTGGGGCTAAACCTTTCTTGGCAGCCGATCTACGTGGGGTTAAGTTATCCGAGTTCAATGCTCTCCTCGGCACTCCAACCAGTGCCTGCGCAACGTAGTGGTTCGCATAGTTTAAGTACAATGCCGGCTACCCATTATCACTCCTGAAGCCAATGTTCGCACCCTGAATATGTGGTCCCTCTGCCCTTGTGAGCAGAAGCCCGTACATGTTCCAAACTCCGTGATACTGAACGTACCAAAGTAGTCTCTCCGTCCTCCCCTCCCAGCTCCCGTAACCCAAGACCCCAGAATCCGACGCCGGTCCTCTTGATTCAACCTCCCCCACCACTACATCACAGCCAACTACCGGTTCACCCCCGCGGAAAGCCCGGGCTGCCCTACCCCCGGCGGTCCTACCGCTCGGGGTCGTAGCACCCGCCCGCCACAATCAGGTTCATCCGGGTAAACTGCACCTTCATGACCGGCGTCTTCTTGGTCGCGAAGGCGCTGATCTGGTCCGGCGTGATCTGCACCTCCTTCGCTTTCTTCTTGCCCGTGCCGCCGCCCGCTCCTGTGCCGACGACGCCTCCGGACGTGCTCGTGCCAGGAGCCTGCGCCGCCGGACCGCCGCCTGCGCCGCCCACGGTGATGCTGCGGCCGTCCGTTGAGCCGCCCACGGCAATCGTGTCGCCCGCCACCGTCCCATCCGCCTGCGGCCCCGCCGTCCCCTGAACGGCCCCGCTCGCGAGAGGGTTGGTTTTGGTGGGATCCGCCGGCAGCTCAATGTCCCAGATGCGGACGGTGCCGTCCAGTCCGCCGGAGACGAGGACGTTGGACTCAGCGCTGAAGCTGAGGGACGGGATGCCGCCCTTGCCGTGGCCACGGCATCGCTTAATGCGCGTGCCCTTGTCGATGTCCCAGAGGAAGATGTTGCCTCCCGCGTCGGCGCTGGCGAGGATGCGGCCGTTGTGAGCGCACTGCAGCGCGCTGACGTAGTGCGTGTGGCCTGTGAAAATGCGGACGCAGTTGCCTGTGGTGATGGACCACATGCGGATCGACTTGTCCATCTCGTCCGAGGCAGAGAATACGTACGTGCCGTTAGGGTGCCAGGCCAGCGCCGATATGCTCGTGTCGTGCCCTACCAGCAGCCGCTGCGCCGACGCATGGTCCTGCGAGAAGATGCGGACTGTCTTGTCCCACCCGGCCGTGGCAAAGTAGTGTCCGTGGGGGCCCCAGAGGACACGGAAGATGGGGCCGTCGTGTGCCTTGTAGATGCAGAGGCACGCCCACACGTCCAGCGACCAGAGGCGGACCTGGCCGTCGGCCGAACAAGACAGCAAAAGCTTGCTGCCCGTATCGGGCTTCTTGTCGTCGGTTTCGCCGTAAATGTTGCGGCCGAGGTTGGCAATCGAGTCCGAGAACGAAACGCCGTACACGGGGCCCGAGTGTCCAATCAGCTTCCGGTTGTTGACCTTCAGATCCTTCTCGTTTTCGAGGCTCGTCTTGAGCGGCTTGCCGTCAAGAGACCACACCCGGATGTAGGAGTCCATTGTTCCCACGGCCACGAGCTGGTGGTCGTTGGAGAAGTCCATGCAGGATACACTAAGAAGAGGAGTTAGCGGTGCAGTAATACGTAAGAAAGGTGGCAGAGACTGCAAACTGACCTCCCCAAGGTGTTGTGGAAAGTGAACATGCACGCCGACACCGGAATGCCAATGCCGCCGGTACGCCCCTCGATCTGGAACCGATCCCGGTTTTCGCGTACTTTCTGCATCTCCATAACGACGTCGCGCGCGCGAGAGGTCGGCAACGGCAGGTCGGTCCGCGATGGCGCGTCAGCGCTCTCCTCGCGCTTAATCCGCTTGTCGAACTCTTCGACAAGCGTAGAGCGGCCATCGGCCGGGGGCTGCCGTTGGTCCTCGTCTTCAAGCTCAGCCCGAATGTCGTCCTTCAGCTCCGGCTCCATGGGCATGGGGCCCAGCTTGAGCTTCGCACTGGTGTCGAGAACATCGCGGTTGATGACACCAGTAAACACGCCTGGAATACCCTCCTGAGCGTCAATCTCGTCTAGATCGAGATTCTGGGCACGGCGGTAGATGGCTTCAAAGCTGTAGGGTTCAATAGGGCCGCGTGCGCTGGTCTCGACGTTGCAGTGTGTCTGGAGAATGTAGGTAATCGTCGAGCCGCCCTCGTCTGACTCGCGCTCGAGGAAGTGGAAGAGGTTGCCGGAAAGCGACTGGTTCAGGGGGATGCGGTACTTGTTTTCGCGATAGAGGCGCGTGGTCGGGTTCTCGTTCACGTGCTGTGGTAGTGTGACGGTGCTCAGAAGTGCCAGTGCATCTTGGTGGACGGCGTCAAACTGGGGCCTCAGGCTATCCAACAGAGTCTTCGCATCGTCCGTGTAGCCCTGGCTGACAAGCTCCAGATACGAGTAGACGAAAACCGGCCACAGAAGCTTCCTGAGCTCAAACTGCGCATCTCGGTCAGTAGCGGCGCAGACGGCGCGTGTGACCGAAGGCGCTCACCTTGTAGATGTCGAGATTGTTCTCGATCCAGTTTCTCAACAGCACAAACGCCTTCAGATACCTCTTCGGGCCCGGGTCCTCGCTCCGCTGGGCTGGCCTGCCATCTGGCCCCAGGTAAGCCGTTTCTTGCCGGAAGACAGCTTCCGTCTTGGTGAAGCCCTTCTTCTTCAGATAGTCGGTGACCTGGCCATAAAAACGTGAGTAATCATTCACCGACATGTTACTCTGCTGCTGCTGCTTCTGCTGCTCCTCATGGTGGTGAGAGCCAGGGAGAAGAGGACGTAGTGTGGGGGGCATAGTGAGCGATGCTGAGGTGGAAGTGTGGCCAACAGCTTCGGCCATTCACAAAACAGAGTAATGAGACTCGCAAAGGCAGGGTGACGGTTGAAGGGCTGAAGTTTAAGTAGAAAAATAAATCGACGGGTACACAGCCTTGCTGCCTGAGAAGGTCGGTCGGTGATTGTTGTTTGATGAGAGGGGTAATAGACCAACGCAATGACAGGTCTTTGTGAACGCTCGCCTGGCACCGGCACCAGCTCCAGCAATTGGAGGCGACGACTAAGCAGCTGCCAAACGCTGACTGGCAATTGTAAAGCTTAGCAGTTCATCTTCATCACAAACTCTATTTGAGTGAAGGTTGTCGATATGCTTCTCAAGTTCGGTCGTCGGTAACGATGCCTATGGCCGATGATATGACTTGACAAGCGGTTTGGCGCGGGGTCACAAGCAACAGCAGAGGCGGGAAGAGAAATGACAAGTCGCAGCACAGCGATGACAGGTATGAAATGATATGATGAAACTCACAATCTGATTGAGATTCTGGGCGGATGGCGGATTCGCGGCGCTCGTTGTCACTGGCGCGGCGCTGCTGCTGTTGGGACCTCCTGCAGACTGAGGCTGGGCACTGTAGGGTCCTCCTGCCGACCCCGGCGGAACACCTTGCGGCAGTGGGTTCGACATCGCGACCGCGTGTGTGGTATGTGTTGTGTGTCACGTTGAGTTGGTGTGCTTGATGTGCGGCGTCTGGTCCCTCGCGCACCTTCTCCCTCACGCCGCGGATGCAGCGGCGACAGGTCCTCGAGGGCAGGCGCGGCTTTCCGCTGCGAGCGCTCCCATACGAACGGTCGGTCCGATATGAGAAGGGCGTGAATACGTTGCCTTCTTCACTCAACAAATAAATGATGGGATATTCAAGCCTATTTGACTCGGCATGTCGGGCGTGTATAGGTGCTTCCGACCAGGGAGCTGGATGCTCCACACGCGCGCAAGATGGATGCAAGTGGTGCTGTGCCGTGACTTCTGAACGGAGTTTTCCGACAATTCAGCGCGCCAAGACCCCATCACAGTATCAAAGTCACGGTCATCGATATAGAGGCACTGTCTATTCCTACCAGGCGACTTCCGGTCGAGCTTTGCGTTCCTTGCACCGGTTGCATTACCAAACTTCTTTCTGCTCTATTAATTTATTCCAATGCTTAACTTCGCATTTGGGGATTGAGTTGCCCCCAAAAGTGCGTAAAATCTCCAATATAAACTCTGAGTTCCAAGACTGAACGCTGAGTGCCAAGTGGGTGTGCCCCACCGCTGCAAGCAGACGAATGTGGGGAAGCAGGGGAGCTTGACATGTCGCAAAGCAATGGCGGGGCACTTCAACACCTCTGAACCCGCTTCTAGAAGCTCCCCAGCAAACATTATTAACCCCACGACGTGGGTTAGTTGCGATACCCGGTCCCGAAGTTCGTTCTGAATATCGCCATGGACGATGCAACACAACCTGCAGTCCCAAATGGCGGGGCTGCCTTCGACATCCATCAACCCTTTACGCCCTCCGAGCGAATCCAGCAGCTTGCCGACATCGACAACGTACGCCGGGCCCCCCCTCGCTTTTCCAACCCCTAACCACACCCCTAAGCTGACAATCTGTGTGTGCTCCATGCACCTCAAATAGGACGTAGCTTTGCTCCTCATCCACCTCTCCTCCGCCATGCGCGCCCTAGCCACCCCGCCGCCCGGCACGACGGTCGCGCAACCGAACGGCAACCACGCCGCAACACCAAGTGACGGCCACCTCCCCGATGCCTCCTCCTCCTCCTCGCCGTCTTCAGACCCCGTCTCCGCCTTCAAGACCGCGCAGTCCGCCTTCTTCCGCACCATCGACCGCGTTGATAAACATCTGACGCGGCAGATCTTGGCACTCGAAGAAGCCGGCATTGTCACGCTGCGTGCCGCTGCCGCGACAGGCGCGGACGGCATATCACAACAGCAACAGCAGCAGCAGCAGCAGCAGCAGCAGGCGCTTGGCGAGTCGTTTGGTGCCGGCGGAGCGGGTCAGCAAGCTGCTGCTGCTGCTGGAGCAGGCGAGGCCGGGGAAGGGGGTGGTGCCAAGGCCGGGGCGAGGGCGGTGACGGCGCGCTTGGAGCCGGACGGCATGGGCAGGTATGGTGGGCTGGATGTTGGCAAGCTCAATATGGCGAGTAGCACGGTCGAACGGGACATGGAGGAGGAGCTGTGGCGGCGGGCGAGGGAGCAGCTCGGGCAGGTCGTGAGTGGGGCGGGGCAGGAGGGGGAGAGGATGGAGGAGTAGATCCGGCTGTAGTTGGGCTGCTGTTGGTGGCGGTTTCTTTTTCTTGGTGCTCGGCGCTTGGTCATGGGTTTTGCGGGCTGGCATGGCGCTTGGGTCGAAAGGGACTGGGTTTGGGAACCGGCATGGATATACCCTCAAAACATGGCGCGGTTGGTGAGCATCCAGCATCCACTTGGTGTTGTGTATGGTTGTTTTTCTCTGGTCATTCTGATTTCCATGATTTTAATCAAGTAGATTGAATTGGTTGGTCTCCATTCCTTCCATAACATTACAAATGCTTCAGTCATTCCGGGCTACATTGGGCCTCGTCCCCATCAGCTCAAACAAAACATCAACCGGAGACCCGGATAATTCAAGAAACAAGAGGCTTCATCCATCAGTACTGCCACCAGCATGCCAATCATACGACCGGCTGATTATGAAATAGCCGGGCAGAGGAACGGCGTCCTGAGCTAAGAGTGCTGGCAAAGCCTGTCGTAGGCACCGGAAGTGATAGTTCCGTTGGTCGGTACCAATACCGAACGAGGGATGCTGGGGACCTGTCAGCCAGTCTGTGAGGTCAGACTGTCATCAAATCGTGAGGCTCTCTCACATGGCATCAAACAGCACGCAGTTGAGATGCTCCTCGTCTGTTCCAACCTTGTCTAGATCAACCGTCAGTGGACGTTCGTTCAAATTGAGCTGGAAAATCGGCGGAGCAAGTGGTGACCTACCATACCAGGCAAAGTAGCCGTTGCAGTTTCCGGCGCCATTGCATGTGTACTGACACTTGAATGGGCCGTACGGCTCGCTGTTATGCGTGACGCTGATGACCTATCGATGAACGTCAGCTTCACTTCAGGAGCCACGACGCAAAATTGACCGATTGTTTCAGATACAGCACATACGTGCGGCCCGGAGACGTAGTGATCTTGGTACCAGTCCTTCTTGACTGAATACGACGTCCAGTTGGTCGTGGCAGGGGTCACCACTGTGTAGTCGTTGATGGGGTATCCGGCCGGGTGCTGCTTAGAGGCTGGCAAGCCGTTGGTGCAGACCGAGACTATGGCATCGCGGGTTGTGGTCGGCATGGTGGCGACAGGCGTACGGCGATGGACCATCTCCATGACTGCGTTTTTCGGTAGGTAAGGAGCTGCCGTCGCCGTCACGGCAAAGACGGCGATCAGAAAGAGGCACATCGATTCGGAGACAGTGATCATTGAGGCGACACTGAGGAGGTTGAACAGCTCGATTCGAGGGGAGGAATGGTGAGGGGAGTTTGATGGGTAGTGTGCGGTGGTTTTCAAGCGAGTTGAGAGACTCAAAAGTGGGAGACTCGCAAGTTCCTCAAAGCAAATGATAGAACGGAATCCTGGTGGCGTGAAACAGAATCTAAAGCGAGGAAGGAGCAAGGACTAGAGGCCGCCTCGCTCTGTTTGGGTTCAGCCGATGACGATAGCAAGGCGGGATCCATGGGCAAACCAAGCAGTTCAGCCCCCTCAAACGGGCAATAGAAAGGGGGAATTATCACTCTCGCTTGATCTGTCCCATTGAGCTATACATAGGCAGACTCAAACGGTTCGTTGTTGCCCACCCTGCATGTATGCAAGGTACTTCAGTGGCCGCGTGAGCTAAGACAAACGCGTTGCCCCTATCTCATCATCACTCCCCTCGTCTCGGCTGTTTCTTGGTTAGTTCTGTCCACAAGTGCGACTTGTCAAGATGCTGGGTGCCACAATTCAGGCACACGCTTGCCATTTGTGCTTCTTGTCACAGGTACTCGAAGATCAGCCTCTCTTGTGTGATCCAAAGGCAACATCTGCCGACGTCAGCATGGGTAAACCTCTTATCTGCAAACGAAAAGAGCTCGTCCGTCACGTTTCTTTAACCTGTCGTATACAACAGCTGGTATGCAAAGCTGTTGATCTCTAAAGACTCTGGCTTTGATAGCCTCAACTTGAGGAAAGGGGTAATGCCTGGATATGTGGAAATAAGTCATTGAGGCACGCAATTTCCCATGCACTTATTCTATTCTCATGTATACCACAGCCAAAACGTAGGAATTATGTCCAGAGTCATTTCTTAGGCTCCAGGCTGGGCTCCGCCACAACGCGGATGACTGCATGATCGGCAAATGGAACGGACGTCAGTACCTTCGTACGACACCTTGATCCACGTAGGGAAGCAAGTGAGATGTGATACTAGGTGAGGCAGAGCTCTCTCGGTCACTCGAGCATGCAGCTCCTCGCCGGGGAGACCGAAACAGTGTGTGGAGAACAGGGTTGACAGTTGAGATCAAAAGAACGACGAGCGATCTGAGACTTGCTGGTAACCAATATGTTCCGAGTTTCTTCTCCACAATGCGTACTACGTCCCATTGACTAACCAGAGTTATCCAACCCCAACATCGGAACCCTCTCAGCAACCCATCCCCGCAATGTACATCCATGCTTCGCCTGTCACCAACCCGCTCAAGGAAAGAACACATCTGACAATGGAGGACTATAATTATACACCCGCTGTTGGCGGCCAAAAGCTCAACCAACACCGTAAACACGATTCGCCGCTCGCCAGCGTCTTACGCTCCACACTCAAACCGAGAACCGCTTCCTTCCCTCGACAAGGCCCTCCGACAACTTGGACACGGCCACCCACGCAGGCGCAAACGCAAGCGCCTCATCCAGCGCCGGAATCGTCCCGGCAACGTTGGCATCGCTCCACATGCACACCACAGAGCCCTGCAACTCCCCGCTTGCCGAGTTCCTCAACTCCGATTTCCCACGTCCCGATCCAACAACTCTCCCTCCCTCCTCAACCTCACCATGTTCGTCTTCATCCTTCCACGCAACAGTCACCACCCACGGCCGGTCCCACTGGCGATGCCACAGCCGCAGATTCGTGATGCCCGCCTCCGGGTACTGCCCAAAGCGCTCGTCCCACCTGAAGCCGCCGTCCACGCTTAGGAAGGACACGGGCCTGTCGAACTCGATGAAGCACGCCTTGGTGTTGTTGGCGGCAATCTGGATGCGCGCTCTGCCGGTGCTGCTGCCGCGCCCTATGCGAGTAGTCTGTACGCGGATAAGGTCGCGATAGCCACGGCCACCGGCATTGTTATCCGGGACGAGCCGCGGCAGCGTGGCCGAACCGTCGAAGCAGCAGCTTGTGAGGCCCTGACGCTTTTTGGCGTTGCCGCATGTGATATTCTGGCCTGCGGCGGAGGGCAGGTCGGCGATGATGGCGCGGAGGTAGGGCTCGATGCCTGTGTAGCAGACTTGGTTGGTGTCGGCGTCGAGGTCGAGAGTCTGAACGAAGTAGGCCTTGTAGCGGCTGCTGGTTGAGAAGGGGAAGGCGACGAGATTGTAGATCAGCGTGCCGGCGAAGACGAGGAAGAGGAAAACGGGGATGTGATGCGTAACGCGGTGGATAAAGGGTGCCAGCGGAAGGAAGAGCAAGACTGTGCAGAGGAAGGCGATCAGGTAAGGGAGGAGCAGACTGCTGCCGTCTGCACCGGTTTGGTGGACGGCGTCGGTGAGCATAAGCGCCATTTGACCGACCAGAATAATGGTGAAGGGCCCGAGGAGGAGGAACTGCAAAAGCCATGTCCACGAAGGAAGGCGTCCGGACCAAGCCTGTTCGTGCTCAAATGGCTCGTGCTCAAGACCGCCATCGCTCCGGCTGTGAGCTCCGTTGACCAGAGCGGATATGGAGCGCCGGTAGGTGGTGGCAAAAGTGGTACGAGTGGAATCGCCCGCAACACTGCCGCCCACCAGCGGGGTGCGCTCTGTTGGTGCTTCGATGTCCGCGTCATCGTCCTCATCGGCGCGGTTGGCCGGCACCGAAGTAGATGTGTTGGAGTGTCTGGTACCCGGGGGCGTCGCATCGTGATGCGGTACCGAAGGTTGTGGCTGCGAAGGCGAAAAGTCACCGTCGGAGCGGCCTTGAAGCATGTCTCGCGCTTCTTGATCGTCGCGCACTCGGCGAGCCCAAGCATCCTTCTTTGGCAGAGCAAACAGCTCGCAGAGCGCGATGAGAACGGCCAGAAAGACGGAAGATTGAAGGAACACAAACAGATACCCAGCCCCAATTCTCAACCGATCCTCAGCAACAGTCACTGCAACGAGGATAGCCCATCCGAGAATAAACAGCCAAATCTGAACATAGCTCCGATGCAGGGCGCTAGGTCTGGCAAAGTTGGCGCCTCGCATGATGGCCCAGAAGGAGAAGTAGAACAGCGAAACCATCATGGCCAGCCTGATGGCACGTCAGAGAGTGAACCCAAGGGGTCAGAGGATCCAACTTACACAGAGTAGCGACTGCTGTAGACAATAAACGGATTAACCTTCCTCATCAAGAACGCCGCGCCGAGGGTCAGCCCCCCAGAGACCACCAATGCGAATGGGAACCGGAAGAAGCCCTTCCATCCGCCAAGGGGCACCGACTCCTCCTCATCAGGGCCATCGTGTGTTCTAACGGTCGAGCTGAAGAGGTAGTACCGATCGGCCCTATGCAGCAGGTACGTGACGAGGACGAGAATAAGCGGCGTGGCGACCAGCACGGTCAGCGACCAGGCAAACATCCCCCTAAGACCGAAGAGCACAAAGCCCTTGCCGAAGAGGTCAAACCACACTCCGTCGCTGGGGTTGCCGTTGTGTACCTTGCCGCGCGCTCCGTCGGGCCGAGGTCCGATGAAGGTGTCCCCGGTGTCGCTGGACAGCCGGGTCGTCGTGTGGATGGAGGCTGACAGCATGTGCCAGAGACTGCCCCTAGAGGCGTGCCTCGCGTCGTCCTGGTTGGTGTGATAACGCGCACGGGGCTTGAAGAATGCGAGGTCGAGGCCGCGCTGGCCATACACGTCGTAGAGAACCGAGTAGTCGGTGCCGCTCCGGATGAAGCCAAGGCCGAAGGCATCCGATCCTATCACGGTGCCGAAGGGATCCGGGGATCCGGCATAGGCGGCCGTCACCTCGCGGTCCGTTGTACGGAAAAGAATGGCTCGGCCTCCGGCACCTGCTCCTTCGAGATTCAAGAAGGTGTGGATGTACGGTTGTAGTGGATGCTGCCCCAGCGCCCGAGCGCCGTAGAGGTAATCCTCCTCGCCATTGTTGAACATCACCACGATGCCCCGCTCCGGGCGGTTTTCCGGGCGGGTAAAGTACTTGATCAGCTGCAAGCAAGTGACAACACCCATTCCATCGTCCGTAGCGCCGTACCCGGTAGCGACTCTGAGAGAATATCAGTTACGTCGTACAACCTTGAGACCATACGGCGAGGCGTCCTTACGAGTCATAGTGGGCGTTGACGAGCGTCAACCCCTTTCCGTTGAGCTTGGAGTCACGGGGGCCTGTCTCGGCCCACCAGTGTCCTTCGTCGTCGGCCTTGCCCCTGATGTACACCAGGATATTGGTCCCTTCAAAGTAGGCCGCGACTCGGGGAGAGCTGGGATCGGCGACCACGCCCGAAGCCATGAGAAACGTGCAGTTGGCCGTTTTGTCATCGAAAAGGGTGACAGCAGGATTTGCAATCGACGAACCAAGTCTTGCGTGGCGTTGTCAGCGAGGTTCAGCATCAACTGAGACAACAAGATATAACACATACACCCACGGGTCCTTTCTCCACGACACGCCGTTCTCCATCAGAGTCCGGCGAATTCGAGAGAGGAGGAACTCCCGAATATCGTCATTGTAGCGGCTGTTGTACGGATGATACGCCCGGGTGAGTGTGCTCAGGTCGAGCCATGCCTGCGTGAGATTGATGCCTGGGACCGGCGTTTCCGCGCTCGGAGCTGTCGGCGTGTCCTCGTTGATGACGATGAGGGGGATGAGCAAGGCGAGGTAGGTGACCGTCGTCCAGAAGGTGACTGGGCCGGGCCGGAACGAGAATGGGTTGACCATCTTGGCTTCACTCGCGTTGCCGAGTCTGGGCCGGGTCCGAGACGGGATACAGACGGAAGCCGTTGCGGGGTCCGAGTCCGACCAACTCACTCATGAGCAGTAGTTGATACCTCAAGACAAGGTGCAACTTGGTGAGATCAAGTTCCCCGGGATGATTGCTTAGCTGCATGGAAAACGCATCAAGGACCCAAAGAAACAGGCAAATCCAATCAATGGCTGGAGGCAATACAGCGCGCGCCGGCTGGAGTGCCTTGCCCTCAGTCAAACTCGGCTGTCGCTTCAGATGCGGGCAGGCAGGCACAGCCACAGCGGAGGATTCACAGCTGATGCTGGCTCCCGAGGTTGCGGGTTTCCCGGCCAATCCCAGTATTATCACGCCGCCAGCGAGCAGTACTGTAGGTATGTTCCAAGATTTGAAAGGGAGAGGTGACTTCAGGTGGAGCTGATGATCTCTCCCTCGAGGCTGGAAGTGGAGGGATGGATTGAGGCGTTGGGCCAGGTGGGGGCGCTCTGTGCTAGGCTGCAGGTGGCCCAAGCTCCCTGCGTGATGTCACGAGAACCTTGTTGGTTTCGACAACTGCAAGCTGCAGCTTGGTGCCCGAAACGTCGAATAGAACCATGCATGACCGCCTGAACAGGCAACTGAGTAATGAGGCTCTCGCAAGAGCACGGGAATCGAAACACGGATCTCGAGAACATAGCGACATATTTTCACACCGATAAAGACGAGAATCACACCTCACCACTGTGTGTGTATCTTGAACATACATCGCACTTGCGCCGCCAGAAACACAAACACAAACTCAACGGAACCCCCGCACTGATTGTTAGCGACCAGAACTCCACCAAAAGCGCAGTCAGCAACCCTGTCAGCCTGGTTAAGCTATGAAGTTAATCGAACACTCTGCTAGTCAGTCTACCCATGAACTGCGTTCCTGATATGTGAGCCTGCCACGATTTCGCTCAGGCTCCGGGAGGAGGAGGCGGCAAGTCCATAGGAGGAGGCGGAGGCGGCGCATCCCCAGACGGCGGCGGCGGCGGGGGCGGAACGGCACCGGCGTACTGCTGGATGAGCGCGTTCAGACCACCCGGAAGCCCGGGCGGAGCACCACCGGGCGGCGGAGGGGGGGGCGGCAGGCCAGGCGGGGCGCCACCCATCCCAGGAGGAGCACCGGGCGCACCGTAACCACCATAGCTCGCGTAGCCACCACCGTATCCACCGGGAGCGCCGCCCATGGGCTGATGCCAAGGAGCGGCGGTACCGGGGGCGGAGGGAGCACCACCGCCGCCGTACGAGCCCTGACCGGGGTAGTAGCTGTCGCCTCCGTCGCGACCTCCATCGGCGCCGCGGTAGCCACGGTCTCGGTCGCGGTCGCCGCCACGGTCGCCGCGATCGCGCGCCCACGGCGCCGGACCGCCGGAAGGACCACCACTGGGGCCATCTTGATCGCGGTCGTTGTTCCGAGTACGCCAGGGAGCAGGACCGCCCGTAGGGCCGCGGGCCCAGGGCCGAGCATCGCCTCCTCCACCGCCAGAACCAGTCGGAGCTTGGGGCCCGGGACCGGCTTCTATGCGTGCAGGTGCAGCGCCGGTGCCACCAAGTTCTTGCATGAGTTGCTGCAAAGGCGTGTCAGCATGCCGGTCAACATTACAGCAGTCCGGGAAAAAAGGCCCAACATACCTCGTACTCGCGGTCCACGGCATCGCCTCCGCCGCCGCCGCCAATCCGGCCGCCAGGGCGGCCCACGGGACCATCGTTGCGCCAGCTAGCGCCCCGCTGTCTGTCAGGGCAATCACGCGCCATGTGGCCGGCATTGCCGCAGACACGGCAGATGATGTTGGCGGTGTAGTTCTGCTTCTCGGGGCAATCGTACTTGCGGTGCCCAATCTGGCCGCAGTTCTGGCACGCCTGGTTCTCGTCGTCACGGAGGGTTCCGTTTAGGGCAGCAAGCTCACGCAGCTGGTTCCTCTTGAGCTCGTTCTGGCCTTCTGGAATGGACGCAGCCTAATGAGTTTGTCAGCAGCTGTTACGATTGTGTTGTGCGCTTAAGAAAAGGGATACGGACCGTCTCAATCACGTTGTGAATCAGCTTCTTTGCCTTGTTAACCTTCTCCTCGGTGTCGGCCATAATCAGACAGTGCAGATCTTCTTCCTGGTTGCTGGAGTGTGCAGCGTCAGAACGGCCCTTGCCCTCCTTCACGGAGCCCTTTCCGCGGATGGCAATCTTGGCGCCGGATTCTGCTTCCATCTTCTTGAGAGTGTTGCCACGGGGTCCGATGAGTAAACCAACTTGAGGAGGGAAGCTAAGTGTTAGTGAACCGGATCATAGGGAAAAGCAGCGTTCAGGTTAGAGTCCAGCAGGGTCAGCCCGGAAGGCGCAGCAGCATCGCGAGAGGATGCTGGCACAAGTGCCTGGCCAAGTACCAAAGGGACAGGAGGGTCAAAGTGGTTAGAGAGGTTAGAGGGTTAGCAATCATACTGAAGTTAATCTCTGGGTAGTCGTTGACCGGCACGTAGACCTTCTCCTGGGTCTTGGTGGGCCGGCGATAATCGGCTGGCGGGTGGTAGTTGGGGATGGTCTTCATGGCCTTTTCGATCAGCTTGTGGCGTTCATCTTCGAGGCGCTTCCGGTAACGGTATTCGCGGGTATTGACACGGCGACCGTGGTTGTCGTACTGCGGAGGCGGCGACGGAGACCTGAGCGAAGGCAGTCAGCACCAGCACCAAGCAACGGGAATACAGAATCGAGATCCAACATACCTGTCTCCGTCTGCGGGTACAACATCGTCGATTTTGAGCTTCTGCGTGATTTCTTCGATGCGCAAATGGAGAGTGTAGGCTTCGAGCTGCTCGGTCGTCATGTCGGCAACGATGGCAGTGGGGAGGCCCATCAATCCGGCCGCCTTGTTCTCGGTCGCATCGCCCCAGCGGTTGCGCTTCTTGCGGCGCCGTGGTCCATCATGCTCGGTTCCTGTGAAACAATTAGCGCAAAGGGGCATTGCCGACCGGGACAGCGAGAGCAGCGTACGCTCAGGGCTGCGACCGCGCTTAACATCGAGGTCGCCGTTGGAGAAGCCGTTGGGAGATGCGCTGCCGTTATTGACAATGACGCCGTCCTCTTCAGCATCGCCGCCAAAGCGACGCTTCCCCAAGGGGATGTTGTTAGAGCCGGTAATGCCTTGGTTTCTCCACGCCATTTTGCCGTGTAGTTTGCGACGGCACTTGACGATAGTGGGAGGATGTGTGTTTGCCTGGCCGAGGTTGGAAGCGACTCGACACTTTCAAGGAATTCTGGACCGCGCGCGCGGCAAAGAAATGAGTGGGGATCACAGGCAGGAAGGCTTGCCACTAGGCTCGATCCAGCGGTAGTGGCGTGAGGCACGTGATGGTAATTCTTCATCTTACAACTGTGTAACAGTCAAACACGAACTGATGCTTCTAGCAGCATTCTTTACGGATACACTGGAGCTAATTCTAACTCTGTTCGATTTCCCGAACCTCAAATACCTAAGTCATGTTCTTGTCGAGGTCATCACAACAGCCCGTCCAAAGACTGTACAGCCTGTCTTTAGCACTCATTTCTTAACATCCTTCTTAGCATCCTCGGCCATGCCCTGCTGCACCCAGGTCCTCGTCCCCGCAGCCTGCTGGTCAAGCTCCTCCTGCGTCTTGTGCCTGTTCTCCAGCGCCGTGTGCGGCTTGGGCACATGCCTGCCCTTCTCGATCCCGGGACGGGCCAGCATGCGGTCAAGCCAGGCGTCCAGGTTGGGGAACTCGTCCAGCGAGACGCCAGCCCAGTCTTTTTTTCCCGCGGCGAAACCTCGTTAGCAATCCGCTTGCGCGCCTGCCTCCATGTAAAAAGGGATTTATTTATCTTACTAGCAGAGGCAACCCAGCCCCAGCAGGAAATGTCGGCGATGGTGCACCGGTCTCCGACCAGGTAGCCCGACTTGGACTTGCTCAGCTGCGTGTCCATGACGCGGTACAGCCGGCGCGTCTCGTTCTGGTACCGGTCGATGCCGTACTGGATCTTCACCGGCGCGTATCCTGCAGCATGTCCGTGTCAGTGCCCGCACTCCGGGTTGGACTTGATCCAGGCCAGTCCAGTCCTGATGTTGGAGGGCTTACGGGTAAAGTGGTTCGATTGGCTGTTACCGCAAGTCAGCACTTCCATTGCCCAGCAGCGCATGGTCAGCTAGGGCACGTCGTCGTCACATACCCTTGCATCGGTCCAAGACCACCCATCTGCCAAAACAGCTGTTTGTCCACGTATCTCGGTCAGCCATGAACCGAGGAAGCTAGACAACGACATCTGCGCCCCAGGAACAACATACCCAGTTGTTCACCTCGTAGTACTCGCGCGAGCCGCGCGGATACGACACCTTGTGATCCGGGTCGTAGCGGTCCACGAGGTACTGCATGATAGAACCACTCTCAAACAGGCGGATGGGCGAGCCATCGGTGAATGTGTCGGTCAGCGCGGGAATGCGTCCATTGGGGTTGATCTCGAGGAACCATGGCTCCTTTGCAGCGAGATCAGCGATGGATGGACTTTCAGCCCGGGGTCGTTCCGTCCCTCACCTTCTGGGTGTTCTTCTGGATGTCGATGGCCGTGGTCTGCTCCGGTCAGCATGCGTTGGGGGCGCCAAGTCTGAGTTGGAGGTGGTACCTTGTACTGCAGACCCAACTCCTCCAGCAGCATCGAGACCTTGATGCCGTTGGGCGTCTGGCCCGTGTACAGGTGAATGTCCGACTTAATGTCGCCCATTGTGATGGACTTCACAGATTTACCGTTGTTGGTGGTGTGCTTCGAGTGTGCTAATTTACTCAGGTGCGATCCCAGCAAGGCAACTCGCTGCATTAGGTTGCTCGAGATGGTCTCCTCCGAGTGCTTTTATCTTCAACTATCTTCCCGGGAAGGCTCGGTACAGTTTGGGTAGTATGGATACGCGCGAGATACGCTAGGTGCGATGTCGTCAACATCATGTGCGGGGCTTAGAAATCACTTGGTGCGTTGTTCCACCCAAATCCAACTCAAAGCCGGATGTGCTCCGCAACCATGAGGGGAAAGGGCTCATCGCTCTTGTAGAGCGTCACGCCCTTCGTGCAATAGTACATGAGAGCGATACGCCGCTTACACATCTCGCTGCTCTATGTCGCGGCCGATCTATTGCTGCTAGTTAAACCCGGACTAACACGTGGTTACACTACATTTTGTCCCGAACGTATTGCGCAGGAGTGTGGATTCCTTCCTTTGTGCTACTGGGTTCGCTGCCGCTGCTTAGGAATCAAGCTTCCCCATCCGCTAAGACGTGCGACACAACACCATGAGAGGCTGACTGTCTCCCTCCGGATTGTTGACCACGTAACACCATGTACAGCACCGAGAGTCTGTGTGAGAAAAGGAATCATATTGACGAATGATGTGTGTTGTGCTATGTTTACATCCGGGTATTATCAAGTGACTCAAACCACGCATTATACGGAGACAGCAGCTCCGTCGGCCTCAGCCACTAAACCATCACCTGCGACGCCCCACAGCCTTCCCCTGACGTTCCCCTTCATCATGAGGAGGTCTTGCACATAGTTCCGTCGTTGGCCACAGTCCACTCCTCGCTGCCGACCGCATTCCGGGCATAGAAGAAGTTCTCCGGATCCCATTTCTTCTTGATGCACGACAGGCTCGCATAGTTGGCCCCGAAGAACGCCTTCTGAAACCCAGGCTGCTGAAAATCGGCCTCGTTCATGTAGGCGCCCGAGCCGGGCGTGACGGCCTCAATTTTGGGCATGATGTCGTACGTCATCAGCTGCTGGTTGGCCAGCATCTTGTCCCAATCCGCCGGGTCAAACGACCACGGGGTCGTCAGCGTCGCATGCACGAGCGGGGTGCGCCAGGCTGGCAGCACCGCGTTGGCTTTGTTCTTGCCGAAGGGGGAGACATCGGTGCCCACGCCGATCCAGGTGACCCCCTGCTCGGCGATGTAGCGCGCCACGGCGGACATGGCTGTCGCGTTGCGCTCAAAGGCCGCCAGCGGCACGAGGCGGCCGCCGTACTGGGCGATGCCGACCTCGATGCTGCCAACGGGCAGCGGGCCAAAGAACTTGTCGTAGTGATCGTAGTAGGTCGCTGTCTCGCTGTAGCCCGAGGTGTAGTTGACGCCCATCGAGATGAGCTTGCTGAGGTAGGGCGACATGATGGCCTCGACCTCGGCTGTGGTCTTGTTGTAGGCCGTCAGGGGCGAGATCATGAAGAAGCTCGACGTGAAGTAGTAGACGACCATGGCGCCGGCCCCGACCATGTCCGGAAGGGCGGCGTGGAAAGCGTTAATGGCACCGCAGAAGATGTCGGGCGGATTGTCGCTGGCGTAGAAGGAGAGCGTAGCGCCGCTCACTCTGGCATCGGGGAAGGTCTTGACGGTCATGCTCATGACCACGCCGTAATTGCCCCCGCCGCCGCCAGACAGCGCCCAGTACAAATCCGGGTTTTGCGTCCGGGAGGCCGTGATGAGCGTGCCGGCGGCCGTGACGACTTCAAACTCGAGCGTGTTGTCGGCCGACAAGCCAAACGAGGTGCTGAGCGCGGAATGGCCACCGCCTTGAGTGTATCCACCACTGATGCCCACAGTTGGGCACTCCCCGCCGACGACGACCTGCTTCTTGGCGAGGCCGGCGGACAGAATGTCGTAGCCCTGCACGCCCGCACCGAGCTTGACGGCGCTGCCGTGGTAGTACTTGTCGTTCCAGTCCTTGAACTCAATGTTCTTCAGCCGGTGCGTCCAGGCCGAGAGCGCGCCAGCGCCAGTGGAACGGCCGTTGTAGTCATGGCCGGTGTTCCGGATCACAAAGCGGATGTTGTGCTTGCTGGCGAAGTTGATGGTAGCAATCACGTCGTCAGCGGACTCGGCAGCCACGGCGTAGACGACGTAATTTCCCAGTGTGCACGGCTTCGACTCGGCGGTGAACGGGTCGCAGGTCTGGTTGGCAAAGTACGGAGCCATGACCGAGGCCGAGTCGTTCATGCTGTCAGTCGGGTGGTCGTGTTAGTGATCAACATCGCACAGAGGGTGTGCTTTCAGTTATGCCGGCTGGGATAGCGCCTCTGCCCTCGCCGTGATGCACGCCGTGAAGTGGAGGATCTGCATAAACAGGAGAGGATGTTTATCTTACTGGATAGCTGGGTTTTGCCAGGAGTTCCGCAGGACCTGGCATTCTGCTGAGTCGTAGTTGGGGTTATGGCATGCATGAGCCAGCGGAATGGTGGCAATGAGCCGACCGCTGACCGTCTGGTTCAAGCTGTCCCAGTCGCCGGAGGAGGGCCAGCACGCGTCCCCGGGAGCGCACTTGCACTCGACGGTAGACGAGGGGAGGTTCAGGCCGGCGGATACGTTCAGTCCGACCAAGATGTTCAGGCCCTTGGACAGTAGCGCAGCCGCGGTAGGCAAGCCGGCGCCGAGGAACGCCGCCTTCATGTTGATGTAAAGAATGACGAAGGTCAAATTGACAAAACTGAAACGAGTGTGGGGGGTGATGAGTTGAAAAGAGGGAGGCTCTCCTAGAGCATCATCGCGTTAGGTATGCGGGACAAACACGAACAACAGACTGAGCCTTCTACAAGAGACCCAACAGTCCCCGGATTTTACTCGGGGGGGGGTCGTGATGGAGGAACGGCTCCATCCGCTGGCAGAACCAACCCGGGTGCCGGGACGCCGCGCAAGGGCGTATACATACTGCGTATGATTGAGATGGAACGCGCTGGCGGTGCTTGTCCGATGTGATGCCGCTTCTCGCCGTTGCGAGGTCGTCGGGGTCTACGCAGGCACACAATCTCCCTCGGTACTCCACCTCCACCTGGTATCCTGGTATCCATCATGAAGCAACGAGCAAAGGACAGCGATGGCGAAGCAAGAGTGGCAGCTCCCCGGTCCCTGACAGTGTGCAAGTATGGACAAGGCGTTCTACCCAGTGCCCAGAGGCTTCGCATCGGGCGGTGATTCGCTACTTGACGATTTGTTGCACCCACACCGCCAGACAGATCGACCGACATCGCGCACGTCGGGTGCGCATTCGTGTCATGGCGATGGTGAGTGGCTTGTCTGGTTGGGTAGCTTTGTCCACCGTCCCCCGTCATGCGCTGCCGGTAAGATGAAGGAAAAAGGTTGTCGGCACCAAAACCCGGACCTGAAAGCATCAAGGTGCACCGTCGGTGTATGGATACTGCTAGAAGGTCTGCTTTTCCCGAACGTTATTTCCGGTTCCAGTTGCAACCTGGAAATTGCCCCTGTGGAATGGCATGGCATGCGCCTTAATAATGAACGCCTGAGAAAGCTTGGGCAGGAACAATCAACTCCTTAATGAGTGACCGGTAACGTCGAGTGAGGAAAGAGCCACTGCCATTCCCAAGTTCAGGCTGCCAGGAGGCCCTGGCTCGAGCCTGGCCACGCTGGGGCAGATCTGCCATTCCAGCACGCTCCACAACTTGAACGAACTTCCATGGATTTCCCGCATTCAGGGCCGAAGGAGACAGCCACAGCCTTCAGACTACCCCTAGGTATGTCGTTGGTACAACGGCCGCCGTTGCCAAGACGAATATTCCCCGGCAGGGCCATCGAGGAAGCCGTCTCACACCAAGAATCCCTCCTCGCTTCCTCGCTCAGCCGGGTTGGAACGCCGACGACTGCAAGCTTCAAGTTGACACTGCTGATATCAACAAGTGTGGTTTGCTGTTTGTACTGTGGACAGAAAGCGCGCTCGCCTCGGAGATATGGCACCGAGGGCGCTCAGCACTTTGTCGGACTTCCCACTTTCCGTGCGAGTCGTGCCTATCAAAACCCACTCACTCCCTCTCGGCTCGCCGGCTGCTTGCTACTTCGTCGCATCGCTGGGTCTTGCTCTGCAGTTGCTTCGGGGGGCACCCTGGATTTTCCCGGCTCACGGCTCACGGCACTCGGCACTTCTCCTTGACGACGTACCGAGTACTCTGCGTATCGTAACCGACTGATTGAACTTGCTGCACAGTGTTGGTGGAGCATACCAAGCCTGGCGAAGCATTGCCTCAGTCCTCTCTGGCAGCGCACTTGGTACACAAGGGTGAGTGCATGAGCAAAGGAGCCAGGGCCGGCAGCATTCCGCTTATACACAGTCATGCTGCTTCTCCTTGCCCAGGACCTATATGGGGGCATAGGCACAACCACACAGACTTGTCTGCTGCCTTGTTCCCTGTCCCGTGCCAACAGTCCAGAGCAGTTCCAGCAGGTCGGCCTCCTGTTCCTCGTTCTGCCTCATACGCACGTAGTCCTTGTAGGGTAACACGAGGGCCTTGACCGGCGCGGATCAACAGCCAGGATGCTCGCTTGCTCTCTGCCCGACAACCGCAATGGCCAGGCCATCCCATGGACAGCCGGCACCTGAGCTTTGGCCGACATTAGGAGCCAACAATCTGTCTCTGATGTCCCGATTTGCAGATCATTGAGCCCGCTGGCCCGAATCTTGATCTCGGACAGCATTCAAAACACAGGTCGATGTCTATCTCGTTCCATCCCCGTGGGCCAAGCCACTCTTTGGACGTCTCCAGGCCGACGTCTTTGCTGGAGCAGCAGCCGCCAAGATGGGTTGGACGTACAACACCCAGGACCCCGATGCTCCGACCACAGGGCCCATGATTACGGGTGTTGCTCTGGCCCTCGCGGTTCTCTCGCTCATCACTGTCTCCCTCCGGCTCTATGTCCGCGCGAGCATGATCCGGGCGTTTGGTCTCGGTGAGTTTGGTCCAGATCCGCTATGATATGCTGGTGGCAGAGACTCACAATATCGGAACAGACGACTGGATCATACTGGGGAGTTGGGTAAGCCGCGACTCGCGCTGACGAAAAGCTTGTCTCTCTCACGGTACTTGATACTGAATAGCCGTAGATCTGTTCCGCCGGCTTTGCGATCACCACGATTGTCCGTGAGTACATGCGCCCCTTGAGCTCCACGGCTCCATGACCTGATTTTCCGCACCAGAAACAAAATGGGGTCTCGGCTTGCAGAACATTGCCGACCTCCCCACTGAGGATATCTACAACTTCGGCCTGGTAAGTTGGCGAGCCTCGTCCAAGTGAAGAGCACGAGCTGACCTATTTCTCTCAGCTCCAATACATAGGGGCGCCATTGTGAGTTATGCGGAGACCTCGTCTCGGGCCAACCCCCGCTGACGTGACGCCTTCCAGCTACATCACCAGCATTCTCGGCTTCAAGCTCGCCCTCCTCTTCTCCTACCTCCGCCTCGTCCCGGCCGGAACCTACCGTCTTGCTCTTTACGGCGTCATTACCGCCTGTATCTTGTTTCACCTCTCCTTCCTCCTCGTTCAGCTCAACCTCTGCCAGCCCGCTCGCAAACAATGGGACCCCACCGTGACCTGGGGGTCATGCATTAGCGGCGTGCCCTTCTACACGGCCATGGCCTCTATCACGATCATCTTTGACGTGGCAGTGTACGCCTTTCCTTCCTCTCCTTCCTTTCCCCTCCCCACCCCGCACCAAACTAACACATCTTCAAAAACAGCATGCTCCTCCCCTTCCCCGTCCTCCTCCAGTCCCGCCTGCAGACTCGCAAGAAGGTGATCCTCCTCGGTCTCTTCGGCCTGGGCGTGTTCATCACTGTCATCCAGATCATCCGCATCCAGACGGTCAAGCAGTTGGCCAACTACGTCGACAGCGCGCCCCTCATCCTCTGGTCCGCCGTCGAGAACAACCTGGGCATCATCGTCGCCAGCGAGCCCACCCTCGCGCCGCTGGCAAAATACTACAGCGAGCAGCGCAGCAGCAGCACGGCCGCCGCCCGCGGCGCCGGCGCGAGTTCGCGGCGCACGCCAGGCGGCGGGTATGTGTATTCCGGCGGTGGTAATGGAGGAAGCGGGTATGCGCAGCAGCGTTCCCAGCGGCAGCGGGAAGGGAATGACACCACGGCGGGGTTCCTCGACAGCCAGACGACGACGTGGTTGTCTTCGAGCAAGGCGGGGCGGCGGCTGTCGAGGACGTTGAAAGGGTTCAAAGGGGGTGAGGAGGGGCTCAGCGGTAGCACCTTGGGCATCAGCATGCGTGACGTGACGGAGATGGGGAGTTTCGAGGGGAAGGTGAGCACAGGACTGGGAAAGGGGAGTATGGATTCGATATTGGACGGCAGCCAGGGTAGTGGCAGAAGTGGCAGCCCCGGGGGCGGGACAGCCGGGATCACAAAGAAGGTCGAGGTTGTCATCACGAGGGTTTGAGGGAAGAAAGCTCACTTACGATGTTCTTAATGATGGCGAACTGGTTTGGGTGATTGGTAACTCTCAATGCCAACGATTCCCCAGATGGAAGTCTCCGGGTCCGTGGCAAGTGAGCAAGGATGAATATGTCGCACTCAGTTCAGTATCTACGCCACTACAAAGCACGGAAAACGGATCAAGCATGCTTCGAGGCTACGATATCGCCGCACTGGTTGAGGGCAAGACCGCGAATGCATGCTTCGATGCTCAAACGCAAGTGAAAAGCATGCCCGAGGAACGACAAACGGTATATCCCCCAGAACGCCGAACCATGTGTTAGCCGTATCCTCCCAAACCGGCCCTTTTGCGTTCCGTTTGCTTCTCCCACCACACCACGCTTCCTCGACCTCAACATAACAAAAACAGCACAAAATATACACACGTCCGAGCAAATATCCACACATAAAGGTACCACACACCCGTTTGCTAACCACTTACTGCTGCTTCGGTGGTTGCGGTTGTTCCTGCTGCGCCCCCTCCTCCTCAATCATGGGCACAACGAGCTTGCCCGCATCGACAATCATGAACTCCTCGAGACGGTTAGCGACATCGTCGCCGTATTCGACGCGCTTCCAGGTGGTGATGCGGGCCTCGTTCATGTCGAAGTCGAAGACGCGGATCTTGCGGTGGAAGCCGCCGTAGCCCGCGTAGCCGCCGAAGCCCGCGGCGCCGGCGTGGCACATCCAGAGGGCCGGCTTGCCGTCGTCGGTGTGCGACAGCGCGCAGTACTCGTTGACGTGGTCGCTGGTGGCATCTGTTAGCGGGGAAACGAGGGGTGGTTATGACATGAGGAACGAGTACGTACTGCCCACAGCTGACCATCACGACGCCCTCCTCAACCAGAGCGTCGTGGAAACCCGAGTTGTATGCGGGCGCCGTGCTCGGCTCCTTCCACTCGCCGACCAGTGTCACGTTAGGCGATGCGTACTCGGGGAGAGGGATGTGGATAAAGGCCACATCCATATGGCGGTGCGTGTATTCCTTGTGCTTCTTCTTGAGCCCTTGGGCCGTGTTGCGGAACCACTCAATCTGGTTTGGCTTGATCCAGTCGTAGCCCGGAAATTTGCGCTCGTTGGGCGAGTAAGAGTGCGTGTCGAGCAGGTAAACGGTGATGGCCGAGTGGCCTGAGCTGCCGCGCGCGAGCACCTCGATGTAGTAGTTGCCCACACCGTCAATATCGGCAGGGCCGGCCTTGGAAAGGGAGAAGGGCAACGTCTCGATCAGTTCCATTTGGGCGGCGCGCGACATGGAGCCCTCGTCGTCGTGGTTGCCAAAGATGGAGACATAGGGTATCTTGCGCTCGATGAGCAGCTGCGCGTACTTGAAGATCGGCTGGAACAGAACATATCAGCGGGCAATTCTGGGAGAACGCAGACTGTTGGCGAGCGGTACTCACCGTTTGCACATCCGGCGCAGTGTCACCATTCACCTGGTCTCCGCTGAGGACCACCAGGTCCGGCCGCTCCTCGTCCAGAATCTTGGTGACGAAGTCCAACGTCCTGGGATCCGCTTCGCACTTGCCGCCATTCCAGCCCGCGGGTAACGCATCCCGGCAATGCCCAACACCGGTGCTCAGATGCAGATCCGCCAACTGCACGATCTTGAACCGGCCGTTCTCCCCTATCCGCAGCGTCGGCTTGAACGGCTTCTCCTCCGGGCCCCTCCGGATGGTGACGTGCGCAGCAGGCACCTTGGAGCCAGCATCCAGCAGCAACGACGTGCCCGTGCTCTTCCACCCCGGTCGAGCCTCGACGGCGTCATCCCCAAACAGCACATCGACCGCCGAGACGGCGCGATCCGAGTCGCTCACCCCGCGCTTGTTGCTCCTCTTGATCCACAATCCTCCCGGTCTCGCCTCCCACTTCCCCTCCCCCGTATCTTTGCCGTCTCCTCCCTTGGCCCCATGCTGCTGCTTCCCCTTTTTGCTCTCCGCCAGGGCGACAACGCTCGGATCCAACCGCCCGACGCTGACATCCACCACGACCTTGTCGTCGGCCGTCAGCTCCTCCTCGCGCTTGCGCTGCACGTGCAGGTAAGCCGAAGCGAACAGGCCGGAGCCCAAGTACAGGTCCTTGTCGATACGGTGCCAGACGACTGGGTCAAGCTTGCACGACGAGAACAGGTTGAGCGACGAGCAGGTGGTTAGTGTGACGTCGGTGATGACGGTGCCGACGTGGTGGGTAGGCAGGTACTCGTGCAGGGCATTGGGCAGGACGCGGAAGTTGCGGTCGAGGAAGAAGATGACGATGAAGGTGAAGAGCGCGGCTGTCGCGGTTTGCACAATCGTGCGGACCTGGGGAGGGGAGCGGTTAGTCAGAAAAGTAAGAATACTCAGGCTGGGGCGAAGCAAACGTACAATACGTCGTGTCATCGTAGCGGATTAGCGGAAGGAAAAGAGTAAAGGAAACCGAAGTGAAAGAAGGCACCGGAGACTGGTCGCCCTTTGGCTTCCTGCGGCACCCGCCGAGCATCCACCGATATCAGCTGCTCTTGCCCAACCGCGGCCGTGTAGTCTGCTGTGTGTCCCGGTATGCAAGTCTTGTGTTGCCTCGTCGCGTGTGGTTCGTGGGGACTGGCCTGGTTACGTGGAGTGGGCAACGAGAACAGCTGCAGGCTCGACTGGGGGGAACAAGCAGGGGGCGAGTCGCAGCTCAAGGCGCATCGTAGACCATGTCGCGGACACGGCAACGAAACAGCAGTTCAGCGTTTGTGCGTGGAGGTGCGTCGATGATATTGCCGATCTGTCTGCGTGGCGGCGAGATATCGTGCTTGTACTTTCTCAGTCTGGAACGGCTGGAGAGCTGGGATGGAGAAAGTTGTGCTGGAGTGCACTCAAAGCCCCCCTGTCGGCGAGTGGGCTTCACTCAAGTGCCAGATTGGAGCAGGGGTCCAGGCCGCCCAAGCAGCTCCCTTTGTCTGGGTCGGGCTCCCTCCAATGCAGCTGCCATCCGGAGAAGCGGCCCCACCCAGGTTCAGGACCCAGAATGACGGCAAGCACTTGACGGTACTTGTATGGTACGGTATTCTTCACTCAGCTACAAGTTCGGAATACGCAGTACGCCGTTCACGACTGAATTACAACTATCAGGTAGCAAGCATCAATCACATATGCCGTCTCTTCGTGTCGTTGGTCGAAGAAAACACAAAGTTTCGGACACGCCACACCGAGCTCGAGTCCAGGGTGCAACTCGCACGACATCCACGGCCAAATGGTAGAGAACACGAGTCCTCCCCGAGGCAAATTGAAGTTATCACTGCCATTCAATGCTGACCACGGGGTTAATCGCACTCGCACGTACGACTCGGATATAGATAAGTTGATGTCATCTCATTCATCATGCACTCATTGCCTTCCTCTCTCATCTTTCCCATATCCTGAAAAAGACCAGCTGGAAAAGGACCGGGGGGGTATCTCGTCCCGGCGGATGCTCGCGCGTCCGCCGAACAACAAACCAACAGCAAAACCCAAGAAAACAAGTCCAAAAGAGACACATCGCCATGCACACAACCATCCCAGACGCCAATCCGTGTCACCCAGCCCCGTCATGATCCTTTCAATCAAGCATATCCCAGAGCATCCCCGTGTGACACCTTCCAAACCCGGCATCCAGCCCAGCCAGCCGGGCCTGTTCCTTGCGCGCCTCGCACCCTCAATCTACCCCTCCCAAGATACGAACAGAATTAGAAGCCTCCGGTTGCCCTGACCCGGGGAGGCCGAGGCAGGCGGAGAGCAAGGAGGAGGGTTGAGGTGCGTGCGCAACAGAACCGGCCCATTGCCCCATTAGCCGACTTCCACACATTAAAATAGATGTTATGTCCGTTGCGAGCTGCCATATGTCCCAGCCTCGCCGGCGTGCAAAAAAAAAAAAAGGAGAGGAAGCAGTAGAGAAGAAGAAGAAGAAGAAGAAGAAGAAGAAGAAGAAGAAGAAGAAGAAGAAGGAAAAGGCCCAAAAGTAGGTGAAAGGAATTAGTTCCCGTCCCGCGTCGTTCCTGTCGAAGGGGGGCAACGCGAAGTAAATAAAGGGTGGAGTGGCTGCTTGCGCCGCTTCAGTCCTATTACCGGCAGTGTCTTTGCCGTGACCTGGTGTGTCGTTCAGTGATGACGATAACCTCGGGCTCGCGCCCTCTTGGTCTTTGTGTATTGTTTCGTTTGTTTGCACAATTCGTTCTTCCGCCCCCGGGCGAATGCGTTCTGGAAAGAGAGGGAAATAGATCCAACTCAACCACACCACAACAATATCGGAGGGAAAAGAAGAAAAAGAACTCGAAGGGAAAGGGAATTCCGGTCCGGTCGAAGAAAAAAGCGGCCCATTGCGTCAGATGCTTGCCACGCGCGCCCGCCCGTCGGGCACCCGCGCATGGCAGACCATCAGCTTGAGGCTGGTCCCCCACTCCTCGCACTCGGCCAGCAGCGCCCTGTCGTGCCAGATGCTGCCGGGCGACGACGGGCCGCTGATCACGCCAGGCGCAGCCGCGGCGCTCTCGTAGCACCGGCTGTACCACCACCGCCCGACCTTGGCCACCGACTGTGCGATGCTCTCGTCTGCCACCGGGCCCTCGTCGTTGATCATCTCTGGCAGGCTGCGCTCGTCCTTCTTGGCCTTAAGCTTGATGTTGTTGCTGTTGAGCCCGTTGTTGCCAGCGCCGCTGGGCCTCCGCTTCTCGCTACCCGACGTGCGCGCAAGGGTGCTCGCGACGGGCACCCCAACCCGGCATGTCTTGACATCGGTGAAACCCCGTCTGCCGATCAGCCGGAGGATGAGATCGGACGTCGATCCGAGGCTGGTGTCGGGCGCGCGGGCGTGGATGCGCTCCTTGAGACGACGCACTGTGCGCCGGCAGCGGTTGCCCATGTTGTTCAAGTCCGCGTCGAGAATCGACAGCTCGATATAACCGCCCGGTTTCAACACTCGCCGCGCTTCCGAGATGATGTTGCGGTAGTGGCCCTCAGGGCCGGCGGCCGGGAAGCGGAAGACGACGGCTGTGAAGCTCTGCGCGCCGAACGGGAACTTGGCCGTGTGCGCCAGGTACTGTACCTGATGGTGGTTCGGAGGGCTGAGCGGGAAAGAGGAGTCGTTCTGATGTTCAGTCGGGAGAGGCGCACGGGGCGAGAGGTTGAAGAACGTGGCCTCGGGGTACGTCTCAGCCGCGTAGAAGGACCAGTCGTCATTCCCCAATCCGTCGACCACGAGGATAGACGGTCGCTTGAGGGAGCCAACATCAGAGACGAGCTCATCTCGCACGGGACTGAAGAGAACATGACCGAACGTGAGCCATTTGCTGACTGTCATCGAGCCCACCCGCAGATTGACTTGAGAAAGCGGTGAGCTGTCCTCTGAGCACTGCGTGCTGCCACTGGCGTTGGACCGACGAGCGTCTTGAGCAGAGCACGCGCTGTTCCGTTCCCCTGATACCGGCTGCTCCCCATGGTCTTCCGCACCGACACTGTTTATCTTGGTCTCTTGGCTGCTCGAGGGATCGAGAGCAACCACTGAGTTCTCCGGCGTCGGGTCGCAGTCCAGCATCCGTTTTACCTCTTCCGCAATGTCCGAGCCATTGACGCTCAGCGACGGGTGCTCCATGCCAGACCGCAATGCCTGGATCAAGCTCGGCAGAGGAGGGGGGCTAAGCGTAGGCGACTCCAATGCCGCCTCAATCAAGCTTCCGCGACCAAGTGCGAATCCGTCCAGCCGCAGAGGCTTCGGCCATGAAGGGACTCCAGTGATCGGCAACCGAATTGTATCCTCACCGAGCAGGTCGTTGTACTCATCCCAGATCTCGTCTTCCGCAAGAGGCGCATTCGGTGCTGGCACGACAGCAGTAGCATCAGCAAAGCTCAGAAGACCTCCCGAGCTGCTGGAGCATGTCGTCGTGGTACCCTGCGAGTTCTTCCGAGGCGAGAACGCAAGGAACTCCTGTCCAGTCTGACTTGAAACTGGCGGCGGTAATCTCGGCACGCCGTAAATCAAGGCCGAGAAATTGGATTCGTTCGCCGAGACCGAGCGTTCGTAGGCAGGCTCCGGTGTTGACGGTTTGGGAGGGCTTGGCCCCTTTGCCACCGAGTTTTCATCTTGCAGGTCCGAAACAGCTGGAGGCATGTGAACGCTGAGCCGATGGAACGGTCTCGAAAAGCTCTTTGGGGAGATTTGCTCTGCTCTGGCGCTGACCACCTTGGGGATTCGCCCAACCTGAGGCAACCGACTGGGTCTGCTTGGAACCTGTGCTGGAGCGGGGGGCTGCTTGCCAAAGCGTTGAGTTGATGTGGACGCTGGGGCGAGTTCAGGCTGTGGTTGTGGGGCAGCAGCAAGTACGGGCAGTGCACCAGGGCTCGTGACGGATCGCTTCGAATGCGTGGGTCTGTGTTGTTTACTTGGCTGGGGCTCCTGCTGATTCGGGAGTGTCGGGCGGTCTGTCAAAGACGGCCTTCTGACCTCAGAAGTCGCGGCCGGGGGCTTGTCGGGCATTGCAACGGCTATCCCTCTGGCTTCGCGCAGGACCTCTTCCAGGTCGACCGGTTCGGCATCCTCCTGTTCTGACGAGTCCATCATGGTGTAAAACGCCACGGGCTTGCTCTGGACAATCTGAACCGTCGCAGCCACCGTCTTCGCTGGGTCCGCCTTCTTCTCGGTGGCCGGCTGGCTTTGAGAACGTCCAAACAGGTTCCATCGGCGGGGTGACCGAGCTCGTTTCAGGAGCTTCTTCGGGGCCGGGCCCGTGGCGGTGCTGGCTTGCCCGGTGGAGACAGTGAACGGTTCTGCCAAAGGGTCAAAGATTGAGTCGTCGGACAAGATGCTGGCATCTAGACTAGTCATAGAAGGTGAAACGGTTTGAGCTCGAGTGACGAGAGGCTTAGGCAGCCGTAGAGCCTCTTGTTCACCAGACTGGAGTCGTTGCATCGACCTTCTGAGGGCCAGCGTCGGCTTCATGCTGAGGGCTTCCGAGTCGCTGCTCTCGGATGGCCGGCGGCTGCTGAGCGAAGGGGTCTGCGTGGCGCTGCGCGGGAAGGGTGAAGGCCACAGTGACTTCCGAGGCAGCTCGCGAGACGCCAACGATACCTGCGAGCTGTTGTGAGACTCAATGCTCGGCCGTCTCAGAGCAGAGCTCTGGTTGCTGTCAATGCGCGTCAGATCCGAGCTGGTGTTTCTGTTCTCAATGACCTCTCCGCCGGCGATGATGACTGGCGCCACCCGTTCCATCAGAAACGCATCGTGTGACAGGGTGCTGCTTAGGCTTTCCTGCGAAGACATGGTCCCCGGGATCACACGAGTGTTATTAGTCGTCGTGCTGTTGCTTCTCCGACGCACCGAGCCTAGGCGTCCGTAGCCCTCATGGCCCGTCCCGGCTGCAGGACCCTTCCTCGCTGGTTTCTCTGTCTTCTCCGGCTGAACAGGCTCGGGGACAGTCTTGGTCCGCCGCCCAAACAGAGGAAAGCGCGTCTTGAATGTCGACGACACACTGGGGCTAGGAGTCCGAGCGGGCCTCGCCGTCTCTGATTTAGATGTACTCGCCGTGGCAGTGGTGCTGGGTTTCGGCGCCGGGGTATGCTCCCTGGCCGGGGGACGCCGCGACGAATAAGCCGACTTCTCTGGGAGAGACGATGAGGCAGCTGGCCGACTGGTCGAGCTCGGGGCGAAGAGACCGCTCCGGCGCCTCTCGGAGGACAGGGAGCTCGAGGAGAGGTTGCTTTGTATGACAGGAACGAAGTGGCCAAGTTGGTTTTGCAAGTCAACAGTTCCGTCACGACTGGGTCGCACAGGCGGCTCCGGCTGAGGGGAGGCAACAGCTCTAGCTGCCTGCGCAGGTCGAGGCCGGGAATAAGATGCCGCTTTCGGTGGCGGTGATGCGCCATGCATCTGTGCAACGTCACGCGACGGCATGGAGAAAGATGAAAATCCATCTTGACTGTTCTTCGGCCGATGTGACGATGTTCGTGGAGGTGGGCTAAACGTACGCTGCGTAGATGCCTTGGACTTCTTCGGCTGTGTGTTCTCGCCGGCGCGGACTGTCGAGTTGGATGACGAGGAAGTCGACAATTCTCGGACAGCTGACAAACCTTGGTGATCTGGACTCGCAAAGCCAGCGTCGTTTGAAGTGCTGCTACCCCTTCTCCGCGTGACTGGGGGCCGTGTGGCAACTAAATCAGCCTGGCGTAACTTGGTTCCGGGCGGGTGTATGCGAATAGGCGCCACCAGGCCGGGGGAGTGCGAGGATATTGAGGTCGGCGTGGTGTCTCGGCTATACGGCCCGGGCCCAGGTGATTCCGACCATCTCGTAGAGGGGCTGCCACTGAAAGCACTGAGCTGACTGCTCGTTCCAGAGAAGAGAGGAGTAGGCGGAGGGAGGTCGTGGGTTGCGATGCGGTAGGGCAGACTGGGGCCGGGGCTTTCGGGAGGAGCAAGTGGCTTGATGTCGCGGTATCGGTCCAACTCCGGATAGATGGTGACCGTCTGTGCCTTCGTCATGGGAATCTCGACTTGCTGGGCTACCCGGATTTCCATCGGGCTCTGGGTCAACTCGCGGTCGAGATGGAGGGGATCCAGGGGAGTTTGGGCACGAGGATACGAGTCAGACGATACCGTCCCGATCGAACCGTTCCGAGAGTCATCGCGGATGCTACTCAAGTCTTGGGATAGCCCTGAGCGTTTCCGCCGGAGAATGTTCCGAGGCTTCGAGCTGGGCGCAGGTAGTTTGCTGGGCACGGCGGCAGTTGGCCGGCCCCCCTCGGTCACCCCAGCCACCAAGCCGGCGACACTTCCGATGGAGCTGCGTATCTGTGGCTGTCGAACAAAACGGGGTCGCTCGGGCTGGCCGTCCGACGGTCGGCGATGGAAGGGAGTTTGCGGGATCTGGCTTGACGCGTTCGGTTGGGGAATGGTCCGCCCCGGTTGCTGCCTCAGTTCTCCTTGCCATCTGGGCGTCCACCTGGTATCCGAGCTCGCCTCTTCCTTTCGAGTTCCCGCGACAACCCCCGGTTCCCGGGGCCTCGCATTGCCTCCCCAGCCGAAAGCTTGCGGTCCTGGCCTCCTGGAAGCCATTATGTCGTTGTATCTTGGTGCTGGAGCCTGGATAGCCGACCATAATCGCCCAGGATCAAAGACACATAACCCGCGAAACAAGCGGGCGGAGACGAGTATTAGTCGGCCTACCCGACGGCCTGTGACGGCCTGTTCGATGGCCTGGTCCGGAAATAGACAATAATCACTTCCCCCAGGGACAGCGAGAAAAGGGCTGCCGGCACGACCTGGCCGTGCCGCGCAGGACTATTAAGGCGAGAACCAGCCAAAAGGGCCAGAAAGAGAAGAGGAAGGACGGAAAGAGACGAGTCTCCGGGACCCCAAGGCAGTTATCAAGCAGTACCCCGGACAGCCCAGAAAGGATGAGGTGGGGAGGCCGCGAGTGGGAGGGTGGGTGGTGGTGGAGGAGGAGGTGGTGGTGGAGGAGGAGGTGGTGGTGGAGGAGGAGGTGGTGGTGCAACGAGCACACACGCTGGTGAAGGTGAGAAAGGGTGGGGGGACGGCAGGAAGCGCTGGCGCGGTCGTGGGTCGTGGGTCGGGGGTCAGCTTTGGATCGGATCTCTCCCCTGATATCGGCCAGCGACGGGAGGAGAGGACGGTGTGGTGTGTGTAACGGGAGATCGTCGAACGGTCGGTTCGGTAGGCGAGCGAGGCGCAGACAGACGAATTTGCCTCCGCTGATATTAAGGAAGACTGAGAAGGGGGACGGGCCGGGAAGGGTTTTGGATGAGATTGAAAAAAGGAAGAAGTAGCGAGTATATCGACGGGACGTCAAGAAGATACATTCAACTCAACATGCTCCAGGCACAGGCACACTTACTCTTTCTCTCCCAACGGCCGACGGGAGGGAGACGGGAGGGCGAGGGGATCAGAGACACCCCCTGTCAACCAGAAAAATCCCATTTCTGTAGACTGATATCTGCAGGCTATCCGTTGGCATGAGTGGCGTGGTCATCTTCGCCCGGGGCCGGCGCTGCGACCAGACGGGATGGACGCTGGGCGAAGTCATGTGGGTTTGGCTTGCCAGAGAACAGGCCAGGGGACGCAGCTGGATTGGGCGGGAAGCTGCGGACGGCCTGCCTGGGGCCGATCCAACCACTGCCTGACTCACCAGAGACCAGCTCACTCACGGCAAGCGCGATGCAGGAGGCAGAGGCTGGCGGGCTGATGCCAAGCGGGAAGCCACTGACGGGCGAGGCGACAGCCCATGGTGCCATGCACGACAGCCCTGCCCTGGGGGGAGGAAGGGGAGTGCGTGCGCGGAAGGAGCAGGAAAGCAAGCGATCCGCGGGGCGAGGCAACCACTTGCAGCGGCAAGAGCGAACCTGCAAGTCGTGCAAATGGATGATAGAGACAAGCGCAGTGGATCCCCGCGAGCAAGGGGCCCTGCAGGGCGGCAGCTCCACCGCCAGCGACTGGAGCTGCGCCGCCATGCGCCCAAGACAGCCCTGGACGCTGCATGGGTACATGCCCTATGAGCGCCCAGAAGGCACAATGGGCGGTACCATTGGGCAGCAGACCCTCGACGCCCATCGGGCACGTTTGCTGCATTTGGTCGTCCTCGACGGCTCACTTATCTCGAACAACGGCGGGGCTTCATTCAATCCGCAGGAGGACCTAATTCAATGTTAGGTAATCCACACAGTACAACACGTCCAGTCTACTCTGTGACTGTGGTCGACCGGCAAACGGACGAGCGTCCTGATTCCTTGCTTACCACGGTTGACCAGCAATTCATCAATCTGGAAAGCGTTGAGGACGGGAAAGCTTCGCCACGCCGTGCCGAGTTCGGGCGGCGCCAACGGGAATCGAACGGCGCGCGGGTGGGGCATGTCTCGGCTGCCCTACTTACAGCGCGGAACTCGGCGGCTCGAACCACGGTTGTGCCTCTGTTTCATCCACCCGTCCTTCCTCATCCGAGGCGATGGGGAAGCAGTAAGATGTCAAGTCGAAGCGGTCCAGCGGGAGCACGTTCGTTTTCCTGGGATTTCGTAACCTCTCCTCTCCGTCGTGACTGTCTCGGCTCGGCAAGTCCTGCTGCGACGGGATTGCGACCGATCCATGGCGGCGATCCCCCGGGAGCCAAAGAATCCTTTCAGGAAGGTCCCCTTTGGGAAAGGCAGAACTCCCACGAGGTCCCTAGGCCGTCCCCAGGACGCTACAGGAACCGCTGACGCCACCAACTGCGCTCGGTAATAAGAAAGCGCCGAAGGGTTTGATTCAATTCTGTACGGAGTAGCCCACCGAGCTCTCCTTACAAGGCTCGCTTGAACGTGGAAGCTCGGTTGGAGTGATACCTGACGCCATGGGTTCTGTATGAAGCATCGAGAGCATCCGCAAGGGTACTCTCCAGTACCCCCTCGTAAACGACCCAATTTCTGGCAACCCGACGATTGGGGCGTTCACGTGCGACAGCCGCCGCACCGGGACTGGTTCAGCCGCTGATTCGTCGTCCGAGCCGTGGCGATCCGCGCCTGTTGGTTTGGAGTCGTTTGTATTGTCTGATTGGCCAAAATATCAACGTTTTGAACCAACCAGCTGCTCGTCTTGTGTCGCCATCAAAAGAAAATCCTGGTTTCGTCCACAGGAGGGCCCATTTCATCCTGGATTCGGCAAGCTGCATGTCCGGCAAGCTCCCGTCCTCGCTTGGGAAGGTGGTGCTCATCTTTGACCACCACGGTCACCACCCCACCTCGGCCATCCTGATATTCTATTCTCGCTGCATGCACGCATGTCTCACCCAGACATGCGAACCATCTGCAGGATACAAACGGAGGGTGTTCTGGTCATTTCCGGGGCAGCTCCGAAAGGGCGATTGGCTTGTCCCGTCGGAGAACAAAGTGCTCCCAAAGCGCCTGCTACCCCTCCTTCAACGGCGTGCTCGGCGGGGTAATCCAGCTGGAAGAATGGTCCCGTCTTCTCGATATCCGAGCGTTTCGTCTACCCGGACTGACGACACCCTCTGTGTACGTTCCTTGACAAACCCGAGATAACCACGGCCTGGCCTTCCCCGACACAATGCAGAACACGCCCTGGGAAGCTGAAAAGCCGATGAGTTGGCAATGCGCGGCGAGCACGTGAGCCTGCGAGGAGCACGGTGCAAGGCGGATTCCATCGAAGCTTTTGGCGGGCAGGGGTTGACCAACAAGCCGGGCACCTCAACGATGGAACGATGAACCGGTTCGGCCGTCGGTGAGCCGGCTCCGACGACCAACGTTTTCCTGCAGGACCGGACCAGCGCGTTGGGTCGTCAAAGTGTAGAATTGTGGCGAGTGCGTTTACCGAGTCGCCCCATCTGCACTCCGCCACAGCCCGCGTTGCTGGGTCAGCGGGGTCGCCGCCCTTGCTACCGACGGATCGCTGGGAAGGTGACGTGGCACCATAAAGACTGCGTACTCTCGATGGCTGCCTCCGAAAATCTTGCCATTCAGCAGGCAAGTGCTCGATGCGTGTCCAGCATGTCTTGAGCTGTCGCGGTGATGGCGAGAGATGGTGATCGATGGCCGAGTTTTAGCAGAGTCGGGACGTCGTTGGTGGCTTGGCCTTGAAAGGGCACGCAGAACCCATGTCAGTGCCCCGCGCTTTCCGCCAAGCTTTGACCGACAGGGGCTTACCCCTGCTGGGCACAGGCTTCGTAAGTCTCATTGGCGGGACGCCCGAGCTGTGGGCGGGGCAGGATCTGCCTTCTTGGAGTCCTCCTTTGAGCAACGTGCGTGCGAGGTGGTGTGAAGCAACCACCAATTCCGACTCGTCGTCATCTTTTCTGAGCAACTGGCACCCCCGCCGGTATCGCTTTTTGTGTTTCATACAAGCGGACCATGGTCAAGAATTGATTTGTTTTTGGTGATGCTCTCTCCAATAGCTGGATATCACAATCTGATCCCTCATCCTCCCTTGGTGCTGTGCTCGTCCTCTCAGACGTTGCGATGCAGGCCTTGTTGACGCGGCCGACCTGCTCAGCCAGCCAGTGACGGCGCAATACACAGTACCTGGCCTGCTGTGAATCCTACTCTAGCCAGCAGCAGCCAC
This sequence comes from Chaetomiaceae sp. R4402, assembly GCA_023628555.1. NCBI lineage: Eukaryota > Fungi > Ascomycota > Sordariomycetes > Sordariales > Chaetomiaceae > Chaetomiaceae sp. R4402. The sequence continues at coordinate 150,169 of JAMAKO010000002.1, forward strand.
CAGCTATCAGCCGATCGTCAGGCGGATCAGACGAGAAAGTCATGTGCTCTGCGTCCAACGCTGGTTGCTTCGCTCAGGTCGAGTCGCTCTGCATCAACAATGCACCCCCGTGCTCCCATGCACCAACGACGGTCCGATATTGTCCACCAGGAAGAGCTCGGCACCCGGCCGGTAACTCAGGGGCTGCCCGGCTAGCCATGGCATATGTGAGTCGGACTCACCCCCTATACCCTGTCCCGAGTCTTCCTCCCGCGAATCAACACCAGTCATCCACGCTCTGTGTCGAGACTAGAGTAGCGTAGACGCCCCGTCCCGTTCACGGCCACTGATTGCGTATTCATGGTCCGGCCCGCCCAGTGTCCGGCCGGCTGAGCCAAACTCAGCAGTCTGTCTGGTCAGCTTCAAGGTCTTTGCTGACCCTTTCCTTCTTCATCTTATTGACTCTGATCTTCGCCTGTTTTTGGAGGGATAGAAAAGTGCCGTGCTCTCGCTGTTTTCCTCCTCGGTCCAGTGACCTACCGTGTATGCACCACTTTCCGGAGGATTGGGATGGGACAGGAGTCTTCAGCCTATCTGCTCTCACAGCACACATGCTTCGCGCACGGCTAACCGCAACCGTGGCCCGATGCAACCACCCAAAGAGCGCACATTCCACTGGCGGCTAAACACTAAAGTGCTGGCTGGTCCATGACAGCTCTCATCCTGCATCTGTTCAAAAACAGTGGCTCGTGCTATGCATTAGTTTGCATCATCCTTCCAGCTGGGTGTTCGGCCAGTCATCGATGCAAGACATCGTAATGAACGGACGCAGCTACGACCCGCCTGCAAGTCATATGGTGTGCAGCTTCAACTTGCTATAGGCCGGATTCGTGCTGACGGCCGTACTAAACCCGGGGGTGGACGCCAGCAGCTAATCAGTAGGCAAAGAATGGGACGCTTGTGGGAGAGACGCGACTGCGTGTTTCTCTCCAGATAAGGGTGTAGAATTCGAACCAAAAAGTGAACGATGGACTCGGCACATTACTTCGGGCTCAGGGGTAAACTTGGAAATAAGACGTAGTGCGGCTTATCAGGTATGGTGAGAGTTAGCCAGACGCTCCTCTCCCTCACAAGTGAGAAGCAGACAAGGGGAGTGCGTGAAAACAGGCGTTTAGAAACCTAAAGATGATAGGGGAAGAAGAGAGCGAGGATAAGAGCAAACGAAGAATGATTTCAAAAGCAACTAGAGATTGTCGCGCTGCAATATTGTACTCAGCACCCCCTATAAGGTGTCAAGAAGGGAACCCTGTCTCACGCTCGACACGCAAACAGCACATTGTTTGGCCGACCAGCTAAAACATACAATTTAGCGCTGCAAGTAATGCAGCAACTGCAGCGGAGAAGCGAGAGCATTCGGACCTAGGAGAGAGAGCTTCAACATGTCGAATGGGTCATCGAGTGGGAGCTCAAACAGAGGCGCCGAATTAAACCACATTATGTACTCCAATGTCTGCCAGCAACTTGAAAGGTAATCTCTGATCTAATCCATCACGCGCCTTGATGTATGGGCGCAACAGCCTTAAGCGCCAATACGGTTACAGAGTCCCCAGCACACCCTTCCTTCTCCCAGCCGTTGCGTTGAAAGAGGACCACGTCTCACTACCATTCGTCCCAGCAGCCTCACGGAGCATCACCAGTGAACTGGTCCTACACAGGGTAAATAGTGGAATAGAGGACATAACAAACGGAAAAGTAGGAAATCTGAACCCTCCACATCCAGCCCACTACAAACGAAAAATCAGAAACCCCAACGTGGGTGAGGGGAAGCCATCCGAAAGATTCACCCTGACCCTCTCAAACAAGCACAAGCCCGGGCACTATTCAAGCAGCAGCCGCGAACCTCTTCGCCCTCGCCTCCATCTTGGCCTTCTCCGCCGGATCAACCGCAGGCTTTGCCCGCGGCTTACCAGCTCCTCCACCACCACCGCTGCCATTCCTCTGCGCATTCGCACTGCCCTGGCGCCCACCACCACCACCACCACCACCACCATGCCTCCTTCCGCCCTGACTCCTCCCGGCCGCGCCGGCACCGCCGCGATTCACCCTCTTGCCCCCACGCCCACCCGCCTCGTCACCACCACCACCCTCCGCCGCCTCACCGGCACGTCCGCGCTTCCGCGGCGCGCGGTCCGGCAGCGCGCTGTCGAGCGCCGAGACGCGGTCGGTCGCCACGCCGAAGCGCGCCGCGCGCGCCGCCTTCATGGCCTCCTCCGACTGCCCGCCCTCGCCGGCGTCCTCGCCCTCAGCGGCAGGAGCGGTGGTGCTGTCAGCGGCGACACCGAAGCGGGCGGCGCGCGCAGCACGCTTCTCCGCCTCCGTCTTGGCGTCGGTCGGCGGGAGGTTCTGGGTAAAGGCCGGCTTGGCGGGCTCGGCGGCGGGTTCTGCAGCGGCGGTAGTAGTAGTGGATTCGGAGGGTTTGGTGGGGTCGTCTGCCTTGGGCTCTGCGGGCGCGGCGGCTTCGGCCTTGGGTTCGGTGCTGGCGGCGGCAGGAGCTGCCTCGACCTTCTGGGTGGTCGCCGGAATGTCGTCGTCCTCGTAGTCAATTTCATCCTCGGCGGCAGCCGGCTTGGTAGAGTCTAGTGTCGCGGCGGAGAATGGGGTCAGCGGAAAGTCATTAGCGGCGTCGACGACGCTGAACGGAAGATCGATGACGACAGGAAGAAGCGCTTACCGGCCTGCGGCTCCGCGGCGTCGGCGGATTGCTGTTTGTCGTTCTCAGTAAGGCGCGCAATGAGATCGGCCTTGTTGCCGGTATGCGGCAGTCCCCGTTCAGTGAGCAGCTTCTTGAGCTCGGGAACCTTCATGGAATTGTAGTCGGCCATGGCGAAGGCTGTCGCGCTGGGTCACAGCGCGGGATAGCAGAAACGGTACAGCTGAATGGAGTGTGATCGGCCGTGCGCAAGATATTGAAGACGTGCGTATTGACTTCGGCGACTCGTATGGTGTCGGTTCTGGCGCGCGACACGATGAGAAGCTCGAGATAAAGCGATTCTTTGTGATGTAAGGGAAGCCTGAGAGCTGGTCGCGCAGGGAACGCGTCGTCGCATTGCAGAGTTGGCAGCTTGGCTCAGCAGGGGTGTCATCGAATAAAAATCGGTTAATTGAATTATACAACGCAAGCCTCCACAGTTCTGCTATTCACAATACACCGTACGCAGTACCTGACGATTCGTCGCCCAGACACAGCCAGCGCACTGAACATGAACGAAAATGACGTAAGTAACGGCAAAATCATCGCAATCTACGCAGTATTAAATCAGGAGCTTGGACAGATCTGGGATTGGAATGAAGGGGGTCAACTATTAGAGAGCACAATCATTGTCCCCTCTTAAACCCCCGAAAACCCCCTCCCCTTCTCTCTTCCACGAGCCTTCCAAAAGCAACCCGCTAATGCAACACCGGAGCAACGCTATCGCCGGACGCGGGTATAGTGTAAAAGGCAACAAATGAAAGCAACATGCAGCGCTGATGTACCGTCAAAATCCAGTGGTCCACATCCGAGATCCCTCACCCCCGTTCATCAATAGCTCGTTTCTGAAATACCAGCCAACTCCCAGCTCCCAGCTCCCAGCTCCCAGCTCCCAGCTCCCAGCTCTTCTGAATACTTGAACTCTGGTCATCCAAGCAAGGCACCCCTAAACTCTCCCCTGGCCCTCGTTTCATGTGGAAACTCGACAACGCTGAGCTAAAACCTTACGTCTTCTCCAACGCCCTCTTCTTCAACGCTCTCAACCCATCATCAACCCCGGCACCTCCGACGTGAGCAGCTTCATAATCCACCCCGCCTGCTGCACACTCTTGCACTGGAAGCACCACTTGGTGACTCTACCACCGACCGCGCCGTGCCGTGGTACGACTCCCACATTCCCCTCCTCGTCCCTCAGATTCTCCCACACGCTGCACATAACCCCCTTCGTGCCCAACAGGCTGAAGCACTTGGATCCCAAGACCGCATCTAACAAAATCAGCGGCCGATCGCCCGTCTTCTTGGTCGCGTGTGTGACGATGACGCGCTTCTCCAGGCCGTGGTACAGCGGCAGCTCCTGCCGCACGCCCGGGGGCGGCCGGCTGATGTGCAGCACGCAGTCGCCCTTGTCGAGCCACCGGTTGTTCTGCACGTTGAGGTGGCACCGGATCTCCAGCGGCTCGTCTGGCGAGAAGGGCTTGGCGAGCCCGTAGCTCCACCGGCTGTGGCTTCCCGAGCCGGATAGGGAGACGGACGCGCTGCGCGGCGGCGTCGAAGACCCGGACCCGGACCCGGACCCGGAGCCCGAGCTTGACGTGTAGAGGCTTCCGGAACCGCCGCCGCCGCCACTGCCACCGCCGGGTGCGGCTGAATGGGGCCGTTGTTTGTCAAGGGTCGATTCGTCAATGTTGTAAGATGTGTTGACGCCGCCGCCCATCAGGCGCCGGAGGAAGCTGCCCGCCGAGATGGTGGTGGAGACGCTGCCCTGCGATATGCTGGGTGCGCGCGTAGACGCGCGGTAGCTGTTCTTGCGGCCGAACCAGCTCCGTCGGCGGCTGGAGCTGTCGCCATCTGCGCTGCCGTCGCCGGGTACCGCATCCATCTGCCCGAACGACCGCACACGCGCCTCTTCGCTGAGTTGGATGTACCTCGCATTGTTCAAGCGGCTGATGTGTACCGCTTCGTAGAGGTCCTTAGCCTCGTCCTGTGTGGCCGCGCGGAAACGGAACATGCTGGCCTCGATCTTCAACCTTGCCTCCGGAGATGCCGGACTGCGCACCTCGAGATCAAGGGCTGTGCTGCGGCGAATCATCACCACCGGCGTGAGGACGAGAGCAACAAGCGGTACAATGCTCCCAGCCTCCTTATTCGAATTGTCAACCTCGGATGTGCCCGAGGACTGCAGCGGATACGCTTGCCGCTTGAATGGCTGATCGCTCAGATGATGCACCTCCATGAACCCAGGATGGACGACAACGGTGGCGTCCTGCCCGTTGTTGATGTCCCTCCAGACACCTTTTCTGCTGGACCAGTACGAGACGGAAGCGATAAACTTGCGCACAGGTCTCTCTGGGCTTGCATGGCCCTGCTGATTGACGTCCACTTGAGAGGCCGAGTTGGATGGGGAGATACTGTTCTCTGAGACCACCGACTCAACTGGAGCCACACTAGTGTCCTTAATGCTGTATCCCGGGAGGGTGTCGGGCACTTCATCCTCATCCAAGTCGTCGCTGGAGGTCTGTGAAGACTCGGAATCATCATCGCTCACGGAGCTCGAGCTGTCGGAGGAAATATCGGATGGATGGTATTCGTGCTTCAACGGTGACGACATCCGACGCTTTAGTCGAGCCTGGGCACTGACTTCCACAGGAGGAGCGAGCAATCCGGAGCTCTTCGGGCCGAGGGTGCGGTGGATAGGCGGCGGTGGAGCCCCGTCCTCCCGGTAAGGTGTTGTGTTGGGTGGCAGTCGCGCAGCTTTTGGTTGCTCGTCGGCCCACGATGATCGTCTTCGGTCTGAGGGCGGATTGGCTGCAGAGACTGGTGATGCAGCGCTGTCGTATTGCCCCAGGCCGTATCGGGAGGGCGAGCTAGATCGCTCGCTTTCCAGAGCAGATGAGCTGCGCCTGCGTTCACCCACTGGGACATCCACACCGCCGGATTTGGGTGATGATGCCTCGAGCACCACGCTGTTTGACCTCGTCCGGGTGGTCGGTGGCATAGGGTGGCTTCCCATGATTCGCAGCCAGTACTCAATTTGCTCTTCGTTGGTCGTGGACAGCTTGAGCAGCTCGAACCATTCGTTGCCATTGTGCAAGCCGCGTATCATGGCGATCAGAGAGTCTTCGTCGTCGCCCAGCCGAGCGGATATGTTCTGCCGTGGCACTGGGGGAAACAGGAGCCACGATTGGGTGTTGTTACCAATCTCCCTGATGAGAATGTCTCCCTTGTCTCCAGGGAGCGTTGGGCTATCCCTGAAGATGATCTCAACTTGGCACTCCAGCCTCTGGCCGCCCGAATGATGTAGATCAAGGGAGAAGACATCAAGAGCAGCAACCTGGCGTGTGCGATTCATCAGAATTCCGTCAAGCGGCAGCAAGTTCCGGAGGTCCCGACAACGGGCGGTGTCCGTATTGTTCGCATCCTCATCCATCATGCGAGCTGTTTCCTCTCGGTGCCGCGTGCGAGTCTTTTCTTGCAGTGCCCCAAAAACCCCCAGCAGACGCTCAGCGTCGCGAGCACCTGTGACTGCAACAGCAGCCTTCAGGTTTCTTCATTAGCATAAATTGGCAGAGCAACATGGTACCGGGTGATGCTCACCTTGAGGAACTTGACCATCCACTTGACTCTGATCAAGGGCCGCTTGAGAAGGAATGCAACATCCACCCGCTCACCGTTCTCCCCAACGATGTCGCCATCCTCATTGAGTGGGAGTGCGTTCAGGAGCGAATCATCGTCGTCGAATCTTCCCTGCCTTGGCGCAAGATTGATGATCAGCCCCTGGAACCCAAGCCGCCAGACGTCCAGGTAGTTATCATAAACCGGCGACACTTCCTCGAACCACAGAAAGAGGGCGCCGATATCCCCCACCGGCACGCGGCGGTGGAAGTCCTTGAGCTTCTCAAGCGCCATGCCCATGTTGACAACAGATTTGATCATTGCGTCCGCTGTTGTATCCCTTGCCTCGCCCTCCACCACATCCCTTAGCAGGACTGGAATCACGCCGTCAACCAAGGCTTTCAATTCTCTCCCATAGAAGTGTTCATCATCCGCGAATTCGTCGAGTAAATCATCGAGACTGTTCTTGTTTGCTCTGCTGGGCCTGCGGTGGAGGCTCCGCGACGATTTGATGCTCTTTGACCGGCTTGGCGGGACAAGCCGGCCGTTGTCCGGTAGGGAGAGCACGGATACCAGATCCGAGTGCCTGGTGAGGCGGCGCTTGAGGCCCGGTTTTTGGCTCTTTTGTCTCGAAATCTCTGTTGACCTGGTGAAGGCTGTCGTTTGAGTAACCGTTGTGTGTGAGACATCAGACAGTGTGTCAGAGCCGATCGCGCTGCTGGATTCTTCAGAAACAATCGTCGACAGCTCATGAACACCGTTGGTCGGTGGTCTTCTCCGAGGAGCATCCTGGTTGGACAAGTCGGATGTGAGCGCCGAATCGTTTGTGGACGAATAATATGCAGATGAGTAGTCAGACGGATCATGCTCTTGGGCTGCATCTGCAGAGCGGCGTAGCTCTTCCGTAATCTCCCAGTCCTCTTCTCCGTAGGTGCTGTCCTTGTCGTCGTCGGTCTCACAGCTGGGGTATACGGTAGGTGGGAGTTTGTGTCCACCCGACTCTCCTCGGAAAGCATCTCTCAGCAGCTCCCTGAATGGCTTCCTGCCACCTGACTTCGACGGAGACGCAGCAACCCTAGTCGCCCGTCTCCTCTTCAATCCCGCCGATGGAGTAGCCGGAGACTTGGCTTTTGTGGGAGTCGCATCGCTCTCCTCCTGCTGCGACTCAGGTTCCTCTGTGACGCCGGATCCCTTGGCCGCCATAGAGGCGACACCCTCTTTAGGTCGCTCTTCAAGCGGCGGCTTTGATGATGGTCTCCTCTTGAGCTTTGATGCCAATGTGGGCGCCTCTGGTGTCTTCTGCCTGCTGCTGAGTGGCATCTTCGGCGCAGGCTCCTGGGAGTCCGACTCCTTGACAATGGGGTCCTTCGCAGCCGGGTCGACGAATGGGTCGACTGTATCGTTCAGCCATGACTCTATGCTCTGCGGCTTGTTTGCGACGACGGGCTTCGGAGGCTCAGCCATCTCTTGAATGATGTCCTTCGCGCCTGTGACAACCTTCTTCAACACTTTCGGCACCGCTTTGAAGCTAGGATTCCGTTGAGCTTTTGGTCTCTTGGTGGTCCGCGCGTCGGCTCCTAATGGCAGATCGAGTTCACTGAACGCAGAATACCCAAACGGGATATCCGCCAGTGACTTGTTCCCAAGAACAGTTGGGGGCACCATCTCAGACTCGCCATCGGAGCCTTCTCGGAGGGGGTTGTGGCGTGCTGTCTCAGACTCGGGATGTTGATCAGTTCCGGGTCCCGTCGTGCGCCAGGGTGGACTGGAGCTACGGTTCCGCCGCCTCGAGCGTCGCCGGGACGGTTTTCTCTTGGTAGGGGTGTCGATCTCGGTCTCAGTTTCTTCGATAACCTCGATCACCTCATCTGGAGAATTGCTCAGCCCCCCTCCTGGGACACTGGTGTTCCTGTCCTCAGATGTCGACTTGTCCGACCAGGAAGCGGTGCGAGTGTTTTCTTCGGGCTTCTGGCGGCTGGAACGAACCCTGATACCGGCACCCGGTAACGAGCTGTCGACCGGCCGCACGCGGATGCCATCATCCTGAACAGCTGTATCAATGGGCTGCACTCGGATCCCATCGTCGAACGGCTCCTTCTTTCGCACTGGTGTTACCCTGATGCCGTCATCTGTATCGGATTTCGGTTTTCTTGGCTTGATGGGCTTGACACGAATGCCATCGTCGTTTGAGGGCATTGACGGGACCGATAACTCCGGCTCTGACAAGACAGAAGAAGCGGCTTCTTCAACGGTCACCGTTGCGCCGGACTTCCCGTGATGGTACTTTCTGACTCGGGGCGGTTTAGGGTCGGGGATTTCCACTCTCTCGGCCCAGTCTTTGATCTTGCTTTGCACAGTAGGGTTCTGTGCGGTGCGTTGCAGAAAATCTTTAGGCAGCGGCATTGGGCTTGCATCGGCTTTCGGCTTCGGCGAGGCGTCTCGTGGTGGGCTCTTTCCCTTTTTCCTCTTCATCCAATTGTCGTCGCTAACAATCCTCTTTTTAGGCGCTAGCTTGGCCACGGGCGGCGGGCGCGGAACACCTCCGGCTTTGACGGCAGCTGGCTTCTCTCGCTCCGTCTCTTCCCCATCTCCGTCGCTCTGATTCTCCTTATTCTCCGTCTGCACGATCTTGGCCTTCTTCTTCTTCGGCTTCAATCGCATCCTGATGTGCAGACGGTCCTCCTCCGTCACACTGTCGGCGGTAATGTGAGCACCGACCTCAGTCGGCTCGCTCGCCACGTCCTCGGCGCGCGGGATGCCGCCGCCGTGCTGCTTCATCGCCGCCGCGTTCGCCTTCTGCCATGCTTTGACTCGGTCCGTCACGCCACCCGGCTGCTGAACTCGCCGCACTGCCGCTGCTCTCATTTCCTGGCGCAGCTCCTCCCGAACGTTCGCAGCATCAGCCGCCATGCTTTTCCGCCGTTGTCTCACGGCGTCCCGCTGGGCCGCAACGCGCGCAGGAGAGGGGCGACCGAGGAAGAAGTCTCCTAGCAAGCTCGGCTCGGACTTCTTCTTGGGGGTTGCGTTCTGTCCGGCCGCGGCAGGCGCACTCTTCGGTGTGGCACCGGCCTGGGCCGAAGCCCGTCGATTTGCTGGTGTGGTCGCATTGCCGTACTTGACAGGCGAGGTGCGCCGTGGTGTTTCTGGGTCGGTCGATGGTGGCTCGTCCTGCTGTACCGGCGACATGGTCCTAGCGAGCGAAACACGGATGAGCCTAGGTTAGCGACCAGTCCTCATTCCCGAAAAGATATGGCATGATGTGTAGAAATGAAATTTCGATCTCTCGTCTTAAATCTTGCTGAACGAGGTAAGATGCGCCCATAACTTCCTCGTGGGTAGGGCGAGACCGCCAGAACGTGGCGTGTCATGCAATTGAAAGTTGAGGCCATGAACGGTTTGGGGCCAGGGGGATCAACAAACCATAACCAGGGAAACGGGGTCCACTTACCTAGCTCACCGAGGTGAGCCGCATACCGACGATCTCCAATCCAGATCGGATCCGTCCGTCCACCCCGGCGGTTGAAGATGGCGCTGGAGCATGCGACGGCCTGGTGCTGGTAACGGAGGAGGTGCTTTCTTGTGTTCAAAATCTGAAAATGACGTTGTGTAGAAAGTTGCGTTGGAAGTCGGAAGTTTGCGGAGGTCTCGTCAAGAAAGCATGGAACTGGGCTGGTGGGCTGGTGCTGGTGGCCGACCAAGTCCGGATCGCTGCAGGCAAGCGTCGGAAGCAAGCATTCACAAGGGCTGTGCGACAAGAAAGATACCCCTTCCGAGAGACCTGTACATGAAAGGTAGATGCGGTGTTAGGGCTTGAATTGAAGACGCAGTAGAGCGCGTACCGTAGCTTGCCTTTGTCGAAAAGAGGGTCATTGATGAGAAGGAAGCCAACCGGCGCTGGCTGAGCCTCTTTCCTCCCTCCATCAGCAGAAACAGGACGCCGCAGCTGCCGAGCTGCGCCATTGGCGATAAACAATGGGTGCAGCGCCAAGGTAAACAACCGATGCGCATTGATGGCTCCACCGGGCCACACCTGCGCAGCTCGTCGCTTCCTTGGCCCGGAACTCCAGCGCCACCAAGCCAATCAGAACCGTGCGGGCCAGGCCAGGCTTCCGCACCAGCTGCGGTGGTGGGGACGGTGCGCCCACCACCAAGCTGGCTTCGGTCTGTCAGCTGGGCAAGTCAGCAGCGACAATTGGAACCTGGGAAGCCCCAAGTGCGCATTGGCGCAACCACATTTCTTCGCAAACCTCAGGATGTCTGCAGGTTGGGGTTACAATTCCCTCCGTCTTTGACGATCATGCAGACGGCGTTCTGAAACAAGGCCGCACGAGGCAAGTCCATGATACATGACACGATCGTGACGAATTGTCTAGCAGGCTCTCACAGCGTCATAAAATCGAGCTTTCGAGATCTCACTTCCAATCAACCTTCGCTCCAGAAGCAGACCAAACGGCTTGGTTTCTGGCTCTGACATCAGACATCCTGGTGGAGATCCTCGGCATTGCATGGAAGGAGTCCCCACAACTTGACCAGGGCGGCTTGGTACGGAGATAACTGGCAGCCCCCACACGTCGAGGACGCGGCCACTGAGAATCCCCTTCAGAAGGTCATGTCTGAATGAATTCACCCAGTGCCGTTAGAGAAGGTGCGGAATGGTCATGGATGGGTATGTATCTGATTAGTGTCGGTCTTCTACACGCCAGCTTGCAGCTGGGTCATGTAAACCCTCTCCGGCGCAGCTTATCAAGCGGTCGGAGAATCCCGCGTGAAAGCCGCGTATGGGAGACCGCATATGCAACCACTTCCGGGCCGTCTCATCACGTCCCGCCCGGCAGTGGAGATCAAGCGGCTCTGCCTCCCGGCTGCAACGACTTCAAGGTGAATAACTACAGGCTGGCTCGATAACAGATCGTCGCTGTTGCTGAGGCAAAGCAGAATCTCTTACGTGGATTTCCTCTTCGAACTTCCTTCGGACTATTCATCAACCAGGACAGACATAGACTCGATAGCTCGGGCGCTTCGGCACTCCGTAACTTGGTGCAAAGAACAAGTAGGTAGTTACCGTAAAAGAATAACACATTGTCCATAAGCGTAGTACTTGGGTACAAATGTCCTCCCAAACATTATTAATACGCATGCAAATCAAGCAAACCTGCCCAACCTGAATCCCAGACCACCCACCTCCGTCCTTCCCACCCCGCAAAACGCCGGAAAATGCGATACAAATTGCAGACACAATCCACACCTCCTTCAAATCCGACGATCTAATACTTGCCCCAGTCGACCTGCTCGGCAGGCAGCACAAATCGAACCTTCTTCTTTGGCTTTGCAGCCGGGATGTCTACCGCCTTCGTCGCCCCCGTATTCTCCTCCATAACGCTGCTAGCCCCCATTTCACTGTTCAGTTCCTCCTCTGGCTGCTCCTCGATTGCCCACACATCGGGGCTCGGCTCACGCCACACGTGCGGTGAGAGACGCGCCGGTGCCCCTCTGGGCCGCCTTGTCCGTGCACCATCATGTCCCGCTGAGACGACGTTTGTCTTCGCGCCGGATCGGGTGACTGCTCGGCCACGTGGTGAGTGCGGCAGTGCCGGGGGCATCAAGCTGGCTGCGCTGCTGGGCTCCGGCTGTCTGGCGTGGCTCCTGAACTTGTCCTTGAGACGACGCGGTAGGTTGAAGGCGTCCGCACGCGAGGGTGCCCAAGAAGGATCCATGTAGTCGTACCGCTCGTGGTCATCCGGGGTTGCAGACAGGTCGAACTCTAAGTCCGGCGTTGCTGGAGATTTCGGCGGCGTAGGGGGTCGGAGAGGCGGCCGACTGAGGCCCTCGAGGCTCGATGGGCTGACGCTGCGCACGATCGGAGCAGGGTGCTTGGCATCTTCGATTCCGGCGTCGAAGTCCATGTCGAACTCCATATCCTCACCGTCGACGTAGGGGGAAGGTGTCGGCGTCAAGAAGTAGATAAGGGGATTCTCGTCCATTTTGGATAGATCCAAACCCTCAATCTCGGCACCATCATGCACGCCGCTGGGCTGCAAAAAGGCCTGGGTGGGCAACCATGCCTCCGGAAGTGAGTGCTGCATAGCTGGCTTAGAAGAAGGCATCTTGTCGAAGGCCAGCCTCTGGATTCCCAAGCGAGTGGTAGCAGACGGGAAAATAAGGCCAAACCCGGCTCAGGTAGACGGCGGCGGTGACCGAAACACCGAGAGTAGGACCGCGTGAGCACCGAGTAGGACGGGCGACCGATGCCGGCCTGGCCGGCTCAAGAAATATCCTGTCAGAAGCGAACGTTGGAGAAAACGACGAGTTGCGTGATTTCCTCCTACTGTGCAACTCCACCAAGGTGCACAACATGAACGGGGAGAAGCGTCAAGGCAGGTTGACGGGCTGAGACGGGCATATGTATGGGTTGAGAGCCCAGGGCACTAGGCAGCCCGGGCTGCTGTCAACGCCAGCCACCCACCATCAAAGTTGGCAAATGGCTGGCGCGGTCACCGGTCAACGAAGGTGACGACTCTCATTTCTGCGGGGCAATATCTGCAATACAAGGCGTCCACCCACCCACTCGCGCGTTCGTGTGGTGTGGGCGGCCGGTCGCAAACGCTACGCCCCCACGCGCTTGTGTGAGAATTCCAAGGATACTAGCGGGCACTTGGGAGAAAGCGCGTATCACGGGGGAAGGAAAGGGGGCCATTATGTCTGAAAATACCTTGGAAGAGATAGGGCATAACAAGAATAGGCCCGGGAAGGGCGGAGGTCGATTACTGGCATTCCAACCCGTGAGTGCCTGCGCTGACTCAACGCGTGACGACGGCCAGCAGGCTGAGCTGCCACCAGGCCGGGAATGGCAACCACCATTTTTGACATCTGACTGACCACTGCCCCATGAGGAAAGGCTGGCACCCGCCGAAGGGAGCCGCCATCCTGAGAACTGAGGTGGGATGGCTCGAGGATGGGTGTTGAGAACACGAGCCAGGAACACTAGTTCGTCGCCCGCCGATCTAGACAGCGAAACGTCCAGTAGAGCCGTGCTTGAGAGTGTGAGAGCTCACGACGTACCTGCATGGTGCGTCCACCAAACCGGCTTGCTGGCATATGACCTAGGCTGCCCAACCCGCCTCCGCCTCGTGCGGGTCGAATGATTCACACACCTCAGGTCGAGCATCAGAAGCAAGAACCGAGAGCGAGGGGGAGAGGCTTGACGAGTCGCGGAGCTCCCAGCCCTGCAAGATTCGATTGCGGCTCTTCGTGAGGCACAGGCGGCAGCTTGCAGGGCTGCGCTGCAGGCCAACCACGCGAGTCACACCCCGCAGCACTCACCTGCGGCTGCCTCCAGCTGAGCTGTCTCAACCGCTGTTGTTAACACACTCTGCGCAAGAAACTTATGTTTATGGGCCATGTTCACAATGGCCTTGCGGAACCAGAATGCCGAACTCGCGGCCTTACACTCAGCTGCCTAGCCAGAGGCTAGTGTGGAATGGTCACTGACTGGGCAGTCAGATGATTGTGCATGTGAGTCCGACACACCGAAGTCACCGAGGTGTTTGCCAAGAGACACCATTGCGGGGCGCGAGGGAGCCACAGCTATGACGTAGACTGTAGATTCGAATGGAAGCTGGCGTGAAGCATGCGTGGGATGTGTCTCAGTCTCAAGCAATCTGTTACAGCACATCGCTGCCTGCTCCTTGTGGTGAGAGGAGCTTTTCGTTGGATGGAATGGGAGTGTGCACACAGCAAATGATGGGCACTGAAGGAGCGTGAAGCGCGAGCTGCTGGAGGCCTACCGTCAATGGGACAGCTGCTAGACTTATCAGTCATGTAGGCAGCAGCCATGCCAGCGACACAGATCAGACTCCTTCCCGTCCGGGTCGTAACGCTCAACGTTCGGTATGCCACTGAGAGTCCCGGCCCGGGAGAGGTACCGTGGTCGGTCCGTTGCCCAAAGTTGTGCGCGCAGCTGAAGTTCATTACAGCTGGACATGACTCAGCCTTTGTCTGCCTTCAGAAGGTCCTGCGCTCCCAGCTCGCCGACATTCAGACGCGTCTAGGCCCGTCGTGGGGTCATATCGGGCAAGGGGGGCAGGACGGCGAGCAGGCTGGCGAATACTCGCCCGTCTTCTTCCGAGCGGATTGTTGGAAGTGCGAGCGTAATAGGACGTTCTGGCTGTCTCCAACCCCAGAGGTGCCATCGAGGGGGTGGGATGCCGCGTTGGAGCGGATCGTCACTCTAGGCTTTTTCCTCCACCGAGAAACAGCAGCGAGCGTTGTGCTCATGAGCACTCACCTTGATCACATAGAGGAGGTCGCACGAGAGCAGAGCGCTCGTCTCCTGCTCAAATTGGCCCACAGCTGGCCTGAGAAAGAACACGCCCCCGCGGATTTCCCTCCCGTATTCCTGGGTGGCGACTTCAACAGCACGCCCGCGGGTAGCGCGTACAAAGTGCTGACCGAGTCGGGCTCCGGGATGAGAGACATCTCCAAGCTGGTGCCAGAGGATGCTAAGTACGGGAACCGGGACATCACGTACACCTCCTTCGGAGAGCCAGACGAGCAACCGGGCCTCGTCGACTTCCTCTTTGTCCGAAATTCAGCGACAGTCCGCTTTCCGACATTCGGTATTCTTCCAAACAGGTTCGACGACGCCATCTTCCTCTCAGACCATCGGCCCGTGGCCGCAGACATGGAGATCCCGGTCCCAGCAGCCATGTGATGGTCGGGCAGCCTGCTGTCCGCCCTTGCACAAAACCGCCGTACCAGGCACCATGCCTCATCTGGTCCACACCCTGGCACCTTGGCCAGTTCTGGGAAGACTTGTCTCTCTGCTGCAAGATTATCCCTCCACGCCCTCGATCCAAGACACGGCATGGCAACGCCTGCATCCGCCATGTTGCCGGCATGGAAAGCCGGCAGCCCCAAGCCGCCAACCGTTTGGAAATTGCCTCAGCCATGAGTGCTCAAGGGGCTGTCATGAGCCTTTCCACTCAGCACTCTTCCAATTGCCGTTCTTAAGACACTGCCGGGGGGATCTTCACGGCTGGAGAGGCTGCTGTTGATGGCAGGTTCACTCCCGCTTGCGGACTCGACGTTTTCACTCGACTCGTCGACTGCCTCCCTCGTCTATCGTGTCGCGTATCTGACGATGGAAGGAAGGCTCAGCCCGTTTCCAGATTGATTTGTGTCACTTGACGCACGATATAACACGTGCAGACAAGCAGGACAGACGAAAAGAGCGGTGTGGATCAGATGGTGTGAAGGAGACACGCTTAGTCTCACATGCCATCTGGAAAGCCGAGATGGTTCTGATCGAATGAGGCTTGATTCGTGTATATGCACCGCTTGAACGTCCTATACGAGTGGCTCACGTATATCGACCTACTCCTTGCGCCTGTGCAGACAGTCGGGGCCGAGACCTCGCCCTTTTCGCCGTCCTCGGCTCCAGGTGGACCGCCGGCCGGTAGTCATCGGCCGGCTGCTTTGGTGGAATCGGCTAAAGTGTCACGGGACGAATGCGTCTGTGTCGGCTACCTGTCATGCTGTACCATCGCTCACTTCTCCCGGCCTGCGCGGGTCAATGCATTTGTAGCGGAAAGAGTTCACCAAACATGAAGATGGCTCGCCACGTTGCTGTATAGGTTACACACGCGACTCAAGACACTCATGCTTTGTCGCGTTGAATGACTGTGGCGAGAGCCTGCGTTAAGATGCGGTTACCATGCGTAGGACCCGCTTGCTCATACCCGCTCGATATTGGGTCCAAGATGATGATGTAGCATGGCATGCGTCTCTTCGCGCCTTCGCGATAGCGACCAAGAGCCTTTTCTCGCGATCAACGGTCCAATGGGATCACCGTGGCTTTCCACAACTGGCGGTCGTGGGACGCTGTGTAAAGTTGACTGCGAGGAGAGCCTCCGAGAACCAGTCGACTCACCGTTAACGCCGGGTTGGAGGGTATAAGTCGGGGATCATTGGTCATGCCTGCCCAATCCGAGACGGCGTGGGCAAGAGGGTGAGGACCCGGATGAGACTACAAACACGCCACAATGCGACCTTGGATATGCGTCTAGTCTCAAGCGGCGTTGCGCGTCAGAGAGACGGCCGATCTCCTGTCAGGTCGTCGAGGTGCTGCTTGAAACCGCCAGCTTGGTGGCAGCAAACAGTGACCTCAGGTGTTGGTGTACCGTACCTGACATTCCGGTCCGGCTGGTGTCACGCGGTGACATGACAGGAATCTCACCTTCGGGACACGCTCGCCATTGCGAATGCATGCAGAGGAGTGTGAACGAGTCAGAGCAAAACATAACGGTCTGGAAAGTGAAAATGAACCGACGAGCTCGGCTTTGGAGTCTTGCATGTCATGAATCAGAATAGGCTCTTACACCGAGGTAAGAGTTGTGCCCAGACATCAGACATGGACATTTCTGTTGTGGTTGCGTTATGGTACAGACAGTCCCCTCCAGCAACTTCCAGATTCCTCAAGACACCGACACCGCATGGGACGATGCTTACACAGTAGCCGACCATTGAGGTTTGCAGCGCAGATGGAATAGATCTCTTCAGAGCCCTCAAGCCTCCACGTCACTTTGCTGCATGCCACCAGTCAGGCCTCATACCCTGATCCGTCCGTTCAGTGCCATTTCTGTATTTTACCCCGCCGAACGACGCCAGTCATTGGGTCGCGGGACTGGCGTCTGAGGATCGAGAAAAGTGCTGTGCTGTCCGCAGGCTGGCTAGCGGCTGACCTGCTGGTGCCTGCCTCTCGCCATTGGCAAGGCATCGCTCGACATCCCGTCCGACGGTGCGCGGCCTATCCATTGTGCAAAAGTTGCCTTGATCGCTCCCGTACAGTTCCGATCCCTCCAGGCGAAACAACCCATCAAAGATAAGATCGGCTCTGAAGGGTCGTCGAAAAGCTGGAATCGTTCAACGGCCGTTCGCAGTCGGCTCCAGGACAGATCTCCCCGTCGGCTGTGCGTCGTCACGGATTGGTACCCAAGAGCGGTGTCAGGCACGAAAACCAGCAGCGAAGCGAACAGAGCCGAAGACTCATCGGTGGCCACCAGTGGTCCGTGTCTGAGCAAGCCACCAGCACCCGGTTCACCCCATCTTCGTCGTGCCGTGTCCCCCTCCAAGCCCTGCATGCTGTCGCGGTCGTGCCCATTCCAGCCAGTGACTCCACTGGGATACCCACCGATTGAAGCCTGACCGCAGAGCTTCGGCCAGACACATCTTCCCAAGTCATCGTACGTGTGCAAAGCGACTTGCAACCTGCTTACCCGGTACTCCATCAGCCTGTCTGCTGCAGTGCACAGGTACGGCCCCCCGTTGCCCGCCATTTTCCGCGGAGGACGTGGGACGTAGCATCATACACTACGTATACCAAGTAGAGACGCCGTTTACTGCCTTCGTCGCGGCAAGACAACTGTGCCCAATTATTCCGTACACAGCACTGTGCTGGTCGTCGGCCCTTGGATCTTTCTTCCTTGCTGCTTCCCGTCGTGAGGAACTCACGATGATTTCTAGGTTGGGGAAAGGAAAACCTCAAGACCACGGTCGGCAGATCATTTCATGTTTCCTGCAAGCGGGACAGGATAGTGTATTCCGTAGGTCCAGTGCCGTAACCGTCTTGCTCGGTATGACTGTCAGGAGGGCTGCTGTTGGGGAGATCCGCATTCCGGCGCTCCCTTTCGGCTTCCACCCCTTCCCCGTCCCCCACGATCCAATTCAATCCAGGACGGGAAAAGTGGAGGCGGTGTCAGCTCGCACACTCGTCACCCGGCCGGTTCCCGTCTCTTGCTTGCTTCGTTAACGTTATCGATAACGCACCCTCACCAAGAAGGGAGCCGCCTCCCTGTCCAGCCAAATCTGGGGCTGCCCCTCTCTCCCGTCTTGGGCTTCCCAGCGCTCCTTCCTCCCATCCCGTCTCGGGCTTGCTTTTCAGTGCACTGCTTCCCCAGACGAGCATCGCTCCAGGCGATCCAGGCAGCGGTCCCCTGCTGGTTGGTTCGTTCCATCCCGTCCCTCCTCCACCTCTTCTGGCTCTGGCTTGCACCCCCCGCAGTGGAATAAAACTTCGTCACTGTCCTGTTCCTCCACCTTTTTTTGTTCCCTGGAGCCCGACGCTTCGTCCCAATTATTTCCGCCCTACCTTCAGCAACCTGGCGCCGTCCCAACTGTTCCGCAACCCCAACACCGCGCAACCGTCCGGGCTTGAAAGAACGCAGATATTATTAGATCCGGTTGCTGCCAATCGAACATTTCCAATAACCGTCAAAGCCGTCGACCAACATCCCGCAGCTTGAGCCACGAGCATTCCGCCGCTTTTGTCGTCGACGAACCGCTCTCGAGCCGCGCCTCCCTGGCACTGGGCGGCTCCCTCCCGGGGCACCCGTCGCCTCGTGTACAACGAAGAGTTTACTCGATTGTGAGCTCTAACACGGCCTTCTTCTGAGGGCTGGGGCATGTTCCGCCATGTCGAGGCGAGAGAGGCCAATAGTTGCGCGTGTCGAGGACGCAGACGACGAAGGCAACATCATTGAAGGAACGGACCGCTACGCATCATCAGTTGCCCCCAGCAGCCCAGTGAAGGAGCAACCCAACACTGGTCGGGCGAGAAGGGAGAGGGCGAGGAAAGGTTCCTCGTCACCCATAACCACCAGCATCCTCACCGACTCTGATTCCACGGTACATCCGCGGAGAGACGCTCTTAAGAAATCGAGCAAAGATCGAGACAAGTCTGTGTCCGGCAAAAAGGCGCTCATGCCTTCCTCACGACCGCCGGTCAAGCATGCGAAGACCACGTCGAGCATACCCGGACGGAACCCAGAGGCATTGTACTATGGCATCGACCCGACCGTGATCCCGGCCACCTCGCGGCCTCGGGCCCAAACCTCACGACCATCGAGCTTCTACGGCCCCTCGAGACCACCGCAGGCGAATGCGCGGTTCTATGCGAGTCAGCCGCCAGGGTCTTCCTTACCCACCTCATACCCTCCCCCTTCATGGCTGGCACCTGGAGGGCCAGGTCCCATGCCGCCGTTCGGCCCACCTTCACCGGCACCTCTAGTCATGCAGCAACCGCCGCCGCCTCCGCCGCCGCCCGAGTACTTTGCCCGCCCGCTCGAGTCTCGCTTCGGTGCCGCCAGGCCACAGTCCGCAATGGGATTTCGGCCGCCACCTCGCGCTCTTGAATACGACGATTACGACATCCCATTAGATCGGACAATAGCTCGGCGTCCCTCCACCACTCGGAAATCCTCCAAAGCCGAGGACGACAAACGAGCGATGCCGCCTCCACCGCACCGCACCTCTTCTGTTCGGCCGACTGCGCTCTCCGCCTTTCGCCCTCCACCATCCACTCCCATTAGGCGACAGGTCAACTTCGAGGACCGCGAACCCGACCTCGACGATGCCCTGTTCCGTGACCTCTCGCCCCTCGCGCCCGTCGGCTACGAATATACGTCGCCGATCCCGTTCCGGCCGCGGCCCGGCGTTGGCGAGTTTGGATACGATCCCGATTACCACACGGAGATCGCTAGCACAGGCCGCCGACGCCACTCATACTACGGCGGCCAGTCGGCTTCTTCAGGCAGCGCATACGAGGACAAGGTGCGCCAAGCCACGCGCTATCAGGACGAGCTAGCAGGGGGCCCCCAGATGCCGTTGACGGCCGAGACCCTCCGCAAGGCCGGCCGAAGCGGTGCGAGTAGCAGGTCTACCCGGAGCTCCGGAAGCCACGACGAGAGCGAATACCGACAGTCGGCAACGACCCGCACGACGCGGTCGACGGCACCCAACGACGAGGACGTCACCATCCGCGTTAAGGGGAGCACGGTGCTCAAGTTCGGCAACACGGAGATGCAGTGCGAGGACGGCGCCGAGATCAACATCACCTCGCGCAGCGGCAACGCCGAGATCCGCACCGCCCCGAGCGACCGCCTGTCCTACCTGGACCACGACGACCGCCAGACCCGCGTGGACCTGCCCACGTCGCGGGCCCGCGCCACGTCGCGCGCTAGGTCACGCGCCCGGTCGTACTCGCGCCCGTCCTTCTCCAGGTATGATCTTGTGGCGCCGCCCATCGAGTACGACGCCTTCACCGCCTACGCCCCGCCGCCGCTGCCGCCGCCGTACCCTGAGTACCCGTCATCGTACTCGTCGCGACACGACAGTGGGTACTTTGCACCGCCACTGTAATGTGTTGCGTCTTGGATGACGGCGGACGGTGCGACGACGCTTTACCTTACGATTTTGATGAAAGAACTCCGATGATGAAAGATCGATGGGGACGATGGGTCTCCCGAGGTTGAAGGATGATGATATGACGTTGATTTGATTGCTCTCATGTGCATAACGGCCGGCTTTCATGTCTCTTCTTTCTTTTTCTTCTTCTTCTCTTCCGATTCCTCCATTTTGGATTTTTACCCAGTCTGGTCCTACATGTTGTACCGAGCGAGCGTTGGCTTATTCTCTTTTTCTGCTTGTTCGCTTCTCCGCTCCATGTGTGTTGGGCTCTTGTTATACCCCCGTTTTCGCCGCTGGTGGCACGGGTCTGCACAAACACGTCGGGCGTTGGCTGTTTCTGGCTGCTTATACCACACCCTTGTTGTGCCATCTATATTTGTGTTGGATTGGAATGGTTTTTTTTTCTGTGCTAAAACATGGCGGCATGGGCTCTTGTTCTGCGTCTGTGTACTGAGACACTGCCTGTGCTGGTCCATAATACCCTGAGTGCTTGCAGCGGGTGCAAAGGAGATGTCGCCTCTCTCAATATCGGACTGGACCTATGATTCGGAGCGCTTCATTTGCTCATCCGAGACGTAGGAGTCTGTGGTTCGGTATGGAGTGCGGACGGCGCTTGTTAGCAATTTCGGCTCTCTTGCTTGTCTGTACCGCATACTACAACAGATTGATGTGATACCCCTCATGGACACCTGGAGTTGTCTCATGCTGCATTCTCGCTTCGCACCGAGACCCTGGTGTTGAAGCATCCGCATTCTGGCGAAGGGAGACTGTTTTGGGGGTGACAGGCGCAAGGTCTTGGGGTCGATGGCCTGTTAAAACTTCTTCTACAGGTGTATTCCGTAGCATTTTTCACACTTGGTTGCATATGCCGATCATCGCCTGCAAAGAGGAAAGCTCTATGCACACTTCTCTAGCCGGACTTTGAATCGAGTCGGCGAGCGAGTGCATTCAGGGCGAAGCTAATTAACAGCTCAGAGAATCTAAACAGCGTGTTCTCTCATTCGCGTAGATGTGAACGTCGACTGTTCGCCAGAAGCTACGGCGACGGACGGCTCCCGATGTACCTCCCGTGGACGAGAGCACAACAGGTGCCCATGGAATTCTGCCTTGTCTCTGGGTCTCCGTCGGGCGGTCAAGAGCTGCGCACTGTTTTAGAGATATCGCAACATGTACATCAATGAACAGGGCGCTTTGCTTGGATCAAGCCGCGTCATTAGTTTGGGGCCTCGGCGATTCCGTGATACAGACCTGAGACGGCTATAGGCGGAGGGTGTTGGTGTAGCACAGACAATGCGTGGCATTGGTTATGCTGTGGACCGGTGCATATGTGGCGTTCTAAGAGGGTTCGTTGGCGGTGGACGTGGGCCCCGAAGCGAGACTGCGGCGGGCCTCAGAACACGTGGAAGGCACCGAGACGCAAGGGCAAATGGTGCGGTGGCGAGATGCCTGGTTTGACGGTTGAAGGGTTGGATACGCTTTTCCTGTGCCATGATTCCAAGTCGTCTGATTCTTGGTGTTTGTCCGTACGGTTCGCCTTGCTGTCTCAAAGACATCGCCTCCGCCGTTCTCCCGTCCAGCATTCCTTCGACGGCCAGCCGCATTCATTCCCTGCCGAAAGAGAGCTCCCGAAACGGCAGAGTTTGAAGGTGGCTTGCATTAGCTTTGCAATGCGCATGTCCGTTCTGGCAGTGTTCTGGAATCGCCAATTTGCCGTAGCTGTAGTAACTGGGTCGTTCCCGGTGTTTCTGGTGGGCAATTAATTTGCGACGTGCCGGACTCGGCAGTGGGGGATCCTTCAACCGTCAAAGCCACCGAGTCGGAGGATGAGAGAGCGAGCGAAGGAGCGAAGGAGGAAAAAACCGTGGGATTGGACGCTGGCAGTCAAAGCGGGGTGAGACCAGGCCTGCGAGAGCCCATTGGCGGAGGAGGGGTTGCTGGATGGTTGCTGGATGGTTGCTGGGCGATGGGCGAGTTTGTTTACCGACGTCATTTTCCGCAAGAAGGGGCCCAGAATGGACAGGGAGGAATGCGACGCAAAACGAAGAGAACCCCTGCTTTGGCATTTGATTGAGCACCTTGAGCTGCAGCTTCGCAAGGCTGAGTTGGGGTCTGGCTGGCTGGCTGGCTGCCTGCTCTGGCTCGTCTGGTCCTTCTTTCCCAGCCTCTCGAACAGAGCACCCACAACCCCGGCCCCAGCCTCCCCGTTTCTGGGTTAACCGAAGGCGCGACCAACAACACTGCGTCAACAGCAGTCTACGCCTTTCCTCAGAGATTCTACTATTCCGTACTATTTGTGGCGCCATCGCAAGGCCACTTCCATTGCATCTGTGGTGGGAAATCGACATTTCCCTTCGCCATTCCAGACCTGAACCGTCATTTGATTTTGTTTCTATCGCCGTCTAGTTTAACTCCTCATCGACTGCGTTGACGACATTCCTCCTTCACTTGGCTGGCTGACCAGCTGAAACCAGCCAAGTGTTAGCAAACTACAATTGGCTCGACCAGGCGCATTCCAGCAATCGCGCATCACGATGCCTGCGGTTATCAGCGAACTCTTGCGTACCCGGTCCGATGCCGCATTGCTCGGGCCTCTGGCGGCGGGGTCAGTTCTGCTGGCTCGAGATGGGTCGGCAACGCACCAAGACCCGACATCTGGCGTTATTCGTCCCCAAGACATCAACAATAATGCCATATTTGCCTTGTTCGGTCTTCTTGGCGTCGCTTTCGTCGTCGTTGGCATCTGGTTCTTTTTCTGGGCCAAAAATGGCGGGTTCTACTTCAAAAAGCGCGACTGGGACGACTACAAATCAACGGTTCTCCGGCGAAAGGGCCCCAACGGTACCATCTACTCGGACGCGACTCCCAGTACTATCCTCGGCGGTGGCAGCGTCTACAAGGACGTAGACGACGGCACGACTACTACAGGTGATGATCTAACCACTGTCATCAGTGCCACGACGGGCATGACTGGCATCACCGGTGGCGTGTCGGATTTCTCTGGCCGTGAGAAACGTCGCAGGAAGCGGGAACAAAAGGAGCGCGAGAAGGAGCGCCGCCGCGAAGAGAAGGCCCGCGAGAAAGAGGAGCGCAAGCAGGCACACCGCAAAGTCGGCGCCGATGGCGTCATCGTCGACGAGATGGCCGAGGCCGACGCCAAGCAACATCTCCGCAGCTATCGTCACGAGAAGCCCGCCCGCGTCGGCGGCCTCAACCGCGAGGCCGACGGCTCCAACTGGGACGGCTCGACCAACCCGACCTGGTCCACCATGAGCCCCAGCCACGCCGGCGGCCCGCAGTCCAGCGTCGACACCGGCAGCGACGTCACGTCCGAGCTCATCAGCAATCGCCAGCGCACGCCGACCAGCACGCCGACCAAGAAGGACGCCAAGGAGCGCGGCATCCGCAAGGTCTACTCCACCGCCGACAAGAACGCCGTGCGCGAAAACGAGCGCATCCGGGCCGAGGCGCGCCGGCTGCAGGAGAAGGGGCGCGCGGCCGCGTCGGCCCACGTCCGGCGCGATTTCAGCTTTACGCGCGGCGCCGACGAGACCGTGGCGCTGAGGCGCATCGACGAGGGGGCCTCGGAGAGCGTCGTCAGCGGCTCGTACGTGAGCGAGGACAACGCGGCGGAGAAGCGGGCGCGCTCGCGGTCGCGCCACCGCAGCGCCGCCGCCGCAAGCGCCAGCGTGAGCGAGTCGCGCGCGCCGGGCGGCTGGGTCGAGAGCGAGGTCGGCGGCGACGGCGGCACCAAGGTGTACCAGCACTCGCACCACATCCCGACGGCCAGTGAGGTGAGCGGCGCCACCTCGGTGAGCGACTTTGCGTATGCGGAGGAGAAGCGGAAGAAGAGGGGCGGAGCGGGCGCGAGGAGGACCCGTGACAATGCTGCGTGAGGGTGGAAATCAGGATGGGCCACGGAAAGGCGGGCAATGAGGGTGTGAACTTAGGATGCATGGAATGGCCATGCTTACAAAACTAAGCAAGCTGGGTCATGGGAAGGCGTTTGCGGCAACCGCCGGAGTGTGGGTTTAAGTCTGATATGTTGGTCATAGTCTTTTTGTAGAGTAACGATGGGCAGCGTGTGTGCGCATATCAGTTTAGGTACGAACTTCATATACAACTACCGACGTGTAGTGAGTAAGAAAGGGGCGTCTTTCTGATCAGCCATGGCTTCCGCTGGCCTTCGTACTCGGCACAGAATATGAAGCTCATCTCTGCCCCACCACCTCATGGATACAATGCAGAGTAGTACACCAAAGCGCTGCAGTACGGCGTCGTTCACCTTTACTCTTGCTTTCCCCTTATATCTAGCTTTCTTGGCATGTTGCTCTTATCTTCAGTTCTCCTTCAACTCTTCTACCTCGTGAACCCTGCCCTTCAAACCGTCTGCTTTCGTCTTCT
Organism: Chaetomiaceae sp. R4402; assembly: GCA_023628555.1. NCBI lineage: Eukaryota > Fungi > Ascomycota > Sordariomycetes > Sordariales > Chaetomiaceae > Chaetomiaceae sp. R4402. The sequence goes on from JAMAKO010000002.1 coordinate 175,151, forward strand.
TCTCCGTATCCTCTTCCGCCTTATACTCATTTCAGTATGTTTAGTGTAAGGACTGCATTTGCCTAGCTAGGTTGCCGATATACTGTGAGACTGTGTACTCAGTACCACCTTTTGTTGACTGACCGGAGTATGCGGCCAGCTCGACCTGGAATCCCGGCTGAAGGTCTGCGCCTGGGCCGCCGTCCGGTAATAGTACCTGGCCGGCCGGCCGGCCTGGCCGGGATCCTGTAAAGCACCCGCGATTTTACATCACCTGGCTATGCTAATTCCGACTCGTTGGCCTCGCCGCTTGGCCAAGTACAAGTAGGAATTTCGTGAGTCGTGCAAAACGAACTGGCCTTGGTTGTTCGCTTCTCCCTTACTCGTACTTCGCACTTCGCGAGGGGGTACAATACCAGTCCAAGAAATATCAGTAGACGCAGCTCCTGCAAGCGCAACCGGGATTCCGGATCCCGCCGGCGTCATCCCAGGCAGGCCGGGGACCCATGCACGGGTGACGACGTCCACTCGCAACGGTCGGATAAGGCTGGCTTCTTCAGAAGGGCTGCTGCGTACTGTGTAGAGGTATGGCGTACACTGCGCGTTAACCTCCCACACTGGTATGCTGAGCACATGTGTTACGCAGCGCCGGACGTGCTCAATCATTAAATTGCAGGCCAGGTCCAACCGTGCGGCGACTCGAAACGAGTGGATATGGGGGACCGCTCCTGGCTGTTGCGCCTCTCTGGTGCCGCCTCTGAAACTCGGCCAGCCCCTTCGGCAGCAGACAGGAGCTGTGCAGCCCCGCCGGAGTCAAGGCGCTGGGCCCAGACTGCAGACCGCCCAGGGAGTTTATTGTCATGCGTTCGGCAGCAGGCACGCAGGGCGCTTGATGCAGTGGGACCTGCAGCGAGGTCAATTAGGAATGTTCAATGTTCGTTATTGAAAGTACCTCCTCTGTACACTAACTACTCCTTCCATGATCCATTGATAATGAGTTTGACAAGGATGAGGGAAGTACGGTGTACCCAGGCGCCATCGATTCCCAGCTGGCAGTGAAGGGTACCTTTAGTAATGCGCTGAACAAACCACCATGGCAGGTTTCAACGAGGTCTCTGTCAGCGTTGGGTGGTGGGTAGATCTGGTCGGGCGGCCGGCTATCAAAGTTCCAGAGTGGTCGAGAGGGCACTCTTCAGCGTCAAGTTGGATGCAAGCTCCATCCGCGACCCGAACGCATCCCTTTGCCAAGACTTTAGGTTGCTGCTTCCCCGCCACTTGATAGCGAGCCATCCTGGCCGCACTAGCCCCGCTTCGGCCTGCTGATAGCCCGCCAACAGCAGCTCCCTGTCGCTTGCGGTCAGGCCCAGCGCATTCAGCAGCCTGGAGCCAGCCCGGGAATGCCTCCCTCGTCCCTATCGTATCGTAATCCATCTCCCTCCTTCCATTCTCTCCAACCCCCGACATCCTGCTGTGTGTGCGGACATATGCAAGTGCACGACCCTTCTTGCTTTTATTTTTTATTTTGATCACGTCCTACTCCCTTTTCTTCCTCGTCAACAGCGTCTCAACGAACGGCGGTGCCGTGTTCGGCTTCATCGCCCTGGCTCGCTGCTTTCGTCATTGGCGGCGACTCTCCGCGTGAGCGTGACACACCAAGCACCCTGATCGCCCGCCTCCAACGGACCGGGAGCTGCAGGTCCTTTTCGACAAACGAGCAACGACCAGCGAACACGACACGACAACGTTTCCCAACCACACTCGATCATAGTCCTACGCCCGCGCTGCTGAATTCTGCCGCTGTTCTGTCCACTTTCTAGCATTCGAATCAAGCGGCGCTGCTGCTGCTGCCTGGAGTTGCCATCCGAACCGCCTGCGCGATAACAGCCAAACGCATCGCATCGTTAAGGATCGATCGTCCGTGTTGAATCTAGGCAAGGCTGGGATCAAATTTGGGCTTGGTTTGGGGCTATCTCGGGCGGTCGCGCGAACGCTTGCTGCCCGGCAGCGGCCGCCATCCCACTCGCCGTGCGCATCCCGAGATTGAAGAAGTGGCAAACTACCTCTAGATTGGATTGTTCAGAGTTTTCCAACATGGCCATCTCCAGCCCAGGGATGAATGGCATCGTCATCGGTCTTTTGTCATCCTTTGGATCGGCAATCCTGATCCTCTGCATTTTCCTTGCCTTCTACTTCTTCCGATACACAGCGTCCGGACGCATTTTCCTCGACCGGATCGGCCGGCCCGGCGAGTACGATGACGAGCAGGCATTTGCGCGCGAGGAGGCAGAGGCCCTCGAGATGATGGACGATATGCAAAAGACCGAGTATCTCAGGGCCAAGGGTGAGTTTGCTTGTTGCGCGGCTCTCTACATTACCACGGCTACTGACCCGTGCTGGACAGCTTTCATCGCTGCGAATCCTCCCGAGTCCGTCCAGACCGACATCTCGCTATCACAGTATCTCGCCATCCAAGAAAAGGGCGTGGCCGCATGGGAGTTTGAGCCAGAGCTGGAGATCGCAAACTGCTTCGTAGAAGCCCGCACCGAGATTGAGTTCTTCGACTCTGAGTGTACCGTCATGTGCAACCTGCCGGTTCCGAAACAGAATGACGTTTACTACTGGGAGGTAAAAGTTTACGAGAAACCCGACAGCACCCTTCTAAGCATAGGCATGGCCACGAAGCCGTACCCGCTCTTCAGGTTACCAGGTAGGACGATATGGCCGGAATCCGCTGCTGAGATTTGAAGCCAAGGCTAACAAACGGCAGGCTTCCACAAGCTGTCGGCTGCATATATCTCCAACGGCACCCGTCGCTACAACCAGCCCTTCTCAGCCACCCCGTACGGCCCGCAAATAGTGCAAGGGGACGTTATCGGCGTTGGCTACCGGCCGCGGACGGGCACAGTATTCTTCACACGGAACGGCAAGAAGCTGGAGGATGTAGTCCATGGGCTGAAGTCGCCCAACTTCTTCCCTGCCATCGGGGCGAACGGTCCATGTATCGTCCACGTCAACTTGGGCCAAGCCGGCTATGTCTATCTCGAAGCCAACGTGAAGAAGTGGGGGCTCGCTCCCATGACCGGCTCCCTCGCGCCACCGCCTCCTTATGGCGTGGAGACGGACACCGTGCTCCTCGCAACGGGGTCGAAGGACGGCTTCACGAGCACGCAAAGCCGTGGGCACCAGTACAGCCACTCTGCGCAGCTCTACACACCGGGCCCTAACGCTCCAGACTCCGGTCATACCCGCACAAGATCGGGTAATTTCCGCGTGCTGCCGCCCACCAGCCCCGGCCCAATTCGCAGCCCGACCGACATTTCGCTCGCCCACCTGGTACCCACCGACGACAGCGGGGAACCCAGCAGCAGCACCGTGGCCCTCGTCCCGTCTGGCCCAGATTACCACCCCCACCACCACCACAACCACCATGACCACCACCCCGCCGCCGCCGGGCTGGGCCTCCCCGACGCCGACAGCCGCCCGCCGCCCGAGTACACCAGCCCGGAGCACTCGGACGCCGACGAGTCGGACGACAACAGCCGCCGGACCAGCTCCGACAGCGAGAACGCGCCGCTGATCCGCCTGACCCGCAACCGCGGCGCCTCGCTCGCCACCGTGCGCGCCGCCGGTAGTAGGTCCACGCCGCCGCATCTGGCTGCGCCGTCGGCCGCCCTGCGGCGCTCGTCCCCGCCCAGCCCGCCCATCCCGACCTACCAGGACGCTATACGTCAGGGCGCCGGGCGTGAGAGGAGCCATAGTGCGAGGTCGGCGCGGGAGGGGAGGAGAGGGGCGAGGTGATGGCGTTTTGGGGTGTTTGGGGCTGGTGACCAGCCCCGGACGGGCGTGGTTGCGAGTAAGGTTGGCGAATGGGGTGGGGCGTTGGGCTCTTTTTCCTTCTCAGCCAGCCAACCCCCCCCCCCCCCCCCCCCCGCGGGGGGGGGGGGGGGGGGGTTTGGGGCGGGGGCCCCGCCCCGGCGGGGGGGGGGTGGGCGGTCGGTTGGGGCATGGGGGGGGGGGTTGGGGCCTTTTTCCTTGTCCGCCAGCCAACCCCCCCCCCCCCCCCCCCCCTCTCTCTCTATCTGTTTTCCTTTGCAAGCGGTCTAAAATGGAATCATTTATACCCCCTGGATGTGGTTGGTTTTGTGTCTTAACTTGGTGACGGTGGTTGGCTGATCGGTTTGCGTGGGTGGGTTGTTTTGCTGGACCGGCACGGAAGGTGGGAAGGCAAAGGGACAGGGGGGGGTAACGGAGTTCTGATGAGTGCGATAATTGACCTGAGGGGGAGGTTATGGAATGGACACATTGTTGAGATTAGGGGTCAGAGGACCAAAAACCACCGCTCATGTCACAGTGTCCTGTGTCACTGCCTAGCTTCGCTTTTATTATGTCAGGACGTGAGGTTGCGGGGCGGTGTGTCTAGTAACCTAGAATGGAGTTGCCTGGTTGCGGATTATTTGGGAAGGGGGTAGCAGCGGCGCATGGTGTTTCAATGCTTCGGTTTGGTGGGAGGTGGGAGGCTTGCTGAAGCGCTTGATGTCAATATCATAGGGACGCTACCTCAAGCAATAGAATGGGAAGTACCCTGGCTATACCTCAACAACATGTTGGATACCGATGCACTTACGGATAGGGTTGTTAATCCGTCTGCAGGTTTGTGTGAATCATGAATCAAGTGCCTCGAAAAAGCGAGCGTCTTACAGAGTGATATGCGACCATGGGGTCGCCTCAGCCTCTTCTCTTCCACGGAATAACGATGAACACTGGGTAGGGGAGTCTCAGCTTTGCAGGTTGTAAGATTGTCTCAGGTCTCAGCTTATCCAGCTTCCTTGTCACGACACCAAGGTGTGACAACAGAAAGAAAATGAAGTGGGGGTTGGGTTGGAGGCCGTGAATGTATGTGAAAGCGGGATGAAGAAGCTGGTGTCGCGCCGGCGTAAGCAGAGATAACATCGAACATGTCTAGTCCCGGGCCTGGTCCGCTCACTTCTTCATTAGTGGTTCTCAAAACTGCATGGTAGCCTAGAGCAAGACAGACAGAACAGGAAAACGCACCCCTAGGCTCTGCCTGGGAGTGACAGCTAAAGAGTGTCATCGTCTCATCAGCTTTGTTGCGTGGTTTTGTCTCATATCAGACATGACTACCTGTAAATGTAGGCATTTGTACGGGGAGGACACTGGTCCAGCCTCCCTACGTGACCGCTCGTCTCTATCTATTTTTCATGGTACCTACATGTCAAAAGGACTCTCTAAGCCAGATACTGTGGTTGATCCGGGAAAGGTACAGCGCTATACAAGCTACCGTCGTCGTCTCGGGGCCCCGCCTTCGTTCAAGCTACCTGCACACCGCAAGAGGCTGGCTGGGGGAAGAAGTGGACAGATGACCGAAGAGAAGTGTCTCAATGCCTTGGTTCCCTTCAAATCGGTACCTGTAGAAGCAGTCTTGAGCGCACCGATAGCACCACTTAATCTTAACACTACCGTTGCCCCGGCTGAGAGAGTGAAAGAGCTTTGAAGCTCATTGAGACAGGATCAAGACGTGCTTGTAGCTTTCAAGCCGGACGGAACGAGACTGTGATTCGGCTCTGGGCGTTTGATCAAACAGGAGCTACCACGGGGGATTCGACCAGACAAGCAGCTGGGCTGCTCCAGAGGAGGAGATATGGCAGACTGCGGCAAGCATAACAAGCTCGGGAAGCAAACCACAAGGTGCTAAGTCTTGACGGAACCACGCTGCCATGGATGGCAATGCAAACCGGTAAGGGAATGTTATGTTAAACTGCGAGCAGATGATCAGGTTCGGAGAAGGCATTAATAAGTAAACGCAACGGTTTCGTATATGTACCGCTACACTAATCGGATATGTGTATCCAGCCAGACATGTCCATCCGGCAGCGCCAGGAACATGTCTCCATCTCGTACAATTAGTATTAAACCACTCCGCCCAAGGGCCGTCGCTGCGGACTCCGTCGGGGGACCATTACTTTCCTCCTTCCCAAAACCTAAAACAGGGGCGACGCGATGTGCAAACAACGCAATACAGTAAAATCAGGTACAGAAGCCACATGAACGCCGCCCAATGCAACCTGGAGAACACCGATTCCATCGAGATCCGACAGCCAGCCGTGTGCTTTTCCCTCCCTCCACAGACAGGGCAAGAGAGAAATGGCCGGACATCCCGTCAACGGCCTTGCCAAACAGATCGCAGAAATACAAACCAATCCTCCAAGAAAATACAACCATCCAAAAAGCCTAACCAAAAACAACAGTCGCTATGCAGTTGGGTATCGTGTGATCATCCGAAGCTGAGTCCCGTAAGGAGCGAAGTTCTATGCCGATGATGAAATGTCTCTCATCAAGAGATGCAGGTGTCGTAAAAAAAAAGGAGTGTCTATCCAGTTGGGGTATAATATCCGTCCGTCCGTGCGCAAAGATGCAAAAAGGAAAGTCTATAGTTTGATGCGAGTTGGACCAGCCGGGTTGTAATCGACAGAAAGGAGCGTCGTCAGTGGGTATCGTAAGGAGCGTCGTTGCAAAACATTGCGGTATTCGATATGTGTGAGATCGTTGCAGGCGTTGGAAGGAGTGTAACACGCATCATGATGTCGTGGGAGTGCCGCTGTGTCTCTTCAAATCGGTCGGTGGGTGTTGATCGCCCGGAAGGAGTGTGGTGTACAATTGCGTCTGTGTTGTGGTATAGCGAAAGGACCAAGCAATTCGGGTGCTTGGCAAAAAAGACAGGAAAACGGTCGTAACATTCGTAGCCAGAGAGGACAGGGGTGAGAAGGTGGGCAGTGCCGCTACTCGGTCTTCCCCTTGCCTGGGTCCTGCGGGCTGGGCGGCGCAGAGAGCACACCAGCGGAAAGCAAGCTGCTCTCGTCCTGAGGTGCCAGGGAAGCGAGGTGAGAGCTCGGCGACTCGGGAACCGGGAGCAGGGTCTGTGCAGGACTCAAGAAGGGCGAAGGCGCAAAGGCCGAGTGTTGGGTTTGAATCCAGGAGCCAAGATCCTCAGGAGGCGGATAGTCCGGGCTGGTGCTGAGATAGGAGCGCCTGGTCGCCATGGTTAACCTTGATTGCCCTTGCGCAAAGGCGGGTAGCAGGCCTTGGTGCAACCTGGATCAGGTCCACACGGTCTGGATTGGAGGAACGAACCCGACGCCATAAGTGTTGGCACCGCCCAGCATAGGAGAGGTGGCCGTGTACCCGACGCCGTACGACACCGTGTCCTCAGCATCGCTGTAGACAATCGGGGAAGCATCGCCAAAGTCGCCGTAGGTGCTCGAGGCAGGGCTGTAACCGCCATACGACGGGCTAGGGATGTTCAAGTAGTGCGGGTTGACGTAGGGCGACGAAAGCTGGAGCGGGCTGACAGCGCTGCTCGGGCCAGACTCAGCGATGACGGACAGATCCTCGGTGCTGTAGCTGAAGGCCACGTTGTCACCGTAGGGCAGGTACTCGGACGACAGGTTGGCCGACATCATCAGCGGCGAGCCCTCGTTCATGTAGAAGTTGGGCGTTTCGAACTGAGGAAACGAGGGCGTGCGAACGGGTTGGACCCATCCCATCCGCGAGCGGAACTCGTTGACAGTCTCGATGGGGAACTCCATCAGATTGAGCGGGGTCTGGAGGTCGCCTTCGAGGTGGCCCGAGTTGCGGATGGCATAGAGGCGGCGGGCAATCTCCTCGACCGGGCCAATGGTCATGCTCCCAAAGTAGGCAGCGCCAATCTCGGGGAAGAGGCGTTCCATCAGCAGAGCGGCGGTGTAATAGTGGGCAATCACCACCAAAGCGCTAGGCGATGCACCGTTCCGCTGCAAGTACATGACAGGCAGCCAGAAGAGCCAGGTGCGCAGTGGTTTCAAGCGGTCAAACTGCTGGGCCACCGACAGCGACGAGGTGACCTTGCGGGAGCCCTTCAGGAAGGTGATCAGCTGGGCAACGGGCTTGGTGTCTTCGCGGTTCTTCTTGAGGAAGGCTTCGAGCTTCTGGAGCTGCTGCAGAGCGCGCTGGAAGGCCTCCAGGTCATCCTCGCGCGGCGTCCTGGGCTGATGATCCGGGGTCGGCGAAGGCGGAGCAGTCGGGAAAGTGCTGCTCTCGGCGATGAAGTCGCCAAACTGCGACTCGTGCTTCCAGGGATCCATGGCCTCAATGACCTGATGCCCAATGGGTTAGTGTGGGTTCCCGAGCTTCAGCTGCAATTCATTTGGACTTACTGAGGAGGTGCCCTGCATGAGTTGGGTCCAGCTCCGCCTGCGCGCAAAGAGTTAGACGCCCCTGTCAAGTGTAACGCGGGTGGGTGCCGATTATTGCTTACCAATCTGTGGCTTGCCACGAGAGCACCAGAGAGGCAGCGAGAATGGCGTCAGAAGTTTCACGAGAGAAGGCACCGATGGCTTCCTGAAGGCCCTTGAGGGCGACACCACGATGCTCGTAGGCCATGTTGCCGACGGCCGGGCAGCCGGTCAGGTACGCGAGATGCATGGCGGAGAATGCCAGCAGAGAGTGCAAGACATAGCGGTGGGTCGCGCCGATCTTGATGATTCTAGAATGGGAGAGAGCGCAAGTCAGTACGACAGCCACAAGTCCGCGTGTCTCAGGGTAAACGGAGCCTTACGTCGGGATCTGCCGGGTCCAGAGGGTGAAGTCATTGGCGTCGAGCTCCTGCATCTGGTGGCTGATGGATGCAACGTGATGAATCAACCTCAGGTCCTCGACCGTCAGAGACTCGGGCGCGGGAGCCGGGTAGAGGCCCAGACTGGGGAACGGGAACATTCCGGTGCGGCGCCACTGGTCGATGGTAGCTTCGATCTCGGGAGTCCACATGAGATCGGGCTTGTCAGGCGAGCCGGCCCTGTCCTCCTGGACGGGCACATCGTTGTACGGGCAGCGGATCTTGTGCTTGGTGCAGTTGCGGCTAGAGGAAGGTCAGAGATCGGCGCGCAATCAGAGCGAGGAGGATTCAGAGCCAGGTTATATAGGCATACATACCATTGGGGGAAGTTCTCGTCACACCTGATATGGCGGCGCTTGCTGAAGCGAATTGTTAGATCATCCAGAAGCTCTAAGTTTTGTTTTTCAGGGCTGGCATTCGTGGTGAGACCTACCAGGTGTCGCACCCCTTGCGAGACTTGGTGTGGCTAGAGAATTGTCAGTGACGATCGAGGTAAAAGAAGGAGCTGGATCAGGTCTCGACTCACCTCCGACGGGGAGGACCACCACCGGGACCAGCCATTATTACGAATAGGTAGAGTTATAAGAATTAGCGAGAGAACTGGAGCGGTTGTCAGCACCCCAACGACAGCAATCAGGCAGCCTTCAGGCACGGGGCGGTCTCACGTGAAGTAGACACACGACGAGCCCTGACGGGGTCGGCGAAGTAGCGAACGTGAGGGAGTTGCGGCGGGGCGCAGGCGAGCGAAAGTCGTGATCAGGCTGACGCTTGGCTGAAGCTGCCGGATGCGAGAGCAGGAGATCCGGGCCGAGGGTGTAGGCCGAGGCTTGAGAGTGGTGGGACGGTCCGAGGTATGGCTCCGGTTCGGGGACGCAAACACAAGGCCGAACCCAACTCTTCCTTTCCGACGCTCTTCTTGGCTTCCTTTCCTTTCCTTGCCCCTGCCCGAACAGTAGCGATCGTGGAATACTTCCTGCGTTCGAGAGAGACACACAAAAACGAGAGCGAGAGTGTGGTTGGTTGGACAGCGAGTGAGAGCTAGACAGGGTGTTGATCGCAGGAGCTATGAGCTCATCAGTTGGCTGTTGAGGTTGCTTGAGTGAGGGACCGGCGATGCTGTGATATAACAGTGGCTTTTCTTGTCGCGCGGTGGTGAGTTTTGGCGGGTTTTCGTTTCGGGTCTCTCCAAACAACAAAGAAAACAAAAATAAGAAACAAGCGAATGACAGGAGTCAACGAGGACTTCCTAGGGGTGGGTTGCTTAAAGCGAACGTGAGTGGGTTGAGGTACAGCGACGGGGCTGGTCAGCGGTGATGATGTATCTGGGAGACCAAGAGGAGGAGGGGATAGGGCCGTTGGGGGAGCTGCACAAGTTAAATAAACTGAGGTGGACGAGTGCTGCGGGATGCACTCGGGCGCGCCAGACGGGGACCCTGGGCCCTGTGCACGCAGGCAACACAGCGCAATCGACCCCATTCGGGAAAGCACTGAGCGGGCGGGCCAAGACCTGCCCTTGTTGACACACCACTGACCATGCGCTGGAGCCCCACTGCGAGGGTTCCATCTTCCCAGGGTTTCCAAACCATCTCAGCCCATTCCCCAACGGGCTAATGCACCCGTCGCACCAATCACAGGGGAAAGCGCGAGGCCCGAACAGGCGGACGCAGCCTACGAATACTGCAGCAGCGATCAGAAACTGCCTACGGGTACAGATTACAAACTGCACTTGGGTCGGTTTACGCTATCCAGCGCCTTGACGACTGCTGCTTTCGTCACGCTGATGATGTCGGCAGGTCAAGCAACAGCGACGAGCCCGTGGTGCCACTGGTTGGGCGCTGGCACGACGGTAAGCCGCCAAGGCAGGCTTAGATGCCGACGCCGGCCGGAGGATAAAGACGAACAGATGCAAGTGGCACAGTAACAACGGGATCCAGCGAGGCAGAGTGGGAGCGGGAACGACAATGGAAGCTCTGGATGTAGCGCCTCCATACTGTGCCGTGACCGTCGCAGTACACAGCGCGATTGGGGAGCCAGTCAGCGGGCATGCCGTTCACCTGGGCCCTGCAGAATCTGTCCTCCAACGACGCGCTGTGGAAGCCTCTCCTCACCAGCCGACGTTCCATACTTCGGTGCGCTGGTTTCATGAGGGCGCCGTTTCGCGGTCAGCGCGGAAAACAGCCAGTAGCAAGCAAGCTCACCGTGGCAACACTGCGCGTCGCTGCCCCCGAAAGCCTTGTGCAATAATATGCTCGGCCTGCTGCGTCGTGCAGCCTGCCTCATGCGTGGCGCGCATACATGATGCCGTCGTAGAGTCGAGGAAGGCGAGCTGGGTATGGCACGGTGCTGGCCATGGCAGTCAACGGGCAGATGCTACGTTAACCTGAAGTGGAGGACGACAGGACCAAGCCAGGCAGGGGTCTTGGCAACCGAGCGTTCAGTTAGCGCGTCCAGCACTACCAAGCGGATGACTAAGGACACAACAAGCAGCCACGTTAGCAACCTATGACGCTTCGCTTACCGACCACAGATCCCCATACACAGTGAACCTTCACACACACAACATCCACTCGTCCAGTCCACCCGCCGACGAAAATATGCCGAGTCGCTGCTTCTTGGCCGAGCCCGACAGGGCGGAGACGGTGAATTACCACCACCACGGCCCTGTCTGGTTGAAGCGGCAAGAGGCCCGGCGACAGGACGGGCGAAGCTGGAGCATGCTAGCCGGTCCTGGTCTAGCTCGTTGAGGCGGAGCAGACCACACACAATGCTCGCTCGCCTGGGACTTCTGTGATCGGTTTGGGCTGCTGCTGCTACAAGACATCCCATCCCATCCCATCCGATCCCCACGTGGATCGGCTATCTCCCAGCACCCAACAACACCTGACAGTTGACCATCCGCCTTGTTGTGGGCGACTGGCTCTCCGGCCGTGACCAGATCCATCAGCCGCACCGCTGCTAGCGTCTTCGTCCGACCTGCATCCCGTCACCGTTGCTTTTGCCTGTCAGTTCCTTCAGTCTTCCGCTTCTGCCGTCGCCGTGCACAGACACATCATCAGTCCTAGTGTACATAGTGGCTTCCTGTTGCCGGTGCGGGGTTTGAGTGCCCAGAGACGACGGGACCACTCTCCAACCGGCGGCAGACAATCGCCCGCCAATGGGAGCCGCGGCTGTCGCATGTCCATGCAGGCAGCACAAGGTCACTGCACGGCATACCGCTTTTGCCAAGACAGGGAGGTAGTTAAGGTAGCTACTTGTACAGCCTAAGCACATATCTTTGTTGTTTTGAGCCGGGGGCGCTCGGCCGTGGCTACTCCGAGGCCGGGATGCGGTGCGCGGGTTGGGGCAGTTACCTCATCAACAAAGCGCTTGCTCGGCTCCTCGGCGAATGGCCGGCGCTTTGACACGACAAGGCCATCACACACCCACACTGCCACCGCCCGGCGCCCGGGCTGGGCACCTGGGATGGTTGCTTCCCCGGCTTGGCCTTGGCGATTATGTCATTGTTGGAGAGGGCTCACAAAGGAGAGCCGTGGAATTTGTGAAGCTTCACTACACTAATTGACGGGCAGAAAGAGTCCTCCTTGGCCAAGCCCGTTTCCACCTCGGCTGACACAGCACCGGCCGTGGGTGGTGGACTGTGGACTGGTGGAGCTGGCCCACGGCGAACATCTCAAAATCTCAACAGTCAGGGTACCCTTCAGTGCGGAGCCGAGCTTCGCCCCGGCCCGAAAGGTGTGCCGCGAGCAGACAGATGGACTCTCCCAACCGGCACTGGCAATGCTCAAACAGCCAGCCTGCACGTCAACAGCGGTCTGCGGCAAATCGACGGTTCTGACGGACTCGGCGCGTGAAAAGCCACGACGAACGACTGCTCCCCGCAAGTTGATGCTACACAGAACTTAGCCCTAAACGGGGATCCGCGCTTGTGTTTCTGCAAGATGCTGAACCCCGGTTCAGACCCTTGCGTGGATCGGGGGTTTTCTGGCGGATCCACGCGCTGATTGGCCGATGCAACCGTTTTTCTCGTGTCCATTTTTGGCTTCCCGCCTGCCCGTCTCAAGCCCCTGCTCGCTCTGCACGTGCAGTTGCATCACCCCCTCACTTTCCCCAAATTCACTGATGAACTGCGAAAAGGAAAGACGTCGACTGCGCTGCCTGTGCTGCCCCGCCAGGCCCCTCTCACCGGCCACAACTGCGTAGTGTACTGCGGTGCGCTGCCAGCTACAGGAGTGCTAGGACCAATGATGTCGGGCTCCAACCCCATTGATCGCAGCCTCAACTCGCTACTTATCTGATCAGCCTGTCTTTCGGTCTACATAGCGTGCCAGGCCCCGTCAGCAGAAACAAGGGCAGGGCGTCCAGCGCCCTCCACTTCCGGCCGATGAGATGGCACCGAGTCCTCACCGCTCTCCGGCTTCCGAGTGCCTTCCATCGGTCCTTCCATCCCTCCTTCGATGGGCCAGTGCACCACGAATTCCTTCGCCCGCTGTGCCGCTGGGACGCGGCCAGTCACCTACCAACTACGTACATAGTTTAAAGTTGATATGCATGGGGACCGGGAATACGGGAGTGAGATGAGAACCCGCGCGTGCTGCTTGCCCACAGCACAGGGTATGCCGTCCTTCGCAACTGCGCATTGTCATGGATTTGGTACCAAGTACACTTCCATCTCATCAGTGGCATTGATGAAGCGATGCCCACACAAAGGAGAGCTGACAGGCGACCGACCGGCATGTCCTTCCCGGGCCTAGCTTGTTTCTATTCTTGAAGTTAGCCTCGCTCGGCTCTCTTGGGTAGCGGATGCCCCACTCTGACGTCGCCTGCCGCTGGTGGCCGAGGAACACTTTCACAGATTAGAGGAAAAAAGAGAGCGAAAAATGCGGGTCCCAGCTCACCCAGCAACGGCTCCATGTGTCCAAATTAACGCGGACACCGAAACACACCATACCAAGAGATTTCAGTCAAAATTACACAGAAATATGAGAGAAAAGTGTTTTATAACTTCATGTTATTACTTATCATTCATCTCTACAGTCCTATTTACTTTCTTTATGATATATTTGACAAATGCTGGTTATTGAAATCCGCTTATTTGCAGTGCATTCGGTTTGGTGTACGCGATTTTTTTTTTGGTTATGGGGGGAACGGCCAATTGGCATTGGGCCACTCACAACATCGTCCTGCGATCTGCGATACAACGTTCCACCTCGGCTGTCTTGTGTCTTGGCCTTCCAGATTCTTCGACCCCGACTCCCTTCCCTTCCCCACGGATGTGCCGATTTGAGGCCCTACTCGGTTCGGAAGCCGTGGGCCGGGAGCCACGACATCGGATCATTCGCTGTTGGCCATGACTACACAAAGCACCAGGCACTACTGTGTACTGTGTAAGCCACGAGCCAAATCGCTCCATTTTTGAGGTGGGACGGAGCACCGCGACGAGGGACAAACATCAAAGCAAGGCCCGACCGACACCTGGGCATTCGAGATAGCACGAGACGTCAAGCTGGTGCCGACTTCCGGGACGCCATACTGCGGTATGTATGTGCAAGCGAAAAATCACACGCTGATCGCGGAGGCTGGCCGGCGCTCCGACCGAGCACAGTCTTTCTCGGCCTGCATGTCGCGTGCATACAAGTACCATATCCGGCCCCGCCCGGTGCTCGGTCGGTGCATGTTAGCGACTTGTGTAGCCTATAGCCGGTCCGATGTCACCTCACTGCCGCGTGAAGTGTGATGCTGCCACTCTCCGCCGTGTAAATCCCGTCAGACTGAAAAGATTGCTGCTGTGTGCCCTGGGACACAACCAACACAGCTGCCACAAAACACTATCCTGTGGCAGGCGGTGAGCGGCCAGTCAGGGGAATGCTGGAGATGATGAGAGCGGGTTTTGCATCAAAACATAACAGAATGACGAACGGACTTTGTTCGTCCAGCAAGGGATAGCAGGTTCGCGTTGCTGAGGTGCAAGTGGGCTCGAACGGAGTTGCTACGGATGTGGAGCTGCATGAGTGGGCTTGTCTCCCTGTACAACTGACAAGCCCGCCACCCACCACTCGGGGCAATCCCCCATCATGCCTGAGTATCCTCCAGAGCTCGAATGCGAAGAGCGGCAAGCAAGTGAACGAATGAACTGAAGCAACGGTAACCCTGAGCATTCGCCGCTGCAAAGAAACTTGGCTCTGCTGACACAGGGGCCCCCACGCTGCCAAAAACCACAGCGTCAACAGCATGAACTAAACTACACACTAGTCCAGCATTCATCGGGATCACACGACGGGCCCTCCTGCCCTGACAAAGTCAAACCGCACCCCGGGTATCGACGCTGACTGGCTCGTCTAAATATAGACGCCTTAATTCGCTTTCCCGAAACGGTTTACTTCACCGTGCACTACGTTTGTGGGACCAAGGCTGGTGGTGAGCAGGGACACGCGGCTGAGAAGCACTGGGTCCTGGTCCTCGCCGTCGTCGAATCGCAGGCCACGAGGCCACGACACGAACCACGGCATTGACGATGTCAGTAGTTGGTGGGCCGATTCCGCCTCGCCGGCGGGTTCACTTCTTCTCCGTTTAACGTTACCCCTTTCCCTGGACCATCTCCCCCTGGCCCTATATGGCATCACACAGCCCACTTTCTTTCTCCGATCTCCCCGCCGCTCGTTATCCAGCCAATGTTGCTGTCGGCGGCCAGGGTGACCTGTCCATTACGGTAGCGTCGTCGTCGCGTGTCTCGAGCCATGACACGAACGGCTGCCCGACGGGAGGCTTGGCAACGACTGAGACCGGGACCCGACGACGACAGGGGCTTCGACATCCCTACTGAGAAACCCATCCGAAAGCTAGCCAGCCAGCCAGCTGGGCGTACCGCAGTATACAAACGGTCATGAGCTGCGTACCTCTGTCATGCCGCTTCCATTCCGGACGGAGACATCGTCATCACAGGTCTGCCTTGCCGTCGATGGTGACCAGTGGTAAGAAAGGGAGGACAATGGATGACGGACACAGCCAGGCTTCACACACGCCCGGTTCCTTCATCGAATCAACTGATCTGCCGCTTCATACCACGCCACGCATGGCTGCAGCGGACGAGTGTTCCTGGCCTTACGTGGGATGGCAGGGAGGCGAAGGAGAACAGAGCGGTCGATACACTGGCGTCTCTCTCTGTCCCTCGCTCATTTCTGTGACACAAGACCCATTTGGACAGAGGCATCAAAGTGACAGGCCAGCCACGCATGTGGGTGCCTGCTTTGCGAGAGGTCGGGAAGGAGAGGAAGGAACGAGTGGGATTTGGCGTTTGTGATATGCGACGCTGTTCTGTGCTCCAAGAGCTGCAGTCTGGATGCGGCAGTTGTCACAGAAGGCGTGCATGCCTTCACCTGGCCGTCGGGCGCTGTCGAGACCAGCAGTGGTGGCCATGCATCGCTCTTTCCTTCTGTCTTGCCCGAGGCGTTGAGAACTCAACGCTGCCTGCCTGTCATGCCTCACGACGACGTGTATCTCGCTGCGAGCCCTCATTCCTTGTGCGTTCCTCGAAAGCTCTGTGGAATCCCCGTGCGTTTGCCCGCTGCTCGTCTTGGTAACCGCGGACCAGACCAGTGATGCAGGCAGGATGAGCAAGAAGGGCAGGGGGAAAGGCGACTCGGCGCACTTTCCTTCTTGAACCTTCCGGCGGCTCGCCGCAGATGTCACTGGCATGGACTCGTGTTAAGGGGGGCACCTAGTAGAGAGAACACATTTGCCATACAAAATTTTCTTCGCACTAACAGACGTCCACACGGAGTACTGGGGCATTTCTTCGCAAAGCGGAAGGGAAGGCACGACCAGATCGGCTCGCAATAGCCTGAAGAACCACCTCATAATCCCGGGGCTGGTGCAGTCGGGTCCTTCTTGCCTTCCCGAACGAGACAGAGAGCCCCGATCTGCGATCGGGCTGTGCCTTGCTGGCGGTGAGTTTGGTGTCCGTTGCTGCATCGGGTAGGTGCGGGGATTGTCTCGGTAACGGGAGCGCCTGTCTTCCAGAAACATGGCGGCCGTTGTATTCAGGTACGCATTGTTGTTTACGTCGGTGGCTTCCATGTTGTTCACTTCGAGGTTGAACCTTGACATGTACGACTTGTTGTCTGCCTCGCTCCGCAGCGTCTGTAGCTGGGACACCTGGGGTCTGTCACATTTGTTCATCCACACTATCCTACCGACTGACTGGAAGTCCACAGGTACTCGGTACACTGAGTTCCCCTGATGAATCTGATTGATCTGCAATCATCGGCATCCCTGAGACGTCAAGGCTCCGCTCTCGCAACCCGGGAAGCCAATCCAGAAAGGCTGGACAGCCCGGAGGATTTCCGCTGCCAGACTTTCCTGTTTGGGCAGGATTACCGCTTTTGGACATGTTGAGGACCACACGATGATCGGAGCCCACTCGCTCGCTCGACTTCTGCTGCGTCATCCGGCTGAAACACAGCAGCCAGGTCAGAACCCAGACGCGGGCGGGTACGCCGGACCGACTGTGCTGTGACAGTGGTATGGGTAACACGGACGGGTGCGGCCCGCGCAGTTCATTGGGCGAAGAGCCCTGGTTACGTCCCAGGCAGGAACACAGCAACGACGGTCGACAGCAAAGCACTGCAGCCGATTAATTATGCGGTGGAAGCCCGGCCGCCCCAGGAAAGAAGCTTTCTCAAACGTTACCTGACCAGGACGGTGCCATGTGCCATGGCAGGCCAGAGGCAGAGAGAGTGGCTGGCTGGCCCCTCAGCGAGTGCGAGTTGAGGTGCGTGGTGCATCATGCAGCATTGCAGCAATTTACCGTCGTCCCACTCGCGACTGTCCCTGCTCGCCCTGCCATGCGGCCCAACTGCAAGTCTTGCAGCGCTGCTGCACAGCCACGGCCGAAAGCAGACACGACACCACGCTCCCACGCTCCCGCGCTTCCCACGCTTCCCACGCGCAAATCCCATCCAGTCATGGCCCTCGTCACCGGAGTACTCGGCCAGGGGCAACGCGTGTCCTCGTCCCCTTCGCCGCCGAGGTCTTGCCGCTGACAGGCGGTGCCGTCAATGCCGTGAACGGCGTTTTGTAGCGAGGCGCAGCCCTAACGTTAGCCACCGAATTGCATGCCACCCATCTTCTCGCTGACTTATCGCGTCGTCGAGGCGGCAGGTAAGCGATAGGGCTGATGAGGCTTGCTCAGGCATGTTACCGTTCCCCTGAATCGAGTTGCCTGTTCTTCCTAGTATCCTATGTAGTGTAGATGCCGACAGTGTCAGTTGCGCGCCACCAGCTTGCCCTTACTCAATGCCGGTGATGCCGAGGGGTCAAACGTGGTTCCCCCTATTCTTTACTGCAGCAGTGACGGGTCGGAAGCCGGATAGCCATCGTAGTCAAACTGTTCGCTGGAAACCCTGCTATGGCGCCAGCATGCTTGGGCGAGTCTGGCTCAGTCTGTTGTGGTGAAAGCAGCCTCCACCAGAACATCCCCTAAGGATGGTCCAGCCATTGTGGCAGGGAGCAGCACTGTTGAACATGACACTGCACGGAGCAAGCGGAAAGAACTCGCGTACCAAGCGGAAGTAAACATATGTTTTGACGCCTTAACCTCCAAACAGTGACACAATGCAGCTACCTACTGGCTATCTAATGACCTATCTAAGTGCAAATGCAGTACAGCACGCGCCTGGCTATCTAACTACGTGATGATCCCGCCCATATTCCGACCTCCCTATGTACCGTACCCGACTCCATTCCAACTTGTTGCCGTCAACACTTCCGGCAAAATGTCTCATCGCAAACCAGCAAGCACGGCAGCATCCACCATCACCTGATGATACCACGAATGCCCCAAATCCCGTATCTACATACTGCACCATCCATTGGGCTTGACCTTGATTCCACCATGTTCGCTTTCCGCTCTCGAAGGCTTACTCGCTCCCAGCCATTCCTAGCCGTCGTCCAGCAAGCCAGACAACGATACTGCTCCTCGAAAAGTCGAGTCGATGCTCCCCGCCCATGCCCGCTTTGTCAGCCAGGAATGCCTCACGCGCAAGAGAGAGGGTGATCACTCCAGGCCAGCCAGACCAGCTTCACATCGCGATCCACTGCGTCTCGGTCCCTAAGTCCCAGCCTACCCATCTCCTACTGCTTCCCTTCTCCTCTGCGGCTGCGTCCCTCCGGGTCAGGAGCAAACCCAAATGAAGCACAGCAAGCCCCAAAGAAATCGGGCGTGGAGGAAGGCTCGCGGAGTAAACAAAGCCCAGCCCAGCCCAGCGCACCAGACCACACAATACCACAGGTTGAAAGCACAACATAGCTGAGCCAGAGCAAAGCAGTGTGTTGCCAACGGTCACTGCCCTCTCAAACCCTCCGTCGCCACATAACCCCTCCCGTTCTGGTCGTTCCAACCAAACAGCCACAGACAAACCCCTTTTGCATAGCAATGAAATCAAACGAACGCAAGAAGAAGCGAGCAAACAAATGAATGAACGAGTGGATGTAGGTGAACCGTCGTAACAAACACAGGGGTATATTCTCATGTTTCTTTTTTCCTCCCCTTTCCCCTCTTTCCTTCCCATCAACCTACCCCTCCCCCCCCCCCCAACGTATCTCCCACAAATCTCCAGAGAAAAGGACGGATTCTATCTACTAACATAACCGGCTGCATGGCCGCACGTGTTGCTTGCATGGAAATCCCCTAGGGCCCCAAATCGTGGGTGCAAGATCCGTAGTGCCGTGAGAGCCAACATCGCGTACGTATGTATCTTGTCACGCACTGCGTAAGTAGACTAACGGAAATGGCAACACTGACAACGGGACCTTGCTCGTCGCTTGCCCCCTTTTAAGAGCATGCGCAAGATCAAGGGCTTCATAAGGCATAGGTGGCCTTCAGGGCCTGCTGGTCCTGGGGCTGGAGCTGCGCAACGAAGTCGTTGAACTGGGGAATCAGTTGGCGGTAAATGTTAAGGACCTGGCGTAGTCACCGTCAGAAAGAAATCCACACAAACAGAGAGAATGCTGGACAGATAAACGGAAAGGAACTCACATTCTGCAGAACGTCATGCAGCTCCCGCTTGATGGGGTTCTGCAGCTTCAAATCACGGTATCTCGCAATCGACGTGAAGAAGCGCAGGAGGTCCTTCTCAATCGCCTGCGGGTTCTGCGCCACCACCATGCTGAACCCCTTGAACGCCGTCGCCTTCTCCTCGGACGGGTCGATGTCGTCCATGGCGCGCAGAAACTCCTCGGAGAACTTGGGCAGGTGCGGGGCGAGGATGTCGTGGTTATCGAGGCCCAGCCTGCCCAGCGCAATGGCCGCGTTCTCGTTGACGCCCGGCGGCACGCCCGGGTTGGAGATAATCTCGAGGCAGCGCTGGAGCAGTTCGGGCACAAACGGCGCCATGCCCTTCTTGTACTGCACGGCGATCTCGCCGGCGCTCCAGCAGGCATTGTTGACGACGCTGAAGCTGCTGTCGATCTCCTCGTCAAGGATGTTCTCGAGGTCCAATCGCTTGAGCAGGATGGGCATGATGGAGGGCAGGAACGGCGTCAGTTGCTCAAACACAAACTTGGAGCAGTCGCCGAGCAGCGCGTAGGCCGACTGCTGCACCTCGTCGGCCGGGTCCTCCATGCAGAAGCTCAAGAGCTCGAAGAAGGCCGGCTGGCTGCTCGCCACCAGCTTGTTCGCTTTCGCGTTGTCAAGGCACTGAATGATGGCACTCAAAAGATCCAGGCTGGTGACTAGGAAGTCCTTGTCCGGTTGATCAAAGTCGGGGTTGTTGTTGGCAGCCAGGGTTTGCTCGAGGTTCTGATGAATGATGTTGACGCAGCGCCCAAATATGGCCTCAGCGTACGGGGTGAAGGCGTCCCCGAGGGCGATGGCAACGTACGAGAGACATTCCAGAAGCGGAAACAACTCTCGCGACTGGTCAGGCACCTTTTGCCACCGTTCGATAAGCGCGGGCATGAGCTGCCCGCAGAGCTCGGGTCGTGCCAGCACAGGGCCAATGTGCTCGGCCAGCGTCTGAACACAGTCGTAGAGAATCCACCTGTTCTTGTCCTTGTACTTGTTGAAGCACAGGACATACTGCTGGATGATGGGGCCGCAAAAGGGCTCGAGATGCTTCCCGGCCTTTTCCTCCAGGTTTGCCATGGCCGACGCGCCAGCCTCCTGCACCTTCTTGTTCTTGTCGACCATTTTCCTCAGAATGCCGTCCATGAGTGGCACGAAGTAGGTCTGTCTTTGCGCGGGCTCGCGCAGGTTGGCAGCCCAAGCCGAGTACCGGCCGAGCGTCCAGCAAGTTATTGTTCGGACAACCGGCTCCGGGTCCTCGAGAAGGCTGATGAGATACGGCACGAGTTCCGGGAGGTGAGGGATCACCACGTCCATACAGCCCTCAGCCACAGCGCCAAGCGCGAGCACGGCAGCCTCCCGATACGGCCAATCTTGATGCTTCAGATTCGTCTGCAGGTAAGGCAGTATGGAGTTGAAGACCGGACCGCCAAAGTCTGTGGCGAAAACGTCGAGGGCCGCTGCCGAGCACTTGCGGAGGGTCCACTTTTCGTCGGGGTTCTCGTCGCCTCCTTCCTCCAGTTCGTCGATCTCGCCCTCTTCCAGGTCGTCGTCGTCCATGCTTGCCAGCTTCTCAAACGCGTTTCCGTTCTGGCCTGCCTCTCCCGATCCCTCGGCGCTGGCGCCGCCACGCTTGAGGTTCTTCTTGGCAAACTGCGGCTTGATGTCCTGTTCCCTGTCCTCCTCGTCCTCGTCATCCGACTCGCCGCCGAGCATCGCGATGTCCTCGGGGCTGTAGACCATGCACTGCAGCAGCACGGGGATGATCTTCTGGATGTAGGGCTCCAGGTTGCGCCACAAGTCGTCATGCTCGCCGACCGACAGCCAGAACTCAGCCGCTTCGCACGCGAGATCCTCGTCCTCGCTCTTCTGCTGCGTGATGATGTACTCAACCAGCCCTTCGAGGTGGGGCAGGAGCTTGTCTGGCCGGGTCTCGACAAGGCGGACGAATGCGCGGCAAACCTGGCGCCGGACATCGGCTACGGAGTCCTCGGAGAGGTAGAACAGGTGTTGGAGAAGGGAATCAATGGAATTGAGCATGGCCTGCGATTTCCTGGGCGTGAAGACGTTGATGGCTGTCAGCGCGTGGGTGCGAATCTTGGGCAGCGGGCTCTTGGTCGCCTCGATGAACTTGGGGAGCATGAAGTTGAGCGGCCGCTGGCCGTTGTGTTCTCGCTCCAGCAGCTTGGTGTTGTCTTCGCAGATCTTGGCCATGGCGGCCATGGCGCCCTCCTGGGCCTCGTTCGAGACCTGACCCGACTCGTTGCTCAGTAGCTTCAGCAGATCCTGCAACAGCTCGGGCCAGCTGTACAACCCGCCACGACGAATCATCTCGGTCGCAATATTGCCGGCATAACTGCGGATTTGTGAGTTTGGGTCCTGGATACCCAGCGGGACGGCGAGCTTGATTAGTGCGATGCTCGTCTCGGGAATCTGCTTGTAATTGGACTTGATGTTGTTTTTGAGCATGATGGCGGCCGACGAGCGCACCAGGTGCCAGTCGGTGGACGGCAGAGCCAAGCCCGCGGGCGGCTCGGAACTCGAGAAGATGTAGGCCAGGTAGTTGTTGATGTCTGGGCTCGCTTTCGCCTGCGAGAGCATCTGGGGGCGAGAGGGACTCGGTCAGTCTTCCCCTTCTCTATTCGCGGTCGTGCAAGCTGGATGACGACTCACAATCTCGGCCTGTTTCTGCGCAGCCTTGTTGAAACCGCTCAGCGAGTCCTTGAGACATGAGGACAGAGTCCTCAAGGACTCCTCGTTGGGTTGCCAATCCATGGCGAAAGACCAAAGTCAAGAATCGCGGGGCGGGGCGGGGCAATCGGCGAAGTTCGCGCGCTTCAATTTGGGGTTCGGACTGGGAGGCGCGGCGAGCGCTGACTTTGAGGAAGGATTGGCGTTTCGGATCAAATGGAGCCCCGAAGCAGAAGGTGTCGAGGGTCGCGTAGCGCAGGCCTCTCCGGTGGGTTGCTTTATGGGTTGAGGATTGGTGGTGATGGCATTCTCCAGGCGCTGCGCAGAGTGGGGTGAAACCCGGAGCTGTTAAACTCCTCCCTGGTAATGTGTTAGCCTGTGCGCACTAACTTCATCTCAGTCAAACCCCGCTGCCCAGCAGAAGTGGGAGCGAAGATTAGTAGGTGAGCATAGGAAGCGGGAGACCAGCCACATTACTCGCCGACCATTTGTCATCTGCATCTGCAGGACTTACAGAAGTTGATGTGCCTATTTGGATTCCTCGAGGGCACCGTTGGTGTCAAGTGTCGACCTGGTGCTGGGGGGGTCAGGACGGGATCCAAGCTGGAAAGCCTCAGTGTGCGGGTGGATGTGGGGTGTTTCAAACTCGGTGTTGGCCTCCGCCCACACTTTGCGGCAGGCTGGCAGTGGGCGAGGACCATGTTACACAGTACTATACACATATAACGCTTGTACGGTACCATCGGGGCTGAAGTTAGGTATTTTACCATGATGCACCCAAGCACCTTTATTATACATCTTTATTATTATGCAGCCTCGTTTCTCTTCAAAACAGTGCTATGCTTTTGATTTTTTTTTTCTGTTGACAAAACTAATCATCTGTTTTTCAGATGTTCTTCCGATTACCCTCTATTTATCCTCCAGTCTGGCGGTCTTCTCTTCGTTCGGCGTTATTCTCCGCCACAACCTCACTCTTACATCGGCCTTGATCTGACTTGCCAAGCTTCCAGTGGTAATCACTTTCTTGGTCAGTCCTGGCAGTCAAAAGACGGGTGTTGACTGTTCGGCCGGTACGACCGAAGCCGTTGGCAGACCATCAGCTGAATGAAATGAACCTGCCCTACTGAGCCTGCTTACTCGGGATGGTTGTTTCTCACGCAGGTCAGGCTTTCCGGCAACCTCAGAGCATGCTTAGTGCGATAGCCCCCCATTGGCTCATCATCCAACACTCTCACGATCTTCTTCGGGTTCTATCCCGAATGCATAGAGATTGTCTCCGAAATGGTCTCGAGAACAACTGTGACGGATTTGCACGCTTTGCACTGTGCCACTGACCGTCTCATCGAGCCAATCGTTCCTTTTCACCGGGGGGGGACTGCATCTAGTGACAGAATATCTGTCGGCCCACGTCATTGCCTCTGTACGACCAGAGAAGGGGCTGCTGGACGCATGGAGTTGAATGCTGCCTTGGTGTGGTTGTATCCGCATATGTTTCTTGGTCGCCGCGTTCAACTGCTCAGCAGAGCTGCTGCTGCCGCCGTAATATTTTCAGAGGTTCACCGAGCAAAACGGAGAGCCAACCGAAAGCTAAAGGTATCAATTGAGACAGCATCCCTAGTTCGACTGGCAACGGATTCCGCGCAAGCTACTCCGGACGAACTCCGTCTGAGGGCGCCTGGGAGGACTCGATGACTGGCTGCAACTGAGACAGTGTGACCTCGACGACCTTCTTAAAAGCTTCCATTTCCTCGTCCACCGTGCCACCCAAGCCGGTGCTGGCGAGGCTTATGGAGTTGCCCACGTAAGTCGGCCGCTGCGTTTTCCTCGCCAGCAGTTTGGCCAGCCGTGTGGTGAACTCGAGCGTCGGCTCGACCGTGCAGAGCGGCGTCGAGAGGGGCTGGCTAGGATTGTATCTCTGGGAAATGGTCAGTGGGGGGTGGCCAGCGGCGCGTGGAAGGACACGGGCATACATCTGGCAGCGCATAGACAAACGAACCCAGTGGGGTTGGTGAATTCGATTCCTCAGCGGATGCTGTTGTGAGGAAGAGCACAACCGCCTTGGGTTTTACTGTCAAGTGCAGGTAGATGCGCGTGTCAGGGGACCGTGGCAGGGGAAAAGATAAATGAACCGGCGCCTCCATTGTACGCGGCCTGTGTTGTCGCTGCTGTGTTGTGAATCCGCGAGAGATGGGAGCCTGCTGCAAGTGGTGAGCAGCATTCAACTTTGCGGAGTTCATACAGGGTTCGGGTTGAGTGAGGCATATGGGGCCAGGCGACTGGGAGCGCACCTTCTGCCGCTTCAATGAGTTCAACTGTCTACGTCACGACACGTTCACCTAAGAATGGTGGCATGCCAATGCCTGTAGTCAATTTGTGGCTTATTGTTTGAGACGGGTTCAACTGTTCATAGGATTGAGCTGAGTACCGTGTGTTGTACCTACCTTACTTAGTGTCCGCAAGTCAATATTCTATTCGTACCGCAATCAAACGCATTCTGGTTTGCAGTCAAGAATCCGGCATTACTGTGGATGGCTGGAAAGTCAAGCAAGACTCAGAGTTCAGCCGTCTCATCAAACCACACTCCACCGACAGCGTAAAACTTCAACCTCATTGTTGATCTCCACGATCACGATGCCGCGCCATCAGCCTCTGCGAGAGCGCAGGGGAAGTCTGCTGTAACGGGGTGAAATACATTCCTTTTTTTTGTCAAACTACGAGGGCGGACCAAACGGAGCAGTCGACACTCTCTATCGTGGCTTACACACAGCAGAATTCAGTTGCGAGCTGACGCAGGCATCCGCCCAGGGCTTGGCTCCGCTTGTCAAACCGCTGCCAACCCAAACCACAACACCAAACACCGAGTGGTTCCCCGCGATCCGAAGTCTTACTTGCAGTGCCGCCACGGCAAACCCCGCCAGCTCCGGCACGCACAACAATGGACTCAGACTCGGCGTGGAACGGCATCGAAAACGGCATCGAGGATCCCGAAGAGCTCCAGGTCATTTATCGTACCTTGGACTCTTATCAGTAAGCTTCCTCTCTCAATGCACACAAATCTTGCTCATGTCCCACCGCGACACCTCATCTGGGTACTCTGAAAGACTGACGGCATCACAGACAATATGCCAAGATCGCCCATTTCCAGTGCACGCACGTCCGCAGGCAGGCCTTCTATGCCCTGCCCCAGGCCCACTGGCAGAGGCTCGCCGCCCCTCCCTTCAACTACCTGGACACGTTGAATAGCATAGACGACGCCATCGAGTCCAACGCCGAGCTCGCCCGCATCATCTTTAAGACAGGCCTCGAGATGTTTCACGTGGGGGTCCGGTCCGCGAGCGGCGAGCTGCAGCTGCCCGCGCAGTGGAACGGCTCGGCCAAGCCCAACGACATCGACAAGGCACGCAGCACCATCCGCCAGTTCTACCGCGACTGGTCCGCCCAGGGCGCAAGCGAGAGGGCAGCCTCCTACGGTCCCGTGATGCGCGCCATCGCCGCCGAGCAGGAAGCGAGGGGCCACGGCCACCCGCCTCTCAAGGTCCTCGTCCCCGGAGCGGGTCTCGGCCGGCTTGTCTTTGAGTTGTGCATGAGCGGCTACGAGACGGAGGGAAATGAGATCTCGTATCACCAGCTGCTGGCGTCTTCGTACATACTAAACTGCTGCCCACGTGCCGGGCAACACACCATCTTCCCCTGGATCCATACCTTTTCGAACCATCGCAGCCGCGCCAACCACTTGCGCAGCTACGCCGTGCCGGATATCCACTGCGCCAGCGAGCTTGCGCGGGCAGAACGGGCGAGTGGAGAGAGTGGCGGCTCGATGAGCATGAGCGCGGCCGACTTTCTGTGTCTGTACGCGGAGGAGGAACGAGCCGCCGCCTACGACGTGGTCGCCACCGTCTTCTTCCTCGACACCGCGCCCAATCTGATCCGCTATCTCGAGACCATTTTCCACTGCCTAAAGCCCGGCGGGATTTTGGTCAACATCGGCCCGTTGTTGTGGCACTTTGAGGGCCGCGTGTGGGACCGGGACGAGCACGAGAACGGCGAGGGAGACGCCAGCAACGACACGTCGGGGATAGCGGACCCGGGGAATTTTGAACTGACTGACGATGAGGTCATGGCGCTGGTGGCAGACATTGGATTTGAGGTAGTGTCGCGGGAAATGGGCGTCGATGCGCCGTATATCCTCGATACTCAGTCCATGTTGCAGACGACGTACAAGGCGAGCACATGGGTTGCCCGCAAGCCGGTGACCGCGCCTGCGGTGTAGGCGACAGCCGCCCCAAATTGGAAGTCTAGATAACCGGAGACATAGGCTCCCTCATTGCTCGTAATATCAAGCTAGAGATACAGAGATACACATCTCCGTCAGCCGCGGCGCATCCAGAACCACCGCACCTAGGCCCGCGCATACCTCATCTTGCAGGCTGTCATACTGGCTTACGGTTTCACAACTTGCTAAAAAACAACTCCCCGCGCTTCCACAACGCGCCGCCATCCACCTCTACCGCCGCCCCATTCACATGCGCGCCGGCCCGGCTGGCCAAGTAGACCACCACGCCGGCAATATCCTCGGGCCGCCCCAACCGGCGCATTGGGTTCGCCTGCTCCAGCTTGTCCACTCCACCCGCCATCTCCATCAGGCCGTTGCTCATCTTGCTCGGGAAGAAACCCGGGCAGATGCTATTCACCGTGATGCCGCGCGGCCCCAGCTCCAGCGCCAGGTTGCGCCCCAGGTGAATAACCGCCGCTTTGCTCGCGCTGTACCCATACGTTCCCTGCTTGCCCAACGTACCCACTCCCAACCCCGCCACGCTCGCGGTAATGAGCACCCTGCTCGGATCTTCCACGCTCGCCTTCTTCTCCAGCAGCGGCGCAAACTCGCGGATCAGGTTGAACACGCCGCGGACATTGAGGTCCATGACTTTCGCAAAGGCGCCGTCCGGGTGCGTGTCGAAGGCCTCGCCCCAGGTGGCGCCGGCGTTGGCCAGCAGGATGTCAACGTGGCCGGTGTGCGCGGCGACCTGCGCACGCAGGTCCTGCACGCCCGCGAGCGTGGCGCTGTCGGCGGGCGCGGGGATGGCGCGTGCGCCCGGGCGCAGGTTGGGCAGCGCGTTGAGCGCCTTGCACGCCGCCTCGCAGGCCTGCCGCTTGCGCGACGAAATAAACACGGTGGCGGCGCCGGCTTGGAGGAGGCTGACGTCTGGGTTCAGCAACGGTTGTGACGGGTACACAGTGTTGAATCTAGGGCGGGGGATGGATGAGGACTCACGCTGAGGCGGCGCTCAGGCCCAGGCCGCGCGAGCCGCCTGTCACGACGGCAACTTTGCCCTCGAGGGAGAAGAGCGACGGGAAGTCGTGCAGCTGTGCCTCGGCCATGGCGATGAAGGAACAAGGGCGCGGTGGCTGAACAAGGGGTTCTGAATGAATGGCAAAATCCAGCAAGTTATGAAGAGAATCTCGTGTAGCTCAAATCCTGGGGTTTTGATTGTGAGATAACGTGTCTTTCTTGTCTCAGGTCATGTAGGTAGGAAACTGCGGAAAGGCACAAGACACTGCTGCCGCTGGGGGGGGAAATCGCACCCGAGAGATGCCTCGGCACGGCCGTGGCTACCGAGTCGGGTACTGGCGGCGCGGCCCCACTCTGGCATTCGCTGGTCCCGGAGACCACAGCTCGGGTTTCCCCTTACGAAGTGTAGACCCGCGGCAAAATTCCCAAAGAAATGGCTGGACAAGTCCGTAGATACACTTTGTCTCTTTTCTCAAAGTGCACCTTTACAGTTTCCGCAGGGGTGTTAGAACATGACAGCTTGCCTGCAACATCATCTATCAGTCCATCAGTCGTTTCGGATCGTCTATTCTCTCATGATCTGTTATCATCCCTCGCAAAAAAAACCCTATAGCTCGGCGCAGACCGGCATTCCCAACCAGGACACTGAGACGGTCCATCATGCGCCTCAACCCATGTTCACTCGCCGTGAGCGATGGTGGATGTGAACGCAGTCGGGACGCCGGGGTAGACGCGAGACAGGCTTTCCGGTTGGAAGAAACGCCCAAACACCAGGCCAAATTATACACAGGAACCCAGCACCACACATATTCCAGTCAAAAGGCGAGAGGTGATATCTAGACAGCCTGAACCGGCTGCTGCCCCACAACTTCATCCGGCATCTGCTCCTGCCCCTGCCCCCCCAACGCAGCCGGCTCAGCAGTTTCGGCTGCAGCCTGCTGTTGTGCCGCGGCAGCCGCCTCTGTCGCCGCCGCCGCCGCCGCCGCCGATCTCGCCTCCTCGGCAGCTCTCCTCTCCGCCCGTTCCTGCTCCTCCAGTTGCTGGATATGCCGCTCCGCCACGCCCGGCGCAAAACTCGCCAAAAACAGAATCCCGGCCCGCTCGATCCTCCTGACCTGATCGCGCAGCCAATTGCCATTCTGCGTCCGCCTTTGCGCAACAAGCCTCGCAGCCGCCTGTGCCGGGTCCGGATGATGATCCGCGGTCGCCGGCCCCGCATTCCCGCCGGCCTGCTGGTTCGGCTGGTTATGCTGCCGTTGTTGCTGCGGGCGGTCAGGGTCCGCAAACGGGATCATGCCCTCGAGCTGCTCCCGGACCGGGTGGAACGCCTGGTTGACCATGCCGTTCAGGATCCCCGTGTTGATGGCGATGACGACGAGGAAGGCGAGCGCCAGGGACAGCCAGCGCTCCCACGAGGGGTTCGTGTACGAGAACCACCACGTGAAGGCGGCCAGACGGATGAGCAGCCACACGTGCGGCCAGATGGCTGCGACCAGCGCTCCGGCGCCCGGGTTGCCGGCGTGGTTGACCGCCGGCACCGGCGCGGGTTGCGCCGGGTTCGGCATTGCTGCGTTCGCTGCCGCGGCCGCTACTGGTCGGCGGCGTATGGCATCATTGAGCGGTTGGGGAAGTGGTTGCTGCTGCATCATAGGAGCCGGTGGCTGGTAATGCTGAGTGTGGGGGTTTGGGACATGTAGCGGGCTCTGCCCCTGCCCCTGGGGCATTTGCATGTCAGGTCGATGGGCCTCGGCGGGTAATGAAGGCTGAACTACAGGCCGGTACATGGTGGGGATCCAGTGCAGCGGCCGGGCGGCAGGAGTGGCATACATCTCTGAAGCGCTGTGTATGAGCAGACCCTGGGGTCCGGTAGGTGAAGAAAGGATGTACACTTCGGGTTGGCCGGGAGCCGTCGGTGGAGGCCGGAACGGTTGGCTGGGGGGTATAATGCCGCTTCCACCGCTAAGAGGTCTCCCTGATGAGACGTCAGGGGTAGCCGCGCGGCTGGCATTCCGTGATAGCCCTGGAAAGATCGGAGTCGTCACACCCGGCTGGATGGGTTGGATAGGGGTGTTGAAATTGAAATGAGCAAGCTCAGCCGCCACATTGGCCGGTGGGAGAGCGGTGGTATGCCGGTCCATGGCGTTCATCATGGCACCAAGAGCCCGATTTGCGTCGGGGCTATGGGTCGCATTGTGCAGGTCGGCGGCCGAAAGCGGCCCAGGGGCCCCTGGAGGGCGAGGAGCTGTCCCGGATTGCGGAATGGCTTCGTTCAGCGTGATTCTGAAGCTATAGCGCTGCCCGTCCGGCCCAACCCCTTCGTGTGTGACAGTCCGCAACGACTGTCCGACGGGACTATGCCTCCCTCCCAATGTGTCTGCTGTACTGCCCTGGGCGGTACTCGCTCCATCGTGTTGGGTGTGGTGAGCCATAGCGGCACGGTGTTGGTGTTGTCGAGCCAGTAATTGGCGAAACTCGGCGTCCCGTTGCTGCAGCTGGCTTATACGCTGCTGCAGCTCATGAATTTGGGGCTGGGGTTGGTGGAGATGCGGAAGATGGGCCATTGCTGGGGGCATCCCGATAGGTGCCGAACCAGGTCGGGGCATAGCTGGGCTGGGCACACGGTGCATCCCAGGCTGCGGAGGGTGGCGGGTATGAGCATCGGGGCGTGGTGTGGGATCGCCGGCCGGTGGCGGGTTACCGGCGTCTCTCACGACGAGATGAATTGTTTGTTGCTCGCCGGCTCGAACCTGGCTCTCAGTCAGCCACTGACCCACCTAAAGCCCCGATATTACGACCACAACGACATGAACATACTGCTTCTTCGCCGAGAATTTCCAGCAGCGTATCGGTCTCGCGACCTAAGAGCCGACCCCGGTGAATCAATCTCTGGTGGTCATCCGCCGGCCGCCTCGCGAGTGAATCTCGGATTCTCTCTTTGAGCTGCCGCACTGTCGTAGAGGCCGGAAGATCTGGAAACCTCAGGCTGCCCACGCCGACGGAAGGCGACAGGACCTGGAGGTTGACGGTCATCGGCCCATCTTCCTGGGCAGCCGGCGGCGCGGTACCCGGTCGGTCATCCGCCATCGCGCTGGGTCCGATTCGACGAGAAGGTTCCAACTTCGAAGGAGCGCAATGGTACTGCTCGAGTCTGCACCGAGAGCTAGGTTCTATCGGAGGCAGTGGTACGGTCTTGACGATGTCGGATTCACCTCGTCCATCCGCTGCTGGGCAATCAGGACAG
This sequence comes from Chaetomiaceae sp. R4402, assembly GCA_023628555.1. Lineage (NCBI taxonomy): Eukaryota > Fungi > Ascomycota > Sordariomycetes > Sordariales > Chaetomiaceae > Chaetomiaceae sp. R4402. Next base: position 206,079 of record JAMAKO010000002.1, read on the forward strand.
CATGCCAGGCACCGGCGACATTCGTGACTCTTGAATATGTTCGAACTGGTTATAGCGAAAGAAAGCGGGACAAGTAAATCAACGAGAAGAAGGTGAGTCAAAGTAGGGAGGTTAACGAACGTTGTGTTGATGAGCAAGCTTCCCTGGTTGGGTGTTCAGACTGTAAGCTGCCGTTTTGATCAGCAGCTGCCTGCTACAGAACTTCCACGCTGTCATTCGGAGGATCGCCAAGAGGTAGCGCACGGGTACAGGTACTCAGCCCCACAGCAGTCCCCACGGGCGCAACACAAAAGTCGAGCTGGTGTGCCCCGCAATCCTCAGACCGTCCAGCTTTAAATGTCAAGATTAGCGAAATTGAAAGTTATGCATGTACCCACAACCTCGACTACAAAAGCTGCTCCGTCCCAAGTCGCTGGGCCTGCGGGAAACGCCGTCCCACCACTGGCTGCTGCTCCTCCGTCCGAATGCACGCGTGCGTCATGAGAGCGACGGCTTGAGCTGACTGTGCAGCAAACCTCCCCGCCTTGACCTTCCTGCGTAGAAAATCCACGGCGTTCATTGGCGCCTCCCGAGCGAGTCTCTGCAACTCCTTGCAGACGGGCCAAACGATGCAGGTTCGTTGACCATCACCTCCAGGCACCCATTGCCGTCCACCCTTCCTCTCTCCGACTGTCGTCGTCGACGACGTCGTCCGATAGTTGGCACCAGTTTTGTTAAAGCAAGGACAAAATGGTGTCTCTCCAGATTGGCCCCGTTGCGACCACTGTCGGCCTCGCTCGCTCGACAATCGCCCGCCGCTCGACCTGCCCTCGCTGCTGTAGCCACCCCTTTTCCAGCTACGCCGCTGCGTCTCGCCGAGCGCAGCCGACAGCCCAGCGCGCCCCCGGCCGCCGCCCCTTTTCGCAGCAGTCCCGCCGGCCAGGGGCCTCCTCCAAAGTGCAGGGCTCCAGGATCCGATGGTACCCCATCCCCGTCGGTCTCGGCGTTGGGTTTCTGGGGCTGGTGCAGTTCTACAAGGTCTACACGCGGGAGCAGGAGAAGCAGGCCCAAGATGAGCTCGACCAGCGACCGAAGAAGCGGGCGCGCGTCCGGCCCGAGGGTCCTTGGTACGAAGCACTCCCTCCACCGCCGCTCTGCGTGTGCATCTTCTGCCTGTCTTGGAGCTGCCGAACTGACGGTGCTTAGGCAAGTGCAGATCATGTCAACCCTGCCCCTGAAGGCTATGTCCCGGCTATGGGGTAGGTTCAACGAGTTGACGCTCCCGACATTCCTTCGAATTCCCGGCTTCAAGCTGTACTCGTTCGTTTTCGGTGTCAACCTGAGCGAGGTGGAGGAGACGGACCTGCGCAAGTTTCCGAACCTAGCCGCCTTCTTCTACCGCACTCTAAAGCCTGGGGTGCGGCCGTTGGATGCGAACCCCAACGCTCTCCTCTCGCCAGCCGACGGACGGGTGTTGCAGTTCGGTCAGATTGAGGGCGGTGACATCGAGCAAGTCAAGGGCATGACGTACACCATCGACGCGCTGCTCGGCCAAAGCAGCCCGACGCCGAGCATTTCGAGTCAGACTTCGCTCGACAAGTTACCGAAGCCGAGCCAACACGGCCTAGCAGGCGATGAAGAACTGGTCAAGCGTGACGAGGAATTTGCGCGCGTCAACGGCATTTCGTACACTCTCCCGGACCTGCTCTCGGGCGTAACCAAGAAGCGCAAGGGCAGCCTAGACCAGACAAAGGACGCCTCGGTGACGCCCTCGGCCGCGTCTGTCTCCGAAGTGCGCGCCGAGCTCGCGTTGGGCGAGAAGTCCTGGCTCGACTACCTTACCCCGGGCAGCCGGCACCGGCTGTACTACGCCGTCATCTACCTCGCGCCGGGCGACTACCACCGCTTCCACTCGCCGACCAACTGGGTGGTCGAGCGGCGCCGCCACTTTGCAGGCGAGCTGTACAGCGTGTCACCGTATCTGCAGCGCACGCTGCCGGGCCTGTTCACGCTCAACGAGCGCGTTGTGCTGCTTGGCCGCTGGCGCTGGGGCTTCTTCAGCTACGTGCCCGTTGGTGCCACCAACGTCGGGTCCATCAAGATCAACTTTGACCGCGAGCTGCGCACCAACAGCCTGACAACCGACACCGAGGCGGACAGGGCCGCCGACGAGGCCGCCCGCCGCGGCGAGCCGTACCTGGGCTACGCCGAGGCGACATACGAGAAGGCCAGCGCGGTGCTCCAGGGCCACGCTCTCCGCCGCGGCGAAGAGATGGGCGGTTTCCAGCTCGGCAGCACGATCGTGCTTGTGTTTGAGGCGCCGGTGCCAGAGCACGCCGAAGCCGGGGAGCACACGGGCGGGTGGCAGTGGAATGTGGAAAAGGGCCAGAAGGTCAAGGTCGGGCAGGCTCTGGGCCGTGTTGACGTCTGATTTTAGGGCGTGAAAGAAGATTTGGGATAGACGTGTAATAAAAGGTATCATTGGGTAAGCGGCTGTAATGGCGCGAAGGGAGCAATCAGCTTGTCATCGTGGCTATAATAATATCGGACATGCACCAAATGAGGCCTGCAGCACGGACCAAGCGTTTGCAGTCCAAACGGCTGAGATCATCTTCTAGGTGATGGTCTTTTCGATCGCAGAAAAACTGGCCCGCAGGCAGAACGCTTCCATATATCCAACTCCCTGCAATGCTAAAAAAAACCCCTGCTCTAGTCTTTGCCACCGTCTAAGCGCCAAAAACCTTCAGCTTCTTCTCGAGCGGCTCAAACGTCTTCTCCCTGAGCGCGACATCCTGGCGGCCACCAAAGACCAGCTGCGCCGTGAGCTTCCAGGTCGGCGGCACACCCCACTCCTCGACAACCTTGGCGTCGACAAGCGGGTTGTAGTGTTGCAGGTTGGCACCGAGCCCCTCGGCCTCAAGCATCGTCCAGACGGCGAACTGCAGCATAGCACTGGTGTGGCCGGCCCAAGGTTGGAAGCTGCAGCAAAAAGACATATCGGTCAGCAAACTGCGATCCACAACCATCATGTGTCTAATGTGTGGTGAATCATGACAACTTACCGGTCCGAGTACATGGGGAACTTGGCCTGCAGCTCCTCGACGGCCGTCTGGTCCTCGAAGAACAAGGCGGTGCCATAGCCGCCCTTGAAGCCGGCCATGCGGGTCGCGGTGGCCTCCCAGTTGTCGGCGGGCACGATCGCCTTCAGGATGTCGGTCGTGATGCCCCAGAACTTGTCGTGGTCGGCCCCGAACAGCAGCAGCACCCGGTTCGACTGCGAGTTGAAGCTGCTCGGGATGTGCTGCAGCGCCTCCTCGATGATCGTCTGCACGCGCGAGTTGGAGATGGGCAGGCTCTTGTTGAGCGCGTAGATGGACCGCCGCGCCTTGACGAGCTCGAGGAAGCCGTCGGCCTTGCTGGCGGTGGCGGGTGCTTGGCTGCCCATTGTGCTGTTCAGAGTGGGGGTGGTGGTGAGTGGACGGAGTGTTCGTGTCTTGATGAGGCGGGGTTGGGCTGCGGCGAGGGAACGGGGCTTGGAGACGATGGCTCGGGAGAATGCTCTAGCGAAACTTTGCATGTAAAACAGAGTCGAAGAGTCGAGGATGATGTTGATGATGATGATGAGAGGGAAAGGGAACGGGGAAGGCAAGATGAGGACCGGTTATATACACAAGTGTACCGTGGTATCTGCGGCCGGCTCATGGGCACGCTTCGACTGAGCAAACCTGCCATGTTGGTGGATTGCCAACTTCGAAAGCCACAGAACCCTTCTCGGCAGTTGTTCCAGGTCCAATGCAGCTCCAACGGAGTTCCGCGCGCGATTCCATCAGTGTTCCAGCGCTATCTCTGCCCCTTTCTCGGCTCCACCTCCATGTTGCCAGCGGCCCGTGATTGAAACACCAGGGACGATCGTACAATCCGTCCCCAAAGATTGGATCCATGCCGCGCGCGCGCCCAATCCGGCAATTCTGCAACTGTGTATGTAAGCAAACCCATTGCGCCGAGGAGCGCGATGGCGCGATTGCCCAATCGCCGCGCGGTTGGAGTCCGCATTGGGGAAGGGAGCCTGGTCTTTGCTTTGCAGTGAGGGGCATTTCAAATGCTGACGGCAGGCGCTTGAACTTGCCGAAAGCCCCTGTCGAGTGTGGGGTCCCAAGCGGCTGTGCCCGCTTCTCGGGCAGTCGCCCCCGCCTGAACAAATTTCTCATCCAAAAACTGAAGGCGAGCGCGCGCGGCAGGCCCATCCAGTTCGCCCTCATCGTCGTCGGCCCATGACCTGGGAACCAACAAAATGAGTAATATTTCCACGAAGGTGTTGCTCATGCTTAGAAATTCGAGCTGTTTATCATCTTTGCGCATCCGAATCAGTCCAGGTGTACTACTGGATTCAGCAAAAAAGAGATGGATGATTTTATCCCGATTTTGAATTGCTTCCGTGCCAGTTACCTACCTACCTACCTACCTCAATGTAGGTGACGTACCGTAGATGAGAGGCTCGCGAGTTTGAGCACTAAGCGGCAACAAACGGAAAAAACATATGGTGGACTAGTTGCACTGGCAATTACATTGTCTAGATAGTTGAACCACAACGAGAATTAACACGGACGGGCTACACCCAAACCTGAACAAACATATGCTCTCAGTGCTCTCCGAGTCTAGCTCCATGTCCCCATGACGATGATGCAAAGCCAGTCCAAGGCCCAACCCAGCCAGGTATAACAATGCCGCGTGTTTTTGTCTTCTCCGCTAGTAGACGGCGCGAGCCAGTGGTATACTGATAGAAACAAGACAAGTCCACGCTCCTGTAGTGAATGCAAAGCATGCGCCCCCAACGCCATTCTCCCCATTTTCTCCCTGTGGTGGCCCCGCCAAGTCTACGACCCTGAGCGTATGAAGAAAATCCCCAGCAGCCGAGTGCGTTCGGTACCGACAAAAAGCATAAAAGAGGAAGAAAAAAAATCACCAGGTCTCAGCAATGTACTGCCCCGCCTCCCTCTTGAGATCCCAGAACTGCTGCGCCTCGTCCCGCTCGAGGTTCCCCTTTTCCATGGCGACCTCGACGAGGGCCTCCTCGACGCCCTCGCCCATGCCCTTGCTGCTGCCGCAGACAAAGACGCGGCCGTCGACGGCGTTGACGATGTACCAGACCAGGTCGGCCTGCGCCTTCACCTCCTCCTGCACGTAGCGGCCCTCGCCGCGGCGGCTCTCGACCACGCGCTTGACCTCGTCCTCGTGCACGCCCCACTCGCCGCTGTAGAGCTCGTCGACGAGCGAGTCGCGGATGCCTTGCAGCACCCACACCTTGTTGGCGCAGTTGGCCGTCTTGAGCCGCCGCTGCACGAACCCGCGGAAGGGCGCGATGCCGACCCCGGCCCCGATCAGCAGCATCGGCCCGTCCGACACGAACTGCTTGGCCAGCGGGTTCGCCATCAAGCCCTTGAACATGGGGATGTAGAACTCTGGGTCCTTCTCGCCGCGTGCCTGCGCGTCGAGGAAGCGCAGCGCCTGCCGCTGGAAGAAGCCCGATCCGACGCCTGATCGCGAGCCCGTGCGCCAGTCGGCCGTATCGTGCACCGTTACGGCGATCTCAATCAGCCGGTGTTGCTTGCCGTCGCGCGTCAGGAACGATTCGTGCGGGTCGTTGGACAGCGAGTAGAAGCGGGGCATCAGCGGTTGCAGCACCGAGAGCAGCAGGTCCAGCGGCGGCTTGGCGCTCGGGAAGGCGTGCAGCAGCTGGGCCAGCGAGACGTGCGGGCCGGTGCGGAAGTCGCAGAACACGCCCTGGCCCTCGGCCGAGCAGAGGAACAGCAGCACCTTGCGCTCGTTGGCGTCCGTAGCGTGCTCCGCAAACACGCGAAGCAGCTGCTTGGTCGGCGGGTATGACTGGATATCCGAGCACCACGTCAGCAGGTCGCGCCGGGTGGTGACGAGCTCGCGGGCCTGGTCGCCGCCCCAGACCGTCGGCCAGCGCCCCTTGGTGGTCCGCAGCAGGACCGGCTTGTCGCGAAGAAAGCGAGGCACCATGAGGAGATCGAGTACTTCCTCCACCATGGACGCCTCGTTGGGGGCCGAGACACCAATCGCGCCGCCGACCTTGAAGTCGACATCCTCGCCCTCCGGGTAGTTCGTCACGTCGAGGTCGAAGTGGAAAGTGCGCTTCTCGGCGCCTGGGCGCGTTAGTTCGCGCGTGCTGTGAATGCGTGCCGCAAACACGTGGTGCGGGGGATGCGGCTGGACGAATGAGGGGGGCTGGATTTTCGTGTCGAGGTCTTCAAGACTCAGACTGTGTAACGTTTTTGCAACATCATCCCCAACCGACGCGTGCGTGCCGTCCGCGCCCACAGAAATGGCCGAATCGGTGGGAGACGGAACGCTGGAGGGCCGCCGGAGCGGTTGCAGGAAGGCCGTCTGCTCGGGAAGGTCGCAGACGCCATTGAGCGTGGCCGGTACCTGGTCGATCTTGAGGCACAGCGATTTGTACGCGTCGTTGTCGGGGAACTCGATCTGCTCGACCTCGACATTGTCCCGCTTAGGCCGCCCGAGGCCGAGGCAGCAACCACCGCCGCAGCATCGGCGGATCAATTGGGTCGTGGTCTCTCCAGTGATGCGCTGCACGTCGGCCGGGCTCTGCGCAATCAGCCGCGTCGACGCGCGCCGGCCGCGGGGCGCGGGTTGACGGGGCTCCTCCAGATCATGCTCATCGGACGAATCCGAGTATGTAAGCGAGGGCGCCGTCGATGGCCCGGGCTGGGGCTCCTCGGGGATGCTGGCAGTCGAGTGCGCGGCGAGGAGGAGATCAACCTGCGTAGCCATGGGTTTCTGCTTCTGCAGCTTGCTCCGGCTTGTGTGTGAGAAGGTTTGAGACAGGTAGTGCAGTGGGAAAGTGCGTCCGAGCAGCACGAAGCGAAGTAATGATGGAAGACTGGGGTAAAAACAGGGGTCAGAGGCGTCGCCTCATGACCGAAATTTGCGCTACTTGTTACTTGTAGACTCGAGGTTTAGATACGGTGTGGGCCAGGCGTGCGTGTCGAACGGTTGGCTCAGCTTAGACTGGCGGTTCGGTGGTTGTCAGCGCAGCGAATTCCAAACAAAATCCAGAAAACGAACAGGCTGAAGTGGGAGATTGGTGGTTCTTTATTATCAATCGCTCGTCATCTTGCAGGCGCGGTCGAGATCGTTGAGGTAAGCGAGCAGCGCGCTGCAGCTTTATTATTCTGGGGGCAACATGGGGGTGGCACAGTGCGACGAGTCTAGACCCCGGTCTGAGCAGACTTCCAAGTTTGCTTTCTCCGCTCAGCCGTTTCTTCCCGCGGCCTGCAGGAAAACCTCTTGCTAAGCATGAACACCTGGATTCTGGTATCCGGAAATGTTGCATAGAAACCATTCCATTGGGACGGCCCTCACCATACATGCGTAGCCTAATTGTATTCATCAGGCATTTCAAAGGTTTATTTTGCACTTGATGGTACTGTGGTCCCGGGATCTCGACTTCGACGGACCGCCTAGCCTCGGCAACTTTCTTCTTGACCGAGCAATGGGGCGTATTCCCAGTCCCAGCCTTTTCTCGCCCCTACCCGCACTCCCCCTGGCCAAAAAAACAGGTACACCCAAAGCCCGTTTTCCCCCTAACCCTGGTCTAAGACCCGAGCAACACAGATGAACAATAGCCTTTTCTCACCTACTTGTTAGAATTAATTCTAGTTTTGTTTAGGAGCATCAAAGGCGTGATGATCAAGAAAGTATTATACTTCTTGATAATGTAATTTGGGCGTATAGTTGGGGAGGTGGTGTGCCTCGAAGTACTAGCTGAGTTTGGTGTACCTGTTTTTTTGAACACATGGAGCCGCACCAGTCGTCGTCTAGGCGCATGGGGCTACCCATCTTACGAGTACGGATACACCGTGCCCAATCATTGCTTCTTGCGCCGCATGCAATAGCGTACAACATCGGGTTTGCCATGAGAATTGCATTAATTTGATGCTACTGTGGTAGATCCGCTCCCAGCTCTGTTGAGCACGGGTGGCGAATACAGCGCGCAACTCTCAACTGGCTACTCTGAACATACCATTGAAGTAGTCTAAAAGAAACAACTTAAACATTCAACAGAAAAGCGAAGCCCAGCACATTTGTTCAAACGCCGAATCAAGCGATCTTCGGAGTCGAGCGCTCTCTGTCTCAAGTCATTCATCAGGGGCTGAGCTCCGTGTTCGGCGTTGAGAGGCTCATTGCCGCCCTAGGGGGCCGGTACCGTGTCCAGCTAGCGGGATCATACTGTATGACGCCCAAATATCTAATCAATCAGATTTATCAATCAGCCCCACCTTTTCTCCGAGCGCGGGCTTCAGATTGTTCCAATACGGGTTGTTGTTGGATTTGATTGAGATTAGATCATCTGATAACAGTATGGCGGGAGCGTGGGATAGCCGTAGGCCGGCCCCAGAGAATGAACATGCACAAAGGGCAAGGGACATGGAGGACTGCCAAACCGCTCGCTCATAGTTAGCCCTCTCGAAAGCCTGTCTTGCCTGTGCCCAAATGTAGCGAGGAAGACAGCGTGTCTCCACACGCTGGCACCCGAGTTTTGCATCTCCGGCGGATTGTGCCTCAGGTCCGGGGCACTTCAGACAGAACTTGGTGTATTTAACACATCAAGCAGCAGGCCTACAGCAAAGAGGAGGTGCTTGCACACAGTCCACTTGATATCGGGTTGTTTGCCAGCAGTTGCAACAGCAAAACAGTGTGATGTTGAAGGTTGAGCACATCACGCTTGGCGTCGCGTTGCACAATGCTCCGACAAACGTAGCACAATATGCCGTGACAGCTTGGGCAGGCAGCTGGGTAGCACTTTGGTACAGAGCAGACAAACTACAGGGTGTGTGCACTTGGCCGAGTGACGGCGATGATGCTTCCGCGCAATTTGAACTGGCTGTTGCAGTGCAGAGCGTGTTAGACCGCCGCTTTTGAAAGCATAAAGATGCCTTCTGGTGCGCACTACGCGCCCAGCTCACCACGTTGAGAATGGACTCAAGCCTAAACCCAACGTAAATATGGCAGAAACCGGCAGCAAATCTCATTCCCGAACTGTCAAAGTACTTTGCATTCAGATCGTACTCCCATCCACCCTAGCCTCTTAGGGCGGGCGAAACACTGAAAAGAGGTCCGCCAGACAAAACTCCATGAATCATCATCTCATATATCATGAAAAAAGTCATAACATTCGTAGGACGAAATTTGAGAAAAACGGAGGGCATATGGTACCAGTAATGTAAAAATGGACACAGAGCAGGCATCAAAGATGAAAGAACCATGTCATGACAAACATGTTTTAGCTTGAAACAACACAATTCGGGGCTCAGACACGGTGGTGACTCCAGACTCGCGCAGGATTTGAGAAGAGTAAAACATACTGAGACAAGGATATAACACACGCTTCAGTCTCAACTCACAAACAATGAGAAGCTCACGCCTCCTGCGTGGCCTGAATGGGACCCAGTAATGAAATCCCGGCCGCAGGCAGGAAGGCATGGCCAATCTACCAAACGTAAACAAATTCAGACATGGTCAGCTAGTCTTCAGCTGATGCGGGCCACAGCCCTATCGAATATCAAGAGAAAACGTTGGGGGTTGCCGTGTCGGGTCTTCAACCGTGGGAACCATTGACATTGACGGCGGCGGCGGCGTTCGGTTCATAATCCTAGTGATAACTCCGTTGCTTCCTTGACCAGCAGTGATCGACGGCCGGAATGACAATTTTGTCGAAGTCGTGGTCGTCGACGCGGCCGATAAAGAAGACTTTGAAGTTGTGTTCGACGGTGGTGATCTTGGCGTAGTTGACGCGGGACTCCCTGTCCAGCTTCTCGGTCTTCTCATGCAGGTCGACGCGGATCGGGGGGAACCCCAGCTGCGGCTCACCGTCAACCATCCGGGGCCTCTTCCCGGACTGGTACACAATTCCATGCTTCAAAGGTTTGACACCTTTCTTGGTGCATGCCTTATGTTCGTACGTCAGGATGGGCCTGGGCGGTCTCGTCAGTGACGCACGGTTCGGCAAGCACAGATTGGTTCGGAGCTCACACGCAGGCACAATGCCCTTCATCGTTCGCCACAACGATGAAACGTCGTATGCCCTGGTAGAACTGCCTCCCATCATGTTCCATGCGAACCTGGTTCGTGATGATCTCGCTTTTGCGGTTGGTCATAGCCCCACGAGGCTCGCACCATACAATCTTGAACACCTGCAGCAATGCATGTTAGAGCTGGATGCTTCACACCGCCCGCCCAGTTCAAGGCAAAGACGCTGGTTACTGCTTACCGCGCCAGGCCGAAACTTTGAAGAATGTTCCAGGACGTATCCTAGATAGTTTTGTTACTAAACGCACCACTTGCCTACGATCGGGTTAGAGTCAACTCACCATCGTCGTCGTTGGGTTCCGGCGATACGTATTGTCGTCTTGGCGGGTTGGTTTGGTATGAGTAGTCCCCGGCTACCGTCGTTGAAGCTACTGGTTGGGCAGAGGCCCGTGGTGTCGCGCGACCGTCGTCGTCTTCGACCGTGGAATATTGCGGATAACCTGGATCGACCGCAACCCACGCAGGCTGGTCGGTGGAGTACGTATCACCCAGTGCGCCGGTCATATAGGGATCGGCTTGCGAGATGGCATCATCCAGCTGACTTCTGGGGCCGTCTCTAGCGGCGGCATCGTCCAGCCGATGACTAGGACCGCCTCCGGCAACGGCATCGTCTAGCGGATCACTGGTATTGTCTCTGGTGACGGCATCTTGCGGTCGCAACGACATGAAGTCAGCAACACAAGCTTCTCAGAAAACAAATTGCAGGCTTACCTCCGGTCGTGCGATAGTTGCCCTTCTTCAGCTCCGTGGGCTCATCCTCGGAATCATAGCCACGGCGGACATGGCGTCCTGTATCAACAGGCTCTGGTACGGTATCGCGGAGAGACGAGGGACCTGTGCCTGCGGTCAATACCAACGAACTTCACTGGTGGACAGCAAGCTTTCATACCCTGGCCATAGAGGTGGCCTGTGTTGGAGACATGCGAGCGGGCGGATGCGTACGCTGAGTCATGCGGAGAAGGTTCGGAGGTTGGCTCATTAAACCCCTGGCGTGGCGAGCCAGCCGCCGCGGACGGGGACGCCTCCTCTGAGGTTGGGTCCGGTGGAGCGGACCTGCTATAGAAGGGTCCAAGGTCAAAGTCGCTTGCCGCTGCGTCGTCGTCGGTGTAGTTGTCACTAGAAAACTTCCCGTACTTCGGCCGGGGTTTCTTGGGAAATGAACTTTTGTCCTTACCCGTGGGCCTGTACTGCGGTTTTGGTCTGTGTCTGCCCGGCGGCTCGGCCGCTCTACCTTTCCCCTTGGCCTGGGCAGAAGGGGCGCTATAGGCACCGGTCGAGGCTGCGCCGCCGTCGGCGGTGATTGGCGCGCCATAGGTATAGGCACCGCCTTGCGTGTAGGAAGTGTCCTGGCCACCAAGGTCGACAGTGCTCATGGACTCCGCCAGGTCGTCGACGTTGATGCGAGGCGCGGCTTGCGCAGGCGGAGGCAGTTTGTAGAAGCCATACTCAATATTACCTAGAAGGACGATCAGAGTCTCAACAGGTTGAACACGTCAGGCAAGCAGCAAAATATCGCACCTTGCGCGTCCCGCCTGGCCCTCCAGTAGCGAGCTTGCGCCGCATCCCACTCCCAGTTGCTCCATTCGCCCCATCGACCTCGTCTAGAGTCCATGGCCACTTCTCATCATCTCGAGGGCGAGAACAGAACGCACTCTCCCGTCCGAAACTATCGTGCCGCCGAGGAGCATCCAGAAAAGGAGAGCCAGGTTGAGACGGCGCCGGTGGATCGGACCGAAGCGGGACGGGCCTTGATCGGCGCGCGGCAAGCAGCAGCAAGTTGCACGGAGCACCTCGATCGAACCCCGCGTCCGAATAGCGAGGCTGCAAGCCGGCGTGCGTTCCCACCAGCAGCCTGCCACGAGGAAGTTAAGGCCACTGAACTGTCACCGAGTCGCAATCCGCGCTCGCGGGCTGAGGTCCGTAGGGTAAGGCAGTAGCACCGAACCGCCGGAGTGCGCTCGATGTGCTTCGATCGAGAGGCAGGTTGCGGGATCTTTAGCAGGCTCCCTCCACTGCTGGCGCCGGTGGGGATAGATTAAATGCAGCTGTAATTGGTGGGGGCACAGCTCGTGACACACTGTTCAGCCCCTCATTCGCGAAATGCGGCGCAGGCTCAATGGCGTGGGCGCAAGGGTGGAAAAGACGGCGAGCGGGTGGTGATGGCGGGTGGTGGCTGCTGGCGGAGCGACACCAGGCAAGGCAGAGAGGAGAGAGAGGAGAGAGAGAACAAGAGGAATAAACTCGCAGCAGCACTGGTCCGCGAAGAGGCTGCGGCTCGAGTGTTCTTATCTCAGGATCGGCTTGAACTGCCTGCTGCTTGGGCCAATGTCGACGAGGCCCGAGGCAACCCTCCCGTCAACGCTCGCCAGCCGCGGTTGGTCGCCTGGAGGACATGTTGCTCATCCTGCTCGTGGGTGGTGTTACCTTAGGCGTTGACACAGCTTGCGGCTTGGCCCAATGCCCGCCATCATGCATGGGGTATGGGGTGGACGGGCGGGCGACAGACAAGGGCACGCACGGTACGGAGAGCCCAGTATAGTAGGTATGGAGGAGGACATGGAGAGAGACGGAGAGCCCAGAGCCCAGCAGAGAGGGGCTGCAGTGGGCTTCCTGTGGTAGGTGGAGTGGTCCATACTGTGTCCAGCCTGCTGCATTAGGCTGCAACGATGCGGAACGAAAGGGAAAGACCGGCTCTCGGGGCACTTGCCGTCACGGGCCGTTGGGGACAACCACGCCAAAATACACTTCCCCGATTCAGCCAAACCTGCATGCATCTCATCCAACAAATGCCCCACATTCCTCCAGCGCACGCGTGGGCTCCAGGTCGAATGGTGGGGATGATGTGCGGCTGGGCAGGAAAGCGGCGGGCGGGAGAAAGAGCCGCTCTCGCCTCCAGATGAAGTGGGGACTCAAGTGGACCTTGAAGCTTTTCGAAGCTTGCCATCTCGGTCCATTAGGTAGTGTACTGTGTAACTCTGCGAAACACTGTCTTGCCAGTGCAGCTGGGCCCGGGTTGATGGGTCAGACTGAATGACATCTCACAGCAAACTGAATCTGACAGGAAAGGAGGGGCGGTGTTGGTTATATTTGGACAACACAGAAGTATCGCAGAGGCTCAGGAGAGGACACCAGGGACAAGCTGATGATAACCACTAATTGGACAAGAGCACCTGACAGATCCATGAAAACGGACAGATATGTAGTGTAGGTACTGCGCAATAAGTTGTAGGGGCAGCAGCGACTGCCCGTGTACACCGGCAAACGGATGAGCTGGGTATGATTTTATTTAATATCCGTAGTGGCATGCTGTCGGGTTAGTACTGTACCTGTACAGTAGATCGCAGAGAGAGCAATGCTCGCTCACTTTGGCAATTGCGAGGGTGCACCCCAGACCCTGTCCCGGACGCTAATAAGTCGCCTCAACTCACCGAACCCAGCGACACAATACCGAACGGGACTGGAACACGTAGCGTACAGCCTGACACGCTGCTTCCTACACAGTACAAAGGTGCGCGTGCAGCAGTCTAGCTTCACAACCCGGGCACGACGCATTCGCCGAGAGTTCAGCAAGCGGTGCTACACCAGCGAGCGACGTCTGCGGCTGGCCATACGATTTCATCGGAAATACCACCAGGCTTGAACGACCACGTTTTAGGTGCCAGCCTGCCCTGTCCGCGTGGATTCTGGCCTCTCGAGGACGACACGGCGCCAGAGTGCCAAAGTGCTGAATTACCTAGTACAAGTGCTCCGTAGGTGCCTGGCACCTAACGTTACACCCTATTTCAACCCCCCTGCTGCCCGAGTCCCCTGCTCGTGCGCCATCCCATTCTCAACTCTCATCTCTTTCCCCGACCTGGCGTCCTGAGGCTGAGCCCCCCTCAAATATCAAATCAACACCCGCGCCTCAAGCAATTCGCATTCCTCGACACGACGAGCAATCCAACCCGACCGCGCGCGCCGCGCGCATACCAATTTGTGTGCTGTGGATGAGCTTCGGCTGGATTCCGTTGCTGCCCACAGTTGGCCAGACTCGCATGCGCACTCGCAGCACCCGTCAAGCTGGCGCAGCTCTCGATGGCACGGGCTGTCGGCAGAGCTGCCCGAGCGTGGACGTGTTGCCTCAGTCCGCATGGCGCCCGCAACCATCCCCAAGCCGCCCTCGTCGTCTCCACGCGCCTCCGCCCACGTCGACGGCCCCAGTTCTGATCACGGAGCTGCTGCAGCCCTGACGCCGACGCGTCCCATCGCGAGATCGACATCTCCACCCCCGACCGTCCGAATCGTCAATCGAGATGCTAGGCAGAGCCCGAGGGCGTTCCCGTGGCCGATCGACGACGACCCGTTCTGCGAGGCAGGCGGCATGTGCGGTCCCCTAGACCGGCCAGCCAGCCACGACAACACGGGCGACTCCACAATTCAGTCTCAGGAGAACTCCTTGCCCTGGTCCGGCGACGGCTCGGACCTCAGCTCCGATGACGACGATTACTACTCGCCCCCGGCAGCGCCCTTGAAGCGGTACTTACCTGTTCCGCCACCACACCCGCTGCCTCTCCGTGGTGCCGCTGGCTTTCCCCCGCCTCCACCCTGGCAGCACCCATCCGATGGGCCGCTCAGCAGGCGTCCACCGATATCGAAGGCTCGAGACATGGATTGGACGTCTTCCGATTCTGAGTCTGAGGACTCAGATGTGGAAACAAGAAGCCTTTCCGGGGACGGTGGCCGGCGGCGCGGCGAGCTTGGCGAAAGACTCGAGGACAAGCAGCGGTGCGTATGGCAGCTGAGACAAGCAATGGTAATGAAGCGGAGGGACCTGAAGGAGCTGAGGCGCCGAATGGACAGCATAGACAATGCTCTCATGCAGATATTCAGGCCTCATCTCACGTCCGGCCTGAACGACAAGAGTCGAGATGCCGTTATATCCATCGACGTGCTTGGCGAGAGGCTTGGCGAAATGCAACGCATCAGAGATGAATACTACACGGCCGAGTCAGCGTACGAGGTCATGGAAACCGACTTGGACCACGAGGAGATCGAGCTCAGATTACTGGAAGGCGAACTATTCCGCATTCCCTGGGGTCGGCCGAGCGCAGTTCGCCAGACCCCGATACCGCCACCACCGCCGACGATGAAGGCTCAGGGCACGGTAGAAGCCGGGGCACTTGAGCGGCCTCGAAACATCGACGACCAGCACACGCAAACGCCTCTGTTCCTCCTCGGGATTTCTGCGGATCGCCCCGAGGACATACACCCTCTGTACCAGGAGCTGCTGGAAGCGGCCGGCGACCGCAAGCTCGCTGAGGAGTACGTCGAAGACCTGGAGGTGCACCGCGATAAGGTCTTGTTTCACCTCGAAATGGAGCTCCATCGCAAGCGGGTGCGCGAGGAACAAGGCAATCAGATTAGCGAAGAGGACCTGGAGGCTCTCCGGTCCTCCCTCGCCACGGCACCTACCGACGCAGGGGAATTCGAAGGCCGCTTTGGCATCTCCATCACCGACGACGAGCTCGAGTGTCTCCGTGACTACAAGGAGCTCTCCACCCGCGCCCGCAAGGCGCTCGACTCGGCATCAGAAAACCTCGCCCACCTCCGGGACCTCTGCCTCAAGAAGGGCGTCATGCGCAAACACGCCTCGTATCACGAAGAACTCGCCATCTACTCCGGCTGCCCCGGTTGGTCGCCGCTGCCCCTCGACGGCAACATGTCCATCGATCCTCCTCACCCCCCACACCCGTTCCCTCCACCTTCCTCCAGCCCCGACCGCCACGCCGCCGCGCCGCCGCCCTCGCTCGCGCACCCGCGCTTCCCCATCCTCCTCTCCAACCCCTCCCACGTGCTCGAGCGGCTCTCCCCGCTGCAGGCCCTCGAGCGCGCGCTCCAGCTGCCCCAGGACGACCCGGCCGCGGCGCTGCGGCGCGCAGAGTGCATGAAGGAGCTCGGCATTAGCACGCTCATGACCAAGGCCGCCAGCACGCCGGATTTCATCAACCAGTGGCTGATCCACCGCCTGCGCACGTCGCCGCTCGAGGCCGAGCTGCTGCTGGCCGTGTGCGAGGGCCGCTTCCGCGTCGCCAACCTCCGCCGCTGGCAGGAGGACGTGCTGCACCACTGGCGCCTGGACGAGGCGGCTACCGTGGAGGCGGAGCTGTTTGAGCGCCGCGGGGCGTCGCCGTCTAGGGAGGGCGAGGGGCTCGACGGTGACGGGCACGGATCGTTTTTCTCTCCTATCGCGCGCGAAGGCAGCGCCACTGCGGATCATCAGGTCAACTCGGTCATTGAGGACAAGGGCCGGGTGCGCAGCGAGGAGGGCGACCAGCACCACCATCATTATACCGCGGGTGGGTCGTCGCCGGCTCTGGCGAGGTCGGTCTGGAGTTTGGGCTGAAGCAATACATCCCTTTCCTTCCTTATTCTGGACGTGACGGGTGTTTGGGTGTGTGGATTCAGCATAATCCCCGTCCATGAGCCACGGCGGCTTCGTTTCAGAGTGTGTTTGTCTATTTGTTTGTTTGTTGATCTGGTCTTTCCGCCTCGGTACTTCTGTTGCCGAGTTACGTGTTCTTTTTGGTTTTGTTTTTTTGTTCTCGTTCCCTGAGGAGCTTACTTTTGAAGTCTTTTTTTTTTTTTTTTTTTTTTTTTTTTTTTTTTTTTTTTTTTTTTTTTTTGGTTTTCTCAGCCGCAGGAACGAGGCGGAGGGTTCTGTTATGGTTGGTTGTGGGCGTTTTCGAGGGCGATTAAGGATCCGGATCTGGTCTTGGTATCTGGGATGAAGAAATGAGCCTTCATTCACAGTGTAAAGGCAGGCAGGCAGCGATACCCATGGCTATACAGCAGCGGGTTACGGCACGATAATTTCTTGTTTGTGTCTGTTTCCGCGTGTTTTTTTTTTCTCATCCGAAGGCTCGACTGGTTACGGGTCTCGCCGATGTTCATCGTTGGTGTTGGGTTCGGGGCACATGGCCAGCGCCGCAGTTTGTCTGGTTGGTTTTGCGGGTCGATAAGACCTTGGAATATGATACCACGGGGAGTTTGGAATTTCTTGAGGCTACAGTATCCTTCGGCGACGTGGATAACGGAATATACATTGCCAGGGGAGTTGCAACCTGGTTGTTTCTGACGGCCTATGCTTTCTGATATCGTGCGGGTGAGTTTGGTTCATGGTGTCATTGTCCCAATCTTGTAAACCACAGGTCGGTGATGCTAGAAAGCGATGATGCTCTGTAACCTATCATTTGTAATGCAAAGGTCTCAACTCAAATAACCTCTAACTAGCGGTGCTGAAGCCGGTGCAGGACGGTCGGCGAGGTGAGGCGGAGCTTTGCGGCGACAAGCGGTGGGCCATCGAAGACCTGCAGCTGTATTCTACCATCTTTTCGGATATCTGATTCATATTTACATCTTGTATACGGTATTCCCTTCTATCTTTTCTCCTTTCTTTGCATCGGAGACGAAACATGAGGCAATCCGCCTTGTCACACGTTTTTGTACCTGTTTTTGTGGTCAGTAGGTGCCATCTCATGTTTACAAGACTCGGGGGGGGGCAAATGTTGGGGCCGGAGGCTCGCTTTGTTAACTCTCACATGGGATGTACACGCGTACCCCTTCCCTCTCTATTTTCAATCATCACATCTTCGCAAAGCTCTTGAACTCGCTACACAGTCAAACACCTTGTGTGCTGTTTACCCAACCTGCCTGGTTCCTGGTAGCAGCCTCTCGCTGCACTCAAGTAAGTACCACTCCTAATACACGAGCCAGCCATCTTCTCGTTGCTCACACCCTCTCTTTTACACGCAGGTGGGCGTTTTGGTTTATGGGACTTTAAAGTCAAGGTTCTACATCTTCTCGCCCATTCTCGATATCTGATCCTACACTGGGGCACCTGCAGCTCTAACATACGAGCTAGATTCCCCTTCCCGACCAGGCCTCTTCAAGCCTCCAGCCAAGTACACAAAACAACCGTCAGCCAGCCCTCTTGCTGACCTCTTGGTCGCAAATCAAGATGGCGGGTGTCTCTGTTGAGCCCCATGTCAGCGAGGAGTGGCATCCGCAAGCACTACAGGTGTGTAATTTTTTTTGGTTCCGTATGCCCCGAGAAAGTGGCTGTTGTGTTGACACACGTCGTCTAGCTCGGAGCTGTCTTCAACGTCTTGCTTGAGGAGCTTCCCGGCGACGCGAAGCGCCAAATCGTTACGTTGTTCAGGTACAAATGCGATGTATTCCTGGACAATCAGAACAGTTCCCAGTCGAGCACTGTCTCCACCAACTCACGCATCATCTCTTGTCTCACGGCTGACCCACTGCCCGCCGGCGTCCCGAGTTCTGGCTCCCTGAGCGCATTGGCGGCGGTCGCGCATCGAGGTGGGATGGCACTTGAGGCTGCCGTTTTCGGCGCAGCTAGTGACCTAAAGCAGAAGACTTCACCCTGGAGTACGTGCGGGCCATGGCAGACCGCGTTTACACCGCTCTCACGACTACCAACATCACTGTGGCCAGGGGAAGTACCCCCCAGGAATCGAAACCACTGTCTGCCAAACGAGCCCGGGAATTCATCCAGAATTTCTTCAATCTGATGCTTGGAACAATAAAGAACCGCGTTGTTGCGCTGGTTCGCGACGTTGAGCGGTTCCGGCATGGAGCAGACGCGCGGACGGAGGAGGGTGACAACATCCCGCGGCTCCTACAAGAGTTCTACACTAGTCTGACTGAGGTCATCGGCCTTGAGAAATGTAGCACGCTCCGCTCCCTTGAGTACTACATCTGACTAGTTAGTCTCAACGATGTCTGGAGAGGTGTCCGGCGTGCGTTGGACGACAAGGGGAGCGCAGAACGGGCCATCGTCATCAATCACCTTCGCTTAGATGGCTCCAGAGAGGGCCAAGCCCTGATTTCCCCGGCCATCAAGGCCGTGTGTGCTGTCGTCGGAATCGAGGAGGATGAGTTCGAGGAGCCGCGTCGCGCATCGATAGTGCCTGCGGCGCTGTCCGACACGTTCGGGCCTGGGGCCATCCTGTTCTGTCGGAAAGGGCAGGGCGGGTAAGAGAACACAAAGAACCGTCTGCTACATTATCTGTCCCTCTCGCTGATGACACATGAACAGGAACCGCACTTGTCTCATCTCGCTGTTGAGCGCAGCTTCTCAGAGTTTTGGTATCATCCGGGATGCCGACCAGGCCGGGGCGTTGCGCTCCATGGCGCAGCGCCTCCACGACCATGTCATCCTACCCATTCAACGCCAGCAGACACTCTGCCACGACGTGGCGGGATTTATGAGGGAGATGAAGAACGAGCCCAACATGCCGCTGTCGCAGACCTTCCGGCTCCTTAACCCCGTAGAAGAAGCCCACATCGACGGCGATGACGGTGAGATTGGCGTCAACGTCTACGACGACAGCCTCAATGGCCTCGACGACGATGACAATGACAACAAAGCCAACACGGGCTACGTCCACAACAACATCAAGTATGAAGACAAGTGGGACATCAAGAGAGAAATGTGATGGGCCGCAAATGGTACACTCAGTCCACGGATGGCAGAACCGAGGGGATCAGCACAGTGTAGGAACCCACAGGACGCGGCAACAGCCGCGATGTATTGCGTGGTGGGCGGGCAAGAGGACTTCGAGCACTGGCGATTCTGGAATCTTAGTGAATATCTCTGTTTTTTTTGTTCAGTCAGAGGCAGTGGCGCGGAGGCTAGTGGTTCGAGTCGTCTGGCGCTTAGTCTGCCGGAGAATCCAGATGCGGTGTCATGGCGCGGCTGTCAATGTATTATGTTGGGCTTTTCAGAGCATCTCTTGGTATTCTTAGTCACTGTGGGACTCAACCTTGCAGCCAGTTACATGATACGCTCTCGGTATGGGCAATGTGTATGTGTTGGGTATGGGCTACTTCCAGCCCCTAATCTACATCCTAAACACCAACGAGGGTTACTTACCATAACCGCTGCTGTCGTCAACCGCCCGTAGTAAACAATGAAGCCATCACGGGGTTTCTCCGCAAATATAGCTCCCAATGACACCTCTAGGTATACAGACTGCAGCGTGAATAGCCCAATGACCAGCGCCCCCTCATGCCTGCACAGGCTCTGTAGCTGGTCACGGTGTACAGATATGCAACGGCCTCCAATATCCAGCAGTTCCCACCAGTCCATGGCGCCGGGAACATCTCGTCACAGTGTGCTTGGCTCCCCAGCCGCCCGCCTTGTCACAGTTCAGAGGACAACGGCCTGCCCGAGTCCAGGCTGTTGCTCGGGACCATCATGATCGGCTTTTCAGAGTAGTTTTCACGCACGGCGCTGGTCAGGGGTGAATTGCGTTCGCCGAAGTGCCAGCGCAGGTGACCTCGTGTGGCTGGCGAACTGTCCACCCTTTTGCCTTTCTCTCTGGTTGCCGTACCGCCCATGTCGTCAAACCATGACGGGGCTTCGGCGACCAGATTGCCGTAAGGACCGCCCCTTGTTTTGCTGCCGTCTTTTGGTGCGTTGTTGGGGGTCGACGCCTTGACGGCGCCACCGGTCCCCACCGCACTGTTGCCAGAATGCGCATACCCAAACATGCTGCTGTCGTCAGACACGTTCGAGGAAAACGCCAAATTGGGAATTATCGGCGGTGTCATCGACCTGGCTCCAGCTTTCCCGCCGCAGTTAACAGTATGTGAAGCCTTCTCCCCGCCCCTGAACAATTCCGCCAAGCTCCCTCTGGACAATCTTTGCCTCAATCTCCCACCCACTCCGCCCCCCTTTTCCCGCTTTCCCGTTAGTGACCACCACTCATGCGCGTGCCTATCTCCACACCAGCGACTTCCCACCCATGACAACGAGAGCGACGAAGACGTCAGCCCTCTCCCTCTCAGCCTCAAGTGCCGGTCATTCTGCTTTGCGCCAGCCCCTGCCCCGGGAGGAGCACCTTCCGCCGTCCCTCCTTCCACGCCCCCTTCACCCTCCGCCCAGAACTCCCCCATCGGATCCATCTCCAAATCACCCGGCAGCTGCCCGCCCCAGCTCTTCCAGTACAAGCTCCGATACACACTTTTCTCTTCCTTCGTCCACTCCACCACCCCGCGCACCCTTGCCCCCGCAGAGGCAGAACCACCATCATGCGCATGCGCGTCTCCCACCGAGCGCCCCCCTCCCGCCCTCACCCCGTGCTGCTGCTGCTGCTGCTGCTGCTGCTGCTGCTGCTCACCACCCGCACGACCACCACCAAGAAGACAACCCCTGCCCTGCGAGGACCCCGACTGCCTCAACGCCCTTGCCAGCGCCCTAGTCCTCGCCCTTGTCCGGTGCGCCGGACCCCCCAGCGACGTCAAGTCCACCGGCGGCGGCGACGACGACGACGGTCCTGCCACAGCCACCGCCGCCGTTCCCCTCTCTCCATCCTCCTCCTCCCTGTGCCTCATGTGCGCCTCTGCTGCCCTGCGCCGCCGGCACGCCTTGCCAGCCTCGCACGACGCGCGGATGATGCGTGCCGCCTCGCTTGCGCGCCCGGCTCGCACCGCTGGGTCTTCTTCCATCGTCGTCTGAGGAGGGGGAGGAGGAGCAAAAGATTGAGCAGGCCGCGGCATCTCGCGTTTGTTGCGGTTGCAGTCGTTGCTGGTGGTGTCGGGCTTGGACTGGGACGTTGTCACCGTCGTTGGCGGCGTAAGGGTTGGTGAAGCGGTCGGTGACGGGGTCGGGTCGAGGAGGAAAGTCTCGCCGTAGCGGAGGGGATTGGGGGCGGGATGAGGGTGAGCGTGAGAGTAGGAGGGGTGATAGGAATGGGAGGGAGCGTGGCAGGACGCGGTGCCGTCTCCGACAGGCAGCATCGGCTGGTGTCGGTGATGGTGTATTTCTTCACCCTCGTCATTCCCCACCTCCTGCTGCTGGCGGTCTTGGGCCCGGCGCTTGTGGAATCTGAAGAGGCTGAGGAACTTGGAACGCCGTGACATGCTGCTATTTTTGGGAGTGTGCGAGTCCGCTCCAGATGCTGCTTTCTCAAATGTGCGAAGATACGGCTGCTTGCGAGGGCCCCTGGAGATACGTAGGGATACAGTGCCCGAATGCGGTCTGGAAGCGTGGGTGGTGTGTATGAAGGTCTCGCGCAAACATGGTTTGCTAAACCTAGAATGATGGCCTCAGCCAGAAATTGGCAAGAAGGACTGGAGGACGGCTCTTGGGCCAAGCCCGTCGGGAGCCAAGGAAGGAACCATGTTTGGGCGTATGGGACGGCCGTCGCTGCCTTGAGCACAGAAAGTCGCCGTAGCGCGCGGGAGCCATCGTCGCCGCTACTCACGGGGAGAAGCCGGGAAGGAGCATAGAGTGAGGGTGCGATCAGAAGACGAAGCAGGGCTCGCTGTGCTTCGCAGAGTTAAGATTACAGCTCAAGTGTTACATGCCACGCTGACCTCCCAACGCCAAAACCCGTGCTGCTGTTTCGTCTGAGAGCAACAGTTGAGTGATGCTGCTTGCTTCGAGTCTAGCCTTGTCTACTCATCCTCCGCATCCTCCGCCTCCTCTACTGTCGCCGCCCTAGGCGCTCTTTCGCCGGCACTGCCGTTGACTGCAGCGACTCCGGTACTGGGCCCACTACTCCTTTCGACAGGAGCCACTCCGTTCACCGCTGCAGCTGTTGTGCTTCCTGTGACTGCCGCGGGCCCATCGCCGCCGCCCTCCCCAGGTTCGTCCTGCCGGCCATGGTGAGTATCCATCCGGTTCCCCAACGGCCCCATCGCTCGATCGCCTCCAAGGAGAGCTGTCGGGCGGCCCCAGTTGGGCGGCAGTGGAGTTGGCGCCGAGACGGGGGGCTGTCCGTGCCTGGGCGCCTCCGACGTCGCGGCGCCACTTTGGGCCCCGGCAACTCGCGGCGGTTCACTAGGATGACTCGTTGGTGCCATATTCCTACCCAGCTGTGCGGATAGGCCGGTCCCAGGGGCGGGACTGGAGCCCCGCGAACGAGGGTTGTGGGCCATTTGCGAGAAGACAGACCGCAGTATATCCTGAGCGGGTCCATGGGGAGCGTGTCCAACAGATTCGGCTGGCGGCACCTCGCCGTCCATCCGCTGGAGCGGGAGCAGCGACCAGCCTGGAGGAATCACGACGCCTTCAGGTAAGTCCGGGCTGCCGGCCGGAATAGCAGCCCCATAACCGGTGCCGACGTGTCGTGTGATGGTCGGCGGCTGTGGTCTAGCCACCATAGGTTGGGGTAAATGTGGAAAAGGAGGCTGTCCGTGCAGCGCTGGGGGCAGGAATGGAATCATGCCCATGGGCGGATGCATTTGCATCGGTGGTAGTCCACCGGGGACCGCAACCGCCACGCCTGGTTGCGGTGCTTGCTGCTGGCCCTGCGGCTGTTGTTGCAGCTGGCGGAGCCGTGTCAGCTCGTTGACCAAGAGGCTCAACACGTTGACTTCGTGTGCCGCGTGGTGCACATTCAGTACTTCTTGTCGGAGTTGTTGCCCGAGTGTGAGGAGCTGAGCGCGAATCTGGTCGAGATCGGGCGCGGAGCTGTTGTTGCTGGTTGTGGTGGTAGTGGTGATGCTGCTGCTTTGGCCGTCTTGCGGCGCTGCCGCCGCCGGCACTGGGGCTAGCGGATCGGCGGCATCATGTGGCATTTGTAATCGGTTGGCCATCGCCCCTATCTCGTCAACGCCGCCCTGAGCAAAGCCTAGCCTCAGCGGGCCGAGGTTGAACATTCTGACGTTGCGGTTCGGATTGTCCCCTTGACCGCCCGCCGCCCCGGGCCCAGGTGGGCCACCACCGGGCGCTTGACCGTTGGCGGGCGGCTGGGCCTGCTGGTTCTGTCCCGGTGGGAAGTTGAGGCCCAGCCTGAACACCACGGCCCCACCGTTTGCGGCGGGTTGATGTTGTCCGTCCCGGGCAACCGGCCGGCGGCACGTCGGGCATACTTGCTGCCTTTCCAGCCAGCTCTTGAGGCAGCCGAAGTGCAGCACATGGCCACATGGAAGCTTTTTCGCTCGGGTGCGCTCCACCTGCGTCGTATCAGTGGGATCCCAGGCGTGCATCTCCTCCCGGCAGATAATGCACGTGTCTTCGCGGCCAAGCTCTTCTGCTGTGGCATCCGGGTACTGATCCATGTGTTTGAGTGCCTGCCGATAACGGATAAGAGCGTGGAGCCTCTTGAGAAATGACCTGGTGGTCATAAACCAATCGCGCATTATGTGTATGGGGAGGCCGTAGAAGGTCATGAGGACGCAGAAAAAGGCCGAGTATATCCCGAGTTTGACGAAGTCTGGAGGGACAATGTCAGCGTGATGGCAACAGCTCAGACAGATTCGGCACTGCTTACCCGCAAGGAGATCCAGAGACAAAACCCACTGCCCCTTGGCTTCCCAGCCGGGCACCTCAATGTCCATCTCGTCTACGTCGTTCTCGTCCGGCAACTCTTCGTTGTTGGCCTCTGCGCCATCCTCGCCTCCGGCCTCTCTCCGCCTCAGAATCTGAGCCCTCTCCTCCCTGACGCGACTCCGCCTATCTTCCAAACGCTGGCGTGTCTGGGTCTTGATCACGTGTTGTTCTGCCAGCGAGACAACGTAGCGGGAGGTCGTGTGGAGCGAGCACACCAGCAGGACGGCGAACTCGAAGAGGAACATGACCATCATAGTGGGCTTCGCCTGTTGCACCACCGTGTTGACAGCATAGTTGAGCAGCCAGATGTCGTAGGCGATGCTGACGAAGAGCGAGAGGCCGAGGCGGGCGTGGAAGAGGCGCGGATTCGCGGGCGGCTGCTGCTCAAGCACTTCGACACGGCCCTCGCCAATCCAGCCCCAGACCTTGCCGGTGACGAGAGCGGTGAACATGACGAGAAAGAATGCGCCAATCTCGTCGCGGAATATTGTCATGGCCAGGCACGTCTCGGTGACGGCGAACCAGGCCTTCTCGTAGAGCTGCTCAATCTCGGTCGGGCGGAGGGGGCCGAAGCAAAGTCGCTGAAGACCGTACATGACCGAGCCGTAGACGACAAAAACCAGATTCGCCAAGACCTGCAGCGCGCACAGCACATGGTCGTCAGCAAGCCGGGGCATGCGTGGGTCGGGGCGTGTAACTGACCATGAGTGACAAGCTGCTCTGCGCGATGTGCACCATGGCAGAGTAGAAGTTGGCGCGCTGGTAGAAGGCGGACGCAACCACGGCGCCCGCGAGGGCCGTGGAGCCCTGGGAGAAGCAAGTCAGCTAGCTAGCTACCTTGGTGAAGCTCCATGCAGCTTCACCGGGAGCAGCGGGAGACGTACCCCTGCGTACCAGGCCAGCCGCATCTTCATCGGGCGGTCGGTCGGCGGCGGATGTGTGGGAAGGTTGAATCGAGCGCAGACGTCAAAAGTGCGGGAGAAGAGAGTCAAGTGTCCATCGTGCTGGCGGAACCGACAGGCGATGGATGTCGCGTGGTGTTGGGAGGATGGCGCTGTGATGAGTTGGGATGGTTGATGGCCCTGTCTCGGTTGTTGCCACGTTATGGAACCGCAAGGAGACGCAAGCGCGTGCCCGGGGGGTGACGCAAATGTGGGGCCAGCAGCCACACCTTGGCCGTTTCAGGAATGGTTGGTTGTTGTTCAGTGCAGACAGTCATTGCTTCCAAAAACGATAGCGAGCTCAACTCAAACCGATCTGGAAGTGACAGCTGACAAAGGGCGGGCGGGCATTTGCAGATGGAGAACAGAGGATGACTTGATGTCTCGTCATTTTCAAATGCCTACATAGCAGCAGCTCCTAGTTTGTTTGTTCTTTCTATATCTTATCGATATTTCTGCCATTGCTCCTGTCGACGATGAGCTCGCTTCCGGCAGCCATCGTCACGCCCGCGCTGCTCTCGTCGATCCGGAGCTATCCCAACCTACCGGCGCACACATGGTATTTCATTGCGGCAACAACGCTCTCGCAGCTGAACCGGCCCGATGAGGTTTGCAAGGTGTTTCAGCACGCCTTGCGGCACGGCCAGGCCGGCGCTGCCCCGGGCCGGGACGAGCAGCTCCGCATCTCCCGCCGAATGCGCGAGGCCCTCGTCAAGGCTGCTGCAGTCGGAGGTGTGCCGAGGGTACTCGCCGGTTCCCCGTCGGGCTGGGGTTTGCGCCGACGAACAGCCCCGTGCTGACACTGCTTCCAGACGATCAATGCGCTGCTCGAGCTGAAGAAAGTGACGCCAGAGGAACTGCTAGATGAGCCTGAGGCCTTCTCCCCAACCGGACGCCGGGCCGACATCTTCGATACGCCCGCCCCGCAAATCATGCAGCGCGGTCTGAACTTCTTTCAGGACGTCTACGGCAAGATCAACCGGCGAGTCATGGGCCAGATGGACCGCTCCGGCACGGAGGACCTGGGTCTCGTAGCCCGCCTGATGTACGGTTATGTCCTGAGTAACACGGCCATCCTGACTGCCGCCGAGACTTCGTTTGTCATGATTGCCGGCTTGATACCCCAGGACGCGAACCCTCAACTCAAGGGACATCTCCGGGGCGCCTTGAATGGCGGCGCGTCGGTCGACCAAGTGAAAGCTGTGCGCAACGTGGTCGTCGAGATTTGCAGGGCCGCGGGCATGGAAAAGCTGGATGCGAGCAAGCCCGCTGGATTTGGGTGGAGAAGCGAGGTTGCCGACTTGTAGCGGAAACACAATGGTTGTCGAGTGACTGAAACTTTTGGCATTGACCTCCGCCGTATGGACTACGGGATACTGCAGACTCATGGTGCTCCCAGCCCGAAGGACAGTATGTCAGTCAGACCACCCTGCACAAGGGACGTCTCCTTTATGATTTTGCCATCGTCCGGCTAAGACGGCGTGCGAGTGATCTAAGGGTGACAAGTGAATGCGACCATCGGCGGCGTCCTGACCTGTCAACAAATGCAGACACCATCTGACCAGAAGGCGGAGGTCACCAAGGCCTTCAGCCTATCCTCGTCGGTACCATCATCTGGGAATTCCAAACATACTGTTCCCGTCCTCCGTTGGGTCGGGGTGGGAATCGTAAGCTGCGCGCAACAGGGACCCTGCTTTGCCCTCCGTCTCTGGCGTCTCCAAGTCAGCTGCTGCATGGCGCCCTGCGCCTGTCAGCAAGGCGTCGAATTGGCCCGTCTCCACGGCCTGGGCATGTCCAAGGACGCCACGAGATTGGCGATGGCCTATCAAGCACGGACCGTGTCGCTCGCTGAAACGTATCCGTACCGTGCCCAGCATCACCAGTTGCGTCGCGAGCAATATGCGCCGCCTCAGCCTGAGGAGCTCCGACATCACGAGAGGATCTCTTGGAAGGCGAGCAGAGTCTCGACGCCCAGAGTCCAACATTCCGAGGCTGACCAGCCCAAGGCGAGAGTCTTGGTGGTTGATGACTGAGGCGACGAGGGAAGAAGGGTGGCCGACGAGCCGAAGCCAAGCTCGCTCAGCTCAGCCGCATGCTCCAAACCCACACAGTCACTCAACGCTTGACCAAGAACGGCCAGAGCTGAACGACACCCCGGCTTCAGCTCTGGGGATATATCCTCCCCCTCCTCCCCCGTCACGCACCTTCCTCCTTCTCCTCCTCTCCAGGTCTCCGTATCCTCCTCAGGACACCCACCGCTAACCACCGCTTCCGTTCCCTTACGTCTTCAACGCCGCGATCCAAGACCCACTCCCGGTCATGTCCATCGCAGTCTCGCTCCCACAGGTGCTCGACCTCAAGCCCGACCTCCGCCAATGCCTCCCTCTCGAAGAAGCTGCTCATCTTGTCACGTCCCGTGTGGAAGGCACCAATGATCCACGCCCTCGCGCCGGCCCTTTCGCCTAGGAACCACTCCACGGACCGCCGCAGGTTCCCATGCTGCCATGGCATCCACAAGCAATCCGCCGCAAGCACTCGGTCGAACGCATGCCTATTCTCCCTTGCAAACGACGTCTCCAGCTCGCCCCAGGCATGACCCTCAGCCATCACCTCCTCAACAGCAAACCTGCCCGCCGGCGCAAACCGCTCTCTCACCAGCCCGCCCACATTCACTCGTAGCGTCTTGAGCACCGCCGGCGCAGGATAGTCGGTGACAACCACCCGCCTCGCCCCCAGCAGGCCGGCCATGATAGACGGCAGCGCTGTGCCCGCTCCCAGCTCGATTGTCGACAGGCCCCCCACGTCAAACCCCGATCCCCCCTCGCCCCCCTCTCCACCACCACCAGGTCCGCTCGCAGCCGGGGCCGACAGCCTCAGCGTGCCAGCCTCAATCAGCTCCGCCAGCAGCAGCGACGAATTCCACAGGTAGTGGCTGTACAGCCGCCGCTCTGTCTCGGCAGCAACGTCGGCGAGGGCAAGGGGCAACGGGTGCGGCAGGTGGGGTGAAATGTAGAGCAGACCGTGGTCGGCGTCGCCATGGTGCGCCGTCACGTCGTCGGGGAAGATGACGCTGAGCGCGCCGCCCAGGATGTCCTCGGGCTCGGTCGCCTCCGGGCCGGTGAGGGTCAGCCGGGCGGTTAGGGACATGCTGCCTCTTCTGCTTGGTGTTTGGATGGGTGGGTGCCAGCCCCCCTTTTCCGGGGACGGGTGGACAGGGAACAAGTGTTGTTCTGAGGACGTGGGAAGATGCTGCTGGGAAAAAAAAATCGGGTAAAGGTAGGTTACATCGTAGAGTATGTGAGTGGTAAGAGTGAGTGTACGAGCCAGCAATGTCTGGGTAAGTCGGTAGGCCTGACTCTGTTCATGCAGGCCCCTCAGCACTGGGACCTGCCAGACAAGTGACCCCTTTCTATGCTTTCGACACGATTCTCAAGGCAACCTCCAGCTTATGAAGCAGCTCAATCAAAGGCTTGCGTGCCGCCTTGAGTGTACCGTGATGCCTCATTCACGGCGGGCTGTCAAAAAAAGCCGAGGGTGGAGAGACTCCGCAGGCACATGGCGTGAATCCACTTCATGAGTTCAAGTTGCTTGCCACGAATATCTACGCTAACATGAAGGACACGACATACGAAACCTCACTATGTACCGCTCAATGATAATCAGCATGAACCATAAACTACTCGGCCCGAAGTCAGGGCCAATATTCACTGTCTACCTATCTGCACTGCCTGTAACGTATTTTATATGCGAGCGACGCACTGGTAAGGGCCGTATAGGAAATTTGGACATGGCACTAACCGCTTATTCCCAAACTAATCCCGCTGTTAATGCCATGTCCAAATTTCTATACGGCACTTACCAGGGCATCGCTCGCTTATATACATCGCTCGCATATAAAATACGTTATAGGTAATAACTCTTCCACATTCATATTTCATATTTCAGTTCACAGGGACCCGATCTCTCTCGTCGATTTGAGTGCCGTTAGCGACCGGATACATGATCATTCTGGAGCTCACTCACTCGTCCACGCGAGCGGCTTCGGCCAAGAACGGTTCGCAACAGTTGTGCAGGTACTAACAAGGCTTTGATGCTCCTAACAAACTTGGACTGGACTCAACCATAGCCAGGCGGCCAATCTCTGACAGTCAGCGACAGCTCTCGGTACTTTGAATCCCCTGTGTCTCACTTGGGAGCAGGTTCCTACTTGTAGCCGAGCGTTAGCTACACTGGTGAGTACAGTACCTGGTACTGCAGGAGTTGCGCTGACACAGCAGAGTGAAACGCTATTCGCTGTTGCGACCCGACAGCCTGGGTCGTGCTTGCGGTAAGCCAGCCTCTGTTCAGCGCATTTTAACACCCGGGGCACGCCCCCTGCCTTGTAAAGGACATTGCGATTTCACCACCCTTTATGGTCGAGATTTGTTGGCTCACTGACCGTCTGTGTCGCCGTCATGGTCATCAGCATCGACGAAGGCGACAGCGTCCGCCCTGGAATATCGGATACCTTTGGCGACATTCTCAAGGAGGTCAATACAGTGAAGCTCTGAGCGACAGCGGCGCGAAGAACATCAACACGGTCATCGACACGCTTCTCGTTGGCCAAAACATCTGGATGGCACCCGAGCTGTTTGATTCGACCGTTTCGTATGGCTCCGAAGTTGACATCTGGGCCTTTGGTTCTATGGCTTACGAGATGGCCACGGGTTTGCCCCCAAATGCCGGCCCGGTCGTCGACATATACAAGTTCGGCGCGTACCTCAAGGAATACTCTCCTTGACTCACGGGCGACCAGTACTCGGCCCAGTTAAGAGATCTGGCCAGCTTCTGCATAGTGGAGGATCCGGCCCTTCGTCCCTCCATTGAGAAGGTTCAACGCCATGCCTGCATCCATCACACCGACGACGACTATCCCATCGTTTCACTCGCTACTCTCGTCAACGCCTACGGGCTTTGGGAAACCCAGGGTGGGAGTAGGCGCTCTCTGTTTTCCGCCGGTGGCGTCCCGGAACCGACACAGGATGATTCCCCCACTCTCCTCCTCCCTGGCGAGGGGTGGAATTTCAGTGCAACCGACGAACACATCGACCTCAACGAATCAGACGCTCAAGTCGTCTATGATGCATACGGCCCGGATGTTGACATCTCCCCGCGGCAGGACAGTTTGCAACCCCCTCGTCGTCGATTACCACCACCGAACCTCAAGGCGTTCAAAGTGCCCCTCGAGAAAGTATTCGACCCCCATACTCTGTCCAACTACGACGAGAACGCTCGTGCATTCTACGGCAGGACTGCCCAGCCATCGACAGCTGCCCTTCCCTTGCGAAATGATTCGGAGCAGCAACCATCGATCCGAGAATCGCTGATTGATCTTGACTTGTCCCTCGATGGGGGCGATTTGTCCCAGTTTGCTGAGATGGAGACTGTCAAAGCCGGGCCGAGACCAGCCACTAGCAACGTGGAGCAGCTTGACCGCCGACGAACACAAGACTGGAAGTTTCCGTCGATGACACCTGCTTCTGCGAGCCCCGGTATCCTATCGTTCGAGTACTATGATGACTACCAGTCCCCAATTCCTTCTCCAGCCCCAACCCCACGGGATGACGGTCATTCCATGGCCCTGACAACCCCGCAATCCCAACCGAACCGCTCATCCGTCATCAGCCTCATCGACCTCGATGCCGGTCTCGTAGAGGACCTGGTCGAACCACCCCGACCCTCGACTGCGGGCTCAAATTGCGAGTCGACGAGCTCGGACTTGGGGCAGGCCCCGTTCTAGCTTGAGCGGCATGCCCTTGAGTCTCCGTTTGTCCCAATCCCCAGAGAGCCGTCCATCTACATATCGAACGACGCTTACCCCGGCGTTCTCCTCGAGCCTCGTGGTATCAGTCTGCCAATCCATCAACGTACTGCCCTGGTTTTGAGAGTGGCCACAGCTCAACTTACCCTTCCTTTTTCCTGGCCTGACACGCCTATCACCAGCTGCAGCGTCTGTAACGCAGGGCCTCACTTCAGCGGCGGAGACCAAAGAAGAACTTCGTCGTATGATAGCCAGCATGCAGGAGCATCTCCAGTTCACCAGCCAAGCTTTAGGGTTCTTACCCGATCACAACAACAATCATTAAGAATCGGACTCTCACCGGCTGAACTCTGTAGTCAAGGGATGTGATGCTGTAGAGATATGTAGCACAGACCAGCAGAGGAAATCCAAGCGCTGTATACATGCACAACCTGCCCGCCAGGTGCGCCAGGTAAGGACAGTACTAGTGTAGTGTGCGTCTGAAGAGACCCAAAGGAGAGAGCAAGTTAAGTAGTCCTGACAGCGACGCCCACACCCGTGATCACACGCACGCAATTCACTCCTCGACATATGCCCATGGTGTGCCAACAATGTAATTACTTCCAGCCAAAGCAGACAAAAAGCACCAACACCTTGCTTGTACGTAGCCTTCACCGAGGACCCTAGGAAAGCACATACAGTGGACTTATCCGCGAGTGAGAGAGAGAGAGAGAAGATTGGTGATGAGACAGGGTATCATGTCCGCCCGGTTGGAACAGACAAACCAGGGCGGCAGTAGGAAGAGAGAGAGGAAGGGAGACGGGAATCGAAGATAAGAGGACAGCAGATAAGATAGAATATAGGAAGTCTTTGAAGAGGATGGATAGACATGATTAAAGGAGAGACAAGGTGCCACCGTGACACGCCGACGCTTTATTTCCCTTGGTAGCCCCCTTCCGGTCCCGCTGAAATCCAAACCCAGCCGTAGTACTCATTCATTTCGTCATTAGATCCGTCCCTTTTTATCCTCAGGATGTCCAAGAGAGAAGAGATTAAGAAAATTAGGAGAGTAAGAAAAAAAGATAGCCAGATGGGAAATGAAAGCCAGTTCGTGTCCCAGGTGTTCCGGGTTGGTCCGGTAACGGTTGTGATCGACTCATTTGTATTGTGACTCTGATGCAATCCAGTCCAGCCCGTGTCCATTGTGGTTCGCCGGAGGAATGAGGACGAGTATGGAAGAAGGTGGTTAACAAATGTTATGAGGTACAAGGTGGGTGGTGACGGCGACGGTGGCACGCGGGTTCGGGGTATCAAGGACAATCAAGGCGAGACCCGTCGCGCACGTCGCGTCGCGTCGCTCACTGCGCCGCAGTCTCGGACGAAGCAGCAGCGCTGTACTTGAGCATCTCTCGGATTTGCTCCTCGGTCGGGTCGTCCGAGATCCAGAGGCCCTTCTCCTCGTCGGTGGCGTTGAGGAAGCCCTCGGCG
The DNA here is from genome assembly GCA_023628555.1 of Chaetomiaceae sp. R4402. Lineage (NCBI taxonomy): Eukaryota > Fungi > Ascomycota > Sordariomycetes > Sordariales > Chaetomiaceae > Chaetomiaceae sp. R4402. The sequence continues at coordinate 238,735 of JAMAKO010000002.1, forward strand.
CGCTTGAGCGTCTGGAGGTCGAGGTCGGTGACGTACGACTTGCCGTCCTGGAGCTTGATGCGCACCTCCTGCTCGGTCGAGAGCATCATATCGTCCTTGGCGAGGCGTCGCGGCCCGTCGAAGACGGCCAGCACGCGCTTCTTCATGGTCACCTGGCCCTTGTCGAAGCCCCACGAGGACGGATAGTCGCGCCGGTTCTTGCGGCCCCGCGCCTTGGTCTGGAGCGGGACGCCGCCGCGCGAGTGTGTCATGCCGCGCGACTTCTGGACGCCGTTGGGCGGGTTGCTCTTGCTGGTGCGCTTGGTTGGCGAGGCGAGGGCGCCCTTGCCGCCGCGGCCGGCTCTCGAGTCCTCGTCGAACTCGTCGTCGTCCATGTTCTCATCGTCGTCGTCCGCGTCCTCGGTGGTGGTGGTCATGGTGGCGGTGGGCAGGTGGTTCTTCTCAAGCGTGTTGTGCACGTCCCGGTCGTTCTCCACCTCGGCCAGCCGTTGCGCGTTGATCGCCTCGGCCGGGTCCTCCTGCTGCACGATGCGCAGCACGCAGTCGTCGAGATGCTCGTAGAAGTCCTGCGCGTTGCTGAAGGTCTGCGAGCATGTCGAGCACTTGCCCGTCGCGTCGGGCGCGTACCCTGTGAGCTTGGTGCTGCCGCCGCTGGCGCTCGCGCCCGCCGTCTTCTTCCGGCTGTTGGGAGGCGTCTGCTCGACGCCGTGGACCGCTGTGAGGTGGCGCTTGAAGACGTCGGCGCGGTTAAACGACTTTTCTGCCGCGGAGCCAGACCCCGGGCAGAATCCGCACACCATCGTCCCCTTGTAGTGCGTGAGCGTATGGCGGTTCTTGTCGTATCTAGGGAGAGCTTGTTAGAAACCCGGTCGTCGCTTTCGGCTAGCTCAGAGTGTCACTTACTTCCTCGCAAAGCCCTTCACGTGGTATTCGCAGGTCGTAATGGGGCACTTCTCAGGCCTCTCCGTCTGGTGGGTGAGCATGTGCGCCTTGAGATCCTTGAAGGACTTGCCGCAATCGGGATGCGGGCAGCGCTGCTTCTCCCTCGACTCATCGCCACTGTAGGGCTGCTCGCCGGAGTAGTTGGACTGGTACGAGACGAGACTCCCCCTCCGTTGCGGGTTGACGGGCGGTTGGAATGGCGAGTAGGGCTGGTAATTACTATTATGCATAAAAGGGGAGGTGCTTCCATTGCGGAGCTGCGGCGAGGCCGACATGGAGAGCGCCGGCGAAGCGGGGTAGCCGGAGTTGGGCGGCGCCGGATACGAGGGCTCATACGGCATCGCCATGGGCCTCACGTCGGGGTGTATTAATGAGGGATCTGCGTGAGCGGGGTGCATGTCAGTAACGCGACCATATGGAAAGAGTTCGCGTCGCGACAGTGGAAACCAACACGTCTCAAGCGGGGGCACGAAATGGCCGCTGGACTGAGAAAAGAAAGGAGTGACGAGGCGCGAGCCGGGCGTGCTGGGCCGAGCTGGCGAGCCAGCGCCCACAGGCGGGCTGCTCCAGGCTGCGCGAGAAGAAGAAGAAGCAGAAGAAAATGCAGAAGAAGTGGTGGGCGGCGTCAAGAGAAGACTCGAGGTCACCGACGAAGGCGCGGAAGTGGGTGCCAGGGATGCGGGCGGCACTGAGACCTGCTGCGCCAGGCGCGTGTCGAGGGCCAAGCCAGGACTGGGCGGAGGCGGCTTCGCGAGGAGCACAGTGGATCCAGACTCGCAAGACACGGAAGAAGAGACGGAGCCGCGAGAAGGACGAGAAGAAGACCTAGGGATTCGTGACAACTCACCGACGAAACCGGGCGCTTTGCTGGCGGGGAAGTCGTAGGAAGGGTGGTGGAAGGCCTCGATGCCGCCGGGCGCGAACGAGTACTCGCTGGGAAAATAGTCGCTCTGGTCGACAATGCCCGGGGTAACCCCGAGGCCGTGGGGTGCGGCGGCCCACTCAGGGATCGGCGAGCCCATGTTGGACGAGGAGGCGCTGGGAATGCTCAGCTCGGACGCCGGCCCGCGCACGACATCGCCGTCGTCGGGGTACATGCCGGGCGATGCCCTCCCGCTGTTGTACATGTAGGGCGCTTCGGCGTAGACGGCAGCGTTCTCGTATCCCATCGTTACTGGGTAGTCATGCGCTGACCGCGGGTACGCACTGTACGGCTCTGGCGACAGACCAAGGTCCATGGTCGAGGAGTAGTGAGGTGGCTCTGGATAAGTCATGTTTCTGAAGGCTTCGGGGTCGTGGTGGCCGAGGGTGGCCATGAGTCCACGTAAGTGGGTTCTTGCGTCGATACAGGCAGCCTGGATGGCGCTTTCTTGGGCAGGACGGAAGAAAGCCGGGGCCTCAAGCTGGTAGGGTACGACTCCTGTCAGTCAACCGCCCCCCGGTAGCGCGTCGAGCCCGACGGTAACTAACCTTCGCACATGCACACAAGGAAGTTTTGGAGTTTTGAGTGGTCCGCCGTGGTGGTCTCTCGAGAGGTCGCGAGCTGCGCCGTATAAGGTGCGTGTGTGCTGGTTGTTGGGCCTAGGTCCGACCTCAAAGTTCGTGGCTCAAGCGAGTGTAAGTGGACTCCTCGTGGATGGAGGCCGCTGCGCCTTGGGAAGGGTGTGTAAAGAGAGTTAAGGTTTGAGGAAACCTTGCTGTGAGTTCTCCTGTCGAGCACAGTCTGGCGTGCAGGATGCAAGGTGCGGCGGTTGGTGATGTTTGACACTGAAGGAGAAGCTGTGCACCAACGGCCAAGGCTTGGATGGGGGGTGACTTTCTATATAGCCCAGGCGGCCATCCCACCGACCCGGCCCTGGTGGAGGACGATCTCGCGCTCTGCAGTAGGGCTCCCGGTCGAGCGAGGCTCAGTCCACACGCATTGCATGGGTGGGTGTACGAAGGTACATGAGCGCCGACAGGGGGCCACGGTAGAGGCGGAACAGGGATACCGCTCAATACTTGGGTGACATGGGGCTGCGTACATGCCTTTGGGCTTGGGTCGACAGCAGGGGTGGCTTGGGGGACCGAAGTGGGCTGGATGCGACCCAGGTATCCCGTACCAAAGTACCTTGGTATGGTACGACAATACCACTGTACATTGGCGACCTCTGTAAAAACAAGACCCTGCAAGCCCTTGGCTAATCCACCCCCCTCGCTGTCCACGCCTGTGGTTGGTGTGGACGGGCGACAGGGGTAAGCGAGCAGGCGGAGACTTTGAAGGCTTGCTGCGTGCCTGTCGAGGTGCGAGTGGGCCGAGTCTGCAAGTCGTGGGAGCTCAGGGCAGGACACTGACAGTCTGGACATCCTGGTATCGACGGCGGCGCCAGAGATAACGTTGTCGCGAATATCGACAGGTGAGCACGGTTTCGGAAACGGCGAGGCCAGCGCCTGAGGCCCAGACCGCGGCCATCTGTCCCGCGTGTCTGTGAAGGCCGCTGCACAGTAATGCGGAGGTAGGTAACCAGCTGCGACTGCTGAGACAGGCGTGCTCGGTCATCAGGGACTTGTTTCCCCCCCCCCCACCCGTCTCTGGCCAGCCGGTGCTAAACGCTAAAACTGTGGATTTGAGCACCCTGTGCGCCGGGCCCGATGCCCATCTTGGCGCCTCCCCCGACCGACGACTAACGTTATCAGCGTGCTCTTTGCTTGTTGACGCGCTTACGCAGGAGTCATTCTGTCTGTTCGTCTGTGTGTATGCCGGCGTTAGGGGTTCAAACTCTGTGAGATGGCAGGCATCTCGTTCGAGCCCCTGAGATTCCCCTTCGCATTGTCGACTTTGCTTCTTCTCTGTCCTGGCATTGGGCAGCCACTTAGACGTGACCGGGAGGGCCGCAGCACGCCAAGAACCCCATTGCCCGATGCGGGTTCACTGGGGATGCAAGCATGGCATTGGAGGGCGTCTGCCGATTTCATCGCTCTGGGGCCTGGCGGGCGGGTGCGAAACCCAAAGAGGCGTCGAGGCAAGCGCTGACTCGCAGATAGCAAAGCCGACTGACCGGAGACCGATTCCAGACTCGGGCGAGCATAGCCCGCTCTGCGGTTTCTGATAGTTGCTCGTCCACATGAGATCAGATGAGACGTGGAGGCAGTTCTGGATGGGACGCCGCTTCGGGACGAGCAGAGGGGACCCCTCCCCTTCCCCTCTCCGCTTCGCTGTCTCCTCCCCGCACGGCGGCGCTGGTCGAGACCGAGATGGCCGCGCCAGACGCCTCGGATGCTCCAACCGAAATCGCTGCTTGGATCGTGCCCGCGCTGTGTACTGTGTATCATACCAAGTAGTAGGGTCGACTGACTGAAGACGGACGTCGCGATGCGTCGTCGTGCGTCGTCGAGCGCCGCAGTCCAGTGTTGTGGAGGCTCTGGCAGTGCCCGCAGGTCCCGCATCTTGGTTGCATCATTGCATGCCAGATTTCCCGAGGTTATTTTTACTTCTCACCAACACATTGCGCGGGACTCGCTGCTGCGCACTCCCGGCGTGCTGGGTGATGGGGAAAAGAATGGGTGAGAAGGCTGCTGCGCGCGCCCGGTTCCTGGCGTGCGCCGTCATTTCGTCGCCAAATGGTGGCTTGCCCACGCCCGCGGACGCCAATGAGAGGCAAGGGCTTGGGATGGAGGGTGACCAATGTGCAGGTGCACAGCCTGAGTTGTGGCCCGCATTGGGACAACCCTTCCCGTCCCGCGGAGGGGGGAGGGGGGGAAAGCAGCCCAAACGGTGTGAATCGTGGCTGGTGGTTTGCATCAGTGCTTCGGAAATCTGGACCTTCCTTGGCGACAATGCAGCACAAGCCTGACTATCGACAGTTGCATATCTGGCATCAACAAGGGGCGCAGGCCCTCTTGGTGCAGGAGAAGCCTCGTTGAAAAGACGGTTTTGGAAACCGGCAACTTGAGAACAGAATCGATGGCTTTGAGCAATGCAGTACGCAGTACTCGGTAACTGGACTGTTGCTCACGCTGGTCCACATAGTCGTTGTCTCCGTCGTATCTCGTCCAGTCGGTCTGCCGCGTGGGTAATGAGATGGGGGTTTCGAGTTCCCCCAGTGATGTTTCGGGGAATGGTGAGGTTTTCGCAGCACGATTTTCGGTGCCGACCGCGGAGCTGGCAAGTGGGTCGGGTGCAGGAAAATGACCGCGCCAACTGAATTGCCGTTACTGAGCATTGTGTATCTGGTAATTGCCATACCGTAGGGCGATCACGCTATCAGACACCCAATCTCACTCAAACTGGCGGAAGTTTTGTTCTGTCGCAAACGGAAACTAGCAAATATCCACCATAGTTGGGCAAGAAGCACTGCGCGAGATGACCATGTCCACGAGAGCAACTCTCGAGACAAATACTGATGACGGCATCGTGACGGGCCAAGAGGCATGGCGGTCGCACAGGCGGGATGCAGAACATTTCGTACGTACTGTGTACAGCCAAAAAAAAAAATACATGCGACTCGGGAAAGACATGCTGGATCTGCTGTGCGCGCGTCTGACGATCACAATCCAGGAAGCGTGTACCGGTCGCGTTGCGCGTTTACCTACCAAATTACACGTCCATCGCACGTTGCGCACTCCTGGACCGGTGGGCTCCCCGGTGGCACGGCGCTTCCGTCCCGTCCCGGCAGATGGCCACGGCCCTACAGCTGGCTAATAAGTGAGGTCCTCCAGCCCAGCCCAGCGAAGTTGCGGCGCGGTGTCTCTGATAGACACGTTCTCTGCTTGCATCAAACGGATGTGCCACAGTTCGACTTAGATGCAAAAGTGGCGAGATGTTTACTTTGTACAAGCAGCATGTAGGACCTGACCTCCTGATGGGTCCTGCGTCATGTGTTGGAAGAAGCGCGCGCACACGGTGAACGGAGCGGTGAAGCGACACTTCCCACGCATTCTCCAAGCGGCGGCATCTTGTCTCAGAAAACGTGGTGGAAGAGCCCTGAAAGCGGGCCTTGCCGCAGTTGTTGGTGTTGCTTGAATTGAGAGCGATCGGCGCCGTGGAAAGCGATTCCGGTGTTTTTGGAGAAACGAGGAAAGTTCCCCAGCAGGGGTTGGTGTTGTGTTGTGAGCGAGTCGGGGAAGCAGTTTGGGGAGCAGTTCGAGATCGACACTGCACCAGAAGCCGGCACAGTGGGAGCCAGATCGGGACTAGCCGTGGCTGAGCCCGGCACCTGGCCTGGCTTCTGAGTGGTGTCTTTACGGAAGGTGGGGCACCAACCTTTGTGGTCTCTGGAACCCACTGATTTGCGCCCAAGCGTGTGGGGAAAGGCCAAAGGTAAAATCCAAAAAAAGAACAAGAAGCCTTCGGGTAGGGGCGGTGCAACATTGTGACCTTGGTCCTGGGACGGAATCATTGGGAACTGCCACACATGCAGTGGGACGGCCGACCCGCGGCACGTCAGGGTTGCACTGAACCTCAATGTATTCCGTACTGGATTGCCCGAAACATCATGACGCAGTACACTTAGTGTTCGATACAATCAACTTCCCCAGCGAGCAGATCGACCCAGCTGTGACGTTTTCGACCACGCAACGGCCTGGAGGGGAGTTTTACGTGGTAGCAAGCAGGAAGCGATTTCATTCAGCTTTGCAAAACCGCGCGGCCCCACAGCCCGGTTTCCGCTTCTGGGACGGTGCATCATCAGCATATTTCCCCTCGTGCACACCGACATGGGCGCCGGGAGGCATGCAAGCATCCGCAACCGCCAGTGGAAAGTCCCACTGCTGTCGCACATCTCGCGCATGAGGTCGCCGATTTGTGCCATGGTGGTATCCCCGAGGAGCCGAGAGCCGACGTCGTGTGCACATTTCACCCTTCCTGTCCTTGCGAGCCATTGGGCGGGGGAACGAGGGACTCTCGGGCAGGCAGTGGAACGCGACGTTGCCGTGCAACTGCCGATTAACTACATACTTTGTTGGTAGTAGGAAACAGTTCGTCTCGCATCCGTTGCCAGGGTGGAGAGACTGCCTGACCTCGAACAGTGATGCAAAAGAATTCGTCCTCGGGCCTTCTAAGGCAGCCTTGGACAATTAGTATATTCCAGAGGTCGTCGCCGGAGTATCAATGTTTCGCGGCGCTGACCGCATAACGAAGTCACATTCGAGAAGGTGAACACTCTCTCGTCCTGGCCTGGTCCTCGCCGAGAAAGCCACCGCCGGTTCCCAGTCGTCCGGTAACTAGCCTACCGCGGCGGGCTGGTGGCATTCAACGTGCTGCTGTGCCTCTGGGTGCTTCGGTGGTGGTCAGCAAGCGGCGTGCGCGGCAGAGGTGCCTGTGTCAAGGCGATAACTAATCCTTGCGCATCCAACTAAGCACTCGGGCGTGCGTGCCCGTCCAGTTTTCCGGCCACGGGTTTTGGCCATACTTGCGTACACTATGAGCCAGGAAGTTTCCTTATCGTCCTTTGCGAGCCAGTGTATGTTTCCGGGGTTGATCGCGAGGTTGGCACGGTTAACATCTCAACTCAGCCCTGTGGGGAAAGGTGAGTCCCGACAGCCTGGGTTCGCGTGGGCCATCCGCGATCTGCGCCGTTCGAGGGACCGTGTGCCGGCGCCATCGCCAGTCGACGCCAGTTCGCTCGCCGTTGTGCTTTGCCCCGGATAGGTTAGGTGAATCCGACAACGGCGGCGATTACTTGGAACAAACTCCGCCACCCCCACAGGCAGTGCGCATCGTTCTAGAGCAACACAAGACGAGAAGGAGCCTTCGCATGGCTTGCCCCAGAAGCGTGCCATGAACAAACAGATGCAGGGCGCGCGGCCTTGCTCCAATGGCAGCCGGAGATACACGAAGCATGACTCTGAAGTTATTGTGAACCGTGTACGCAGTAGCCTCAGTGTAACGCTCAGAAACAAAAAAAAAATGACTGCCTCGCTTTCGTTTTCTCGCTGGCGGGATCGCCTTCCGTACCGCTCTCATCTTTCATGCGTTTGCGTCTGTGGGCCCATGATTGGCCTGGAACGCGGGCGCGCGACATGCGAGGAAAAGGGGGTCCAGGGCTCTCCGACGTGAAACTGAACCGCCGACCACGGACAAGAAACGGGCGGGAGATTGAGAGTCTAGGAAATCGACGGAAATGTCCCCGCGCGCGGGCGCGGAAACCAAGTGGCTCGACAGGCGACTGAGCCGCAACCGAAAGCGACGCCCCTACCAGCATGGAGAGATCGTCAGGCTCAGGATCAGAATCCGAGTGAAAATTCCCATCTGCCACGCGAGGCTGCAGGCTGGGGTTCCAGTGCAGACACGTGTGCTGGGATGAGGCAAGCAGGTGTGAGGCGTAGAGTTGTACTTGTAATGCTGGATTCTGTCCTGTGTAAGATCGGATGAATACAATCCAAAGCACTCACCTGCTATTGCCCTCTTCCAACAGCGCAGAGCCGACGCTCCTCTATTTCCGCGACAGCGTCTGAATCCGCATATGGGCTATCAGGGAGTCAGGTCATCTCAGGAAGCTGCCAGTCACTCAAAGTACAGTACCTCTATAGCTCTCATTCAGGCCAATGGGAGGCAAGGCAATGTTGTGTTCTTTTTGTGTATAAACCCCTGTACTTTTCGCTTCCTGGGTGGGCAACAAGTTCACAATGGGAGTGTGAGAAAACATTTGCACTCTTGGAGTTCTGTTGACGCAGCTGCGCCACAATACAACTGCTGTGCACGTTATGCTTGCCGCATTCGAAGGCGCATCTGCACGATGGCCCATTGCCCTCCAACGCCTGCGATTTTTCCAGATACTTGAGTTCGCACGGTAACGAACGTCCGTCATGCTTGCAGCACGTTTGGCTCGGTCAGCGCTTTCGGGTGGAAAGGCAGGTATTGATGCCTCAGGCCTAAGGACATGGGTCTTGCTGTTTTTGGCAATCGTTGCGATTGCCTCCAGGGATGGTGACAAGGGCGATTCCTGTCCCGTGCGGCTCGTGCAAGTAGTCGAAGAGCCGCACGAGGTTTTACAAGGCTACATTTGGCAAGGCATTCTTGACCCTCTCTGTCACTTCATGGGTTACACAGCTTGCAGAATCAAAGCGGGATTTCCGAGATTCTTGTACCTTCAGTCTAAGTGCAAGATTGTGGATGTCGCGGTAGTATCCGAACCACGTGCGGCTCGTGCACAGCGTAATAACGGATACACAGGACACAGTACACAGTATTCCGTGCTAGTAATCTTCTCAAACAGAGGCCGCCAAGACGGCCACGCCGAATCAAGCGCCCTCGGGAGACGCTGATCCCTTGGCGGAGATCGCACCCAATCGTCAGGTCCGCGCTAACTTACACCAGGTAGCGTGGGCAGATCTTTCTTCTCGCCGTTGTTTTGTTGATTGGCTTCAACAAGAGAGAACAAAAAGACTCGTTTTGGTCCAACCGCCAGCGCGCGCAACACCCACCACTCAGACACTTCGAGAAGGGTCCCGACTGCAGGATGGCGCGGAGTGTGGCGTCGCCCGGAGCAGTGCGGACGCAGGTACCAGAGGGGAGCAGGAGTCTAGGGCACTCCACACGAAGCGGTTTGGTCGGCCGTCTTGCGACCCGTGCTCGCCGTGGACTGATGAAAGCCATCCGTTCTCTCCACATCCATCACAGCAGCATCGCAACCGCGGAGTGGGGTGCTCGGAGGATGACATGACTGCCTGCTGGCCTCACGGCTTGTGCTGCTCCCGACTCCACCGCGGGTTGACGTGGGACAGCAACAACCAATTGCTGCAATGTCACGACGGAGTCTGTAGCAAGGGTTACGAGCCGGCCCCCCCAGTTTCGATGTGAATCACGCTTGCCCCGGAATGGAAAGCGTAAACGAGAACGACTTTGAGGGCCAGAGAGGACCCAGCCCTACCCAGTCAACGGACGGTACTCCGCCAGCGAATCAGCATCGGCGGGAATCCCTCCGGTATTAGCACTGCGCGAAATGTGCAAGAAGCTCGAGTCCCCTAAACTCTTTCATCGAAGTCAATTTCAACCTGCAGTGGACACAAGAAGAGGCTATTGGCATTGGCAATCTCAGTGGGAAGCAGACGAATAAGATAGGCCAGGTACGGTAGCGGCCCAGCTGCGTCAGCGACACGCCGGTTTTGGGGCAATACACACAGTGCAGAAACGGCAGGAGCGACCTGCTTCAAAGCCTGCCACGGCTGCCTGGCAACTAACTGCACACAGTGCAGTGCATCGCCAACAAAATGGTGATGGACCACGCTTTCCGTCGGTCACGCTAATCATTAATGAACTTTGAAAACAACGCTCATTTTCCACCACCAGCTCAATATTATCTGTCTTCGCACGTCGGATCAGTCTGCTGCTGCGTCACACCGCCCGTGCGTGCCACACTGAACTGCCGCAACTCATTTCCTTGGTGCCTCACCAACTGTTCCGCTCCATTTCCGGGGGGTTCACAGCAAAGTCTCAACTCATGCCGTCGAGGCGAGAGACGGGTCAGAGTACAACACTACAGCCTAATCAAGGCGACTTCACGACGCTTCCGTTCGAGATTGGCTCATGGCGACGAGCTCGTCACGCAAGGAATCCCCCAAGCGATAGGGGAGCCCCTGTGGAAGCGCACACTCCACTGCGCTGGTCCCGGAAAGCCATGCCTCCGGCATTGCTCGTTCCCGCAGCCTATCAGCACGTGGCTCTCCGTTACCGCCATTGCCAAGCCCACGTCTTCCCCGCGTTGCTAGGGCGCCGGTGAGGACGCTACAAAAACGTTAGTGTTATCAGGGCTTGCAACGGTGATGAACGGTCGAGGCTCGGTCCCGGCGGCGACGGGCTCGCGCCCCGTGTGGACGCAGGCGACGCGGCACTTACCCCCGGAAGGAAAGCGGCGCCGGCGCTACCAGTATCGCAGTGTGGCTCTCTCCTCTGCCCCCCTCGGCACGATCCGACAAAGCTAGACGAGTTATTGAATACCGACGGCCCAAGTTAGTGTAGTGCCACAACACCAAGAGCAACCAAACCGCCGAGAGAAAAGCCCCCGCGCCGAAAAGAATTAAGCTTCTGGGGCCCGCTAGCTGATCCAAACCTCCGGGGGCTCCCCGCGTGGCCTCGTGGCTTGCGTTCCAGACCGCGCTCCAGACCACCGCTCCACGCCGCGACCCCATAAACTACGCACTTGTCTCACTGAGCAGAGTCTAGAGCTTCAACTTGTTCCACTCTGCTCAGTATCGCCCGCTTCTGAGACATCGTCAGAGGGGAAGCAGAGAGAGGCTGTCGGAGGCGCCCCAAAGTTCCATGCATTGCGACTGAGGGAAGCTATGTACAAACATGCTCAGACATGGTACGATGGTTGGAATCGGCATCCTCTTGCTCCAGATGGACAGGGGGCAAGCGAATCTCAGCGCGTGGTTGCGGAACCCCGCGGGGGAGGGCGGCTGCCACCCATTCAACTCCGCGCTGCCGCTTCCGGTCGGTCAAGAAGCCCTGAGAAATGCGCTGTGCCAGAGGCGCGCAGCAACAAGATATAACCCACGCGGTTCAGTAATCAATGGATTCTTGCTTGGGTTGTCTTGGATAAGCCCCTCCCGCGTCTGTTGCGACGGGGTAGTGTGCTGTGTACCACAGTACTGCGTACGTCAGACCCAGCTTGCTCCCGCGGTGGTGGAGAAGCTGGAGGGGTGCCGGTGCGCGTGCGCATAAGCCAATTAATTAATTTGCTGGGAACTTTCCGAGACGTGACACCGGACCTGGGACATTGCCACGGGTCGGGTTGAGCAGGACAGGGTGATGCCGCAAAAATAGCAGCGCACCAGCGGGGGGGGGGGGGTTGGTAGGTAGGAAGGGCAATGTCTTTCGCGTTCGTCATCAATCAATGTCGCTCAAAGTGAAGCAATTCTTGCGCGCGGCCGGGAGAGAGACAGTCGGGCGGGAGATGTTTAAGTTTGGGGTCGCAATGCTATTCCCAGGGATCCGGGACGCAAATCAGCCTAAGCGCACACCTTTCGCGGCGCCACCCTCGACCACCACGGCACCACCCTCCAGCCCAGGCCCCAGGGGCAGTTTAGAGTTTTGGAGCTGTCCGGAACAGGCAGGTCGTAGAATCTTGATGAGCAGGCTTGCAGCGCGCCCCGGGTTCTTGGGCTCGTCCCAGCAGAATGGTTCGGGAATCCGGGGATCGCCCCAAATGCCGCCCAGCGCCATGGGTCGAGGGGAGGAGAACAACGACAAAAAAAAGCCTCGGTCTTTAGCTTGCGCCATCTCGCGCCCAGCGTCGTCTGGTGACCGTCCGGCTGTCCGGGGCGAGAACTCGCTAGTTCCAACCCCTCCATCCGCTGCAGGACTCCCTTGAAGTCCAGTATTGCGGCGCGGTACCACGTATCTCAATCCGTACCTTGGTACTTGGTCTGTGTACGGGGTATACACTCCCTGGTTGCCAGGTATGTATGCAGGTTCCCTTTCGCCAGTTGATTCGGGACACCGACAGCCAGCCCATGCAGTCCAAACAGACATGCACATATTGACGGCAAGGGAAATTGCCTAATCGACGCCGCGGCCCCCCGGAAATCGCTGAGTGGAAAAGCGAGACAAGCAGCAGGGTGTCAGGGTGTGCAGCAGCCCCATGCTCCTCCTCATGCCGCCCACCGTTTGCCGTTGGGGGCGGCCAGCGAAACAGCGAAAGAAACAAGCAACACGGCAGGCCAGCATCTCCATCCTCCACGAGACCACCCCCATGCGCGTCAACCACGGGTGCGAGAGGGGCGCAGCGACGCCCAAAGAGGAAGCTGGTTCCGAGGATCTGGACAGTGATCTGGACCCTGGCTAGCGCCCGCGGGAACCTGGCTCGCCTGGGTCTGCGCGTCCGGAAGACGGGAAGACCAGTGATGAACCAGTCCTGTGTGAACTCGCTTGTTGTTGCTTGCTGGCTGGGGTTGCGTTACGTTGCGTTGCGATGCTTGCTTCTGCCCGCAGCTTTGGCTCCTCCCCCCCCCCCCTTCTACTCTCAATAATTCCGTTGAGCCCTGGCGACTGCTGTCTCGCTCGCTCTCGCTACCGCCAGGCCCAACCTCGTGCCCGTCTCGATCCCCGGCCAGGGTCACATCGAGCGCACGCTTTGGAGCGGAAAAAGCACAGATGACGGCTTGTTGACTTGGTCTCGTTCATGGTCTTCGCTTACTCGTAATACACTCACTCCACTACGGCGACAGAAACACAACGGTACTCAGTCCTGCTCACAACAAAGAATTCCCTCAGCCTCCATCCATGGGCAAGAACCCACCCCCGTGCCCCTTGTCCACGCCAGGCAAGCCTCGGTGTCCCTGTCCTGCCACGAGGACAACCGCGCCCAAGTCCTGGCACAGGACAGCAGCGCCCCCGGCACCTGCATCGTGGTGGCTTGGTCCTGCACAGGTACGCCCACAGCCTGGGAGACCCTCACCCACTCTCTCTTCCACCCCGCCGGCGGTCTAGACCACCACGACCGTTGTCCCCTTCACAGTAGGAAGTGTGCTGATGGGGGAGAGAAGAGAGAAGAGCGAGTTCCCCAATCCACGCCACTAGGACAAGTCCGCAGTCCTGATCGGCTTGGGCCGACAGCGGCTACTGCGGGCGGCAAGCCGAGTTGGCCCTCTCTGATCGCGCGGAGTGAACCGGTGAGCGCCTCATCCGCCATCCACGCCCACCACCATTTTTTGAGGGTCGCGAGGCTCTCTGTGTGTTCCCTGTCTTCAAACAAAGTCACCCCAGCCAATATCGCATCCTTCTTGTGTTGCTGTGTCGCTTCAGCCCGCAAACCTGCCCGTCCTTGGAAACCGACCAGGGGAGGGGTGAAGAGGGAGCGCTGCGCGGCATATCCCGTCGTGTTTTCCCTTTGGCTTGTCTTGCCCCAATGAATTCCTGAGCTGTAAACTGTGCACAAAACCCCGTCGCAGGACACACACATACCAGTAATCTGTACACTACACCCACAGTACAAGAACCCCGTGTATGTGAGGCAGCGGCACAGCGGGGAGGGGGGCCAGCCACGCGACGCATCCAACCAGAGGCCGCCGCGCTGGGCGTGCCGTGCCGGGGACGTCGGCATCCGAAATTGATCTGTTCCCGCTGGTCGCCGACCACTTTTTGGCCTGTTGACTCGTTTCGTGCGTTCGTGCATTTGGGGCGGTGGCAACAACCCTTGTCGTGACGTTTTCGGGTCCCGCATCTGTCCATCTTCGACATCTTGATTGCATGTCTCCCAAGGGGAATATTGCGAGCGGAGTCTGCCGCCAGTCATAGGATGGTCGATATAACGCAGGGTTTGCGACTTCAGCGCGGGATGGCTTCGTTGACGCTGGGAACGATCGTCGGTGAGGAAAGCGATTGTAGGTCGAGCGGGGGGTCTTCGACTCTTTTCAACAGGTGCTCAAACCGTGGGGGGACCAGTAGGACACTCAGCGTGCCGGCTAGCAGTTTTGCAGCTCCAGTAATTGCATCGTCGCACTTTCCACGGTATGGACGAGGAAGCAGGAGGTAGAGACCATTTGCGTCCGACACCTGCTAAAAACACAACGCTGCAGTGGGTACAACGAGGTGTTGGACCTGGAGCTGGGCGAGAGGCTTGCGGCTATCGGCGTTTCATGATTCTACGCAGCCGAGATTGAGTGAGAGCATTCACAAACCACATACTCGCGCTCTAGTGAAGTGTCCCTATAACGGCCGTATGGCTGTATGTCCGCACAATCGGGTATTCTCAACGAAGGGCATGTAGAGCCGTTAAAGATGACAGACAAACACAGGCAAGGCGATGAGGATATGACGCCGTTGCCCCTGGATTATGGTGTGGTCTACTCCATCAGAATGTTGTCAAGCTCAACGCTTGGCAGTCCTCGACTTTTGTCATGAACAAGCCATCACCTCACCCTCCACTCGACAGCCCTAGGGGAACCCCGGAGCAAGTGTCTGGATGTTCAAGTGCGGATATCGACACTGGCTGTTGTCTCCCTATGCGCACTATCTGCGGTTTCAACAAGAACCCGCTGTTGAACAAGTCGATGGAGTTCCTTGTTCCTGACTCGGGACCGTCATGTATCTCGCTGTGCCTCTCGACACCTAGGCACCAACGCTGAGAGGCAGCTCAAGGCAGTTGGTATCCCGTCGCTGCGGACATGCTATACCCGACTTGTATGGTATTCGATCTATCCCGGGCATGGCGATGCGGGTGTGTCCCTGACCGACTTTCCAATACCACGAGAGCAGACAACAATACATATCGTGGGGGAAGTTGAGCGATCGGAACATCTCTCCCAAGCACACTCCAAGTTGTCGGTACTCAGCAGTATATTGGGGACCAGCAACACTCAAAAGACTACATAGTCAGGTCGGCACTGCCATCCCTGATTTTCGGTACATGAGCTGCTGTGTGAATAGTCAGCGTTCCGATCTGCGCTAGCATCGGTGGTCGGC
Organism: Chaetomiaceae sp. R4402; assembly: GCA_023628555.1. Taxonomy (NCBI): domain Eukaryota; kingdom Fungi; phylum Ascomycota; class Sordariomycetes; order Sordariales; family Chaetomiaceae; species Chaetomiaceae sp. R4402. The sequence goes on from JAMAKO010000002.1 coordinate 254,060, forward strand.
GTCCCTCATCCTTCACGAGCTACCCCTGAGATCTTCCTCTCGTTGTCCGTCACAAGATGCTGACCGTCTTGCCTCTTGTCATTCTTTGTATTTGCTTCAGCTGTTTCTTCCAGTCGTTTCATTTTTCCCACGTGATATGGCCCTTTCTCTTGTCCTTTACTCTCTTGTTCCCTTTGATCCTTCTCCATTCTGCGTATGCTCTGGGTATTACGTTTCTCACTGCCCCTTCGGGTACTGCTCTCGCTTCCACCCTCGCCAACTCCTTTTGTGTTGGTTCTTGTTGCTCTCTTTGTTGCTTTTCTGACTACGCTCTTTAGGTTACGTTTTGGCTACACGTATGCCACTGGGTTTACTAAGGTATTTCCTCTGAACTCCATCCCCTCGAATTTTGCTTGCTTCCGCCGCAGTTCTCTGTGACATCCCTTCTTCCTTGTCCTCCAGTTCCTTGTTTCTATCGCCCACGCGTCCGCGTCCTAGCATGACATCCACAGGTACAGCATATGCCTGGCCTCGAAACCCGAACTATCGTACGGTCTTTGTGGGCAGCTCTGCCCGGCGTTGAACTGTCCCGAGTAGGTATGTTTTGCCGTTCGATCTCGCCCTGTCCTGGTAACAATCAAGTGGTTGAACCGTGGCTTTGAAGACGGGAAGTCGTGTCGTGCAATGGTTCTCGGCACCAGCAGCCGCCTGATGGCCCGTGGCTTACATGATGCTGGAACGTTACGATCACCCTGTGATGCAACAGACTGATTGACCCAAGATGAACAAGACACTGGCTGATTGAAATGCACAGACTGGAAGAGAACAAGAAAGAGGATGCTCTGTATGGCCGGTACGCTGATGCCACATATCTTCCCAAGTTGGCCTCCTTCGGCCTCGATGCCCCGATCGAAATCAGCCAACGTTCCTCATTCAACCTTCGTTCCTTTCTCGCATGCACGTGTCTGGTACCCCAGGTCCGTCACACTCAACCAAGCCTTGGTTGGGCGCTGAGCGCCAAGGGCATCGGAGTTTTAGGGATGCAGGCGGCCCACAAGCATACCCGCAGGAGCACCCAGTGTAAACAACGGAGCTGGTTTGACGTCGCCAGATGTCCATTCACATCTCGTTACTCTAGTCACACATGCTCGAAGATTAAGCCCCGAACGCCATTCGCCACCCAGACTGCAAACAAGCCAACCGTCCAGTTGAACACCAACCAATGTGAAAACGCCCCAACAGAGCCAAGAACGACACCGAGATCAGCCTCTGAACTCATGCCTCGAACTCTTTCTGCAGGTAGACGCAGGACACCATCGCGTGATCACGCTCGTACGGTTCTGTGGACAACGTCAGTGCACACGCTCAAGGCACTGTGATGGTGTGCTTGACGCCGAACTTACCAAGAGTGAGCTGCTCCTTGGGGAAGAACTTGTCCTCCCGAAGCTTCTGAACTTCGCTGGCAAACACCTGCTCAGGGGGCGCTGAAGCAATGTAAGCATGATGCCACGGACAGAGGTGCACTCAGAGCATGCTTACCGGTGCTGTCAATGCAGCTGGCCTTGATGGAGATGAGGAGCCCACCACCCTGCTTCAGGAACAGCTTGGCGTTGATACCGACAATTCTGGCCTGATCGGGCTGAGCAACATCGGCGAAAATGACATCGACCATCGGGAGAAGCATCCGGTAGGCCATGGGCTTACGAGCATCCTCGACAATACTGTAACGGTCAGGTTAGCGTCGTGTCCTGCGGGACACCTAGATCGCGATGCTTACGGGATGACGTTGGTACGGCGGGTCTGAGAGAAGTCAGCATCGATTCGACCGGCACGAGAAACATCTGGAAGCCCATACCGCCATGTTGATGAGATCTCTGCCAGAACGATGAGAGAACTCGACAGCCTACGGGAGCATGGTCAGTATCTCGACGGCACTCCTAAGCGTGGTGTTCAGCATACGTAGACAGAGCCGGTTGGCCCAACAATATCGGCGACGTGGGACACTGATGTACCGGAGGCGGCACCAAGATAAAGCACCTTGGAGCCCGGCTTCATGTAGATCGTCTCCAGACCACCAAGGATACCGGCCGCAAGCTTACTCCGGCTGTTCTGTGTTAGCACTGGCAGTGCGGGGAGGTGGAGGAGGGGTCAACTGACAAAGGGTTCCAGATCTGTAGGGAGCGAGGTTAGCTGAGGTCCGGGCGAAGTAGACGGCGTGGGCTATTGCTGCAAGCGGGAAGAACATACGCGGTACTCGGTCTTCGTAGCAACAGCGTCCTCGCCATGGCCGGCGTTCTCGACCGAGATCCTCTTCTCGCCGTAGACGGACTCGCCCGGAACCAAGTTGGCAGTGGCAAGCAAATCTTCCTTTCCACCGCGAGCAACGAAGACACCCTTGTGACGATGGGGCTCTACAACAACCTTCCTACCGCCCGCACCGCCATGGGCACCACCGCGGCCGCCGCGCGCACTGCATTATCCGATTAGCGAAGGCGTTGTATCGGGCGAATCGTAAAGAGATCGCATACCCTCCGCGTCCGCCGCGACCAGGGGGACCGCCACGTCCACGGCCGGTAGGGCCGCCACGGCCACCGAAACCTAAGACTCTCGTTAGCGGACGGTTTGCTGTGGCTAGGGTGGGTTTGATGCAGCGTCGCATGTTCAAACTGCGCAGTTGTCGTGCTTGCGACAAACTGACCGCGAGAGATCAAATTATGTGACGAAGCATAAAGGCGCGACTTACCAGCACCACCACGGCCGCCGCCGCGACCTCCGCCCCGCGGGCCGCCACGACCGCCGCGATCACCACCGCCGCGGAAGTTGCCTCCTCCCCTGCCGCCGCCTCTTCCACCACGGTCGAAGGCCATTGCAACTAGTTTGCTGATGGGCGTATGATCGATGCGTTGACTCGGCCTCAATCGTACTTGGCGGTACTGGACGGGTTGATGTGTAAAAATGTCCTAGAAGCACGATGGTGCAAATACGCCGGCCTTGTCGAGAGTCGTCAAGAAGCTCGATGGAGCTGGATGCAAAATTTCCTGGACTTCAGAAAAAAAAAGCGGGACTCACCTTGGCTCTGGCCATCGGCGGCTGGGGACCAGGAAGCGATTTGAGTGGTCAGATTTTGGGAAACATGCTGGCTGTTGTACGCGTTATCGCCCTGTCGCAGAAATCTGGGGCAGATATGTTACGGACTCTAGCCAGCCAGCCTTGTTCGCCGCCCAGAGAGCCAGTCACAATTTCTGCCTGAGGCATGCACAGCAGCCGCACAAGCCAATCAATCGCTTACCCACAGAGCCCTAATCGCGAAAATCCATTTGGCGCCAAAATTTGGGAGCAACCATCATTCTCGAACTGCAAATCGGTCGATTCCGTCCTCACGTCGACAAACGGTCAAGATGGTCAGTAACCCTCGCGAAATCGAAATCATCTTGAATGATCCGACTTTCATTGCCTTGGAGAATCTCTGCCATTCGATTTGCGAGTGTTGCAGGGGAGGAAGCATGCGAGATGGGCTGGGCGATATGCGGGGAGCTATTCCGAGTCCAGGCTGACCGGAGAGTTTGCGATGATTTAGGTTCGGTACTCTGCGACTGAGATTGCGCCGGCGAAGTCGGCTCGCTCCCGCGGGTCGTACCTCCGGGTGTCGTTCAAGAACACCCGCGAGACGGCTCAGGCGATCAACGGCTGGAAGCTGCAGCGCGCCCAGACTTTCCTCGAGAACGTCATCGAGAAGAAGGAGGCCGTTCCCATGAGACGCTATGCTGGCTCGATCGGCCGGACCGCTCAAGGTACGACTCAAAAATATCCGACTCCGTATTGGCACTTCACGATTTGGCGGGAAGTTGGAGCTGGGCGAAGCGAGCTAGCCGACCGACATGCGACTGGGCTATTGGGTTATCGGGCTATTGGATATGGAAGAAGTATTAGAAATTGTCGCTGACTGTGTGGAAACAGGCAAGCAGTTTGGTGTCACGCGCGCCCGCTGGCCCGTCAAGTCTGCCGAGTTCCTCCTCGGTCTCCTTAAGAACGCCGAGTCCAACGCCGATGCCAAGGGTCTCGACACTGGCAACCTGATTGTCAAGCACATCCAGGTCAACCAGGCCCCCAAGCAGCGCCGCCGGACATACCGCGCCCACGGTCGCGTACGTTTTTCAACTCCCGGGCTTACATTGACGAAGCGTCGAGCGACTGACACTGGCACAGATCAACCCCTACATGTCCAACCCCTGCCACATCGAGCTCATTCTCACCGAGGCCGATGAGGCCGTTCAGAAGTCGGAGGCCGTCGTCCGCGACGAGTCCCACCTTAGCTCCAGGCAGCGCGGTGTCCGCGTCCGCCGGGCCATCACGGCTGCTTAAGCTGGAAGCCGGGAGTCGTGGTGGGGACGGGGGGATCTTTTGACTGGGCTTGACTTTTCTTCCGGAACGGTGTACGCGTGCATGGCATTTTTTCGGGTCAAGGGTACGATTCCATAAATAAGGAGTCGGTCACGAACACTCAATAAAGAAGGATCGGGGACCATTGAGAGGTGCACGCGGGAGCCGGATGGGACACATGGGCGCTAAAGCGAATATCACTGCTTTGACTCGAATACCGCCGCAACGCGCCGTTTCGATATTAGAGGAAGACACGCCGTTCTGGTCAAACCAGCTTGACTCACTGTTGTGCCAGTCAAATTTTCCTCTGGGGGCCGGCCTGTCCTGGCATTGCCAAGCAGGCTGCGCGAAGCCGAGTTCCATGGGCTTTCAATGATGGGTATGGCGTGACGAATGCGATCACATTACGAACCGTTTCCTCTGCCCTCGCCCGTGCCTTCCATGTCCCTAAAGCGGTGCAGTACATTTTGGCTTTCATTTGGCTTGGGGATACCAACATGCTCATACCTGCCACGTCGTGCTTCTTTGTCGAAACGACACAGTGAGGCTGCACCTCAACCCTTCCGTCGTACACCCTATCTCCACCTCCTACCCCGCCATCTCAATGTCCTCTGCGCCGCCGCCCTTCTTGTTGCGCTCCTCTATCCTCCTCTTCATCTTCTCCCTACCCTGGTCCACCCACCGCTCATACGCGCCCTCCCCGTCTTTCAGCTTGGCCGCAACAACCCCCTTCAGCACCTCGCCAGCAAAGCCCACAAAGTTGTGTCTCCGGAGCGCGTTCTCGAACCGCCAGTCACGCCGCTTCCGCTCTTCCCGCGCCAGCAGCTCCGCGTCCCCGATCTCGCGCGCCCGGATGCGCAGGTCGCGCACCATCGCCAGCAGATTGAAGCGGATCTCAGCAGCGTCGTAGCGCGCGATGCGCCGCTGCAGCACGTCCATGACGCGGGCGGGGAACTCGTCGCGCGCGCAGGCGCCGTGGGAGATGGGCGCTGGCTGCAGGCCGTCCAGCTCGTACAGCGTGCCGTCGACGGGGGTGTAGGCGATGAAGTGGAAGGCGTCCTCGCCCTCGTCGGCGGGGCGCTGCGTCTCGTCGACGAAGGGCGACGACCGCGCGAAGCTGTTGTGCACGTCGCGGATCAACTCCGAGTTGGACAGCGCCTCGCCGCGGTACTCGGGCGGCAGCGCCATGGTGAACTCGCGGAAGTCGCGCAGCGTCGGCCCCACGTCGATCGTCTCGTCCGCGCTGCCGTCCACCTTGTTGAGCAACACGCTGAGCAGAGCCTGCGTCCCACAGGCGTTTTGGATGGTCTGTGCGGCGAAGAAGAGTCGCTCGGCGGCGTCATGGTCGAAAGTGCCGTCTAGCGGCTTGTCGCCGGCATGGTAGGGCGTGTCTGTGGGAAACTTGAACAAGAAGATAACGCCGTAGATTGGGTAGAGCTGCGCCAAGGCGTCCGGGTCTAGCGACAGGAGCTCTTCGAACTGAACGTCTTTTACGCCGAGGTTGTCGAGCAGGTAGGTGAAGACACCCTGAAGGCGTCATGCTGTCAGCCATGCGATCGGTATGGTGTCGGAGCAATGCATCAAGACCATCCAGCGTCTACTCAAGCTGGCGCCGTAGCAGGTTTAGGGAGTGGAATGGGAGGCTTGACGGACCGCATCGGACTCGACTGTGATTCACTGGTTAGCGGTTTCGGGCTCGTTTGTTGTTGTCCATAAGGGGCGCGTGTGACGTACTGGTATTCCACCCTCCGCTCATCTTTACTGCGCTCACCGTGCAGGGGCCGGCCGGCTGCTCAAAATGAAGTGGAAGTAGTCGTAGGTTGCTCGATTGATTGCAGATATTGTCACATCGAAAGCACTGCGCCGAAGGAAACCAGTTTGCCGGCCGCGGATAGAAAAGAACGAGGGATATTTGTCGGGAAATTCGCTTCCAAAGGAACAAACCAACTATTCGCATGCAGTCGTCGCGGCTTCACCAGAAACAGGAGCGCACTAGAGCTGTGCTGCAAGCTTGAGGTTCCTCGTTCTCTGATGATGCAGTTGCTTCGTTGCCTGTCGGATTGATAAGATAAGCTGAAAGCTTGGAGCTGTGTGGGCTTGCAGGGTTTACGCACGACAGCTGCTGTCAGTTGGGCTACCGACGTAAATCAACAAAAGGGGCACCAAACAACAACACGATAATGACCAAGTATCTGGAGGTGTAGCGAAGGCTGTAATGTCAGACAGATGCCTAATGGACGAGCTACATTGTTCTAGTCTCAGACTTCTTGATCAGCACCAGAACGAGCATCCCTATGTATCCATCTTCGGAAGTATGAACAACTAGGCCCCCTCAATGACGCATGCCCATGATCGGCGCTTCAGACCTCGCTCGTGCTTCGCACCCTAGGATCATTTGAGGCGCCGCCGTGGCCTTGCGTACGTACTCGAAGCCAGCATAAATTGCCAAGTGCAAGCCGCCAGCGAGACCACTGGCATGCTCAGAGGTCTAGGCGAAAAGGCTCAGGGGTCCGCGCCCTGGGCTGGCCACCTTCGTCATCGGTTCCCCTTGACGCCGTGTTGGCCCGGTACTGCTCATGACCCGCATCTTCATCGCCCGAGTTTAAAGCAAAGGAGGTGCTTCGATCCTTTCGGCGCCGTGCCCAATGAACGAGCCTGACTACGGCCCGAACCACCCACGGCTTTTCTCCGGGCGGCCGCCACGTCCAGTACTCTTTCAGTTCGTAATTTTCGGGGGTAAATGTCCCTCGGGAGAGTGTCACAACAACCCACACAGCCGAGTTGATAACAGTGTAGGTAAACAAGCCGCTGTTGTAAGCCTGTTAGCTGGAAACTTCCGCTTGGAGACACAGAGGAACGCACGCAATCAGTCCGTAGGCACAACTGTAGCTGAAGGGAATGAATGCCAACGTGACGAATGATGGTACCGCGTCGCCGATGTAGCTCCAATTAATCTTGGTGACTTGGCGAATCATCATGCAACCAACCTAGACAATATTGTCAGTTATGGCTGGTCTTCAAGTCTTCTCCGGGAGTGGACCTACCAGTATCAGTGTGCTTCCCGTCGCCCATGGCGGAATTGATGCGAACAACGGGGCGAAGAACAGCGAGACAAAGAAACACAAGCCGGTGACCACCGCCGTAAGCCCCGTGCGCCCACCCTCGGCAATCCCGGCGCTGCTCTCAATGAACGCCGTGACAGGCGAGCACCCCAGCAACGAGCCGAGCGAGATGCAGAGGGCGTCAACGCAAAAGGCGACAGTGGACCGGGGAAAGTCGGACTCGTCTCTGCGCGCGCGACTGCAAAACCGCGCCATTGAGTACAGCGTCGCAGTGCAGTCGATGATGTCCACGTAGAGAAACGTAAACAAAGCAATGGCAAACCGCGCGCCCGACTCGCCTGTCAGGTCCCATTGCTGTTGTGTCAGGGTATGGTGGATTGGGTGGAAGCTGACGATTCTCGAGAAATAATGAAATCGCCGGTTGCCATCAGGCGTATCCGGGAAGTACGTCAGAGGAGTATTGCGTCTGGAGGTCAAGTAAGCGATGTGAGCGCGGTTAACTCCCGAGCCTGTCCCAGCGGTAGTAACTTACGGCCATGACAGAATGGAGACAAGGGCAATCCCAATGATGATGGCTCCCTTGACTCGAAAGGCCATCAGGAAGGTTGTAAACAGGCCGCCACAGATCACACCAACCCACATCTGAGTCAATAATATGTCAGTGTGTTTGAACTTGTTCCCGAAGACCTAGAGGGCTTGCCTTTGGGTTACTCATTATCCCCGATGTGCATTCTTTGTTTTCGTCGAGGTCCTCAATCGGGCAGCCAGCCAGCGTGAGCGGCGAGGTAATGCCGCCCGTGACGATGCCAATGCCGGAAGTGTACGACAGGCCGATAAGGGTCAAGAATAGACCAATACCCACGCCACTGGCAATTTTTATGGTGCCCGGTATAATCTTGACCAGCCAATGGCGCATGCCGGTCAGCGCCAGGAACATGAATATCCAGCCCTCCATGAACACAGCTGTGAGTGCCACGCGGTAGTTGACTGATCCGCTGCCCTTGACGCCAACAACCTGATACGTGAAGTAGGCGTTGAGACCCATTCCGGGACTGTGAGCAATGTCAGTTGTGGGTGCTTATTGTGCTGTTGCTCGCCAGCACTTACCCAAGTGCGACTGGAAGATTGGTGAGCAGCCCAAACAGGATGCTCGAAAAGGCAGCCACTGCGGTAGTGGCGGTGACCAGGTCAAGTTTGACATCTAGATACTTGTCAACAATGTCCACACAACCGAGTCTAGAGCTGGTTGTCCTACCGTCATAGCATTTCGTCCACTCAGCCATGTTGGCGCAGTTACCCCGAACATCGTAAGGCTTGTCACACCGACAGCCATAACCGGACTCGGCGAGTATGGTAGACTGGAAGCGGTAATCAGTAAGTGAGAGCTATAGCTCGACATTGAGATTCTCTTGTACATTGACGGCAATAATGTAGGCCATGGTGGCAAAGGTCGTCAAACCTGCACGCAGCTCAGCCGATAAGCAAGCGTCGGAAATCTCTTTGGGCTGTGAGAGCGGTTCGGCATTAGCGAGCTGTCAATTACAAGACAAGCTCAACGGTGAATCATCACTTACGTGCCCGCTTCCCTGGAGACGGAACAAGCGACCAACAACAGACTTGCTGACGCTGTCGTCCAAGCGGTGGACCAGCTTTGCGACCCCCTTGCTCCATCGCTTGAACAGCACCGGACGACTATTCTGCGCTGCTTCGTCTGTCGTCGCAATAGAAGCCGTAGGGCGCATCTCAATTTCCTCACTGCATGCGGTCAGTAACTCTAGCCATACGGAAGGATTTTACGTGCTCTGGTTGCAGAGATGCAGTCCGGTTACCTGGGAGGCTGCGGGCATACGAAGCAATTGAGAGCGTGTAGCCTCAATAAAAGTCTGTAGCTGCCAAAAGAAAGATGGCAAGCCTCACAACAAGACCAGAATGGGTAATAACAGCAATAGGAACAAAAAGAGTGGATGGTTGAACTTACGTGGGGCACTGAGGCATTGAGATTGCCCTTCTGAAGCGGGCAAAGAGTTGACTGAGCATTGCGCAGATCGGCCAAACTCGTCTTCAGAATCGGTTGCGGAGAGGTTCGTCTGTCTGGTGCGGCAGTCTCAAGAGAACGTAGAATGCGTGCTCAGTTGAGTGCTTTGTCTGGCTAGAGGAAGGGCGGCACCCCACTGACCAAGAATCATCAAGCTTCAAGTGAATCACGATTGACGACTTGGACCGCCGCAGCTCAAGGAGTATTGTTGTTTGTCAGATTTTGCCCATTTTGGAGGGAAGGTAGAATTTGTTGAGTGTGGTCGGGCAATGATTGAGTTCCAGGGCTTAGATTCTTGCGAGGTTGAGGCAGGTGCTGATTTCGAAATGGAAAAAGAACTCGTGCACTCTCTTCAACAGCAGGGCGGCTCCCAGATCACGGTACCTGAACAGACTTTTTTTTCTTCTCTCGTGTACAAGAAACTCGTAAACAAGGCTCCTCAAGTACAATAAACCTGTGAAGCTCACGCTGCATGCGTTGCAGCCACCGAACTCATCTCCTGTGCGAAGAGAAATAAACTTGGACCTGAAGCAGAGGTACGTGCAAGTGTGGTCTTAGCTGACGCCTGCATTACCTAGTAGTATCAGTATCTTTTGTTGCCTACCTAGTTTAGTTGGTTGGAAACAAATCGTAGCTGTGGGCTGCGACCTTCTGCTTCAGGTTTGGCACTCAGAGACACAAAAAGTCCGAGCAAATGTCTGGCTGAACTCTGTATATTTCCACACACTGAGTCAACGCCAATGCAAGAACTTGGCAACCTGGAGGTTAAATCAGAGGAAAACAGAGGTGTCACTGGGCCAGGTGTTATACGAGGTACCACTGTTTTCTAATGCTAGAACTGCCAACGCATAAATGTTCGACGAGATTGGCATATTTAGTCTTTGAATCGTATTTGTGATCTAATAACCTGTGCTCTACCTAATCAAGGCTACGGATGCCAAATCCTGCCCCTCATGTACTGCCGTTGGAGTATGTTGGATGGACTGAGATCCCCGCATTATGCTGTTCTATCTTTTGCAGTTTGAGAGATCATGCTCAGATTCCCGAACAAAATGCAACTCCGGGACACCTAGGTAATCTCCGGGCGAGGTTGTGGGCTGACGGGGTGAGCGAGGTTGCCAGTCATACAATGCCAATGAAGTGCTTTCCTACCTAAGGTGATAAACTCAGCAGGCTGAATGAATGACGGAGCAGTCCGCCGCCATATCGAGACCCGTATCAGAAAGTGTTGCGGAAAGGCGATACTGCCCGTCCAGACCCTCGCTGGTCGCCGTTTAATTCAGCGGCCCAGCTAGCTTGGGGAGGTAAGTACAGTACCTACGGTTTCAGAAAAGTGTTTCCCTCACAGGACCGCACTTTCCTTCCTCGAAAATTGTAGCATGGAGTCACTCACGCAGGACTTGATAATTTCGGGAAGGAACACTCGGAGAGGTTGCCGGGCAACTCGCGCCTTCTCTGAACTCCTTCAGGCTTTCTAATCGACAGCCGGCAAAAAAATGCTCAGGAACTCTCAGATTTGGTAATCAAAGAGTTTGTATGTGCCGATTCACCAACTGCTCTTGGTCAGACTTTCCCTTTCCGTCTTCATATCCGCAATCCAGACCACGTCATCTCCGGCCTCAGCACCGCTCGGTGGCACTCACTTGATCCCCCTCAAGCAACCCTCGAGTCATGAGCGCGCACCGGTGTTTCTTTCTCTTGAAAGAACTCGTTCTTCTTTTGCCTTATTGTTCTGGCTTTTGTTCCACCAACTTTCTGGAAGTCTCAGCAAAGGCGCACAAGATTGCGCACGTAGGCTTCTGCTCACCCTCCCACCACCGCCTACTCGCATCATCAAGAAACGGGGCCTCAACTCAACGGCGTGCTTACAGTTCTTTCACTCCTCACCAGATTTCGCTTCGCATACTCACGTTTATGACTGTCTCTGCTGGGACAACTCAAGATGTTTGAAGTCGACTGGGCGGACTACGACAGCGAGCGCGTCGGTCAGCGGCGAGCTAGGAAGGAGGCCGAGCAGAAGTCCAAACAGGAGAAAGTGGATGTCGACAGCCGTGCTGAGACTATCTCAACCCGAACATCATGTTCATCGGACCCGCGCCATTTGGGTTTCTTCGGAAGCATCGGCAGGAAGAAGGGCCGCGCCATCGTCTCCAAGCACAGAACCTACGAAGGGATTGTGCCCGAACCGACTATACAAGACACAGAACCTGAGCGAAGCTCGATCGCCATTCAAGAAATACCAGTAACGTCAGTCACGAAGGCCACAGATTACATAGTACCAAAACCCCAAAATGCGCCCTCGAGGATTCCCCGACCGATCGCGAAGAGGATTGTTGTCGAGGAGGTGAATTTCGGCTGGCCAGAATCGCCCGACCGTTCATCAAAAGGTACACAGAACTGTTCCCACACTTACTGGTTAACACAGCAGCTAACCTGAAGCTAGAGTCAATGCTGTCGAAGATGACACAGTTGACTGTACCCACGGTAGGATCACAAGGAGGCACCTCAATCGCCGAGCTTGCATCATCGACCATATCGCTCGTTCACCCCCTTGACAGAGAGGGCTGCTTCGTTGCGAAACGGACGAAGACAACCTATGGACCTTGCGACAACAATCCGCCTGTACCTGTCCACGTCAAGCCCCAGACGAGGGTTACCGCCAGTTCTAAGACACCGAGGACTCCAAGATCACCCCAGTTGAATCAGCCTCTGGCCACTCCTGAAAGTGAGCATCTGGCATCCGAGTTCATCAGCGAATGGAATACGGCTTTGCATGGGCCAACGCGGCAGCTGCCCCGACCGGGTCCTCATGGGACGGTCCGCAGAGGAAGCTTCCTCCTGCCGCCCAATCTCCATCGGCCAGCACAACCCACGCCGACTCGTCGCACGGCAAAGCCAGATGTCTTCATGGCGCCAAGAGCGAGACCGACAAAATTTCTGGCCAACAATCCCGACGACTGGAAGCCAGTTGGCGAGTGGAAAGACACGTCTTCCATGGTCACCGAGTACTCAGCTTCATCGGACGACAGGCTGGCATCACTGGGTGAGGAAGTGGTTCTGGACTTCTGGACTGACGCTATGGATGCAAGCAACGCCCAGAATGGGAAGAATGAGAACTCAATGGATTCTGAACGATGTCAAAGTTCCGTCGCAGGCTTGTCATCGGAGGTCGTGAGCCAGCCCGCCATCCAGCCTGATGCGGCGTTCGAGAAAGAAGCGTGTGTGAAGCGGCACCCCTCGATGATGATCACGAGTTGGATCTAGCCAACTACATCGCTTGGCTTCTTGGGGACACCAGACTCCGCATTGGACGTGGTTGTCGAAGTGCACTGGACAGAAGTGAATCAGAGCAGCAGCTATGGGGACGACTTTGCCTCCAATGATCCCGAGGAATGGCCTCATTAGGGGTCGAGTCTGAAGGCGCTTCTGGCACTTGGGTTTCGTCATCGGGTCATGAATTTCGGCCGCGGCGAGTTGTTAACAAGAAGTTGGGGGATTGGGTGATGTGTCAAACGGCTTTCGAAGGGTTTTGGGCTCAAAAAGTCGACGGAGGGGAGCAAGTATGTCTCAGAGGTATGCTGCGAACCAACGATGTTCGCATGCATGTATTTAGCTCAAGACCGGCTTCCACAGGTCTACGCAATTGTGGAATGTCATGTTCAGTTCAAGGGAACCTAACCTGCCTGATCGATTGCTCGCCGATGGGTGAAGGGAACAAATCCCCATGGCTCGACAGAGCGGCCGGGTGCTTTCTGAACGGCCTCGACGCGCCCAAGTCCTGGCACGTCTGCGCTCCCCTCCCCGAAGGAGTCGGATCAACGAACCCTTCGGAACTGCGATGGGCAATACGGAGTATCCGAGAATCACGGACACGCCAGTAACAGCGTTGTCTTAATGGAGGAGGTCTGGGGTTGACCCAAAGCGCAGCTCCGACCAATTCTCTCCGTCAAGGGAATGCCCCGTTGAGTTTGTCAGGCTTGATGAAATGGATGACTCTCATCAAAGCCAGACGGAAGATGTGGGAGAATCGTGGCTGCGCCTCACACCAGCGTCTCCAAGCTGTCTCGTGGCCGGCCTCTCGTCAGCTTCGGGATGCAACCTCGGCGGTATTGCGCTGTACCCAGCAGGCCGGATGCAGGGTCGGCACCCGGGCATGTCGTATTGCAGTGTTTCAAAGGGCAAGGTCGTCGGAGTGGTTGCCCAACCATGTGCCTCGAAACAATCGATGGCCTGCTGCGAGGTGGAAGCGATGAGGCTGGAGGCTCTTCGGGCTTTGGCTTCGATGCATGCATGGTGTGCTGACGGCAGCTAGCATCGCCCATCAAAGTGCGACGTCTATCCTCACTCGCGCCTCAGTTCCAGATGCACAATCACACTGGTGCGTGTTGCCCCCAATGTTTCATCTTTCTCAGAGAGGAAGAGGTACGTCCTCTCCGTCTGCGCTGTCAAATGACAAGCATCGACAACGCACAGCTTTCCTTCCCCGGCGAGCGACGGCCCCCACGGAAAACAATGCGGTGGCTCCCAACCAAAACCCCGGTAGCAGGTTGCAGGAACAGGTCGTGAAGACGCAGGTAAGAGTGATAGGAGTACCTTGGCATGCAGTGCCGCGCAGTCCGAGCAAAGCCAGCTCCTTCCGGACCTTCCCCGGACGAGTAGCTGGATAGCCCGTTGGAAGTCAGAAGTCGGTGATGAGGATGCATGGCACGCGCATTGCAGCAGCAGGAGCAGGTTCGAACGCACTGGAGTCGTCCAAGAGCTTGACCTTTGCCTGCGCGGGACCGGCGAGGCGCCCGACGAGTTCACCGTCACCGTCGCCGTCCACCTCTCATCGCCTTGACCGACTCGTTCTGCGCATTCGAGGCCAGAGATCTCAGTACCTGGTTTACCATGCCCACAGTTGCATGCAGCCATCTCGATTCGGTGCGCCACAGGCCGGGGAGACCAGGACAATGAGTGGCCCTAACAAGAAGACTAACACGCCAGCCAACCTTGTGCGGTAGGTAGCCCAGGATCCGGCGCCGCGAGTACTTGTAGCGTAGTTTGGTGGCGCATCAATTATGTAAGACCATGCGGTTCCCTCCACCTGGTAAACCAAACCAACTACCGTTCGGATCTCTGCACACTAATCAGCTAGGCGCGGTGAAGATCGCAATTCACCGCTCTGGGGATTGGGGAAACGGTGCCATCGCGGCTGTCGGCAGCTGTGCCGCTTCAGGTACGATGCGCCGAATGGGGTAAGGTCCCTCAGGTGAAAGTGAGGTGAAGATTGGCGGTGGGGAAGGACGGTCAGAAGGTGAAGGTCGACGATCCGGGTTCAACGGTCATGAACATGGAGTGAGGAGGACCGGGTTCCGTTGCCTTTCCCTGCGGACCCGGGAAGATTAAGCTCAGTTCCATTGTTTTTTCTGTGGTGGATTGGCTACCGGCTGGTTCCGGCCATGCGCCTCCACTTGGTGGTTGGTAGCGCTGTTTCTTAAACTGCTGAAAGCGGCGATGATGCCCGGTCGGGATTGAGAGCCGCCTTCGACCTGCGAAGTGCCGGTGTGACGACAGGAAGGCTCGCGTGCTGCTGAAACACAATCCTCCGGGATGGCTTTGGCATGCGCACATCAGCTCAACCATACGCAGTAATTTCAAGGTCAGTGGAATAGGATGGGTGATCAGCTGGACACGGAGACGAGGCCATAGTGGGATTCGTCTAAAACGGTCTCGATCTTGATAGTCTCGTTTGGTCGACGTGAGCTCCCCAAGCTGAACACCTAGCGTTGTTCGGCAAGGAGGCCCCCAGGGCGGGAACTTCCACAAGGCGTTACCGATGATATGGCCGCGCACGATTGAGCTGAGACAAGCGCGAATAGGCCTGACCCAATCTGAGCTCCGGATGGCTGTGCTTGGTGGAGGAGAGATGGTTAGCTTATCGGTCGGCAGAAACAAAGCTCCGCTGTCTACGAATTCACGGCGCGTCATTGGAGTCGGACCGGTGAGGTCGACGTCTTCCAGTTTGGCCCTTGTCCCATGTCTCAAGCCCATGTGAGGATGACCGGCGGCCAATGGCAGGCTCCCAGCGATCTCTCTCGGTTAGTCGAGAAGAATGTGGAGAACATGGCTCAGCTGCGCTCGCTGCGGCAACTTCAATGAACAGTTGTGCGGGGTCGACGCCCCTGGGGTATCAAGCAATTGTTGATGACCGAGGTTCCATTGGCCAGACTTGATCAACTACCGTAGCAGGGGAAGTCAACAGCTGGGGCCGCATTATGTAGTAGGGATGGGCCAGACAGAGGCGGCAGTGATATTTGTATTGCGTTGCGTTGTTTCGAACTGGGCTGGACCAAGTTCCGCGGAGCTACATGTAGGGTATGGAAAGGGGGACCGAGCAGCTTTGCAAGGAAGGCGATGGAATGGCTGGCATGTGAGAGTCTCGTACTGTGTACTGCAGGACACGGTTGTCTTCGTGATGCTGATGGATGAGACGAGCTCAATGCTGCCAACTTCGGCAGTGCTGGCTGGGCAATTGCTGGCTGCACATGCGAGACCGTTGCCAAGCGTCCAGTCAAGTTCAATGCTTGACTGCAAAACACTGCCAAGTCGGCCAGTGGCTCCCGAACTCACCGGCCTGCAGGCCCTGCAGTGTGGTCGGCGAGCAGGGGCCAGCTCGACGAGAATGCGATCGGCCTACACGGTGAGTTCGCTCAGGAGTTGAGCACGGACACAGACCGAAACCGTATGGACGAGGGTCTGCATGGTAAGAGACCCGGTTTGCTGGGAGGCTCCGACCAGGGGGGAGGTCACTTGAGTAGCGTTGCTCGCGTTGCTGTGCATATGAGCCAGCATTGCTCTTCTGCAAATCCCGAGCACCAGCCAACGTCAGCCAGAACTCGCCGGGGTATCGCCACCGATAACCAGGATTGAAGCGTGGAAAGGAGCCAGGGAGGGAAACAGACCGAGCCGGTAGGTGCGTATCGTGACAACAGAGAAACGAGCTCTGGCTGGCTGGCTGGTTTTCGCGAAGAGGAGATGGAAGATGGAAGATGGAAGATGCCGCGTCCAGCTGGGATGGCTCACTGCTATCATCCCAGGAAGAACCGGGAACTGGGATGGACAAGGAGTTATAATTAAAAGACACACAGCCAACGGCAGATGAATGCTGCACGCAGCGAGCAAGATTTTGAAGTGCAGTGCTGTCGTGCAGCGCGCGCGGCTGTGGGCGCTAACGATGACGGAGATGTCGATGGGCGTGCACTTGATGGGTTGTCGTCGAGAACGATGAGGGGCGTACCCGATGGCGTCGGGAAGTTCAAGCCCAGGCTCGCCAGGAAAACCGATGAAAGTGAAGAGATCAGAAACGGTGGAAACGGCCAAAAAAAAACGGTTCAGGCCTGCTGTGGGCTGGTGGGGCTGTTTCCACGTGGCTGGACTCGGCCCCTGGCGCGCCCATTCAAGTTCAGTTGCCAAAAGTTTCTGCCACTTCATCAATCGCACACACATTGATGGACTGGAAGACACCGCGACTCCCCACCACGTCATCGGTCATGAAACGAAGTCGAACAATTCAGCTGTTGGTTCCTCGGTTCTAGTGCCTCTTGCGCCAATCGCCTCTATGACGCATGCGACTTTGCTCTGTAGGCACACAAAACCCGTGTTGAAACCTGGCCTTTTTTGGCAGAATCTCACTGTGCAGCCAACTTTCGCGAAGGAGGCTAGCGGGATCGCTCTGGACCTCCGGCTGCAGGCTGCGGGCTGCAGCAGCAGCAGCTTGTGGCAACAATGGAAGCAGCGAGCCGGGCAGCCGAGCCACGAAACAGCCGCGAGCCTGGAAACACATCATCACCGTGACCGCCACTTGCCTGTTGGCTCTCAGCGAGAGATGAAGCGCAGCCTGCATTCTCAGCCCTCTTATGTGTGTCTCGAGCTTGCGTCTCCCACCTCCTTTCTCCTGCCGAGGCCGGTCTCATCCGTCTCAGATGTTTTAACGGCGACAGAGCTTTTGCTGAGTGGGTGTGAACCCCTCCTGCACTCCTGCGCAGAATGTCACCCTCCGTCGCGGTGAACGCGACGGTGTGTAGGGGCGAGACGGGGTCGCGGCTCGTCCACCATGCTGACCTGCGTGAGCTTGCATGGGTTCGAGGCAGGGGTACAGAGTTCGCACCCCAGAAGGAGACGGACCCATAGCTGGAAATGGAGAAACGGACATTCTCGAGGCTGGAGCCAATCCAACGTCCGACCCCGCGATCAGCGCAGCTAACCCGACCAATCTCCGCCGCATCCACAGGAAACAACCAAATCAGCATGTACTCGTGTGGGTACGCATTCGGGCGCCGCTACCGACGCAGTTAGTCTTTGGAGTCGCAGGCAAAGGGTTGCACCGCAGTGCATGAACAACCCGGCTCGATTTTCCTCGCCAGCAGAATAGAGTCGCCTTCCAGCCATGCCCGTTGCGTCGCCACTCGCTGGCCCAGAAAAAGACGTCCAATATGCTGCAGAACGACAGGATGCACTACTACTGTGTATGTGCAGCCAATCCTGGGCTCCCTTCCCAGTCTCTCGGTCGGTTGCCAGCAGCACAGTGTGTTTCCGTGGAGGCTCTCGTCTCGTCTCTCCCAGGCCCACTGGCTGCATTCTGCCGTCTTGCCCTACCCCCTGGATAAACGGAGAGGCATCCGTTCTCCAGGTCGCACAGCAGCGACACAAGCCCACAACCACTGCGACGTGTCTCCTGCAGCTCCCGACGGTTGCCAGCGGGCGAGAGGTGGTCAGGTCAACCTGGTCCTGCACAAGCTCCATAAAGATCTCCCCTACTCCCCTGTTCGGCGTTTGACCCAGTTCAGGATGGGTTACCAGGACCCCGGACACCAGCGTGTGCTCAGGCAGAGGATGATGCCCCAACACCCCGGCTAGCCTTTCTCGGGTATCGTGTCGCTCGTTCGGCCCTGCTGCCGTGGTGCTCCTCCAGAACCTGTCGGTCCCACCGTGCCGAGTACTTGTAATCCACATTCCCCCTCGTCCCGGCTGGGCGACGTCCTGCTGCATGCCCTAGCCAGCCGAAGGCTTTCACTCATTTGTGTCGACTTCACCACCGCGAACCGGCCCCTTTCTCTTCGACCTCAGACGCCTCCCCGTCTAGGTGTCCAGCCAGTCTTACACCAGCCGGCCGGTTACATCTTGCGAGCCGGACTCCCACCCAGCGGCCCGTCGGGAACACCATCACCGGCCGGGCTTTTCAATACGGCTGCCGCGTGCGGCACGACACCTTCCTTTGCGATACCCAGAAGGTTTACCTTGCGTCGTGTGACGCCCCGCCCCCAGCATGGATCCGGGTCTCGCGCAATCGCAAGCAAGCGCCTTCACCACCCTCGAGCGTGTGTGTTCGGGCTTCTCCCTCTTCGGATCCATGGTGGTCATCTTGACCTTCTCCTTCTCCAAGGCGTTCCATAAGCCTATCAACCGCCTCGTGTTCTACGCAACATTTGGCAACCTCATGACCAATGTGGCCACGCTGATGGCTGCCTCCTTCATCGAGGATGTCACCTCCGCGGGCTGCCAGTTCCAGGCGTTCCTGATTCAAATGTATGGCTTCCTCCTCCTTGCAAGAGCTTGCGTATCAACTTATGACTGACCCGTGGCCCAGGTTCATGCCAGCCGATGCGTTCTGGACCCTAGCGATGGCCGTGAACGTATATCTCACATTTTACTTCAAGTTTGACGCCCAGCGGCTACGGAGCATGGAGATCCCGTACGTCGTGTGCTGCTACGGCATCCCTTTCATCGTGGCACTGGTATTGGTCTTTGTGTCAACACCAGAAAAGGGGCGTATGTACGGGAATGCCACGCTGTGGTGCTGGATCTCTCCGGATTGGGACGTCTTCCGCATTGCCATCTTCTACGCTCCCGTCTGGTAAGCTCTGCGCCTCCCCTGAAAGTGAAGAGGCACACAGGACCAAGCACTGACCCCGGTTTAGGATTGTGATCCTGATCACCTTCTTCATCTACTTCCGCGCCGGCCGCGACATATACAAGAAGCACAAACAACTGCGAGAGTTTAGCACCAGCCACCACGAGCCCGAAGCGAACGGGCCCATCGACGACGCCTTCAGCTCGACCAAGACGACCGAGGTCTTCGTCACGACCGAAATCATCGACGACGGTGCCATCGACCTCGCCCCGCTGGGCAGCGGCGAGCGCCGCAAGTCGCAGCCCTCACCACCACAGAAACCCGCCAAGGCGGCGTACTCGGTCACAATCTCGTCCAACCGCAACGGCGAGCCCAACGGCGACATCGAGAACCAACTTCAGGCCACCATCACGGCCGGCTCGCAAGCCGCGACGGGAGCAGGGAGCGGGCGGAGCACGACGCGGCCAGGCGGCGGCAGCAAGCACGCCACCATCAGCAGCAGCACGGGGACTGGCACCGGCACAGGCACCGGCACGGGCAACGCGAACCCGCTGCGGCGGCGGGCCGCCTACGAGGCCAACAGCGCGACGTGGAGCTACACCAAGTGCGCCATCCTCTTCTTCACCGCCATGCTGGTAACCTGGATCCCGTCGTCGGCCAACCGCGTGTACTCGGTCATCCATGCCGGGTCGGCGTCGCTGCCGCTCGAGTACATGTCGTCGTTTGTGCTGCCGCTGCAGGGGTTCTGGAACGCCGTCATCTACCTCGTCACCTCGTGGGGCGCCTGCAAGATGGTCTGGGGCGATATCAAGTCGTGGTGGGCCAGCACGATGCTCAGCACCAGCGGCCGGCGGCGGCGTCACGGTCTACCTGATGATGTAGACCCGTCGCGGGGTGTGGGTGTGCACCTGAACCGCTCTGCCTTCCGGCCTATTGGGTCGTCTAACGCTGGCGGTGCTGGTGGTGGCGATAAGGCGTACGAGACGGACAGCATGACCGAGTTGGCTACTAGCCGGCCAGGGTCGAGCGGCAGCCGGACGGCTGGGATGGGGAGGGATGATAAGCTGGATGTGTGATGTCGTTCATGTGTTGTTGTTTTATTATTCTTAGCGAACTACTTAATCTTAACCAAAGTTTACCTTGTTATTCTACCTATGTTACTTACTGCCTTGCCTAATGATCGGGCGGTGCCATTGTTCCATTCGTTTTCACGGCCATGTCATTTCTCTATTGAACTTGGTTCCTGGGGTCTTGGGCAACCGTGGCGACGGTGAACACACCCGTACCAGGTTTATACCCTCTTGTTTTGTTACGCTGATTTCTCCCAGCACAGTTTTCCATGTCTGCAATCGCGAATCACATATTTCTTATTTTGTGCTCACGAAAAGTCGGTTTATGCTCTGCCTCGCCGCTTCCTCACATTCCCGCCCCCGCAACTTCGCCGCCCTCTTGCAGCGTTGGACAGGTGAGAGCCGGGAATGAGGCCAAAAAAAGGGGGAACGAACAAATGGCATGATGGGCGCAGGTCGAGATTACGTGCCCTCCCAGATTTCTCAGGCGTTACAATTTCGCCTCCTGCTTGAAGGTGCAGCACGCCCTGTGCCTACTGCACTGTGTCATCACCCTACACAGTCGGTGACACACACAGAAACGGGATGCAGTCGCTCTCGCGAGACAATCCAATTGTGTGTCGCGGCCAGCGATCTGCAAAGCCGTCGCCGCCCAATTAGATGCCCCTCGTTCCTGGCTCCCCTGCGCCGCGCGGATAGGGCCGATGTAGCACTCTATTGCATGGTTGCGGTATATTGCCTTACCTTACGGATATTGCGCCGCAACCACGGCAGGCGCACCCGCGTTGTGGTCTCGGTCGCTCGATCGGACGCACGCACGAGCGGGCGCGCGGGTGGGCGGGTGAGAGCGAATTGTCAAATGGACGTGAGGTTGGTTGGTGCTGGGGTTTTTGGGTGAGGATAAATGTGGACAGACGCGGACGGCTGAATTGGACGGTGGATTCATCGACTCACTCATCACTCCTCGTCTGGTCTTGCCAGCTTTGCGGTCGTCGTCGTTCGCCCCTGGACGTCCGAGACACTTGGCGTTCCCGGCAATTCGGACTCGGTTTTGCTTATTTCTGCCTCGGGCGCTTTTCTGGTGTCTTCTGTTCGTCCTTTCCTCTTTCAGGGCTGGTCGTCCGTACCCCGCAAATTTGCTTCGCACCACATGCGTCGATGTCACAACAGGGGGAAAAAGCAAAAGGGAAAAATCGCATCGGCGGCGGGGGGCTGCCACGCGGCTGGGCGTCGATGACGAGCAGCGGGCGTTTTAGGGCTTACAGATCCGTCCGTGTTTTTTTGGCCTTGCGTCCTCGGAGGAACCGGCACGGTGGATGCATTCAGCCTTTTCGGCGAGGGCTGGTTCCGCGCTATCCGACCGACGTCAATTTGTGTTGGCAGTTTCTGCCAGTTTTTGCTGCTGCTGTTGTTGGTTCGGGTTGTTTAGGAAGATGGCCTAGAACGGATGGGGGCCAGGTTGATCGCTTGATCTGGCCTCTGCCCGATTCATTTCGGACGACTTCACTGCAAGACGTGGCCGATGTTGTTCACGCGTCGACGCAAGATCTGCACTTGTGTGCCAGTTCTCTGCGTTTCTAAACGACGAGATTGCGCATCGCATCGCACAACCCATCCCAAGCTCGCAATCGAGACGCGACCGGATGCTCTGTCGTTCGCTGGGCCAGACTTTGGCCCAGAATCCGGGGGAAATTGGGAATTTGTTAGCGTCTGGCGTCAGAAAGCAGCTTGGCCAAAGTGGACACTGCTTCAGTTTGATGGGTTTCCGAGCTCGGGCTGTTTTGCGGTGTTGTTGCTGATTGCCCTCACCACTGGGCTGGGCCGTCGGTGGGTCGAGGTGAGTGAGCATCCACTGCTACTGCTAATGCGGCCGTTTTGCGCACCGTTTTTTTGAATGCAACCTTGGCAACCCACCACGACACCTCCGCCCGTTGATCGCCACGAACATGTCCAGGCCTGGACAGAATGCCTGTGCACGTCCTACACTGTACCTTGCCTTCCCGGACCGCGCCTCACAGACTCCCGCCTCTTGATCGGTGACCAGCCGAGCCGTGTGTGCAGCGCTGCGACGGTGCTACTGTATGTTGCACTCCTCTGTCAGTGACATACGGACAGGCCCATCCGTATGTGATTGGAATTGCTGCTCCCTATACTACATGCATTTGGGTGGTTTTTTTTGGTTGCATCAACGCACTCAGAGCTTGGGAATACTTGTTGATCGAGGCTCGCAGTTGTCAGACGCTGGCTTACACAGTACAGACTCCAGTGCGGCTGCGACCCCTGGGTTATTTTCCCACTTCCTCGCAACGCTGTGATCTGTCAGCCATCTGTCAAGAGCAAGGCAATTACAAACCGCTGTCGTACTCTATTAGTATCGCTGCGCTGCACCGGGAGAATGCAACCTGCTGGCCATCGTTCCCCACCACAATTACCCGCCATGCGGTTGGCTGCCGGCGATGCTGCGTTGGGCATGCATGGTCCGTCTGATCAGTGATGGCATAGTACGTAGCAGCCGATGGCAGGGGCTCGCACCCGTGAGGGCGGTTCTGCCGCTCTCGCTTCCGAAAATACGCTGTCCGAAAGGGGGAGCGCTGCTGCTAACGTTAGTGTGGCGCCCTTTTGGTGTCTGATGAGTTGCGTGTGCTTCTCATTTCCGCGGGGAAGTAGCCTCGAACCGGTTTGCCCAATGGTCTTAGTGGTATCACTGGTCTGACACTTATTTTAACTGGTGTTGTTAGACGCGTCAATCCAAGCGGCCAGTAACGCGCCGTTCAGGGGCGACATTACTACAGTAGCTCTCAGAAGGGTGCTGGGCGGCTTTGCTGAATTCCGATCTCTCCCTCATCCGTCTGCTGCAGAATACATTCCGTGTGCAGTGACAGGTACTTCTGAGGTTTTTGTCCACCACCCCACGAAAGACCCAGAAGCCAAGCCCTCCGACTAAGCATATACGCGGGACTGCGAAGTGCGCAGGCCGACCTGCAACTGGCGGGCCGGACCCTCATCTCACACCTGATGATGAGCCAACGTCACCACCCTCTGAGCCACGCAAATTTCTCTGTATGCACAAGTATCGGGCCTTCTCCACCCCTGAATGAACCCCAAGAGAAGCCTTCACGACCAAGAAGTTCCACAAGAGGATACATACCCCGGAGATCTGCCGGCCGAGTAAGCGGAGACCAACCTTTGCGACGATGACGGGGTAGGTGAGGTTTGAATGGAGAGTGGACACACAAAACTCTGCATTACACAAGTTCTGTCTCAGCAGCCACTCACACGAGCAGAGGTTCCTGCGCGGCAAGGTGGGGTCCCGCAAGGACAACGTCGACGATCGGCAGTGGGACTTGCCGCAACGGGGCCTGGATGCCGTTGGCCGGGCGCGGTGCTGGTCCGGGTAGTTTTCCCGAGCGAGAGGCCCCGCTTTCAACTCTTCGGAGCGGTGAAACGACCGGGGCCTCACCTCGCCGCCGGCGTTGGGGGCGGCTAGACTCACGGTCCCTTGGCGAGACTGACGACCATCCAGGACATGGATGACAATAAGGTGAGGGGTGAGCCCACAAAGTAGAGTACGACCGTAGATCATGATTACTCCGGCAGCCGGCAGTTAGAGTACAAGCCACCTACGAGCCACCCACTCGAGCAGTGTCGAGAGGACGGGGTCGAGTCGGTTGTGTAGTTCGCATCTGACACCGTCGCGTTGCCGCAAACGACGTCCCACCCTACACCACATCCTCACCCGCCCTCACCCCCTCCCCGTCCTCAACAACGACAGCCCCCTTCTCCTCCACCACACCCACAAACTCAAACCCCACCCTCAAATTCTCCACCCCACTCAGCGCGCGCTCCACCATCGCCTCGCGGCGCTCGCCGACCAGCCTTCGCAGCGCCGCGATCAGGAACCCGCCCACGACCTCGACGCTCCACCCCTCCGGCAGCAGCGCCAGCACTTCGAGCACGTCAAACCAGCCGCCGAAGCGCTCCAGCAGCGCGGCCGTCTGCTCGGCGCGCCCGCCATCGTCGCCGTCGGGCAGCGCGAGGAACTCGGTCAGCAGGATGCGGAACAGCGCCGCCTGCTCGTCCCACGTCGGCGGCAGGTCGCCGTCGCGGCGGCGCGGTCGGTGCAGCGGGGTGGCGGTGTGCGTGTAGGTGCCGGCGGGTGTGAGGGCGGCGGCGCCGCGGAGGCAGTAGGATACCGCCGTGTCGTAGTCGCCCAGGTGGTGGACCAGCAGGCGCAGAGCGGGGACGTGTTGGTGGGCGCGGGCGGCGAGAATGATGGATTCTGGGACGAGGAGGTGCTGCTGAGTGAGGGTGGTGGTGGCGGTGGCGGGGGTGCCGTTTGTCTGGAGAGGTTGGGAGGGCGATGGTGATGATGAAGGTGAGGGTAATGGGGAAAGCGCGGAGAGGGAGTCGTCGATGCGCTGGCGGATGGCCGAGGCGTCGTAGTCCTGCCCGCCGCCGAGCAGCTGCAGTAGCCGGAGGCGGCTCTGCCAAACTTCGTCAGAAGGAGGGGCATTGTCGGCGAGGAAGCGCAGGTAAGTTGGTTTAGGTGGGCTGAGAGCCCGGTAGGTTTCGTAGGAGGCGGCGACGTTATCGCGGGAGGCAGCGGACGTCTGGAGGTCAGTGATGACAATGTCGAGGTAGTAAGTGATGAGCTCGTTGACGTAGGACGTGTTCCCCTTGCCAAAGACGAGGTGCTCGAGGTAGTACTTGACCGCGTCCGGCGCCTCTTCGCGGAGGAGAGCGACGACCTGGGTGTGCTCGAATTTCGGTGCTTTGCCTTTCTCGTCGGTGAAGACCTGGACGCCGAGCCTGGGATTACGGCTGGCCAGCCACAAGCCATATTCTTGCACGAGCGCTCTGTTGCTAATGTTGGAAAGGTAGTTCCTGACGCGCTGCTCCCCTTCGCCGAGCTCGCCGCCTCTGTCCTCCTCGCCCTCGATAATGCGGCGCCACGTGACGAGAACATCGGCTGCCAACTTGCGGTGCTGGTACAACCGGCTGAGAACGAAGAGGCGGCGGTATGTCTCAAGCAAGTCTACAGCCCTGTCGAAGCAGTCGACTCCATGGTCGACAAGGTCGTAGAGCTCCTTGCGTACCGAGCCAGGTTTGCCGGTCTGGCCGACGGGTGTGTCCTGGTCCAACTCCAAGAGCACCAGCAGTAAAGACGCATCTACCGTCCGGAACACCTCGTCCGGTATGCTGCCGAACCCTTTCTTCTTCCTCCAGGCCGAGAGAAAGCGTCTGAGAAACTGTAAGACGCTGGCGGGGAGCGAGCTGATCCCTTGTGCGGGCAAGCTGTCCGTCTCGGTCGAGACGTGGTTCTCAACGATGGCCCTGATCCCGCTGTATATCCAGATGCCTCTCCTGTTCACGACGATCTCGTTACGAAGCGCAGGAATGAGAGACAGGACCACCCTAGCGTCTAGATCCCCACCAACGAGGTTCTCTTCCATTGCTTTTGTCTCGGCATCCGTAAAGGGTGTATCTTGCGAGCTGAGGAACAGGCTGAGTAGCATGACACTCGCTTTCTGCCTGATGTAGCCCAGCGTCATAAACTCAAGCTCAGTGGTCGCTTCCCGGTCCTTGATGGCATTGAGCAGGGAGAGGAGCTGGCGTTTGGTTTTGAGAACGTCTGTCTGCTGATTGTCCACCGCGGCCGACGCAAGGGTCGAGTCCAGCTGTGTGAGTAGCGGATTCCGCACGGCCCACCATATCTTGTCTCCAGCCCAGACGGCCAAGCGCGACGACGTCTTTGCTAACCGTCGCACGAAGTCCTCCCCTTCCTTATTCCTCTTCTCTTCCCATCCAGGGGGAAGCTGTTCTTCGTCAGACTGATCAAAAAGCTCTTTTTCCTGCGAGAGGCGCTGTATGGACAGCGCGGTCCGGGAATCGCTGCTTTTCAGCGACATGGTTGGGGTTTCGGGTTGCCCCTTGAAAGGCGAGAACCGCCTCTGGCAAAGACGCTCCACGACGTCCTCAAAAAGCATCTCCTCGCTCTGCAGCAGTGACCGGATGCCGATGGGGGTGGTGGGGCCAGACTCCTTGGGCGTGCCGTCCGTGACTTCCAGCCACCACTTTTCCGGTTCGCCCTCACCTACATGGACGCCAAAGCGCTGTATCTCTAGGCCGTGGTGCAAGCCGTCCTCGAAGTCCTTGGTCATGGAAGCAAATACGTAGCCATCTTCCTCGGCCCCCATGGAAGGTATGGAGGACGCGGAATCGGCTGACGAAGGGTCAACCGCAATCTCGCGGGGATATCTCTCAAACTCGAGCGTGGGACGTGTGGGGTCTCCGTCTAGGTTCACAAACATGCCGATGCCTGGGTCAAGCGGGCCCGTGCCCGTGACGAGGAGGAACTCTTCACCAGTAGGCGAAACAATATGTGGCTTCAAAAAAACAGAGCCGGGTCTCGGGGATGCGGCGTTCCGCACTGGAGGTGTTGCAGTCCGCGGAGTCGGAGTGGCAGAGGCAGCCCGAGAAGCCTGACTGTCGCTGGCATCCGGTGGAGGGGCAGGCAAGGGTTTGTCCGCCGGCCCCGGGCTCCGCGGTGGCGGAGGCGCGTCTGACTCTTGAAAGACGGGATCATCTGGCTCTCCGGGTCGCCTGTCGCTTCTGCGCATACCAGAAATAAAGTCGCCCAGGCTTGTACTCCTGGAATGGGCGGCGTGAGCGGTCACCGGCGCACGCGCTGTCGCCGACGAGGCACTCCGAGACAACCCGCCATCAGGGGGGCTGGCGAGATTCTGAACCTCGCCAGACGCGCCGTCTGGCTGCGAGTCCTCGATTGACGATATGTTCATAAGGGGGATCTTGAGCTGACGGTCCACGTCCAGAAGAGAGTAACTCCGTGCATCGGCGACGCAGGCGATCGAGTCTCTGCGCACCGAGAGCGTGCTGCCGGCAAAGTCGATTTTCTGGAAATCAAGTCAGACCAGAATATAGAGCTCAAGCAGACGACATACCCTAACAACTCGAGCCTCTTCTTCCCCTATCCTGACCACCTGTATCCGGCGGTACAGGGACAGCAAGATGGTGACGCCTGACGATCTCTCGTGTCCGTTCCCGGGCAGCCCGTTACCCTCATTCAAGTCCACGCCACCGATCCAGTTGCAGTTCCTGACCTGGGTTGCGCCAAACACGGGGCTCAGCTCGGGCAGCGAGTAGAAGGTGACGGTTCCGTTGCACAAGACACATGCCTTGCCAACCCTGGGGAGCAAGAGAATCTGCTGCACGCCCGGGCGGGCGCCATTGAAACCGCCGGCAGGTTCCGCATATACGGGGGGTAGACGCGACGCGAGGATGAAAGATGCAGGCGCACTGGGATCGCTCGGGTCGGGCGGAATGCGGAAGAAGTGGAGGAGCTCGGAGGCGGTTGTGCCGACGTAGAGATTCCCGTCTATTTCGTGAGAGGCGCAGTCAGCGAAGGGGGTCAGCTCAGTATCAGCTGTCGTGAAGCATACCATAGTGGTCGACGCAGTTGATCTTGACGTCGTCATTATTGCCATCGGCAGAAAGCGGCACGTCGTGCAGCAGCGGGCGCAGCGTGTAGGGGCGCGCGCCGGGGAGCGATGCGGCCCTGCTCTGGGTCCTCTGCGGATCGGAGGCCATGGCGCATCCCGAACATCGTCGCCCCGACCGTCGAAGTCGTGCGGTCAATCACCGAAGACCGTCGTACGCCGGCCAATCAGCGAGGTTGTCGTCTCGTGTGTTTGGGATTGAACCGCCAGCTGCATGGTGTTGGTGTTGGTGGAGCTGGCACCGCGGGAGGCTGCAGGTAAACTTGCAGCTCCACAAGCTCCCACCTCAAGCTTCCAAGGTCGGGCTTGGCGATCCTGAGCTGAAAGCCCCACCTGCGTTACGCACTGTGGGGTGTGCTTGTAAGTGCCAGGCAGTGAGTGCCCGAATACGCAGTACGCAGCAGATATGATAGAAGACAGACGCGCTAAGCACATTTCGGCCGCCATGGTCACTAAATTCGGCGCTCCGAGCCACATCCTTTTGTCTGGACGTAACTCCGCACAGCACCCACGTCTAACTCCGCGCTGTTGGCCCCCAACAAGCCATGCAGCCCCACGATGTCCTGGCTATAAGACAGGATGAGTGTCCAAGTCATGTAGCATGTATGTATACATCATGAGATACTTGACTGCGTTGTGAGACATACATCATCTGTCCTGTTTTGTCTGATTAGTCTCCTTACCCTGCCTGTACTACTACCACACCAGCCAGCGCCATGGCCAGCAAGCAACCCCAGCCGTCTTACACCAAGGTCGTGCACAAAGCCACCTACCCGGCCATCAACCCACGGCTCCCGACACTGTCGACCGCGGGAAAGGTGGTTGTCATAACTGGCGCTTCGGGCGGAATCGGACGCGTCACGGCAGCCTCCTTTGCCTCATCCAAACCCAAGGCGCTGATCCTGCTGGGCCGCCGCGCCGATGAACTAGCCACGACGGCTGACCTGGCGCGCTCTGCGGACGGGGCCGATCCAGACCTCATCATTGAGACGCACGCGGTGGACTTGCTTGACTCGGCGACCCTCCGCAGCGTCCTCAACAGCGTGGTGAGCACGCTCGGGACCGTCGACGTCCTGGTCCATGCGGCCGGCTCGCTGGCGCCTGTCCAGCCGCTCGTCGATGCCGACCCGGCGACGTTCCTAAAGGGCTACGAGACGACGGTGGCCGGCACCCTGGCGATTGGTCAGGCTGTCATTCTGGCCAACCGGGGCCGGGCGGGAGGCGACGCTGCTGCTGCGTCGGGTGAGCATCAGTTCAGCTTCGTCAATTTGACGACGGCCGGCATCCTCTTCCCGCCCTTCCCCGGCATGGGCGCCTATGTCAGCAGCAAGCTGGCCGCCGTCAAGCTGCTGGAGGCTTTGGCTGCCGAAAACCCCCACGTGCGCCTGCTCCACGTGCACCCGGGCTTCCTGCGCACGGCCATGTCGGCGGAACTGGCGAAGACGACCAAGCTGCCATTCGAGTATGACGACCGTAAGTGCTAGGGAAATCTCGTTTGTCCAGACTTCCCTTTCTTCATCGGTGACTAACATGTCATAGTCTCGCTCCCTGCAGACTTCTTGGTCTGGGCCGCGTCGTCAGAGGCAGACTTCCTCCGTGGCAAGATCGTGTGGGCTTCCTGGGACGTCGACGAGCTCAAGGAGCGCAAGCAAGAGATCATGGGCTCTGCTGAGCGGCCAGGCATGGGCGAGCTTCGGCTGGGCTTTCTGGGGTTCCCGCGGTACATTGGCGAGACTCTCATCTCGTGCGCTGTGTGAATGGCCAACTCGGCGGTTGAAATGAAGGTTGGCGGCGGGGTGCTTCACCGTGAGCATCCACTTCCTTTGAACACAGCTGTCTGTATCCAGTCTTCTCGAGGGGGAGACAACAAGGGACGATGGACGAGGAGGTAAGTCCAAGCCTGAGATTGTTCAGATGCAGAGGATACATATAAGGAGTGTATTCGTTAGATGGAAAAAGGTTCATTGCAATTGACCGTGGATGAGCTGTGCATGTAATTATGGATACATTTTTTAGATGGCAGCAAGAGGGCTGCCGAGCCTTGCCTGCAGGGGTAACTGCTCCTCCACACTCCACACTTTCAGCCAACCACAAGCGTCAGGGTCTTGACTTGGCGCGGCTCGTGCGGCCACCTCAGCGTCCCGTCCCATTGACGCTCCGAAACTCAAGAAGCCTCCAAACAACAACCGACGAAGTTGCCCTCCACGCACCAGACACGTTGATGTCGCCACGCCGCCATTTAGGGCCCATTGCCGCTATCGGTAGCTGAACGCTGGCCAGCGCGAACGACCGCAAAGCAATGGCCGAAAGAACGAGCTTCGACGCTCCAGGTGCAGGAGCAGCAACCGCGCCGACAACTCCTGGCGTTGCCAGCTCGGTCAACAAGTTCCAGAGCGCCATCTCGCAATGGAGGAGTACGCCGCAGCAACGTATCTGGGAGAACCATCGTGCATCTCAAGCTAACTCCACGCTACACAGCCCTCGATTTCACGTCGCTCGTCTCCAGCCTGGACAACACGGCATCCGAGATCGTGGCTTACCAGCGCGACTCGACCGTTCAGAGGAAAGACCTAGCACAAAAAACGAAGGACTTCAGGAAGCTAGACGACGCCAGCAAGCTTACTGAGATCAAGGCCTTGCTCAAGGGTTCGTTTCTGACTCGGCGCACTCTTCGAACGCATTGGTTTGACAAGACGTAGCATATCAGACTTTCATCGATCTCCTCACCAACCACTCCAAATCGGTGAACTCGGCCTTTTTACAAACGTACACGTCATTGTCTGACGCACCCGATCCGTATCCATTGCTCGAGGCCTCGGTGGATTCTATGCTTGTCTCAGAAGAGACGCTGCCGAAGCTCAGCCAAGAGAACCAGCATTTGCAGGAGACCGTTTCTACGCTTACGACACAGCTGGAGGAGACAGAATCCCGACTCCAAACCGAACGCGACACGAGGAAGCAGCTGGAGGAGAACCTTGAAGGCAAGGTCAAGGAGGTAGAGACATCCTGGACTGCCGTGCTGGAGGAGAAGCAGGACAACTGGGCGGCCAAGGAAAAGGCTCTCGAGGACAAGGTCGAGAACCAGGACCGGCTTCTCAACGAAATCAAGGCGAGCTACGAGGTGAACCAGCGGCTAGGCAAGTCGGACGATGCCGAACATGGCCAGCCGGGCCACGTCACCAGCGCCGAGCTGGAGATGGTGCACTCTGACCTCGAGCGGACAAGCGCCCGGCTTGCTGAGGTTGAAGCACGCAACGAGCAGCTGCGACTAGAGCTGGCCCAAGCCAAATCGCAAGTGCCGGCACAGCCCTCGACGAGTCTGGAGGACGACCCCGGCTACATGCGCGTCAGGTCGGAGAACTCATCGCTCATCCGGAAGCTCGACGCTGCGCGGGTTGAAAAGGAGGGTTTGAAGAGAGATCTAGACGGCAGGCTGCGGGGCCTTGAAAGAGAGGTTGGCTTGCTCAAGGACGAGAGAGACGCGCTGAAATCAAAGGTGCAGAAATGGAGCGACTACGACGACATGAAGCAGGAGCTCGAAGTGCTGAAGAGCATAGAGTTCTCCACCGGAGACGACGACGAGACGCGGGATGGTGCTACCGACGATGGCAACGGTGCCGCCAATGCGGGCAAGGGCGACACACTCGAACAGCTGCTCCTCGCGCGCAACAAGAAACTGGGCGACGAGCTTACCATCCTGCGCGTGTCGCACCAGGATTTGCAGAGCAGGCTGCAAAGCCTTCAAGAGGAGCTGTCGCGCACAAACGCCGAGCTCGAGAAGTCCCAAAACCTGAACGAGAAGCTCGAGAACGAGCTCTCGACCATACAAGCCGAAACACCCAACACCTTCCCGTCGGGCGCCTCCGTCGCCGGCACTTACGTGAGCCGCTACGCGCCCTCGATCGCGCCCGGCCGCAAGGCGGGGGGCCGCACGTCCCCAACCTCGTCCATCATCAGCGGCTTCAGCCCGCGCGACCTGACCGACGACCGGCCCGTGGGCGGCGGCTCGGGAATCCTGCCCATGATCACGGCGCAGCGCGACCGCTTCAAGAAGCGCAACGCGCAGCTCGAGCAGGAACTTTCCGACACGCACCGCACCGTATCGCAGCTCCGGCAGGAGATCGCCGCGCTGCAGCGCGACAACCTCAATCTCTACGAAAAGACGCGCTACGTCTCCACCTACAATCGCTCCGCCGCCACCACCACAGCGGGCGGACCCTTCGCCACAACCTCCTCCTCCGCCGCCTTCGCCGCCAACCCCAACCCCAACCCCTCCTCCGTCACCGTCACCACCCCGACCACCCCAGGCTCCATGTCCACATGGGCCCCCTCCGGAGCCGTCGGCGGGGGCGGCGGCATCGCGCTGGACCGCTACCGCAAGGCGTACGAGTCCAACCTGTCGCCCTTCGCGGCCTTCCGCGGCCGCGAGTCCGCCCGCGCCTACAAGCGCATGAGCCTGCCCGAGCGCCTCGTCTACTCGCTCGCCCGCGCCGTGCTGGCCAGCCGCGCGAGCAGGAACCTGTTCGCGCTGTACTGTATCGCGCTGCACGCGCTGGTGTTTGTCTCGCTGTTTTGGATGGGCGCGGCCGATGCGGATCGCAGGACGTTGGTGGGCGCGGCGGGCATGGCGGCCGCTGGGGCTGGGGCGGGGGCGGGTGGGGTGAAGGGGCCTAGGGCTGGAGGGGGATGAGAGGAGGAGGATGGGTGGTGGAGATGATTGATTGGGTTCTTCTCATTGCTTTGAGGAGGAGGGGGTGAGGGGAGAAGAGTGCTGTGTGGGCATGGAGAGGCTGTGGCTGGTGATACATCAGAAGGTCGATCTGGCTAGGTTGTGCTCCACGCCTGGTTGATTGGGAGGTCCACGGTGCCGCGTGTTCCGTCAGCGGGTTACGGTTCAAGAATCGGAATGTGTATGTGTGTGGGCACGCGAGTGATTGTGGGAGAGACAGGCCGCGGCGAGAGGTCAAGCGGGCCGGCGGAATCCTGCAATCTTGGAACGACGGCAGGTCAACCCAAGGTGGCCAGCCGTCTCGGCGGGCGGCTGCGGGGATTGGCTCCGGGATTGGTTCCCGCCGTGGCTCGAATATGTCTCTCGTGATCCTCTCCCATGTGGCAATCCCATACTACAGTGTTTGGCACCAGCGGCGGAGTACGTGCCTTGCCGTGTATTTCTGTATTATACCTCGAAGTCGTCTGCATGTGTCAAGCGATGGTATGTGTATGAATGGGGAGGAGGGCCTGGATAGTTAGTACGGGCGATGGAGCAGGAGCCCGGTAGCTCGGGCCGCAAGCGCTTAATAAAACGTGTAGATGATTACACTCAATCTCAAGCAGCATCGCACACAGCTGCTCACCATCAACCTCTTGTTCAGACCAGACGAGTCTCAGTTGCGAACGTCAAGGCAAGGACTAGAGGAGAGCTTCTCCGACATCTCCGTGCCGACCTACCCGTAAAGGCAGACTTCGAGTGAGGTTGTCGGGGGAGGGGGGGGGGGGGGGGGGGGTTTTTAAATATCGATGTTGGGACTAAAAATAAAAA
>JAMAKO010000002.1:287543-573490 GCA_023628555.1 Chaetomiaceae sp. R4402
GGGGGTTTGAAAGTAAGCAGGTAGGTACGTAAATGGCATACCCGCGACAAGCCGCATCAGCAGACTCGCCGTCCCAGGCGCCCGCAAGACACACAGCGGGAAGGGTGGGGCAGACCAGGGAACGGGGACGTTGCAACAACGGGGTCCATTGGGCACGATGAACGGCAGGCCGCGGCGGGCGGCCAGCGTTTAACTTTTCTGGTCCAGGATTCGCTTCGCTGGATGGTACGTCCAGAAATCGGGTAGGGTTGCCACATGGGACTGGCTGGGCGACAGAGAATTGCGTTGTCCGCAAAGGTATTGGACCAGAAGGACTGGCTGCCAAGATACCAAGCATCTGAAATGCCCGCGGCTACAGGCGAGACAGGTTTTGCGAGCGGTGGAAGATGGCTCAGAATGGATGTTGCATGTTGGATGGATAGATGGATGGATGGATGGGAGAGCTTGGCCGCGCGGACTGGACAAAAGTGCAAAAACAGAAGAAGGTCTGTGCATGCGGGTCGGGTTCGACAGCATCAAGGTACTAGTACTAGTAAGTAAAGTATCACTGACGAGAGAAATGCCGCGGTGCGCTGGCTCAAATTTCCCGTCTGATAGTGTCGTTCTAGAAAAAGCAGCGGATGCTGACTCTTCCGCTGCCGGTATCCGCGTTCCCGAGCGAAGCTTAGTCGACAGCGGACAACCAACAAGCTCACCACCCGGTGGATGCTGCTTACGGCCCGTGAGGAGATGCAGCGAGAGATCGGGAATCAAGATCTCGATTGCTAACAAGAGCAGCTAGGCACGCGAAGGTGTGTTCATTCGGAGAGGCGACATCCCGCGCTGCGCGATGGTAAGCGAAACGGTGGAATTGTGGAATCGAGGCGATAGTGCGGGCGGTTAAGCGCTGCAAATAGCAGGTGGGGTGCAGCAGCCGAAGTGGGCAAAAATAGAATGGCCAATGGGAGTGTGGCAACTGTAGGGTTAAATTCAATGGAAAGCGGAAAAATTAGCCCAATATTCTTGCGCTTCTATTCTGGAAGCGCGGCCTGATAGCTCCACGCCTCTGCCTCGAAGACGCCAGGAGTCTCTGAGACAGCAAAAGGTTCAAGCGAGTCTCTGCGGTGCAGTCTTTGTGAGGAACCAGAAGACCGGCAGCTGAACTAAGTGGATGGTATCCGTCAAAGTCTGGTTGGCGCGACGAGTAACCAAGCACCCAAGTCCCCAGACCGAAATAATTCACCTACTACACTAGACTTGTGGTCGGAAAGAAGTTATCACCGGGTTGACTTACCAAGAGACGCAGTCCAAGATTCCCGCTCTATCACACTGCAGTTGTCTCGGGCTTCCCGCGCAGAGACAGCGGTTCCAGTGTCTGGGAAACTTCCAAAGCTTCGACAGAAAATTGGCCCGCCTGTCAAGAACTCACTCACATCTCGATCGACCCGCTTCCCGCACGGGCGTGTCTCTAAGATCCTAAAGAAGGTTGGGTAAAAACGGCGCTTGCAAGGGGTCAGATGAACAGGGATCGGCCAGCCCCTCCAATGTTGACCAGGGACGAGTCGGCAGCCACTCACAGCGCAGCATCCGTGTCCAGGGACCTCATTCCTCCAGCCATTGCGGGGCTGCCGGCGGCTGTCCACCGGCCTGTCGCTAGCGAGCCATGTGCAGTTCTCGGCCCTGGGCGGGAGAGAATGCAACCCGCGGGGCCTGGAGGCGGCTACCCGCCGCGCCATGTGCCGCCGCGTCCGGAAGGTGAGTGCTAGGTATAATACGCGACCAGCCTCTCCTCCAGAGAAGTGCATGGCTCTGGATGGTACTCATCTCGCCTACACCACCACCTCACCTCCTCCCATACTCCGTATCCAGTATATACCATCCGGCCGAACCCTCTCCTCATCCCTCTCGGATCGGCCACCTCTCTCCTTTTCGACCGTGTTCTTGGTGTGGCGTTATTGGTTGTACTCGCTTCGCGATACCCATTCATCGAGCTACGAGTGCCTGCGTCGACGTCGCCTCCAACCACTTACTTCACCCAGTCTCAACAATGCACGCTTCATTACTCCTCGTCTCGGCGCTCGGCGCCGCCGTCTGGGCCGCCCCTACGTTCCCGGTCGTCGGTATGGACGCAACCGCTCCCGCGGGTCTCAGTGACGTCGCCGATTACTTCAACCGGTTGGCGACCAAGGTTCAGGAGAGCCGGTTGCTGGCCGCTGCGCCAGTTTGCGATCTCTCCCGTGCTGTTCTGCGTAAGTTCAGCCTCCTTCTTCTTGTGGCTCCACTCCTGCTGCACCACGGGCAACACC
The DNA here is from genome assembly GCA_023628555.1 of Chaetomiaceae sp. R4402. NCBI lineage: Eukaryota > Fungi > Ascomycota > Sordariomycetes > Sordariales > Chaetomiaceae > Chaetomiaceae sp. R4402. Next base: position 289,829 of record JAMAKO010000002.1, read on the forward strand.
AGACTGACCAGCCGCTCCCTCCAGCCGCTTCCACTCTGCCGCCAGTCACCGCGGGCCTCGGCCTCAAGCACATCGCCATCGGCCGCGGCACGCAGAACTACACGTGCGACCCGAGCAAACCGACCGACGCCCCCAAGGCCATCGGCGCCGTCGCGACGCTCTTCAACGCCTCCTGCCTGGTGGCGACCAACCCGGACCTGGCGGCGTCGCTGGCGCGCGCGGCGCTGCGCTTCGACCTGCCGCAGAGCCAGGCGGCGCAGAAGCTGGTGCCGTCGAACCTGGACGTCAGCGGGCGGCACTTCTTCCTCGGCGACGGCACGCCTTTCTTCGACCTCGACCTGGCGCCGCAGTGGCAGATTGGCGAGCTCCCCTGCGGCAAGAACGGCAGCGCGCCCGCCCCGCCCGACGCGGCGAAGGGCCCGAACGGCGAAGCTGCGGTGTCCTGGCTCAAGCTGGTCGCCAAGCCTGGTGCCACGGGTGGCCTGCAGGAGGTCTACCGCGTCCAGACCTCCGGCGGCAGTGCCCCTGCCACGTGCGCCGGCCAGCCGGCCAGCTTCGAGGTCCAATACTCTGCGGAGTGAGTCCACCCTCTCTGCATTTCATGGGCGAGCTTGGTACTAACGTGGCGAATAGATACTGGTTCTTTGCCAAGTAAAGCGGCTCTGAGAAGCTGTTTCGTTCTGGGGAGGATATCTGATTGTTCCATGCATATCGCATTTACGTCGCGGGCGTTTTGGGCTCTTAGGGGGGTTACCACTGCCACTTGATTCGCGGTCCATATTTCGCACAGTAATGTAGTCGCTGCTGCGTTTGCCAGGAGCCAGGAAACTAGGGGGTGATGGTAGTTTGCATTGGAGGGACGCACATACTTTAACCCATCGTACATATTTCACAATGGAGAGCAGATTGTATATCGGACTGATGGCTTGGCTTGCGGTGTGTATCGGCCGTAAAAGCGAACTTGCCCGTAAGCGCAACCGTACGATCAGGCATGATGAGTGCAGTTGCAACTTCAGAGTGGCCGCAACGAGGCCTGTGCCAACGTTGTTCTGGGCCGTCACGTGGGGCTAAATCCAACTCGGGCGACAGCGGCGTCTGAAACCAGAAATCAGATTCGGATGAACGAGCGAACATTCTAACCAACAGCCATACGGAACCATTACCGTCCAAAATCGATTCTGCTTTCTGTGGATAGATTGGGCAGGGTGTATTTAGCTCCAGCAGCAAAGCAACGCAAGTTGGGCAGCAACGTGGCTCATGGTTCTCGGATTTTTGAGATGAAATCGAGGCGACACGCGGTTTCTTCACTGCGTTTATCGGCCCCGTCACGCTTCGCTTCTCAGTGCCAGCGCTTGCTCGCCCCAACTGCGTCACACTCGACCACCGTTGCGACGGCGCATGCGCATACGCTTGTTTCCCACCAATTGTACCAGGCAGCGGTGATCAAGACACCAGCGGGTATCGTCATATCTGCCCACCCAACAGAAGAGAGAACGCAGTTTGAGCGCCGTCCACTTGTTCCTTCGACCGAGCCGAAAGGCTCATCACCGAACCGAGAGACGCTGGGCCATGCATCTCACCCTCAAGAGCCTCGCGCCCACACTCAGCGTTTGTCTACCAATGCTCATTTCTCCAGTCTCGCAGGTCACTGATCATAAGGCAGAGTCAACATCATCGGAAAAGCTGTCATTGTGCCAAATTGGAGGGTTGGCAACAGCCGAAGGGGAATCGTCGCAGCCGCCGTTGTTGACAATGGGCCAAAATCGGTCTTGGAGTCGGCGCCAACCGCGCGAAGGAGGGTACGGGTCGTCGACGTCAAATGGGTTCAATCCAGATGGAGGGTATGCACCGCCCTCATCGATTGCCTTCAACCCATTCGGCATGCACTATGGGACCCAGGCCGGCCAGTCGAACTACTCCAGCCCCTTCTATACTCAAACCCCGCCTCAGCGCGGGAACAATTCGACATATCGGCCACGTCCGCAGACCGATGGCCGAGACCGCTCTTACGAAACCCCCAGCCAAGCAGCCCCGAGTCGTCCGCAGCCTCCGCGCGACCAGCCCGCTCAGGAAGGTAACGGCAGAGACCGAGGCCGCGAACGATATCAGACGTCCAGAGAGAGGCGGAAGCAACGGAATCAGGAGCTTAGTCGAGAACAGCGCCGAGCTTCTTACCCCAAGTGGCCATTCCCAGAAGACCGACCTCTGCCATCTCCATTGCCCAATCAGCCGCCGGACCCGTCTGTTCCTGCCATGCCACTTTGGCAGGACGAAGTATCCGGCCCCCCGCTGAACAACCCGCTACCCCTTCCAGCCCAACCCTTCTTCCCTCCTAACATCTTTCCTTTTCCCATACCAGGCCTCATCCCTGGTCTGGCTCTTGCCACCCCTCCAACCGCACCACCACCCGCTAATACCAGCAACAATCGCCCACTCCCAGCCGCCAACTCCCGCGACGCCATCTCCCCGCCGTCCGCCGCATCAGGCGGCGTACCCGAACCAACCCCCGCCTACCTCATGCAGGCCTTCTGCCCGCCCATGCCCGCCCCCGCGCCGAAACAACTCCTCGTTGTGATCGACCTGAACGGCACGCTGCTCCACCGCCCGCAGAAGCGCCTGCCCTCCAAGTTCGTCGAGCGGCCCCTGGCCCGCACCTTCCTGCAGCACTGCATCGACACGCACCGCGTGGTGATCTGGTCGTCCGCGCGCCCGGACAACGTGCAGCGCATGTGCGCGCAGCTGCTGCCGCCGGCCTACCTGTCGCGCGTCGTCGCCGTCTGGGGGCGCGACCGCTTCGGCCTGACCCCGACCGACTACGCGCGCCGCACGCAGTGCTACAAGCGGCTGACGCGGCTGTGGGCCGATCCGGACGTCGTGCGCAGCAGCAACAACAGCAACAGCAGCAACGGCGGCAGGTGGGACCAGTCCAACACGGTGCTGATCGACGACAGCGCCGAGAAGGCGCGCAGCGAGCCGCACAATGCCGTCACGCTGCCCGAGTTCGCGGGGGACCTCGCCGCCGAGGAGGAAGGTGACGGCGGCCCGGCCGTGCTGGCACGCGTCGCTGACTATCTCGACGCGCTGGCTTGGCAGGTCGACGTCAGCGCGTACATCCGGATGCGGCCGTTCACGATGGAACAGCAGCAGGGTGCGGGGCCGGGAAGCGGGACGTACTGATGATGAGGATGCCGATGCGGGGTGGAAGGGCATTCGGGACAGAGAGGAGGGAGTAGGACTGTATGTCAACCTCCTAGTGCGGCTGTACATTGCGTTGGCTTTTCCTAGATTTCGGGCAAGTGTTGTACATGAGCTCAAAGACAGAGAGCTTTCGATACCCACCCAGTTCCCATGGACTATGGACTGGGACCCACGATGTTTGTCGCAGATGTGACAAAAGGCTTGTTGTAAATGATAGTGATGATGTTGTTTCATATCTGGGTGTGTGTCTTCCTGTCTTCGAAGGGCGTAGGCAAAGTGGAAGTGGATTGCTGGCTCAACCGTCGTGACTGAGAAGGCCGGCTCGACCGCGAGGAGACGGCAGGGTTCCATTGCTAGTATGAACTATACCTACCTACACCGGCGTTGTCTACGCTGCCTGGTGCATTCTTCCCAGGGCATTTCAAGTTCGGTAGGAGGATTTGCACACTCTCGGCATCGCAACTTGACCGGCGTAGTAGCGATGCAACCATCTTTGAGAAGCACGCCGCGCAAACAGCGGCAGCTAGTATCTATTTCGTCGACTCATCCCATGCTCGACATGACTACCGGTGATATCAGAGCACAATGAACCACCAGCGGGTCCGAACCCGTCCCGTAATGTCCCATACATTCCCATTCATCAGTCATATCCCATAGTCTAGCACACCGCCGCGGCCGGTCTGTCATGCGCTAAATTTCTTGATTTATTTGAAGACCTTGCCAGAGACGTGGGGGTACTCCTTGCTGTTGACGGTGACGGGCTTGTCCCACGACCACATGGACTCAACATACGCGCGGTCCTCGGGGCTGTTGGGGTCGAGCTTGGTAAACTCGTAGCTCTCGTAGTCGGGAGCAACATCAAAGACGGGCAGGTAGTCCTGACCCCGGATCACGAAGGCACCCTCGATGACCGAGTCATTGTTGACACCGTACACCGAGGCGCTGCCGAAGAGGTACTTGCGCGACGCCTCCAGGCGGTTGTTAAAGCCGCCAATCAGGTTGTTCGACATGAACGTCATGGTGAGCTCCTCGTTGTACTTGTAGACGGCCTTCCAGATCGAGTACTCCTCGAAATTTACGTTCTCCCAGAACCACTTGAGGGCAACCGGGGTGTCGGAGTTGGAGTACTGGCGCTTCCACTCGTCGAGCGGAAGCGAAGCCTTGGGTAGGGCTTCGAGGGGGTGCTTGGGCTTGGGAGCCTCGGCGGGTGCCTCCTCGTCGTCCGCAGCCTTCGGCTTCGGGGCAGCAGCAGCCGGCTTGGGGGCCTCCTTCTTCGGCTGCTCAGCCTTCTTGGGAGCGACGTTGGTCAACTTGGGGGTATCGAGAAGCGAAAACTGCGGGGCAACAGCCGAGTAGATCGGCTGGTTGTAGACCGTCTCGTACCAACGCGAGACGTTGGGGTTCTGCTGGCGCCACTCCTTGCCGAAGAAGTACTCGAAGCCACGGGAGATGATGCCGGTGGCGAAGATGTCGGCCAGGGTGATGCGCTCGCCGACGAGGTAAGTGTTGTCGCGGAGGTGGGCCTCAACAACAGATACGACCTCGAGGGCAGCCTTCTGGGAGTCCTCGACGGCCTTCTTGTTGTAAGGGTCTTTGCCCAGAAGAGGGCGGAACCAACCGCCGAGCTTGGGCAGAACCTCGCTGTTGAAGAACGACATCCATCTCAGGATAGACGCATAGCTACCGGCGTTGTTAGCTACCTGTCCAATTCACAGGGGAGATGTATAAACTCACTCCTGCTTGGTCTTGCCGAGGAGGGTGGTCTTCTCGTTCTGAGAGGTGACTGTAAGATGGAGACTGTTAGCCCATGGGTACAGAGACACACGCATGCAGCAAACATATCAACCAAGTACTCCAGACGATCAGAAGTTAGAACCAGATCAACATTGTTGTTTGTTTTCAGATAGGGATAACTGTTATTTGAAAAGCCTAGGTCATCATTGTCGGGAGCGAGCAGACAGGCTGCCGCGGGGTACACGAGCGGGGCAGGCACGGCAGCGAAAGGGGAGAGCACGGAATGCCACCTACCATAAACAGCGATGGCGATGCACTCGGTGAGCACAAAGCCGTCAGCTCCGACAAAAGCCGGGATCTTGTTAAGGGGATTGGCCTTGGTGAAGTCGGCAGTCGGCTCCCTGGGGTTGGTCTCGACCTCCTCGAGCTCGAGGTTGTTGGCCTTCGCGACGGCGCGGATGGCCGTCGAGCGGGGGTTGCCCTAGAGTTGAATCGGACTGGTTAGCCACAATGCGCAAGACAATGCGAATTCATGTTGCATGGCTGGGCATGAGCGCAGCATACCCCGTAGGTGTAGAGCTTTCCGAACGCCATCGTTGCTTGTGATGCGGGTGCAATCAGGCAGGAGGGTGTAGCGGTCGACGGGAGAGAGTCGGGCAGATGAAGCTGGCGAGGAGCGAAATGGTGAATCACAGAAAATTTATGTGGCGGGGTAGCGAGTTGGGGTGGGGCCCGAGCTGCTTGATGCCAAGCAAGGGGAAGTCGCGGACAAAGGCCGCTGTCTGGCTCGAGCTCCCAGCAAGAAGCCAGGCTGGAAAAATTGCTGCGAAATTGTTCCGCCGAGGCCCGCAGGCCACGAAACCTACCACAGAACCCAGACCCGACACGACAAACGACCTACGACTCCTGACGGGACGCGATCCCGACAACGGCCGGGAGACGTGGGCGCGAAGTGATGGCATCCTCTACCAGACAAGGGCTTACCGCCGCCCTCCGCGGCCTCTCAAGGCGCGTCCAGAGCGGGAAACGGCCGACGCTCGAACAGCAATTCCAATCACTGCGTGTGAGCCCGTCGCTGGCACGAGGAGCAGGGTCGCGATACCTGTCCACCGACATCGACTCTGACCAGCCGGACAGCCTCGAAGAGGTTTCCTTCACCGCCGCCCCCGAGATTGATTTCGCGGCGTTAGAAAAGCCCACGGCTGGCTTCCGCTTCGTTAGATATGCTCGGCCGCTGCCCGCCACCCCGTCGTACTTCTCGCGCACTGCTCAGTTCAACGATCTGTATCTTGCCCTCGAGAGACTGGCTAGGAAGTACGCGCATCTTCCCGTGATTGCGGCTGCCGATGCCGAGCGCGTCTCCTGGAAGAACTTGGCCGACCTCCGATTGTCGTTCGCCGAGCCGATCAGGGCGACCGAGTACGCTCAATGCCTCATCCTTGTCAAGCGGCTGCACCTGATTCACCCGGACTTGAAGCCGGACGAGGTGACAGACGCGCTTGGGGACTTCAAGCGCGACGTGCAGGCGTTCCACAACGTCCCCGCGCCGATACCCCTCGACAAGTTCGGACGTGCTCTCGGGGTTGGCAAGAGAAAGGCGTCCACGGCCCGCGCATTCGTTGTCGAGGGCGACGGCCAGGTTCTGGTCAACGGCAAGACTCTGGTGGAGTACTTTGGCCGCGTCCACGACCGGGAAAGCGCCGTCTGGGCGTTGCACTCCACGGACCGGGTTGACAAATACAATGTCTGGGCGCGTGTTGAGGGCGGCGGTACCACGGGGCAGGCGGAAGCGCTCACCCTAGCCATCGCGAAGGCGCTGATGGCCCACGAGCCCGCTCTGAAGCCCGCATTGAGAAGAGGTGAGTGACACACTGATCAGACCGGCTCCCTGCCATGCGGGCCGAGAGGACTCTGCTGACCTTGGCCACAGCCGGCTGCGTTACACGCGATCCCAGGACGGTGGAGAGGAAAAAGCACGGCCGTGTTAAGGCGAGAAAGGGGCCGACATGGGTCAAGAGATAGTTGAAGCTCGGCGGACCGGTACGATTACTGCGTCGGCGTTCCATGTGGATTTCTGGTCTACCTGCTCGGGACGGGTCGATCACCATCCCATGTTCCGCTCTGTGTGAGCTCATTTGTGTATCAACTGAACCAACGAATAACTGTACAATACGAGGGAATTGGGCGTATATCAGATGGCCTATCACCTAAGACCGACAGCTTGGTAGTGCGCAGGTTAGACGCAGGTTACTTGGTGGAACTCAGGGGCATTAAGGTTGAGTCGCCGAAGGGCTGGGATACCGTCTCAGGTGGAGCGGGCCGACCAAGACGGCTGGGCGGGACAACCTGTAAGAACGCTCTCCGCAAAAGCCGTTGTGCGGCGGCGACCGGGAAGCTCTGCACGGGGCGGGCGGGAATGCGGTACCAAGTCAGGCGACTCTTGCGGCTTATGAAACGTGGTACTATGGTGCCCGGTAACCCACTCCACCACCGGGCCGCCGTTTTCGGTCCGACAAGTCACCTGCCCAACTCATGTGGTAGTGACTTGCCTCAGCTCCTGATGACCCCAACGTGTCGCGAGCGAGGGGTAAGGTATGCGCAGCGAGCAAACCACACGCCGTGGCGTCCAGCATGTTCGGGTGTTGCATGGCTACTGTCTGATTGCGGTATTTTCAATGTGTGGCCGCGACGTCTCGGGTTGGCCCTTCCGACCCAAGCAAGACCCGACGCCGAGTCCTGCGCATTGCGTACTGAGGCCCAGATATGAACTTGCCATGGAGTGTCGGAGAGCGATACCCCCTTCGTGCGACCCCCCACTTCAATGATATGCAATCGCCAGCATTCGTTCGCATCGATGCCGGAGTTCCCCTAGCTCTCAGCAACAACTTTCTGCGATATGTGCGCCGTGACGGGGAGTTTGACAGGTCAGGTATGACAAGGTGACTTATGCTAAGAGAGCCCAAGCCGTGTTCAGACGAACTGCTTACCATGGTTGCAGCGTGTACTGTGTACCGCCGTGGGGTGTAAATACAGCCAAGTTGTTTGAACCTTCACTAGCAGCGGCAGGCCATCCACTTTGGTCCACCAACATGGCGTTACTGCAAGAACGGGAGGAGAACTTTATTTTAACGTCGCCAAGACCGCCCGCGCGGCTTTGTGAGAACAAACGGTTTCCGGCCATTGGCAGCTGAGTTATCCTGAGGGCTGGCCGACGAAACGGTTGCGCGTCCCGCGGGTGCGCACGGTAGTGAGCGCAGCCGCGGGAGAGGAGGAGGGCGGGCGATCTCTTCCAACATCGATCTTGTGCTCTGATGCGCGATCCTCCGCGTTGACCCGCGTCGGTTGGGCCTTGCTGACATCATGCCCATTGTCCCCGTCGGACAGACCCTTGGCTCCAAACGTTGGCTTGCGAGCGAGGTTCGAAGCCGCCGGGTCCGACATCCAGTTCCTTATGCGATGCAGGCTGGAGCAAGGCGCTCGGAGCTCCTCGATGGCCGAGCGGGCGACTCCTTTTTCCTGTCCATGAATCGCTTGTTCTGAAGTGCGGATCGCATGGTTCGCATCCGCACGGGCAAACAACAGTGAGCAAAGTCGCTTTCGCGAGGGCGGTGGGAAACCATGGAGGGGTTGGCTTTCCGGCTAATGTCAGTCTCATGCGCGTCAACCGTGAGGGGTCGGAATCCTGGCGCCCCCCCCAATGGATGTAGCGATACCTCGATGCTGTTGGTGTTCGGCAAATGATTCCAGAAGCCGCTGCGACGCAGGCGCTGATTCGTGGACGTGGGGGACTCATGAAACGCAACCACATGAAGCCCCGGTCGGTGCGACGCAGTCCACTCGAGCACAGACAGGGATCTACCGTGCAGCTCTGGACGTCGGCCTTGACGACACCTCCACGCCTCACCCTGGCTGCGCGACCTTCAACGACATGGATCCAGGATGTTCCGACGACCCTCCCTCATCTTTCACACCTCTGCCAACCGGATGTCCAGCAGCACCGTGCAAGTACCTGTACTTGCGTCAGTCCCGGGCGGCGCCGGTGTGTCCTTTCTGCACCGAAGCCCTGCATGGAACAAATTTCAACGCTCGGGCGATTCGACCGCCTCGTTACAGGGCCGTTGGTTGGGCATCGACCCTGACGCCCACGCCCACATTTTCGCCGTGTCCTCGCCGTCGCCACGGACACTCCGGCCGCTTCGTCGGCTGCGAGACGCTGGGGCGACGCAGGCGGGCAAGGGAGCCGCCTCCAGCTCGGTGGATTTAACTGACGCTGCGGTGCTGATTTGTGCCTTGGCCTCGAGGATTTTCAGGTTCGATTGCTTTTTTCGCATTAGCTGCCTTTCTCTGGTGGCTGAAAACAATGGATCATTGGGCAGTGGGCGTCTGGGCGCGTTAGCCATGGGCTTATTTGCTTGACTCGCGTCTTGCCTAGTGGGGGCTCGAAAAGCAACCTGAAGTCGGCGACTTCAAGTAGCGCGACTCGTTGGCAGCCTGGCGGGAGCATCCAAGGGAAGCAGGAGCCTGGACGACGAAAGCAGTTGCATCCACTACCATAAGGACCGAGCCATAAGCGTCCGATTCAATTCGAGTCTGGGACAATGGTGCCTCGAGCCCCCGCCGAGCCCTGTCATCATGCTATCAACTGCTTGACAAAGCCAGGGGTGTGTTTGCGCACAGCAACACCCACACCAAAAACAAAGGCGGACGGGGCGGACTCACAACAGGTTGTCTCCGTCGCGGAGCGCCCTGAACGGCTCAGTCAGTACCCAAGTCCTGGTACGCGACGCTGGCAACCTGGAAGTTGCCTAAAGCTGGCAATTCCAGGTTGGGCTCGCCGGACCGAGGTTGCCATGCGCTGCATCCTTCCTTCCATCGTTCCTCCTCGATGTGACGAAGTTTCCAGTGTCCTCCTTCCGCGCTGATACCCACAAACGGCGTGTACTGTGGAGGCAGGTGCACGCACGGGCAAGGCACCGTCCCGGAATGAGTTTAGCACGCCGGACGCTCTTGCCTCCTCGGTGATGCCCGTCAACAAGGCCCTTCCCCAGAATGGACCCATCGCGCTCATACCCTTGCAATGTCCTGCGTGTTTTCCCACGTTCTTCTTCTTGCTCCTGTCATTAACCTGCCACGAGCCACGCAACGCCGGATCGCAGCCCGATCAAGCGGACCTGCAACCAACCGCGCATCTGACGCCCCATGGCGATGCCGTTGAATGTACGCCGTACAATCGAGACGACAAGGACCGCGTTCCTGGGAATGACCTGACCGTTTATAAGCCAGCATCGTCGGCTTGGGAGGCTGGTGGTTGGGCTCTACTTTACGACGGGCCTGAGCGAGCCACCGCTCCGACATAACATTCTGTCAATTGGGCCGAGCGGCCTTGTCCACGTCACGCTGGCCAATGTTAATCTGACTGACGTTCAAATCTGGATAGCCTAAGCCGCGGGAGCAGACCCGGGCCATCTGCGAGCGCTCCTCAAACAATACAGGGCTTCCCCAACAGTACACCAGCCGCCTTCCGTGGATGCACATTCCGTTTGTCGTGCCCTTAAACCCTCTTGTGCTCTCTGGCCGTCCGGGACGGGTCTCAACAGCGAACCCACCTCGTAGAGAGGTTGCGAATAGGCTGCTTATAGCTTCTGGCACCACCACCACATGGTGCTTGCAGCTGCGGATTCCGCTGTCGATTCCGCATACCTCAGCACCGCCAGATACCACCAAACACGGGGCTGGCCGAGTACTTTCCTCTGGCCTGGCTGGGAAACGGGTCAGCCACACCGGAGGTAGCCGGGTATATCGCCCAGGCCATCGGCATCGGCCAAACAGACGGGAAACAGTAATTCCCGTCAACGACTGTTATCGGGCCCTAGTGGCTGGCTTCCTGCTCTAGTGGTTTGCGCATTCAAATCAGTCAATCAATCATTCCGGCAGGTTAGGACCGTCTAGTTACCCAACGCGGCCCTTGTCGTCTTCCCCAGTCTCACGCCGCAGGTACACATCCTAGCTCGGCAAGCCTCCCGGTTGCAGATCCACGCGCCCATCTGAGCCAGCGATCCAGTCCTTTCGGCGCAAGGCGTCTCCCTACGCGGGGGGTGTCTCTGTAGATCTCTCGGCATAGCTTGGGCGCCCGAACCCAGCTTCGACGCAACTCTCTCAAGACACACCTCCCATGTCTGATCCAAGCAGCCAACTCTGTCCAGGTACGTAGCCACCCCGGATGAGCCCAAAAATGGTCCGCTGCGTGGATCACCTCCTGCGTCCCTCCCGTATGCTGTCAGCGTCCTCCGGATCAGCTTTGAGACTAATCGGACATACCCTGTCCCCCATTGGTAGCTTTTCATGTACAATACCGGCCGCCCGCGGCCCTGCACCCTCTCCTTCCACGATCGTCATCTTGCTTTTGTCTTGCATTGGCATTTCGGCCCTTGGCCAGGGTACCCAAACCAAGACTACGTTTCTGCTAGTCATTTGGCGACCTCGCCCGCAGCCCTCTGACGCATTCTTTTCCGAACGGCGCCGCGCAGACGAGACAGCCGCGCAGGCGGCTTGCGGGCCTGTGCTCTCAATCAATATCCGTTGGTGAGCGTGTGCGTGCGGAGAGTGTCCCCTCTTACATGGGAACCAGCCTGGTCCTGGCCCGCTCTCAGAAGACGGCGGTCCCCTGTCTTCGAGCTACTCCGTTGCCCCAAAATCTCTTCTACGACCGGGCCCCTAGCAGACAAACGCCCCGGCACTCGCTGTCTTGCTGTGTGTTTCCTGATAGGGATTCGTACCGAACAGACTGAGGTGTGGTTGCGCCCCCGGAGCCCAGACCGAACCGTGCCCACGGCAGACTCTCGCGTCCGGGACAACGAGACGCACGGAGCTGGCGTGCCTCGGTCAGAGAGTGTGCTTGAGTCGAAGACGAAGCAGCTGCTTTCTAGTCCTGAGATCCGGGATCTCCTCGCCCCCCTTCTTGCTGCCGTTGGGCGAGTCGTTCATCCCGGTCGTCTGCACACAACCCTAATACGTGACTCTGCGAGTCAAGAGCTCTCTTAAGCTGGGCTCGAGATTCGCCATCCCCACTTTCGGGTCGCGAGCCCAGATCTTCCATTACTGCACTCGAGGTCATTGCGGCGGCATCCCTTCCTTCGCAATCGTCAGCTCCCCGCTCGTCCTTGGCCTTGAAGGAAGCACGCACGAGCTCAAAGCACAACCGCCCTGCGATCGCGCCACATACGTACCGCAACCGCTTATCATCAGCCTTGATTGAGGAATCCGACACAGCAGCGAGCCAGCGCCCGTCTTGTTGCCCGTCCTTGCCCCTGGCTTCATTTTCGCCCTTGAGGGTCCCTAGTGAGCGGCTCTAGAAGTCGGCGCGAGGAGGAAGTCTGACGAACTGGAGGTTCGGTGTTCGCTCTATCTTCATCATCGAGAAACGCTTGGGCCCAACACGAATCCGGAAATTCGATCATCGAGAAATTCTTTTTCTGCGGCGAGGCTCTTACTGCCCTCGTCCAAGGCAGTCTGCGTGGGTTGCGGGGGGCGATTGGGGCTCGAGTGGGCATGGACGACAACAGAGGCCAGAGGAGGCAGAATGAACCGCCCATCTACTCCGCCTCCGGCTCGCGACACCACCAATCGCTGCATGAACAATCGCAACAGCGGCGGCCCTTCGCGGGCTCGCAGGGAGAGAGGTTCAGGCCGGCACCTCTCAGCACCTCACCGTCGGGGACAGCGCGGGGAATGGGCGGCTCGGCCGGTTACAGCGGGTATTATCAAGATACGTCGGCAACGGGCTTTCCGGCGACGGCGATGCCACAGAGTGCGATGAGCTACCACCATTCGACGACGGATTACGCGCAGCCGGATTCGCGGCAGACGCAGAGCTTTGGGGGCACGTACACCCCCGCAATGATGTACAACGTGCAGCAAACGGGGGGCCCGCAGAGCGCTGCCGTGTACGATGCGAGCCAGCAGTTTTCCTCGCGGCAGGCTGCAGGACTGCCGATGATGGCGACGGATGTCGCGGCCCCTTACTTCTCAAGCGAGCCAACCAACGCGGCGGCCACGTCCACTATGCAGGCGCAGTCGGCGTCCTCCAGTACGCCCCAGGTATATCAGCAGCCCGGCTTGCATGGCTATTCCACCGGCAGCATGGCTGCCATTGGCGGGATGGCAGCGCAAACGACTCCCGCGGCGGACGTGAGGATGGAGGAAGAGTACCCCGCGGCGGCCGGCCTTGACGAAGCGTATGCATCTTATCAATCAGCGTTGAAGGAGATTTTCCAAAATATTCGAAACGGCGTGCTCGCGACGGCCAGCGAGTCTCTCCTCAACGTCTCAGACTGGCTGTTGTCGCACGTTGTAGACCTGGGTATGTTTTTTTGCCATCTTAGCTGTGTTTCTTACCCACTCCTCCGTCTCTCTCCCGGACAGCAGAATCGGAGTGTGGCTGACACAAATTCTGCCGGGCTAGGCCTTACCTCGGACGACCAGAGCCTGCACGGCGATCGGATCAAGCTCTGGAATGACTTCAACCACGCCTGGTTGGCCATCTGCCAGCGCCAAAAGGAGATGGTGGAGTCGGGACAGCAACTGCAGCGCTCGCAAAGCCTCATACCCCATGAAGGCTTGGAGAAGATGGGCAAAGACCTGGTGCGATTCTGCGACAGCGTCGAGCGGCACGGTCTGGTCGACTACCAATACGGAGTCTGGGAAGAGCAGATCATTGACAGTACGTGTCATCTCATTGAAGCCATAAAATTGGACCATAGGCGCACGAAGCTAACAGAAAATCCCTTCGTCTAGTCCTCGAACAGTGCTTGGATCTCTATGGGCCTTCCAGCACATCCGGTGGAGGTGGCGGCGAAGGGTCGTCCAGCAACCGTCGCCGTTAAAGAATCGGAGACCCTCCGGGCATCCTTGGTGGCCAGCCCGGAAAGCTCACATTCTTGTCTCAGAAATGAGAGCTTCTAAACGCACAGTATCACCATTTACTGGTCCCTCGTTTACGGCTTCACGTTACTTCTTTTACCTCTTTTTCTTATTTTAGTTCTCGTCCCCTCCGTGTTATTTGCCATCTTTCCGTCTTGCATTATCACCTACAGGTTGGCGGTCCTCAGAATACCACGGCCTCCGACAAGGGGTTAGTGGATCATCTTGGTGTCTCTTCTACTATTGTGTTGTCTCCTACGCAGGGTTGACCGGGTGTGGCAAGACCACCTGGGGATGGAGTTACAGTCAAGGTCTCTTCCTTCGCTCATCCGCCGTTCTGATGGCGTAGTGTCTTACCTGCTTTTGGTCTGGAGTGTATCACAAAGGGGGCGGCAAATAGAAGGATGCCTTGCGGCGCCACGATGAACGGGGTTGGGACGCTTTTGGGGAAGCTGGCTGCCTCAAATGGCCGGTGGTTCTCACACACACACACACACACACACACACACACATTTTCCTGGCTGGTTCTTGGAGTTCTCGGTGTACATGATCCTTGTTCATGTTCCAATCGGAACAGGGGGAAGGCAAGGGACACAATTGGATGTCCCGCTCAACTTTATTGGCAGGCACGCCATACTCCCACGAGGAGAAGTTTATAGAACAGGAAGCTCGGTGTATACCACACGACAGGTCCGATTGACGACACACGGCGACTGAGCGGGGCTGTGGGAAGGAGAGAGGGACGAACCCGGCTGGGCATGGTGCACACGGAGAGGGAGATGCGGAGTGACAAGATCGGGCACCGCATGGCTACACTGCATGATTCCCGGGTCGGAAAAGCAAAGAGATAGAGCTGAGATGGCCTGTCTGATTGTTCGCTTCTTGGCTGTGCTCCTGTACCTGTACCTGTACATAGTCCATCTGCTGGGCACATAACATTAGATGGCGGGCAAGACCCGCAAGAGGTCCCGCCAATGTAAGTACGAAGTGCGACAGAAGACGTACGATTACCATGGCGGCGCGAGATAAGCAAGGGTAAGGGGAGCGGGCTAAGGGAGCACAGCGGTTCAGCCGACGTGGATGGCGGAGGCATTGCAGGTTGCGGCAACGTCTGTTGAATACGCCGACGAGCGCCCTGGACGCAGGATTGGCTACGAACGTTCAAGAGGCGGGAGCCCCAGAGCCATGGCGGCTGAAAAAGATTCCCACTGACTGGGTTTGAAGCAAAGGACTAGTGGCTGGCCGTGGCAATGAATGGGCAAACAATGATATAACGTCTGAGTAAGCCGTGTACTAGAGACGTTCCGCTGTGGGGAAATACCGAGCGGAAAACGAAAGGGACGGATCACATCCTCGGTGGTGGCGATATTCGGTCAAGCGCGTCTGAAGGTGTAGAGGGGATTCTTTGAAGCATTGGGAGATCGGCTCGAGAACGGGGCATCTCTCAGCTGCCGTGACTGCTTCTGGATCGAAGCAAACGCCAGCGTTGCATCGTGGATCTGGGAGATTTTTTTTTGTAAGGCTAGGCAGCAGGGTGTTGGCCAATCAAACACCGTAAGACCCCGGCATCTTGCTGCGCTCGCAGCCCCTAACCGCACCGCTGGGTCGCGCTATGCGTGGGTATGCAGCCAATGGCACTCTTCCTTTACGCATTTCCTCGATTCTGCCCTTGCTTCCCTCGGAGCCTCGCAACTCGCACCCACCTCGACCAACCCACTTCCAAGACATCGGCGAACTTGGCCTTGTTTGCTCACATGCCTTCCTCCCACAGCGGCACCGAAGCACAGGGCCAGTCGGGCTCGAGAGTGTCAACTCTTTCCATCAATCTCGCTGTACTGGCCGACAGCCGGCATGTGGCACAGCGCCCGAGTGCTCCCCATCCGGGCCGGGCGGCAAATCGTCTTGGAAACACACACAAAAGCCGGTCTGTGATACATTCCCGGTTGGGCTGCGCACCCTGCAGAATCGGGTTTGGCAGACGCGTGGTGCAGGACTGACACGAACTCGATCTGTCAAACCCGAATCGGCGGCGCCAGCCAATCGCGCTGCTGAAACAGGACGGATATGGTGCCTGTCAGAGACAAGACCCCGCCGGCCGTTAAACCAGTGGACCAACGCCGACTCCACCCCGACGAGACACTGAAGATCGGTTTCGGCCGTGCGCTGACGTGTCACAGCAGCCAAGGCGACAGGAACCCACCCGCTGGCAGACACCACCATCTCCGTGCATGACGGCATCTGCTGCAGCTGTGCACCTTGCACTGTTCGGGGATGAAGGACCGAGACACACTCCGGAGGCTGTGGTTGCATGGCGTCTCTGTGCCGATGGAACATTCATCCATCGGAGTGCAATCGTTGACGGCCAAAAGTCTCCTGAACTGGACCCTGGGGACCTTCAGTCGACGATCACCTCCGGCAACCCTTGCCTTTTCAGTCATACATACGGAGTAGTCACAACTTGGAGGCTTGGACACAGCGTCCTATCGGACCGCCTCACCACAGAGCACTGCGCCGGTATGCCCGGGGCTTTCTGTGCAACGGCTATCAAGTACAAGTACTGTGCCAGTTACCAGCGCGCAAACCGCGATGTCGCGATCACCCTCTCGGACGCAGCGGCCCTACTGTGTGGTGCATGCGCGCCAAGAAGATCTGCATTGAGCAAGGGCCGTTTCGCTCCACTTGCCCAAGGCAGATGCGATTTTCATTGATCTCGCAGGGCCCAAATCCAGCGCCATGGATCGGACGCAGCAACCCGTCCGGCAGGCAACGCGAAAACTCACTCGGTCGTGCCGGTGTGCTTGATGACAGGTCAGGGGTGGGGTTGAGCGAACCCCTGCCAATGCGCCTCGAACTGGTGGTGAAGCAGAGCTGACCGGTCAGGCCACACCTAAACTGATCGACAGCCCTTAGGAACGAAAGCGCGGCTGCATCGTCAATCACGAGCTTGGTCAACACACCCTGCACAGCTGACCCGAGAGCCGAGCACGCCGAGCTACTGGAATCATTGGCTTCGGCTCCTTTGTGCGACATATCGCCGAGCTTTTGCTCAGGGGGTGTCAACGTCAACATCAGAGCGTGACGTGGCTGCCACCAGCCACAAGTAGGTCAACAAGATCTCATTGCTGAATTCAGCCTGCTGCAGATCGCCGCCTCCAGAACACCCGAGACAGTGCGGCGGTGCTAGGTACTATGTACGTAAGAGAACCTGTCTCTCTACACTACGCACCGTCCGTCCCCCATCGTGGCGTTCATCTGCAGAAGCAGAAGAAGCCCGGGGTCGTCGGCCCGCCCTGCGTGCGGCCGCACCTGCAAGATCCGGCCGGCGCCATCGAGCTCCTGTGCGCCCGTGGCTTGAAGCTTGACTCAGACGGGCAAGCAGCAGACATCACGCGCTCGGCAGTTCACAGATCAGCCACAAGATTAGCTGCATTCAGCTGCCGAGCATCAACCTCTCGGCGGATGCCGGATGGAACTCTGAACAGCCACATGCTAATCACCTGTAGTCATGACCATTATGGCACGACACAGTCACCCGCCGGCCAGACAAAACAGGAACTCCAAGCTAGCAAATGCGATTGCAGGTTGATCCCTTGTTGCTCAAACGGCAAATAGAGAAGATGTACCAATTAACCACCAAGAGGCGGGGAGGAAATCAAATAGATACAGGGTACTCAGGAAGTAGCCAACTCAACAGATACTTCGAAGATAAGAGAGCAGTGGTAAAGAAAACGATCAGGAAAGAATTACTCGAGGGCTAATGCTCGGGTATACTTGTTGATCTGATCATGAGGCAACAGTATACTCCATACGCACCATGAGGCGCATTTAGAAATGACGACGGGGCATGACCGCTCGACGTCGCCAGCACCCCTCCGGATCAGTCCGTTCACCCCGCTTACCGCGTTGTTGAACTGGTCGTATCCGTAGATCTGGGTTGCGATCGGCCGCCCGAGACAACGGCACGTCTTGGAACATAGACTCAGTTCAGCTCCGGGGTCCTACCGCACTCAGACACGAGACATGCATAGGACTCTAGAGCCGGGGGCGCGTGGAATGTGCGGATACTCGCATGAGGTTCTCGACCTCACGTTCCAATCACTCAAACCTAGCAGAGCTGAGCTCACACCGGGCTCCATGTCTCAGCGGCCATCCCAGAGGGTCCCATGTGCTGTCCTCTGCCGTACACCGGGCGTGCAGCGGCTGAAGCCGCCTCCCCAAGCCACTCACGACCAAGTCCACCGCCATGCACAGGAAACACAGCAGGCAAGCAGGGCTGCGCGAAGCTACCCCGCCGAGGGATGTAGCCTCGGCTCCCCGAGCCTTGACCAGAGAGTGAGGCGGTGATAGAGAACGCCAAGGTGTCGTGTGTGTTGCCCATTGGACGTCAAAGGACTTCCCTGGCGCAGTCTTTTGACAAATGAGTGTTTATGGTCATGCCGAGCGGAAACACACCGAGGACGGCGAAGGCATCAGTGGTGAAGCTGGGCGCCACCTGCCATGGCAGCATTCCTGGTCACCAACGCGACACGGAAAGAAAAGGGAACCAGCATACTAATTCACCATGTTCATCCATCAAACGAGTTCATCATGTTCATGTCTAAAACTCATGTTACGTCATGGTATTTCAATGGATGGCCTGATTCCATCGCTCAAAACTGATCTACACCGCGGAAGTCAGCACCTCGGCGGAACTCCCAGAGAAGGGAGGGTAAGGTAATAGTGAACTCACCCAGCGTCATGCTCATGCTGACATCGGTGTTCTCCACCATCTTGGTGAACTCCTCGAAGCTGATCTTGCCGTCGTTGTCCAGGTCGGCCTCCATGATGGTCTTGTCGACGATCTGCTGCAGCTGCTGGTCCTTGAGGTTGTTGCCCACCATCATCTTGAGCACGATGAACAGCTCGCCGTTGCTGATGTAGCCGTCGCGGTCAATGTCGTACACCTTGAAGGCGAACCGCAGCTTCTGCTCCTTGTTGCCCTTGCTGCTGAAGGCGCTCAGCCCGGACACGAATTCTTGGAAGTCCACGTCGCCGCCGCCATCCTCGTCGAAAATTGCTATCATTCTGCGGGCGAAGAGCTCAAGCATTAGTCTCTTTACCTTATCACGAGTGTTGGACCGAGGATGCCGGGGAGGGTAAATGAATGCGCACCTCGTGGCCAGCGGGTTTGACGATATTTGCGGCAGGCTTAGGAACTCCTCGCGTTCAATCGTGCCGGAGTTATCCTGCATCAGCAAACCGCCGTATCAGCATCTTTCTGCACTCCGCATGGAACCAGAAATCTCGTGACATCTCGGACTGGCGCACCTTATCCAACTTCATAAACCGCTTCCGTAGCCTGTCAACCTCCTCCCTGTCGACTGCCCACCACAAACCAGCCATCCCGGTCAGCTTCAGCCTACGTGCGTGACGCAAAAATCCCGGGGTAAAGTGGAAGGAGCCGCACAGTTGGACCCTTGGACGATGTTGTCCAACACAGCGCTGGTCGTGTTGCCCATCTTGCCGGTCGCTCCAATGTTCGCTTGGCCTGTCTCTGAAGTTGCACTCTAACCGCACCCGCCGCTTCCTTCCGCTATATGCGCGGCCGAGATCGTCCGTATTTCCCTGTTCGACGGCAAGGGTTGTCGTCGTCGGTTGGAGTGCAACACTCGGACTATAAGCCTTCGGGGATATATCTCGGTGATCACGCGAAAGAATGCACAGTTCGGTTCGTCGACAGGCTCTTCGAACTGATTCGTACTGTGCCGACGGGTTGCTGATATGCCCTCAGGGGCTTAGTGCTCGGTATCAGGCCGGGGTTGCAGCACGATGAGGCAAGCAATCGATCGTGTGCCGTTGCGATCAGGATGGTCAGGTTCAGGGTCGCGGCTGGATCAGGCAGGGTTAGGTAAGGTAAGGCTGAGGCGGTGGGCGGTTGGCCTTGCTCGCATTGCACGGAAAACTAAACAAAAAGCGGGGTGAGAGAAAGCGTGGGGACGGCGGGGTGGGTGGGGCTTGCTGTCCGTGCTCCCCCCGGCCAAATCAACTGATACACCAAAACCTGCTGACACCCCTAACCCTGGTTTCTCTTCAGAGACATCTGCTCAAGAATGACTCTATTCTGCGTAGAAATGTGCCCAAATTTAAACCCATTATTACTATGCAATGGGAGTAGCAAAAGAGCAATGAGTATCAATCTTGAGCCTCAATTTGGTTGTGTTGTGGCCGAGTGAAGATGCTTCAAAGTGCTGGCTCGTTTGGTGTATCAGTTGTTTTGGCCAGGGGGAGCCGTGCCACAGTTGAGATTGCACTAGCCACAGAGCCACATTGCGTCCCGCGTTGCTTGAGGGAATTGTGGCCCATGCGTTGGATGTCGATGGCGGGCAGCTTTAGCAGGCAGCCAGATGGGTTCGCTGACGAAGCGTAACTGATGCGTATGTGCATGTGACATGGAAGCTACTACTGCGTCTGATCGACGGTACGCCGCCAAAACACGAGCAATGCAAATCAGGCAGCAAACTTAGAGGTCCCTATGTTTATTATGTGAGGTGCTGGCGTTAAAGGTCTTGTTTGATGGTAGTCTAGATCTTTTGAGAAAGTAACACTGCACGGACTATGTTGGAGCAACCATGGAACGAACCTACCTAAGAGAAGGCACAAAACAAAGCCTTGGCAGCATCGCGTTGGAGTGTGGTGAAGCAAGGCAAGAGCGCCATCCGCTGCTGCGCCTCTGGCAAATCTTGGGCGACTGCACGCGGAATGGAGGGGCAACAAGTGCTTTGGGCGTTGCTGTCGGGCCAGGGAAAGTGGTGTGGGGCGCCCCCCTTTCAGGGAGCCAATCGCCAGAACCAGCGTGATGGAACACGCCGCCAAAACAGCAAACTCTGCGCTGGAAACCTCAACGACATCCCATCGAGAGACGAGACTTTGGCCATCAAAATATCAACAACAACACCAGTTTCCCATCATAAAACTGGGCAGATCGGTTTCGCATGGCCTGTTGAATGACAGAGATATTTTTTTCTCGGGGTTTCCCCAGGCTTTTGGCCAAACTTACCTCCCCCAGCAGCCATGGCGACCCGCAAAGTCCGATACAAGAAACTGAGCGTGAAAACGCCCTTATCCGTGCTCAGAGAGGACCAGATTGATCCGACAGAGTATGAGTCGCTCACAAATGAAGCTCAAATCGCGACTGGTGTCGAACAGGCCGAGGAAAATGTGAGTAGGGACCTGCCACCGGAAGCACCGCGACCGGTCACGTGAAGTTGCACGTGACACCCGCTTCGCTCATCACGCATTCACAATCCCCACGAACGTCTGCGAAAAAAAAAGTCGACACGGGAGGGGCTGACCGATACTAACTTTGAATCCACAGGAATACCATCTGCAGGCTGTCCTCAAGAGCGCAGGAGTGGCGGTGGATCAGGAGATCCCCGTGCCGCCACCGCAAGAGAGCACGCTCAACTATGGAGAGCTCTATGCGCGGCCGTTCTCCAAGACGTCCACATACATCCGCTTCTCCCAGACGGTAGAAGAGTCGATTGGGTGCATGTATGACATGACCGAGGATGACGAGCTGTTTCTCAAGTCGTACAACCAGAAGCGTGCCGCCTCCGCCAAGCTTTCCGAGGATGGCTTCGAGAGGATCATGGACGTGTTCGAGGAGACGTCCGAGTTGAAAGCTCCCTACGCCTCGATAGACCAGACCATAGTCCCGTACGACGAGATGCTCCAAGGGCTGCAGGAGCTTCAGGAGCTTGATAAGGCCAAGCTCATAACTCACGCCAAGGAGATCTATGAGTACTGGAAGTCAAGGCGGCAGGCCCTCAACAACCAGCCGCTTCATCCAACGCTCAAGTTTGAGAAGCACCAGGAGAGCGACGAGGCCGATCCGTACGTCTGCTTCCGGCGCCGCGAAGTCCGTCAGACCCGCAAGACCCGGGCGAGGGACGTGCAGAGTGCCGAGAAGCTCAAGCGCTTGCGGAAAGAGCTCGAGGAGGGCCGGCAGCTGGTCAGGGCCGCGCACAACCGCGAGCTCCTCAAAGCCGAAATGCTCAAAGCGGATCGTGCCATCTTTGAACTGCGGGCGCAGCTCAAGGAACACAAGATCCGGTTAGGCATCAAGACCGACGATGAAGACCTCATCAACCAAAAGGTACGTCTGCGTCCTTCCGCACGGCTGCGACACCCCCAGTTTCGTGCTAACGCTCTCTTGCAGCCTCAAAAGAGGAAGGCCCCCGAGGCGCCTGCCGTGCAACGACCGCCGCCGCCGACGCAGCTGCGCATTGCTACGCGGCAGGATGGCCGCCCTGCCGAGGCCGACCTCTCGCTTCTTTCTGACCGTTTGGCAGAGAAGGAGAACGAGCTCCGCGCCGACATTGAGAAGAAGGTGCTGAGCCACAATGAATGGAACCGCGACCACTTGGATCTCACCCGAGGCCCGCTGTCGCCGGTCCGTGGACCCCGACAAGAGACTAGCTTTAGGCCAGCCAAGACGCAGTACCTGATGACACCGCCGGCGTCGGTGTCATCGGCGTCCTTGGAAGAGCCCACGCCAATGGACCTCGACAAGCCCCAACCTCCACCGCCTGTCTTCAAGTTCAGAGGAGCAGCGCGGGATGAGCAGTCGAGGGAGAATCCGCCGCTGTATCGGCGCCGGATTGGACGGCTGAACCGGCTGTGGATCGACCGCCGGGGGCTGGCCAGTCCGCCGCGCGATGTTTGTGCCGAGGTGTTGGATCGGTACAAGTACGACCAGTCGTCGGACGAAGAGGACGACGTACCCATGTACGAGGTTGATCCCTTCGACACCAACGCCCTGAGGTTTCGCGCTTCGATCCCGCTCCCCCCGTGGACGGCGAATCGAGGAGTGACACCCCATCCGCGTGCGCCGCTTCCACCGCCCCAACCGCAACCACACCCCGTGCCACAGGCACAACCGCAGGCATCACAGGCGGCACCACCACAAGCACCACCACAAGCACCATCACAGGCAACATCGCAGGCACAACCACAGCCGCAACCACCACAAGCGCCTCCGCAGGCTCAGGCGGCAGCGTGAGGTTTGGCTGAGTTGCGGCGCCTCGCGTTGGTGACCTGCCGTGCTTCCATGTCCGCACCGTCCGTGTGCGGTCGGGCATTGGCGAGACCGCAAAGGGTCTTGCCTTGTATACCCTCTCAACACTCCGATGACTGCATTTAGCGATGGGGGCCCGGCAAAAGACAGATTTGGCCAGGCGGAGGCGTTTACGGCGTGTTGCGGGTTTTGTGTAGATGATAATGTCAGGCCAACGCAGCCCATGTATATATGAATTTGCCGTCAGCTGCATTGGTCTTCTGTCGTCGTACCAACTCGGCGCCGCCCGGCGGGCCGTCGGAATAGAAGTCCAGCGTTGGTTTGGCGGCGAACACTCTGTGCATCTTGCTGTGTCGGACGTCACTGCACGAGGCGAAAGGTTGTGTGTGCCTTAAAATCTGCCGATGGACGACAAGGCAGTGTCTGTCGTGCTGGCTTCGAGGCGGTGGTTGTCATGTGGCAGCCATTCATGCAGGGTCATGCGCCGGTACGTCGACGAGCATCACGAGTTTGGAAGCATTTGCTGCACTGCAGCCAACAACATGCCGGGTAAAACTCTTGCGGTCGAGATCGACGGGACGGTTAAGAGGCAGGTGGTGGCCCTTTTCGACCAATGTCGGTGAATTTGGTAGCGTTCGGCCGTGTCTTTGTGACAGAGATGGATGTCATCCCGAGAGAAAAAGTGGGGCTCCAATCGAGTAGTCTCGGCAGCTCCGAGGCCAGAGCGTCGAGGCCGCAAGGGAGGGCGGAAGCGGAATCTTGCCAAGGCATTGCTCTGGTTTCTCGATATGTGAAGAGCATGCTGTGCACTAGTCGATCCGTATTTGTCCTGCGACGCCATGTGGCCTTTGCTACACCAACATAGCCGCAGGTGCGCTCGAGTGCGTAAATTTCCAGCCGCTGCGGTCGGTGCACGGCATCGTGACGTAGGCAGTAGATTCGACTGGAGGTACTTCCGTACCAGGTGTTTCCAATGACCGGTTATTGGCAGCGCTATGCTTGGGACACGATCAAACCAAGCGGGTCATCTTCTGTAGCTCGGCTGGACGGACATGGTTGGCAACAGGGGCGGCTGGACGGGGCGAGGCTGCAGCAGCATGGTCGGCCAAGCCAGTGCTTTCAGCCAGCTGGTGATGTCCCAAGTTGGTGACGGACCACGAATATTCTTTGAAGCTTGAGTTCGCTGCCTGAAAAGGAGAGGTCACGTTAGTTTGGCTGTCGTGAACTGCAAGTGCCGGAATGAAACCCTCCGAGGCAGGTAGAAAGATCCGCACCACGACGTGTCCGTACTGCCGCGCCGGGAGAGAAAACTCACCTCACGAATAAGTTGGGAGAAGGGCACGTCAATTGTCTTCGTGACTCTCGGCTCTCGGGTTCGTGGCTTGAAGTATGAGGTAGCCAGAACGAACTGACGGGACGCAGCAGGCGAGATGTCAGCAGCGTTCAACCGCCGCTGCTCGAGAGATCGAGGGGACGGGAGAAAGGCGGTCCATGGAATAGAAATTGCGAGAACAAAAACAGAGGCAACCTCATATCACCACCTACAAGAGGCAAGCCTGTGCCAGTGCATGCCATGGCTCGGTGGTGGACAGAGTTTTGTCTCGGAGATGGAGGTGTAGAAATGGTACAGTCTTCTCGGTGCAGTGGGGGCGTGTGACGAGAACCCCCGGCCCCATCAAGCGGAGCCGTGCGTGGGTGCAGCTCAACGAGCCAATCATCGTTCACCAGCATAGCGTTGTGCTTCAGGTACGTACCGTTATCTGGTATCGTACCGTACCTGACATTGATCAGCCATGCAGGGCTGCAGGACCCCTCCTCCTCGGTGCCCCGCCTTCTGAATATTGAATACCCAAGCTCCAACTCGGCATCATTCAAGCCCAACACCCGTCGACTTACACTGAATCCCGCCAAGCCCAGCGACCCGTTCCCTCCCGGTTGAGCGCAGCTGCTTGCGTTACATTGTGGCTGCCTCATACAACGTCCGTCCTGACCACTCTAACACCACGCTGAATCGACCCCCACCACATAAGCCAGTCCACCACACCATGGACGTCGCGCACAAGAAGCGCCGGATCGCCTTGGGCTGCGAAGGCTCGGCCAACAAGCTCGGAATTGGCGTGATCCTGCACACAGGCGATCCCACCTCACCGTCCAGCACCTCTACCGTGCTCTCCAACGTCCGCCACACCTACAACTCGCCCCCCGGCACGGGCTTCCTGCCCAAGGACACAGCGCGACACCACCGGGCATTCTTCGTGCAGGTGGCGAAGCGCGCGCTCGCCGACGCGGGCGTGACCCCGGCCGAGATCGACTGCATCTGTTACACGCGGGGACCCGGGATGGGCGGCCCGCTGACGAGCGTGGCCGTGGCGGCGCGCACGCTGGCGCTGCTGTGGGGCAAGCCGCTGGTCGGCGTGAACCACTGCGTCGGCCACATCGAGATGGGGCGGGCGATCACGGGCGCCGAGCACCCGGTCGTGCTGTACGTGTCCGGCGGCAACACGCAGGTGATCGCGTACGCGGAGCAGCGGTACCGCATCTTTGGCGAGACGCTCGACATTGCCGTCGGCAACTGCCTCGACCGGTTCGCGCGCGCGCTGCGCATCAGCAACGACCCCGCGCCCGGGTACAATATCGAGCAGCTGGCCAAGAAAGGGGGCCGGGTGCTGCTGGACCTGCCGTACGCGGTCAAGGGGATGGACTGCTCGTTTAGCGGGATCCTGACGAGGGCGGAGGAGCTGGCGGCGCAGATGGACGCCGGCGGCGGGAAGGGCCCGGACGGGGAGCCGTTCACCGGGTCGGATCTGTGCTTCAGTCTGCAGGAAACGGTGTTCGCGATGCTGGTGGAGATCACGGAGCGGGCGATGGCACACGTGGGAAGCAGCCAGGTTTTGATTGTTGGCGGTGTCGGGTGCAACGAGCGGCTGCAGGAGATGATGGGGCTCATGGCGGCGGACCGCGGCGGGAGCGTCTATGCGACGGACGAGCGCTTCTGCATAGACAATGGCATTATGATTGCGCATGCGGGGCTCCTGGCATACGAGACGGGGTTCCGGACCCCAATCGAGGAGAGCACATGTACGCAGCGGTTCCGGACAGACGAGGTGCTCGTGAAATGGAGAAAGTGAATGAATTGCCCTTCGCAGTTCTCGTTGAAATCATTCTCCCCGTGACTATGCATTGCGGACCGTTCCCGGAAGTCCCCGGCATTCCAGCTCCACGCAAACTCCTGAAAACAAGCCGCAGCACCGCGTCTTCGCAACATCCGCATAAAACTCAGGCATTAATCGAACCGAGGAAACCTCTGTATGAGGCCGGTAAATGACCCATGCTGAAATTCCCCTTGTGCGCCACTTCTTTCGAAAGCAAGCGTTGCCGGCCCGAGGGAGATCTAGATTCAAATGCCCTCCGTCGTTGTGGGCTTGTACATTATAGTTGTCACATACTGCGCTAGTGGTCAGTTCCAAGCTCAAGGAAGGGGCAGAAGTTGGCCCTCTCCAACTCACCTTGCTCTTGTATCTCGTCGTCGCCGAAACAGCCAGAACGTTATTCTTGATGCTGCTTGTGGCGAGGTGGTTGAGAACGGTGTGATTGGGCTGGGTCAGGACGCTGTTGTCATCCTTCCTCGGAGTGGCCGCGTTCAGAATCGGCTTGCTTAGGAAACCAGGAAGAGCCGGCGGGCTAGGCAGTTTCTCGGTCGCCTGATAGGCGCTGTGGTAAAGCGGAGACTCCTCCGGCTGATCCAAGTCGAGTAAATACTTCGGGATTTTGTTCTGAAACTGGCTGGGTGGCGGCACTTCCCTATCTCTCGGGACGGGCGCCGTGTCCTGCTCCTCTGTCTGGGGCTGGTTTGCCTGAGCAGGTGGTTGGGGGCTCTTGGACTCGGCCATGCTGTCGGTTTCGGCGGGTGTGGGCGGCAAGTCGTCTGGGGTGACCTCGATGTAGTTGACCAGGTTGTTACCGAAATCAACTGTCGTGGGGTAGTCGGGCGTAGTTTGCGTTTGCCCATCAACCAAAAACCGGATGTGGTGCGTTCCGGGAAGCACGTTGACGGTAGTTGTGAAGACGCCAGGCTGCCCCTCGCTGGCCATTGTCATCTCCGCGTTAGCAAGGGAACGCACAATGAACAAATCATATGCTAGCCAGTTATGCTGCGGCACTTACACAGGATGCAGCCTCGTCTTGCGATTCCACTGGAAGATAGTCCCGGTAACGTAGACCTTGTCGCCGCCATGCCGCCATTCCAGCTTAGTCGGCACCGTGGGCCGCGTCTTGTCGACCAGGAGTTCCTCAGCATCCTCTTCTTCCAGCACGGAGTTGTCGCTGAGATTGGATGCCGGGTGGGTCAAGCCGGTGGTGTCGAGTCCTTCAACATCGTCCACCGGCTGGTTGACGTCAGTAGCGGCGAGGATGGGCGACCCTGGAGTATGGACCTCCTCCTCGATGGGCAGCGGCAGGCGCGGCGGGCGCGTCAGGTACGACACGTCCTGTAAGCTGCTATGCGGCATGGTGGCAGATTCGTAGATGTCGTCGGACTGAGGCGAGCGGGGTGATCTCGGAGACGAGGGTGAATTGTGCGGATTGGGCACGGCTACGGGCTTGGCAGAAGCATGGCTCGAGGCCAGGTTGCTCTGCTTAACCTCGACTGGTTTCGCGGAGCTCGTGGAGCTGGCGGCGGTGGTGGAAGACGAAGCGGTCGAGAAACCCGACGAAGCGCCTGGGCCGAGCGGTCGGGGCTGTAGCGGTTTGGGCCGGCTGGCGGTGGTTGACAGCGGTTGGACAGCGGTGGTGCCCTGGGCCAGTGTGAGCGAGGGTTCTGGCGGGGCAGCAACGCGATGGTTCTGCACCGGAAAGGGGTGGTTGTTGTCGCGCCTCACCGGCCGATCATGCTGCGAGGGGGTTTGTGACGACGATGACTGGCTCGCGGACTTGGGTGTGGACGGGCTGTTGCCCATTTTTCTTTTCTTTTCTTTTTTTTTTGGTTCACTCTCCGTTCAGCTGCTGGCGGCGCCTCATTCAATAAGCGACAGGACAGGAACACACGACTCGAAGCGGGCTGCAGTTGGCGGTGCTCAATTCATCTTCCGGTTGAGGACGGTGTTGAGAAGGGTGCGATGCGAGAGGCAAGTGAGGTCTAGCCGGAAGTCAGCCGCATCGCAAAAGGGCTGGTTTCCGATTTGGAACACGGACGTGCTATCGATGTCGATGGAGGGATGGCACCCGATCCGGGTTCGATGTGATGAACAAGCAGAGGATGGAGGGTGCTCTGTAGGTGGGCACGGTGGGGTTGTTCGATAAGAGTGGGAATGAAGGCCCCTGCCACTCGCTAACGTTACTCAGGTTCAGCGCACCGTGCCATCCCGGCCAACGACCTCCAGGTGGGCCTGTGTGCTTGGCATGCTAAACTTACCGTGCATCAACTGGAACTGAACCTCACAAAGCCTAGCCTCACAAGGCAGTCTCATTGAAGCCAAGCAGCTCTCAGGACCAAACCACAAACTCAACCCTCCCCTCTCCTTTTCCATAACCTTCGCAGTTGCATCACACATTCTGCATCTCGGCCCCCTCAAAATACATAAACAAACCACAATATGTCAGAAAACTTCGTCGCCCCGGGCCAGCAGCGCTACTTGCGCGCTTGCATGGTCTGCTCAATAGTCATGACCTACGCCGTACGTCTCCCGTCCCGAGTTCCCCTCCATAAGCAAGACACTTAGGAACTAACCCATCTGGCCGCAGCGCTTCCGCGACGAAGGCTGCCCCAACTGCGAGGAGTTCCTGCACCTGCAGGGCTCGCCCGACCAGATCGACAGCTGCACGTCCCAGGTGTTTGAGGGGCTCATCACGCTGGTCGACCCGACCAAGTCCTGGGTGGCCAAGTGGCAGCGGCTGGACGGCTATGTGCGCGGCGTGTACGCGACCAAGGTGTCGGGCCAGCTGCCGGACGATGTGCGCGCGACGCTGGAGGACGAGTACCGGATTACGTACATTCCGTGAGTAGCTTCACTGTTGATCCGTGAGTTCGGGCCAGCTAGTATCTCCGGAGTGGGTTAGCTGGCTCCAAAGAGGGAGAGTGACTGACGTGTGTTGTGATAGACGAGACGGGAGCGCAACGGAGGCGGATTAGTAGGCAGTCTGGGGAGTGGTCTGTTCTTGGGAAAGGGGTCAAGGTCGGGTGACGGTGTTCAAGGAGTTGGTTGGGTACAGCCAGGGGTCATGGGGTATATTGCCGTCTAGACGGGTTCTATCTATCAGAGGTAATCACATTATGCTTCCAGGTCCTTGGTATCATGCATGCTCCTCCCAAACTCAACGCGCCCAACGCCAGAAAATGCTTGCACCAGTCGTCAGCTACTGCCCCTCCACCCGTCCTGATGGATATGCTAGAATCGAGGCTTCTTGTGAGGCGGTCCGCCGCCAGCTTCACGCGCCCTCTTCCGCTGCAGCTCCTCCTTCATGATCCTCTCTGCCTCGCTCATTTTCTTCGGCTGAGAGGCCATGACCTTCTTCGGGGCGCCGGCAAAGGCGTTCTTGAAGACATTCTTCGGCTGTGGTTTGGCGCCGAACTTGAGTGAAACCGGCTTCGGTCCTGCTGGCGCCTCCTCGGCCGGCTTGCCTTCCTCCTGCTTATTCAACTCGGCAATGCTGGCCCCGTCCACATTTTCCAAAGCGCCACTTTCCGAGGTTGGTGTCGCGTTATCGGGAGTAGTACTCTTCGCTGTCGCCTTCACACCGAAGCTCAGCTTGATCTTCTCCCCTTCCTCCCGCTTCAACCCCTTCCCACCCCCCTCCTCATCTTCCTCGCCATTACCCACCGCAACACCTCTCCTCTCAGCATCCTTTTGTGCACGCCGTATCTGCTCCCTCAGCATCATCTGTTCGCGCTCCTCATCCCCCTTATCCTGCATCTCCTTTCTCCTGACCGCCTCCCTCCTCTTCATCGCCTCGGGCGAGTCATCAATCCAGGCAATAAAGATCCCATCCTCTTTCTCCTCGGCCCGCACAATCCCTTCCCTCGACAGGTGTTTGACGAAGTCGGTCAGCGAGTGCCAGCTCGTAGAATTCAGATGCGTGTGGTCGCGGCGCGCAATGACCTCCTGGTAGAACTTGTTGGCGTGCACGCTCTTCTCGCCGTGCGCGGTGCGCAGCAGCGAGACGAACTCGTGCAGAAACTGCTTGCTGTAGTCCTCCTGCACGGCGCGGAAGTTCTGCCCGGCGTCGAGCGCCCGCCGCGTGTGACTCTCGGACTGGCAGTGCATCTTGAAGGCGTTCTCGTCGCGGCACGCCTTCTCGCAGATCTGACAGTACCAACGCAAGCGGGTGAGCCCTTTCTGTTTCATCTTGTTGGCCAGGTATTTTGTCGATCCCGGCTCGGCTTTGCCCATCTTGTCGTCGGGGGACTCGCTGCGCGGAGTCGAGCGGCGGAGGGGTTGGGTTTGAAGAGCTTGGGTCTCGTGGGCGATGGGTCTGCGCGACGAAAGGTAAGGAATCGAGAGGTTGCCGCAGAGTGGGCTGTATGTTCCGATGGAGGTGATATGAGATGGAAAGCGGGAGGTTCATCAATCAATTGCCACGCTGATACGGATAAGCAAAGCGAGTTGCGACAAAAGACCCTAACCCCTGTCACCGACATCAGGGCATCAACTGCTATTGACCTCGGCTTCGTTTTCAACAGTTGCTTGCAGCCAAGTAGTATCAAGATATCCAAAACCAATGCATGCTGAAGTCTATATACAGAAAATACAGGCTATGCCGTCAAGTGCCGCTATACACGACTGATGCTTCCCCCAAATCTCTCGGCTATCACCCTCAACCCTAGTATAAGGGCAAATCTCTATACGCTCTGAACCCGCTCGCACCACCAAGCATCCGCCAAGTCTGCGACCTCGGAAGTGTCACAGGAGAAGCGAAAACAAATTGAAATCTTTCTGAGTGTTCTGCACAGTTCCAAGTTCCAAGTGACGATTCTATTCAAGGAAGGTAAAGAGGCTCGTGTGCAAGATGTTCATAGCTCTCTCCGCCTCACGGGCATCAATGACGCATGAGATGTTGATCTCGCTGGCACCTGACAGCAAACCAATGTTAGCTTCTCTAGCAAAGAGACTGAGAAACAAATCGATAACCCAAGCTTACCCTGCGAAATCATTTCCATGTTGATGCGGTGCTCGCCGAGCGTGGAGAACATCTTCCCCGCAATGCCCGGCAGGTTCTTCATTTCGGCGCCGATGAGGCTGAGGATGCTCATGTCGTGCAGCACGCTGGTCTCGCCGCACTCGGCCCGCAGCTGCTCGACCGCCTGGTCGAAGTTGCCGAGCTCCGAGTTGGCCGTGTGCACCGCGATGGACACGTGCACCTCGCTGGTCGAGATGAGGTCGACCGAAATCTGCTGCTGGTTGAGGATGGAGAAGACGCGGGCCAAGAACATGTGCGCGATCGACCGCTTGTTGGAGTGGATGTTGATGATGGAGATCTTGTCCTTGACCGTCACCGCCGTCGGCCGCTTTGGCTTCTTCCGCAGCGTCGGGTCTGACGGTTGCCGTGTCCGTTGTATCTGCTGGTCGGCAGCCAATAGCGGGTCTGGCTTGACAATGGTGCCTTCGCCGCGCGCGTTCTTGACGTTCTTGATGCGGATCGGGATGGGCGGTACCGCCTTGATGACCTGGTCCATGGTCAGGTGGTGAATGACCTCGGAGCCGTAAAAGGTCAGCTCGGCAGCTTCGGCGGGCGTGATGGACGAGATGAGCCGCGCTGTTGGCACTTTCGTGGGGTCGGCGGTAAAGATGCCGTCCACTTCCTTCCAGATCTGAAGCTCGGCTGCCTTCAGACCGACCGCCACGAGCGACGCGCACAAGTCGGTGTAACCGCGCCCAATGTCTCCGTCCAGGAGACTGCCGGGAACATTGCCGAAGAAACCCGTCACGACTGGTACCCTGTCCTCGCATGCCATAATCTTTTTGCAGATCACACTGGCCGCGTGTTTGTAGAAGGAAGCGTCCAGACGCCCGGGGCTATCATTATGCAGCACGTCGGCCAAATCGACGTACTCAGCGTCCACCCCCTTTCCAGTGCCTGCGTCAGCCTGTGTGTCCAGCGAACAAAATGAGGAAATGGCAAACTCACCCTGTCCTTGAGCAGACACGTCATGAACCTGCAGCTCAGCTTCTCGCCGAAGCTGACAACGCGGTCCTTGGCGCGGGAATTGATCTCGAGGTTGAAGCGCTTAGCAGCCCCCAAGTAGTCAATCAGAAGCTGGCACTCCATCTCGGTGTCGGCCTTGAGAAGGGCGCCAAGCTCCGAATCCCTGATGAAGGCGTCGGCAGCCGCGACATGGTCACTGCAGATCTCCTGAACGATGTGCTTGGCATCGCTAAGCAACTCCTCCTGCACGTCGTGGTCGCTTGCCGCGGCCCCGATGGCGCGCAGCTTCTTGTACACCTCGACTAACCTGCAGGCGAGAGAGCACGTTGTCAGTCACTTTGCAAAAACATTGACAAATCAAGGGGACTGCCGAGCCGTGTCCCGGTTACCAATTGCGTGGGGGGGAAAGCGGATGAGGGGAAACGAATGACAGGACAACCAATTTGAGAACTACCGCTTCTCACTCACCTGCTCGTGGTCCCCGTCGTCTTCTTGCCGGTGCTCCGGGCCGAGCACACGACCACCAGCCGGTTGTTTTCCACATAGGATCTGCGTGTACAAGCAGTCAGCTCACATGCCACCCCGTTCGAGCAGCAGAACTTTTTAACATACCTCACAATATCCTCGGCAATTCTGTCTGGAAACTTGCCGACGCTGGTGCCGCCAAATTTTTGTACGACCCAGCCGTGGCTGCTGGCGTTCTTTAACAGTGCCCGGGCCATCTCCGGAGGGTTCACCGAAAGCGGCGGGCTCATTGACTCAGAGGGGGCGGCGGTATCAGACGACAGGAAGTGCTGTTGATGTGTACCAGGCCGGTGTGGGTGAGGGACACGGTAGAAAATGATTGTTGTTCAAATCATCCAATGGCACCCTAGGAATGGGCCGTGTTGATGTTTGTTGTTGAGAGCCAAGATAGGGGGGTCTTGGTGAAGGACGACCAGCGGGGGAGGGGCTCCTTTTCAAGACGACCGGCAGCCCAAAATCCGGGGTGGTCTATCCTCGTCAAGAAACGCAAAAATAAACACACAGACAAGGCTCTCGGTCTGTAAAGAGCAGGAATGGCCCGTTCGGGAAAGAGGCCAAGGGTCGTCGTGTGGGATGTGCTGGAAAGCGAGTGTGAAGTCGCAAGTGAGTGGGCAGTGGTGAAAGCCACGCAAGTGAAAGGTGCAGTGGGGGTGCCGCTGCGTGGGTGAAATTGAACATGGGGGAAGTACAGTTAAAACTTGTTGCCCGAGTCACGTCCGGCGGGCAATGGCACAATACTCTGTAGCAGCACGAAACAGGCACAAAGGGTCCGAATCCACTCTCGCCCACCCGGGCTCGCCCGCCTCCTGCTGCTGGGAGTCATCACTGCCCAAACGCCTAACTCGGAGGCAAGGTTTTCAGACTTCGACAGAGCCGACCCTTGTCCTGGCCTGCAGCAGCGGGGCATGCCCGCATGGTGGGGTTGATGGGACGCTACGGCGAGTGGAGTGCAGATGCAGGCGTTCTGTGAATGGAAGAGTGAAGAACTTGAACCTGAAGCGTGAAACAGGTCGTCAGATCGTCGAGGTTGGGACGATGTTGGAAGAACTCTGCAGAGGCACTAGTCAGCCCAGCGCCAATGATGGCAATTGAGGGCTCTCCATTGTACCCAGAGTCTGCGAGCTTCAATGCCAGGGCTTCTCTCCCGGGAAGTTCGATACATGGTGAGTCAAAAGTTGAAGGTAGCATTTTCGTCTGGTCCGTGCAGCCACGCTCTGGCGAACTGCCCAAGGGCAAGGGGGCAGGGCGTGCGACCCGCACTTTGACTTGTGGCTGCCTGGTCCTCCGTATCCGTACTCGCTCAGGATCAGAAGAACCTTCATCAGACTTGAAGATCGCTTATTGATCCCGAGTTGACAAACATGCTGAGCCGAACAAGAAGCCGAAATACAAGGACCCCAAAGTTTTTGCCTTGACTCGCTCTCTTTCTCTGATCCGACGACCATCCCTCGGCCGCTTCCATGAGAACACTAGGACGCCTGCCAAGCACCTTTCATGCCTTCTCCAAGGGCTGACACATTGACCGAACACACCCAGAGCCAACCCCAGAAACCCAACCGACGCCTCACAGACAAATGCGGGATGTACTCGCGTGTCCATCAACCCACGCTCCAGCCAGCCGCTCCAGCCACCCGTTCTAGAGCCCGTCCTCACACGGATGCCGGCCGATCGCTGTCGGCGGCTAGTCCCAGAAAGCGACCGAGGTCGCGTGAGCACCCCGACGTCCACGGCCGCGACCCCCACATTCCCCCGGTTCCCCAGTTTGGACCCCCGTACATTATGTAAAGCCACCGCCGTGACGACCAGAGCATCACTGCGTCCCGCAGGTGCATTCAGTCCTGTAGTGTTATTGCTCTCACTGGACGGTTGCGTTGGAGACAAGGCAGTGGAAAGGTGCCACCTTGATCACGTCTTTGAAGCGTCCATGCCCTCAGAACGCCTCGCCCGGCTTTCAAGTGAGACAATGGATAGCCTCGTTGGTGGCTTGGGCATTCCGTCCTCTGCACAACCAGCTCGCCGACAAGCCCGACCAACAGCAGCTGGTTCTCTTTTCTCTTCTTTCCCCTGTCACGAGTTCATGTATTACAACTGTAGGTGTGACGTATGAAAGCCGAGTTTCTTCAGGTCTGCGGTTCCCAGCTCAACTGTATTCTGTAGGGCTACTGGAACAGTAGGATGTAGGAGACTGGTCTGTCACTCACTTAGAATTGAATTACCTTAGACCAGAGAAGAGATAGGAAAATTGTCAAGGATGAAACATACACCTGATTCAGGCAAGGGAACGAGGTGAGATGGAGTCAGGGCCAGGAATCAAGGATGAGAGAGAAGAACGACAAGAAAAAGGAATATGAAATGGCTTGGATGTCATAATCGACTTCAGGGACTTTCCGTCTCAACTGCGCAAAACGCTGCAGAAAACACGCAACTGTTAATGCAGCAAACAGTCCATCGCTGCGCGGCGGGTCACATCTGTAAGGCTGGCTGGGCAAGTTCAAGCCGATGTCTCTACTTCCCCTTCGCTATTCGAGTGGAGAGAGATTCAGATCCCAGGTGCTATGGCACTCATATGTACATTACATTCGACAACGCCCTCGGAACCACCCCGTTCCCCGCGCCCAGAATGCATCTCTCTAGTTCCGTTTACAAAGCCTTCAAAACATACGAAACGCAGGCAAAACAAAAACAGATATGCCTCGCCGGCCAAGTGGCACGCCCGCCAAAAAAAATATCAAGCAGGGCTTCCCATGCAGCCCAGGTATCCCAGGTCACAACGCGCTCCTTCTCAGCGCACATCTTCCGGGGGGATGCCACAAAAACACAAAGCATCCTCCTCATGTTAAGAGCGGGCAGGGCGAATCAGCGCCTCTTGCTGTCGTCCTCCTCTCGGCCCGCCTCTCCCTCCTCCCCATGCTCCTCCTCCTCGTCATGCTCCAGCTCCTCCTCAATCTCCTCCACCTCGGTAACCCTCCCCGCACCATTGTTACCACCAGGCGGCCGATTCTCAGGCGCCACCTCGCCGCCGCTCATCTGCCACTCCATCAGGCGGCTAAACGCACTGTTCTTGTCGTTGCTCAGCGCCGCGTAGCTGCCGATCTCGGCGACCGTGCCGTCGCTAGACAGCACGATGATGCGGTCGGAGCGCTTGATGGTGGACAGGCGGTGGGCGATGGAGATGGTGGTGCTGCGTCCCCGCAGCAGCGCGGCGAGCGCCGCGTTGACCAGCGTCTCGGACTCGGCGTCGAGCGCCGACGTCGCCTCGTCCAGCAGCAGGATGTCCGGGTCCTTGAGCAGCGCGCGCGCGATCGCGATGCGCTGCTTCTGCCCGCCCGAGAGCTGCGCCCCCCGGGCGCCGACTTGCGTCTCGAGCCCCTCGGGGAAGTCGCTGATGAAGCCGCAGTTGGCTTTCTTGGCGGCCGCGATGATCTCGGCGCGGGAGGCTTCGGGCTTGCCGTACGCGATGTTCTCGGCGATGGTGCCGGAGAAGAGGACCGGCTCCTGCGCGACCATGCCGATGCGCCGCCGGAGGGACTTCACGTTCATCTTGGCGATGTCGACGCCGTTGATGGTGATGGAGCCGGAAGTTGGGCTGTAGAAGCGGAGGAGCAGGGAGGCGACGGTGGACTTGCCGCCGCCCGAGGGCCCGACGATGCAGACGTTGCTGCCGGAGGGGATCTCAAAATCGAGGCCGTTGAAAATGCTCACCGCGGGCCGCGTCGGGTAGGCGAAGTTGACGTTGGAAAATTTGATGGGGCCTTGGGCCGAGGTGACCTTCTCGCCCACGGTCTGGTGGATGGACGGCTTGCGGTCCTGGAGCTCAAACAGCCGGCTGGCGGCGCCGACGCCTTTCATGAGCTCCGAGTAGAAGCCGCTCAGGCCGAAGAGACTGGATCCCGCGAAGGCCGTGTACATCATGAAGGAGGTCAGGTCGCCGAGCGACATGGCGCCCGTGCGGACGAGGTTGCCGCCGACAATCAGCATGGCGAGGATGGTCATGTTGCCGGCCCAGCTGGTCGAGGCGAAGAAGGTGCCGGAGATGAGGGATTCCTTCCTACCCAGAGCAAAGATCTTCCTGACCTGCTTGTTGTATCGGTTGATCTCCTGAACCTCACCGGCGAAGGCCTGGCTCGTCTTGACGTTACCCAGCCGCTCCTCGGCGATTTTCACCATGGTGCCCAGATTCTTCTGAAGCATCCGGCTCAGGTTCCGAATGCTGCGGCCGTACAGGACGGCGCCGATGGCGATGGGTGGAACCATGACGAAGATGATGGACGTCAGCTTGGGGCTCATCCAGGCCATCATAACGAAGCCGGCCGTGCCGCTAACCAGCGCACGGAGGCCGTCCGACATGTTCTGGGTGATGCTCTTGCCAACGATGACGGTGTCGGAGCTCAGGCGGGAGATCAGGTCGCCGACGCGGTTCGCGTCAAAAAACTCGGCGTCCTGCACGTACGTGCGGCGGTACAGCTGGGTCCGCAGCCGCGCGACGACGCGCTCGCCGACGATGCGGAGCAGGATGATGCGCCCGAAGTTAGCTGTGGCACCGAGGGTCAGCACCGCAGCGAGGCCGAAGAAGAACTGCCGCAGAGTGAGTCCGAAGATCTCGACCTCGTCGATGGAGCCCTTGGTGGAGAGATCCATGATCCTGCCGACGGAGAAGGGGATCGACATGGTGACGGCCGACGAGATGAGCAGCAGGACGAAGGCTCCGGCGAGCCACTTGAGTTCGGGGCGGGCGATCTTGATGAGCCGCCAGACCTCGGACAGCCCGGGCTTCCCCTTCGCGCCGACGCCTTCCTTGGAGAGTCGGGCGCTCATGTTGATGTGGGCGGCCTTGGCGGCCTTCGCACTCCGTTGAAACCCGTGCGCCTTGAGGTGTTGGTCTATCTCCTGCTCCTCCGGCTCCAGCGTGGCCGGCAACTCCTTGTTGTCATTGCTGGCGCTCACGTCCTTTGCATCGTTCTTCTGCTCAAGCGCCGGTCGCGTCGTCGAGAAGCGCCGGAGCGCGGTGGCCGGCGAGGCCCATTGGGGTTGTTGGAGCCGTTGGTAATGGACAAGGGGGCTGCGAAGGGTAGTGGAGGCGGATGGTCGGAAAATTGTCGAGGTCTTCCAAGTTCCGGCACCGGAAGAGAGCGAGCGCGCCGTCTGTCGGCTTGCGATGGATAGTAGCGCCGAGGAGAAGAGAGAGGAGGACGGGCGCATCACAGCAGCAGCAGCAGCAGCAGCAGCAGCAGCAGCAGCAGCAGCAGCAGCAGCAGCAGCCGGTGCGCTCGCAAGGCCAAGGCTGCTAAGGCCGGCGGCGTGTTGCGGGAGCAGCGCGGCGCGGCGCATGACCGCAGCAGCCGCTCCCGAAACCATGGTGGTTTATGTCGCTACTTGTTGAGCGCCGTCGCAACGCGGGATGTCTGTCTGATCTTCTTCTTGTTTTTTCTACTTTGTTATCTGGGGTTGCGCGCGGGTTGAAGGGTCGGCATGTCGCACTGTCGGAGGTCAATGGCAGTTGTGCGGCGATCCATGCCCGCGCCGTTCCGTGTGCACCGTCGCAAAAAGGTAAGGTGACTTCAGTTCCAGACTTGAGAGAAAAATCACCGGCCCGATCCATGAATCTATCCATGAGGTTCCGCCGGAGCCCCGGCCAAAAGCGGGTCCTGGGCTCCCAGCTTCCAAGGTTTCGTCCAGCTTTATCGCCGAGCCGCTGTCCTTCAGTGACCGTAGAGCCGCTTGCGGCTCGTTGGCGTGCTTGGCTGTGGTGAAGCTCAGAGGGCCTGTGCACCAAGCTCCGGTCTTGGCACCCAGAGCTCCGTTACCCCTGCACATCAACAAACACGCACCGTAATAGGGGCACTCTATGAGAGCCGCAATACAATCTCACAATCCAGTGCACATCTGGTCAGGTGTTTGTCTGAATTATCTCGCCTCTGGTGACTAAGAATTCTGCGTAGTGGGCATCGTCTGCACCCAAAAACATTCGGTATGATGTCTTTCTCTGGAGCAGCTCGCCCCGTGTCCAGGTCTCTCCCTCACGTCCACATCCGATGGAACACTTCCCACTAGCTCCTGAAGGATATGATGAAATCACTACCAGCGCCAGAAGCCGACCTCCAAAAGCCCGGTCTTCAGCCCCGATTCCAAGCCATTCTCCATGCAAGTATGCAGGCCCTTGCCCCCGGCTGTCTAAGATGTACCACTCAAGCACTCTGGCTGTCCTTCCTCAGCATCTCCTTGACGTCGGCATCAATGCCATCGTCACCGCCCAAGTCCGGAAACTCGTCTGCCGCCTCGATCTTGCGTTTCTTGGACGACCCGTTCAGCGGCACAGCCTGGTAGTGTGAGGCAAGGTTCGAGAGCATCTCGATGCCCGGCGCCGAGCTCGGGAACCCAGGCTGC
This sequence comes from Chaetomiaceae sp. R4402, assembly GCA_023628555.1. Lineage (NCBI taxonomy): Eukaryota > Fungi > Ascomycota > Sordariomycetes > Sordariales > Chaetomiaceae > Chaetomiaceae sp. R4402. Next base: position 328,782 of record JAMAKO010000002.1, read on the forward strand.
GCATCTGCCGCCGCCGGCTGCGCGGAAGCGTCATGGAGCGGCAGCGGTGGCTGGGGCTGGCCGTTCTCGGCCTGGTGATCAGTCGACGAGCCGCCGTAAAAGTCGTCGACGTGATCTTGCACGTGCGGCGGCGTGAGAGCCTCGACCTGCGGACGGTCTGGCTCCGGAAGGGGGGTGCCGGATGCCACACCGCCAGATGAGAGCTCCTCCGTCGTGAGACCTCCGACGATCGCCCGCTCGACCGTCTGCCGCTTCTGCTCCACCTCGGTCCGGCGCCCGCTCAGCTCCATCATCTGCCGCTCGTCCGCGTCGAGCGCATCGCGGTTCGTCGCCAAGATTTTCTCCAGCTCGCGGATCAGATCCCTGCGCGCCTGGATGCACTGTGTGACCGCGCCTTCGGCATTCGCCAAGGTTTTGAGCAGTCCATTGAGCCTGGCGGCCTGGACCGGAAGCGGCGCGCCGGTTGTCGCTGGGTCAGCCAGCTTCCCATAGTCGGTGTTAGCGGTGTTGAGGGAGGTCTTCATGGGCTGTTGGGCTTTGGCAACAGCCAGCTGCGGTTTCACCAAGGGCACGAGCTCTGGGGGAACAGCAGCAGCCGGTGACGCGTTGAACGCGTGGCCGCTGCCAAAGACACCGCCAACGTTTGCTGTGGGCCGACTCCGATCAATCTCTACCAAAGAGCGTCAGTAAACATAGTTCGGCCATAACCGCGGAGAACACATTTAACGGCTGGACACTCACCCGCCAGTCTGGCATCCAGATCTTGCAAAACCTCCCTGTCGAAGATGTTGCGCTCCCTCCACACATCCACGACCCTGCGCAACTTTCCCTGGACATCTGCCGGAGCACCCTTGTATGCCACTGATGTGGCATCTGCAACGAAGGGAGAGAATGCATTCAGGAAGTCTTCCTTGTGCCGAGCCTTAGATTGTTGTACAACCTCTGTGAACGAGAACAGGTTAGCACTCAAGCCCAATTGAATTTCACCACATTCAACCACCATACCATTGGCAAGGTAGATCATGTTGAGCCTCTTGGCGCTAGGAAGGTCCTTCAGCTTGGTCAGCCACAGGTGGACCGTCTGAGATGCGTGCCGTCTAGCAACGAGATGGTTAGCGACAGGCAGACAAACAAACAATCATGCATCAATTTAACGCCCTGTGGAAAACGTACCGATGGAACATAATCCATTGTGCGGTGGTGGCTATGCTCTCGTGACTCTCGTTCAGCGCCGACAGCTTGGAGAGCACGGCATCATCCGTGTAGGCCATGGTGGGTGGATGGCCGAGCGATTGGGGAGCCTGGATATGGCAGTGTGAACTGGACGACCGTACGTGTAATTCGCAAAAATGCCGTGATTATGGTTTGAGTGAATGAAGTGAAGTGTGGGCCGTGTCGGTCTTTCGATGTTCAAAGCAGGTGGTGGATTGAATTGTCCGCAGGATGTTGGTCGTTGTTCCTCCACGATCAAAGGCTCACTCATTTACGGTCCCAGATGCACCCGGCTGGCCTGAAATGACAGCTCGCGCCCACCTCGGTCGGCGTTCTGCAACTACCGAGCCAACCGGAAATCGTCGACTTGGAACAAGTCAATTAATACAGCATCTCAGAAGAGAATTTTCTGCTTTCAGATGGCTCAGCACGGCTACCGGGTACAACTAGGTACCCACGGCAGGCGATGATGTGCAGTCTGCTTGTTTGTTTGGGTGGTAGAGAGTGTGGAAGCGGAAGAGTTGGAGCGCAGCAGAGGAAGCTCGAATCGGAGCTTCTTACTTGCATCAGCCAGCCGTTTTGGCTCTAGTGTGCACTCGCGTTGCTGGACCACGCTTTGATCACACCCCCGATAGTGCGATAATACACCCCTGTGCAACCCCCTGTTACACCCACCTCACCTGCCTAGCGAACCAGCCTGGCCTAGCAACCTGGCGAGATCAAAGGGCCCTTTGGAGATTGTTAACATTCATTGAACTTGCCGCTTATCGCCCGACTTTGTCGTCCATTCTTCGATTGCCTCTGCGCTCCAGAAACAACACCCTACACAAATTGCCACCATGGCCGACCGATTTCCGTCACTGGAGGACTTTGACTCCGGCGGTAAGTTGAAGCTGACATGCGCTGCCGTGGTTGCCCCTTCTAACACCGCGCGCAGCCCAGACCGACATCAGAGACGCATCGGACGCACCGTCTACGAGCAACTTCCTGGAGCGGGAGAAGGCGATTCTCGGCGATGACGCCAACCAATTTGCGACAGTTGAGGATGCCGACTTCGACGACGGCGACGACGATTTGCTAGGAGGCGGCGGCGGCGGCGCTGCTCCAGGGGGCAACGCTACGTTCGAGTCTCAGTTCCCCGACATCACCAGCCCCAACGAGGTATGCGGACGCACGCGGACAGTCCGAATCGCTTGGATGTTTCTGACCCCGCCGACCTACAGGGCGTCGCACCCGGCGGCAACATCACAGGCCCCTCGGTCAGCTACAACTCGGGCTACCAAGCCTACGCCGAGGAGGAGGAGGAGCCCGAGGTGATCAAGAACTGGCGTGAGAAGCGGGACGCCCAGATTGCGAAGCGGGCGGAGCAGTTTGCCCAGCAGCGCGCCGAGACGGTAAAAGAGGCCCAGCAGAACATCGACGACTTCTACGACAACTACAACAACAAGAAGGAGAAGACAGTTACGCAGACGCGCAAGGAAGCCGAGCAGTTCCTTGCCAGCCGGGAGGACACGACTTCGGGCGGCACCAGCTGGGAGCGCATCTCCAAGCTGGTCGATATCAGCGGGAAGGGCGCCAAGGGCGGTGCGGCGGGCTCAGGCAAGGAGCGGTTCCGTGAGCTGCTCACGAGCCTACGGAAGGACGAGAAGGCGCCGGGGGCTGAGGGGTATTAGGGATGCCGACACCACAGTGTGGCAGTGTAGAGACAAGCGGCCGAACCACTCACCAACGGGCCAACAAACTATGACAACTGCAATCACCAATTTCACGTTCAATGTACTTCTAGAAGGGCTCCCGGGGATCCGGCAGTGAGATGGCGTCAGGAAGGAATGGAACATCACGATTTGCACGAAACGATGCACATAGAGAAGGTTTGCCTGTTGGCGTTGTGACCCTTGACTCAGAGCCAGTGTCAACACAGTCCACAACCGTCTCGCCTCTATCGAAAGCCCACTTGCTCTACATGTACATGCCCGCACTGTTGATATCCCTCTCCCTAAGCCAGTCACTCGGGACCATAGTTTAATCGCTAAACCAAGTGTTGTGGCCGAAGATCTTGCGGCCCATGGCGTACATGGTGGCTGTAGGTATCACGTACAAAGGGTCAGCGATTGATTGTACTTCGTTCCAAGCCTGGCCATCCCACATCGCCGAAATCAAGTCAGACATAGCAAGAGGCATAATCGGAACATACCGGCCGTGGTTCCCCACAGAACGATGGTGTAGGGAGTCAGGTAGACAGAGCTGCGCGGGTTCTGTGCACAGCTGCGTCAGCCAAATGACTCTTTCGGTGTGCTTCGTCTCCCGCTTCTCTCCCGTCAATCCATCCGACCTCACAGCCACTTCGCCCTCTCCCATTGTAACCCGTATTTGGCCTCCTCTTTCCCATAACACCCCTCCCGTATATCTGCCGGGTGTACGTGCATCGCCGCGACGATTGGGGGGGGGGGGGCGGCAACTCACGATCCGCCAGATGCGGTGGTGCGCCTTGTACGCGGCCTGGTACGCCTGCTGGTTCTGGTGGACCCGGTTCCGGGCGTCGATGAGACTGTGTGTGTGCAAAAAACGAGCCGCGTTAGTCTGCTCAATCGTATCGCATCGTACGACAAATTGCCGCCCGCAATTGGGGGGGGGTGAAGGGTAACAGAATGCTGTTGCGGGGGATTGGAGCCGTCGTCGTTGTCGTCGTCGTCGCAATGCAGGGGGTTGGGAATTCAATTGCTTACCCCATCTTGAGTGAGTGGAGTTGGGCGTGCGGTCGAATGCTGTTGCTTCCGGAGACGGCCGACGTGGTGATTGAGGTGTGTGGTTTAGCTTGAGGTGAAGCTTGGACCTGGCTTTGTCGCTTCATGACGAGTGGGTTGGGCGAGACTGGTCAGTGCTCAGGGTTGACGAAGTCAGGGTTGGCTGGGTCGGAAAGCGTTCCCTTGAGCTTGGCACTCCACTTCAGTGTGTTGCATCGAAACAGTCATTCAATGAAGTTCGGAGCTGTGGACGGGCATGGACCTCGGGCCATTGAATCTAAGCTAACAGTGCCATTGACGGCTTCTTGACAGCTTCGTAGCCTTGGTTTACAGAAATCTTGCGATTGGGCATGACTGGATTCACGAAACTGACTGGATGACATGGAAAGTGAATGAGATGATGGGAGCCATGAGATGCTTGGGTTTGAACCCGCGTAGATTTTTCAAGGATTATTGTACATAGAGAAGTTCAAATCAGCTATCGCTGCCGCCCAACCGATCGCTAAGCCCCCTCTTATCACTCCTGTGCCCGCTCTATAAAATTGCCCCTTCATACACGCACCGGCATCTCAGCGCTCCGAACAGGACAAACCCCTGTATTTCGAATGTCCGTGAACTGCCGGGCCATTCCATTGTTTCCCTCAGGACTAGTGCTAGGTCGCGTCTCAGGTAGCCTAGTGCTTCTTCGGCTTGATGACGAGCAATATAATCATCGCGGCGATAATCAGGAGCAGAAGGAATATGATCTTCCGCTTGGTCGTCTTCTTCTGATATCCTTCTGCCGTCTTCAGCTCCTTCTCAGCTTCCTTGACATCGGTGGCCATGCATTCCACGTTGTAGTCGATCCGGTCCAGCATGGTGCCCTGGTCGATGACCATGGTCTGCAAATCGCGGAAAAGGTCTGCCAGCTCGATGATGCCCTGTGCAATATCCTCGATTTCCTTTTCGCGTTGTGAGATGGCGACGTCGTTGGAATCCATGAGTTTCTGATGCGATGGTGCCTGCAACGCAGACTCCGAATACGTCCTGTCCGCATCGGATTCCAGGAGCGACGGGTCGGTATAGCTGCCGCCAGCCGAGGGTGTGAAGGTGCGTTCCATAGGACTGGCGAGCCCTGCCATGCCCCTAAGTTCTGCGAACAAATGTCAGCATCCTTGCGTTGCGGGGTGGGTTGCGCATGGGAACCTACTCTTAAGATACGCGCTCTGTTTCTTGCGAAAACCAGCGCTGGCCTCTTGGACCCTCGTCGCCAGATTGACCTTGATGTTCTTCGCCATGGTTTCATCGGCCCAGCTCATCTGGCCGGTTTCCTTGCCCTCGCGCACCATCTGCTCAATGCGCTGTATGCATCGGCGGCACTCGTGAAACCCGCGCGTGATGTCCTGTGTCAACCGCTCAATCTCGCCCTCCTCGGCTTTCTTCGTTTCTTCGTCGTTGAACCCCGGGAGAACATGTTTCTGGTGCAGTCGTTCCAGCTTCTGGCTCTTGCTTGCGATGCCGGCCAGCAGCTCCGTCACTTCGTCCGACACGTCAGCCCACCGCGGCGGGAGCAGGTCCATCTCAATCACCGCGTCGCCATCATCCGCATCGTAAGCGCCTGAGGAGAGCAAACCCCGCCGATCCTCGTCTGCCGCGAACAGAACCCCTGTGCTGGTCCCGGAACCGCCGAAGCGGTCGCTCGCGCCGGATGGTCCATACCGATTGCGTTGGGTCGGGTGGTGGGCGTATGACTGCCGGTACGAGATGTAGCTGCGGAACAATCATGTCAGTGGTGATGCGCGCCTCGACGGTGCTTACGCTTCAAGATCTGGCATCTCACAGGTTCGTCCGGTCGCGCCACATGGCGGACGGCGGAAAGGGGGAGCGATCCCTTCAGCCCGCGTCGGAAGTCGAAGGAACGAAGATGGCGCTTGGCGATTTTTGTTGGCGAGGGCCGAATTGGGACGGCATCACATCCTCAAAAGGTTGTCCGTATGCGCCGGCTGACGAGCTTGCAGCTGCTCTGGACAGTTGCTCTCGGCTGTTGCAGGACGAACAATGACGAAGCTGACACCAACACCAATCGCTGCAGGCTCCAGGCTGCGGCCAGCTGAGAGGCGCTCGGCAGCAGTTCGCCAGCTGTGGGACAAGCCCGAACAGGCTGCGGGGCCAATGGAGTGCTTCGAACCAGCGAGCCAAGATTCAGGACTCCAAAAGCCTTGCGGCGACCACGCAGCCTGACTCCTTGATCAGTGACCAGCATGGGGACCCTGCAACGAACGCCAAGCAGGCCCACTATTTTAGGTAGCGTAGGGAGGTTGAGCCCCGCATCCCCTTCTTGAAATCTCCAGGTTGCGTCCTCGTCATTTCAACAGGAGAACCTAGTACAACAACCAGCGCTGCCCAGGCCATTATTGTATTTGGCCCTTCGCGAAAGCTTTGCAACAATATCACGCTCGAAGCACACGTACCTAACCTGCCTCTGAAGCAAAGCCGTCAACATGGTCAGTCGAACAGAAGCTTGCGATTCCGCCGAGGGACAGCCCCGCCGCCGAGGGGCAGTCGGGCTGCATGCGTCTCCAGCACACCGCCGAGCTGACACCACGTTCCACGACACAGGCCGATTCCCTTACCGAAGAGCAGGTCTCTGAGTTTAAGGAGGCTTTCTCCTTGTTTGTAAGTTGCTGTTTTCCCTGTGCTCGCAGCTCGTGTACTTTTGGTTCCTGGTGCTGACCCTTTGAACAGGACAAGGACGGTGATGGTTAGTGTTCTCTGCCTTTTCCAGCGCTCGATCGATCGTGTTCACGCCGACTTCCTTCTGTGCTGGCTATGCACACGCGACGTTGATTAATTCTGCGACTTGCCTTCCGCCAACCGGCTCTCATCAAAACAGAATATTCAGCGGCTAAATGTGCGACCAGGACAAATCACGACCAAGGAGCTGGGCACCGTCATGCGCTCGCTTGGGCAGAACCCCTCCGAGTCGGAGCTGCAGGACATGATCAATGAGGTCGATGCCGACAACAACGGCACCATCGATTTCCCCGGTACGGACACCTGACAGCTTTTGACGCATATGGTTATGCTGACCGCCCGCAGAGTTCCTTACAATGATGGCGAGGAAGATGAAGGACACTGACTCGGAGGAGGAGATTCGTGAGGCGTTCAAGGTGAGTTTGGCCTTTCCAGACGGATTGCGCCAAAACTGTCCCTAATTCCTGCCGCGTAGGTCTTCGACCGTGACAACAACGGCTTCATCTCGGCGGCCGAGCTGCGTCATGTGATGACGTCAATCGGCGAGAAGCTCACTGACGACGAGGTTGACGAGATGATTCGCGAGGCCGACCAGGACGGTGACGGGCGTATTGACTGTGAGTCAAAATCACTCAAGTTGTGCCGTGGTGGTTGCTAACGAGGTGGCAGACAACGAGTTCGTCCAGCTCATGATGCAGAAGTAATTGCTCCGCTTCGCCGATTCCGACCTGATGCCCTTACGAACCGATGCGCCTTCTTTTTCGGATTTGCTTGATTCTGGATGGGCTCTAGGTAGCTTCCGGCACCTGTTGCTGAGAGTTTGATATCAAAGCGCTTGGAACCCGAATTGTCGTCTCCTCCTGCATTGCGTGGTGTCTGAAGATGTTCGCTCTGGGCGGCTCAAGAGTCCGTTATTCAACACTATTCAACACAACCTGAAGGGGTGGACAGCTCCTGAACCGTGACTCCTTCCGATGCTGAACCACCCCCAAGGCAATGACGGTAAATATGATGATGGAGCTGTGTGATTATGCCCCAAATATCGCAGGCATGCCAGCTGTTTCCAGCGTATTTTCACTTTGTCCACATGATCAATGTCTCGGGGGACTTCAATCTCCCAATTTGAGTGCACCCCTGAGAAGATAGCCCGAAAGATTTCATGAAAGCTCGGCATGCATGTGCATGGTGGCTGTGCTAGACTTAGCTGCATCGTCAACCTTTAAGTCTTCCCGCACCTCCCTTTCTCCCTCCTTCCTGCAGCCCTATGGATAGATGTCTCCAGCCGCTGAGCTGCAGGGTAACCTTGACCTTTACCGGGGCGGGTAGGGCTGAGGTGCCGGTGCACTGCCTCGATCGGGTGGCGGCAGGTCGAATGGCGGGCACACCTAGACCTGGAGAACTGAAATACTGTACAATTTTGACTGGCCGTCGGCCTACCTTACCTATGCTAGTTGGTTTCGGTATCAAAGTCTGCCCTCTACCCTGTGTTGCTTCTCTCTCCCTCCCATAGCGGGTTGAGCTGGGCCGCTTCAAGCCTACTCATGCTCTCCATTATCTACCCACCTCGGTACCCAGTCCTGTGGCTCCCAGCTTTGCCCAGGTGCCTAAGGTAATGTCATTACATACAGCAAGTGTCTAATATCGTGTCATAATCGCGCAGATAGTACTTAAGAGAGCATTCGGTTTCCATTCAGGGAGTCAGAGAGCAGCAGCTTGCACAACCCGCCTGCGTCCACGGTATGCAGCCTGATTCCGTAGGTAAAGACCTGCTCAATGGAATACTCCGCGGTACTCTAATAGCAGCCTTCAAGAATCGAATCCGTTATATCGGAGACATAGAAAGTAGACCCCCAACCAGAGACGACAGCCGAGCACCGGTGACACGCACTGGTATGTTGGAAAAGCCGTCTGCGAACCCAACGTCTTGGAGTAGATCGACTGGTCGGAGTGAGAACAAGCGTGAGTACCTAGATCACATAACCGTCAACTTCGTCTTGGATGAAGTGTGCTTACCTCAATTATTACGCCTAGTGTATCCGTATGAAAGATACAGAAATGCCCCACTCCAGCTACTGCCATCTTGCTGCCTCAGGCACGAACGGCTAGAGTGCTTGTGTGCCGTCCACCGAACCACCGTGCCACATTGGCCAAGCGGCAGCAAGATTCAGGGTTCGTAGTGCGGGCTGCGGTTGACATCGACTCCATCTACCTCACCCAGCGGCTTCTCTTTGCGGCGACCCCTGGACTCTGGCCATCGTTGGCTCTCTCGGCCCCCTCGCGGGCCCAAAATCCATCCATCATGAGCTCTCGTACGTATAGCAGCCCCTAGGTCATTCCATCTAACAGCTGCCACTTGCACTGGTCGTCGATTTCGCTGTTGCAACGCGGCTGACCTCCCCTCTACCCCACAGTCAAGCAGTTCATCCGCAACGTGCGCGCCGCAAAGACCATCGCCGACGAGAGAGCCGTTATCCAGAAGGAGAGCGCGTCTATCCGAGCAAGCTTTAGGGAAGAGAGCGCAGACCACAGCGTGAGGTAGGCAGAGCCGAAGTGGCGGCCGAGAAAGCACAGAGGGAGATGTCCTTGTGCTGATATGAGACCTCCGTAGGCGCAACAATGTGGCCAAGCTACTCTACCTCTTTACACTCGGCGAGCGAACCCACTTCGGCCAGATTGAGTGTCTGAAGCTCCTGGCATCGCCCCGCTTCGCCGACAAGCGGTTGGGACACCTGGCCACGAGCTTGCTGCTTGACGAGAACCAGGAGGTCCTGACTCTGGTGACCAATTCCCTCCAAATGTGCGCATTACCACATTTCATCACGACCCAGGCATGCCCTGCAAATTGCTGACCCTGCGCCATCAGTGATCTGAAGCACTCGAACCAGTATGTTGTCGGCCTCGCCCTCTGCACCCTCGGCAACATCGCGTCCGTCGAGATGTCGAGAGACCTCTTCAGCGAAATCGAGAACTTGGTATCCACAGCAAACCCCTACATTCGACGGAAAGCTGCTCTCTGCGCCATGCGCATATGCAGGAAGGTGCCGGACCTGCAAGAGCACTTCGTTGAGAAGGCGTCGCAACTGCTCTCGGATCGCAACCACGGTGTGCTGCTGTGCGGCCTTACTCTGGTCACAAGCCTTTGCGAGGCGGATGAGGACGAGGGAGGTGAAGAGGGCATTATCGACAAGTTCAGGCAGTTCGTGCCTGTGCTCGTCAGGACGCTGAAGGGACTGGCTTCTTCGGGCTATGCTCCGGAGCACGATGTGACAGGAATCACAGACCCATTCTTGCAGGTCAAGATCCTGCGCCTGCTCCGGGTCTTGGCCCGTGGCGATGCCCAGGTGACCGAACAGATCAACGATATCCTCGCACAGGTTGCGACCAACACCGACTCCTCAAAGAATGTGGGCAACTCGATTCTCTATGAGGCGGTGCGGACCATTCTCGACATTGAGGCGGACTCGGGTTTGCGCGTCCTCGGCGTAAACATTCTTGGCAAGTTCCTGACCAACAAGGATAACAACATTCGCTACGTCGCCCTGAACACGCTCGTCAAAGTGGTAGCCATCGACACCAACGCTGTACAAAGACACCGCAACACCATCCTGGAATGCTTGCGGGACCCGGACATCAGCATCAGGAGGCGCGCCCTGGACCTTAGCTTCACCCTCATCAATGAAGGCAACGTTCGGGTGCTCATCCGCGAGTTGCTAGCCTTCCTCGAGGTGGCCGACAACGAGTTCAAGCCGACCATGACCAGCCAGATTGGCATTGCTGCCGACCGGTATGCACCGAACAAGCGGTGGCACTTCGACACCATGCTGCGGGTCGTTACGCTAGCAGGCAACTACGTCAAGGAGCCCATCCTTTCGTCCTTTGTCCGCCTCATCGCGACCACCCCTGAACTGCAGACATACGCGGTGCAGAAACTCTATGCGAACCTCAAGAAAGACATAACGCAGGAAAGCTTGACACAGGCTGGCGCGTGGTGTATCGGCGAGTATGGTGAGGCGCTGCTCAGAGGCGGCCAGTATGAGGAAGAGGAGCTGGTCCAGGAGGTTAAGGAGCACGAGGTTGTTGACCTATTTGCGACCATTCTCAACAGCAGCTACGCCACCCAGGTCACGACCGAATACCTCATCACAGCCCTGGTCAAGCTCACGGTCCGACTGTCCGATGCTGCCCAGATCGAGCGGATACGTCGTATCCTCCACAACCAGCAGACAAGTCTGGATGTGGAGGTGCAGCAACGCGCAGTCGAGTTTGGCAATCTGTTTGGACACGATCAGATCCGCCGCGGTGTCTTGGAGAAAATGCCGCCTCCTCAGATCAAGGAGGAATCCCGAGTGCTAGGCGAGGCGGCCAAGAAGACTACCAAGGCGGCGAACCGAAAATCCAGAGCCATGAAGCCCAAGGAGGAGGACCTCCTCTTCGACCTCATGGGTGATAGCAGCGGTCCCGCGCCGTCCCCGATTAACGGCAAGCAGAATACCGACCTCCTCGCGGACATCCTTGGCGGCACCAGCTCGCCTCCCCCTTCCACCGCCTCACCTCCGCCATCCCAGTCCAACGTCGCCTCTATCATGGACCTGTTCTCCCAAGGACCTGTATCCACCCCATCCCCGTCGCAAGCCGTCGCCGCTCACCCACCCCCAAGTGCCGACCTATTCTCGACAACAACGACCACCACCACCTCGCCACCCCTACAATCTGCTGCCGCCGCAACCGCGCCGGCCGCCCACCCCTGCTACGACAACAACGGCCTGAACGTGACCATCCAGACGCAAAGGAACGCCGAGGGGACGATCCAGGCCGTCGCCCGGTTCCGCAACGCGCCTGTCGGCGCGGCGCTGTCCAACGTCGGCCTGCAGGCGGCCGTGCCCAAGTCGCAGAAGCTGCAGCTGCTGAGCATCTCGGCGACGGACATTGGGCCGGGCGGCGAGGCGACCCAGATGATGAGGGTTGCGGGGTGCAAGGGGGTGAGTTCTATCCGTTTATGTATATCCCTATGAAAGTGCAGAATGTTGGGTTCGTTGCTGACTTGGCTCGATGCGAGCAGCCTTTGCGGTTGCGCTTGAGGATAGGGTATTCGCATCCTACGGCGGGGCAGGTCATGGATGTGGTCAACTGGACGGAGCCGTCTTGAGGGTTGTAGGCAAGGTGGCGTAGTGAGGTAAGAACGGGGGAGGGTTTTGGGCTGTTGTTGACTTAGCAAGTTTGGGCATCCAAAAGAGTGCAAGGTCAAAAGGGGCGGTATAGGTGCACTGGTTGGCCGTGTCTGGGGCGCCCCGGGTAAAAATGCAGCAGCCTGAGAATCTACTGCTGAACTGCATCGTTTTTGGGGTTGACGAGACTGGCGGTTGTGTTGAATGACAGCCGCACTGAGCACCAACTATCGCCATTTGTAACATGGCTACCGCAATTAAGCCTACCCGTCTACGTCAATGAAAGCCGCCTCCTATTTATTTGTGTCTTCGACTCTGTTGTCTCGTCGAGTGCCCAGCAAGCGAATAAGCGGGGCTCCATTGCGCTAACACCATATCCCTTTAAATCACTGGCAAATTTGTTAGGGCGGCTAGGTTGCAGCGTTTGATACAGGGATTTTCATTCTGACTCTCATCGTCTTCTTCGGTAACAACCAAGCCACAAGAGCAGCGGCGATTTCACTCCGCCATAGCCAGCCAATCATTAATTTTATACGCTGACGATATTTTACTTTTTAAGGTCTCCCGAATTATACAGAAGGGACCAGCGCAAGCTCTTCGCTTCGCACGATGTCATCGGTCAAACGGAAACAGCCGTCTGCCAGCCTACTACAGCGGAGGGTCAGACCCAGATATGAACCGGAACCTGACTCCGACATTGAGGATGATGTGAGCGAGGCGCCGAGTGAAGGGGGTGCTGGTGCGCTTGGGTCGGACGAGGAGGAGAATGAGACTAGTGAGGAGGGATCGGGGAGCGACAGCGGTGAGGTGAGTTATGCGGTGTGACTCGTCCTTTTAGTATGAGAGGAGCTCTAACAGTTGCTCAGGAAATGGATGGAGATTCTGTGGGGAGCGAAGCAGGTGAGGATGATAACGAAGAGAGCCCGCACATCGACGCCTCTCAGCTCTCCTTTGGAGCACTTGCAAAAGCTCAGGCTTCAATGGGCCGCTCATCCAAACGTCAACGTGGTGGCACCGAGAAAGAAGAGGACACCGATAAACACCACTACGACTCTAAAAGCGACCACACCACCCGCAAGAAGCCCGAGAAACGCGCTAGTAAACACGCGCCCGTCGAGGTGAGCAGCGCGCGGCCCGTTGGTCGCGCGCGGGACTTCCTCACCGTCACGGCGGAGCACAAGCGACCACAAGCACGCGACCCGCGCTTCATGCCTCTCGGCCCCGGCGCGACCACCACAACCGGCAGCGGCAGTAAGGTCGACGAGATCAAGGCGCGCAAGGCGTACGCGTTCCTGGACGAGTACCGCGAGTCCGAGATGCAGCAGCTGCGGGCGGCGATCAAGAAGACCAAGGACGCTGCGCAGCGCGAGAAGCTGCAGCGGGCGCTGCTGTCAATGGAGAGCCGCAAGAAGGCGCAGGAGCGCAAGGACAAGGAGCGCGCCGTCATCGAGGAGCACCGCCGCCAGGAGAAGGAGCTGGTCAAGCAGGGCAAGCAGCCCTTCTACCTGAAGCGGTCGGAGCAGAAGAAGCGCCTGCTGGTCGACCAGTTCCAGGGCCTGAAGAAGAAGCAGGTGGACAAGGCGATCGAGCGGCGGCGGAAGAAGGTGGCCGGCAAGGAGAAGAAGCTGCTCCCTCTGGCGAGGAGGGATGCAGAGGATAGATAGATCAAACCGAGATGTGAGGCATTGAGTGGAAGAGCAGTAGTGTCCAAAATATACAGGCACTGCGCTTTCACACGAATCTACACTATAAATACAACATACAACAATTCACACCCGCCGCCCGTCCGGACTCTACTCATTGGGATACCCCGTCTTGAGCAGTGCCTCCTCGAACAACTCCCTGCAGCGCACCCTGCTCCCCAGGCGCGCGCACAGCAAGAACGCGCCGCTGAGCTTGCGGTGCAGGCTGTACGTCTCCTCGGGCGGCGGCGCCAGGCGCTCGTGCACCATGACGGGGATCTGTGCCTTGACGCGCTCCGTAATGGTCTGGTCCCTGAAATCGTACACCTCGGGCGCGCTCCTCAAGAACGGCTCGGCCAGCGTCAGCACGCTCGTGACGTGCGCGTCCAGCATGGCCCTACTCTCGTGGCCCGTCAGGTAGCCGAGCTGCTCGCTCAGCGCGCGCACGCGGTCGCGGTCGGACCGCGACGCCGCCTCGAGCAGCTGCACGTAGCGCGTGATGAACTCGGCCGGGTACTCCCGCGAGGCGCCAAAGTCGAGCAGCTCGAGCTTGTCGGTCGCGGCGTTGTACAGGAAGTTGGTCCAGTTGGGGTCCGTCTGCATGAAGTGGAACTCGGTGATCTCGCGCAGGCACAGGCGCAGCAGCTGTGTGCCGATCCAGTCGCGCTGCGCCTGCGTGAAGGTGCTGATGCGAGTTACGGCCACGCCGTCCATGAACTCCATCGTCAGCACGTGCTTGCCGCTGGCGTGCGGGTAGACGCGCGGGACGGAGAAGACGGCGTCGGGTTCCTGGCCGGAGGGGGCGAGGAGCTGGCGGTAGCGCTCGGCGCACTCGGCCTCGCGGGCGTAGTCGCACTCCCAAGCGAGCTCGGTGCGGGCGTTGTCGATGGTCTTGTTGAGGTAGAGGCCCTTGGGGAGCAGCTTTGTGGCGGCCAGCAGGACGGCGAGGTTGTCGAGGTCCGAGTTGATCGAGTCGGCCACGCCGGGAAACTGGATCTTGACGGCTACGCGGGTGCCGTCCGCCTTGAGCGTGGCGCGGTGCACCTGGCCGATCGAGGCCGCCGCGATCGGCTTGTCCTCGAACTCGTCAAAGAGGTCGCGCCAGTTCTCGCCCAGGTTGGCGGCCAGCACGCGGTCCCGCTGCCAACCCGGCATGTAGTCCGCCCGGTCCTGGACGCGCTGCAGCACCTCCTGCATGGGCGCCGGCAGCATCTTGGCGTCCTGGAAGCTCATCATCTGCCCCAGCTTGAGCGCGGCGCCGCGCATCCGGGAGAGCTTGGCCACCAGCCGTTCCATGTTGGCGGGGCTGAGCATAACGGAGCCGGAACTGCCGCTGCCGCCGCCGACCGCGCGGCTGAGGCCCTCGCCGATGGCGCCGGCCACCATGCCCGCTGCGAGACCGCCGTAGTTCCAGAGCCGGCCGAGCCGCGAGGACGGCACGCGGGATTCGCGGAGCTGGTAGCCTGGGGCGTCCGATGGTGCGGGCGACGAGCCTGTTAGCTCGGCGACTAAGCTTGCGTCCTCCTGGGAGAGCGTCTTGCGTTCGCCGGTGTCTGTTGTCGGGCCAGCCGGGATCTCAGCAGTATTTTCTGGTGGCCGAGCTGTTTCAGTGGCTTCTTGTTGTACTGTCTCGGGTTGCGTGACTGCCTTGGTGTTGTGTTGGGGTGCTTGGGATGGGATTGGTACCGGCTCTGGAGTCTGGATGGCGTCTGGCACGGCCGTGCCTGTGGTTTCTTTCGATGTTTCAGCTCTTTCAAACGACACCTCCGGTACGGCCCGCGTCGTTTCTGTAGCGGCATCACAGGATTTTGACGAAACCTGTGTCTTCTCCTGTTCCTCGGCTTCCTTCAGCGCCTCGAGGATTTGGGACTCCCCTATCGTCCGGAAGATATTGAGCTTGGCGTCTGACAGGCTGACCGCCGGTATCCTCCCGGTTGCTGGTGGCGGTCGTCTTGGAGGGACAAAACCGGTACGCAACGCGGCAAGCCCGCCGTTCGCCCACGGAGCAGGTGTAAATTCAGGTTTCCCTTCGCTCGTCCTCGTCTCTGCTTCGGCCGCAGTGCCCATCACCGGCGTGCTTTCTCCTCGTGGTCGTTGATGCTCAACCCCGACCTCAACGTCCCGGACGGGCGCCGCCCCGTCCGCGGCAGCAGCCGCAGCGGCCACCAAATCCTCCGGATGCCGTTGGGCCACATTCTCAGCCCGGTTTGCCCCCAGCCCTTCCTCTTCCGCTTTCCCCTGCCGAGCTTGAGGACTCGGACGCGGTGACTGTTCCTCCGCTCCAGTCTCCTGCCGATGCCCCGGCGACCTTTGTCTCAAAACGTCTCCAACAACACTTGATCCTTGCCTATACCGCTCCACCTGCCTAGACCTGAGCGCAACATGCTTCGCAGCCACGGAGCGCG
Source organism: Chaetomiaceae sp. R4402 (assembly GCA_023628555.1). Classification (NCBI taxonomy): domain Eukaryota; kingdom Fungi; phylum Ascomycota; class Sordariomycetes; order Sordariales; family Chaetomiaceae; species Chaetomiaceae sp. R4402. Next base: position 344,723 of record JAMAKO010000002.1, read on the forward strand.
ACGCGCTCGCGACGGCGGCGAGGTCGACGAGCAGGTCTGCAAGGCGCATTTTGAGAAGACAGGGAAGAGATGGAATTTAAAGAGACGAGGAGCTATCTCAATGGCAGTCTTTTGAGTGCTTCCATCTCGTATCTGCACACCAAAAAGACACGTAGTCGTGGGTGGTCACCGTTGACAGCCGAGGTTGGGTGGATGCGCTGATCGAGCCGAAGAGCCGCAAAATTTCGGGCGCAGATGCCCCTGTCGTATGTGACCGGGGCCCTTGCTAGCGCCGGGAGTGACCCGAGGGGCCGGGACAATACAGGGCTGAGCAGCGTGGGGTGCCATTCCAGGCCGTAACGGTACCTGTGCTTGGGTCAAAATTCACGCGAAGGACAAGACTACTATCCAAATTGCATGCATTCACACTGGAAATCAAACACATACTGGTCGTGTATCCGCTGTCTACCAAAAACGCCGGGTATCGTGTCGCTCCAGCCATGCAATAATCCAAACCCCCCTCTCACTTTGCCACATTCTTCAACCCCGACCCCTTCAGCCGCGGAGTAGCCTTGGGCGTGAACTCGACCGAGTTCCCAAACGGCGACGCCGTTCCCCTGCTCTCCGCATTCCCGATCTTCCCCCACAGCCTCTGCGCAGCCGGCGTGAACTCCCCGCCCGACACCCTCGGACTGCTGGGGAACTTGGGCACAGGCGTGCGGTCCACCTTGCCCGTCACCCCAAGCCTCGCCGACGTCCGGTTCGACTGCGATATTCGTTCCACCATGCGGTGGTGCAGCGCCTCCCGCTTTCTCTGCTCCCGAATCTGGAACGGATTCGGCGTGGCGTCTCCGGGGCCAAGGTCAATCACAGGCAGCTTCTCCCGTCCCTTCGTCCTCCTCTCCGGCACCGGCTCGGGCTCTTCGTCATCCACAAACGCATACCCCGCCACCCTCGGCGTCTCCCCACCATCAACCGCCACGCTCGACTCGGCATCGCACGCCCTCCGCCGGCCGCCCGCAATGGCATTCCGTATCTCCGACAGCGTAGGCGAGCCCGCCCGGGTGGACCTCCCACCACTCTCCACGACCTCCGGCTGCGGCGCGCGCGTGTTCTCGTAGACAATCCGCTTCTGCGCGGCGCGGCTCTCGGCCTGCGCGCGCTCCGCCACCGTCTCGAGCAGGCCGTCGACGCCGTCCGGCACAAACATGAGCTCGTTGGCCGGCTTGGCGCCGCGCCAGTGGTCCGGCGCCGCGGGGCGGGCGGCCGCGTCGCGGTCGCGGATGGCCAGTCGGTCGCGCGCGAAGCCGCTGTCGGTCAGCGCGTCGGCGCCGCGCTGCGCGAGCAGCTTCGTCTCGACTTCTTTTTGTTTTAGTTGCTGTTTGGAAGGGAGCTTGTTCCCCGTCCAGAGCCAGGCGTATTTCTCGACATGTTTTTGGTTTTGCTTGTCGAGGAGCCTGTAGAAGGACTCGTTGTCTTCGGAGGTGTATTTCGATTGGAAGGCGGCGAGGGAGAGGCTGGTGTCGATGGCGGGCTGGGATTGGGTGGCAGTCGTTGCGGTGGTGGTCGCCGAGACGACGGATGCGGGCGTGTCGCCGACAAAGTTGAGTGGTGTTCGGCCGGCGGTGGTTGGCGCCTGGCGCAGCGGCGTGGCGAGGGTCCGTCGCCTGCCGGGCGTCATGACTTGTCGCAGCCGGCGGCTTGCGCTCTCAATCCATTCGTCGTCCTTGGAGTCGAGGGCGTCGAGGTATTCTTGTTGTGTTTCGCTCTCGAGCAGGCCGGGGAAGAAGTCGCGGGCGATGATGTGTGAGAGAGCGTCGGTGTAGGTGTCTTCGTCAAGCACGCGCTTCGGTCGTTGGATACGTTTTGCTGGCGGTGGCGGCGGCATCAGCTCCGTGTCTGTCCGTTTACGCACAAGCGCCGTCGACTGCGACGTGGTTGACTCCATGGTGCTGCTGCTCGGCGATCTGAAGTTTGCAGTGCCTAGCTGGAGGGGCGGGTGATGCCCATAGTTCACTCACTGAATGGGCTTTGATGGAGAGAAAGGGAACGAGCAGTGACGACACACCCCACGTGTAACGTTGGCAACAGCAAACGTATGGTACGGTAACTGTATGTAATGTGCAATGGCTGCCTCCCTACCTTCCACAGCCCCACTTAGCTCATCAACCCCGCTTATAAGGCAGTGGTGTAAGTCCAGCCTAGAATTTCTCGAACGGCATGTGTGATGCCCAACACTGTTCTCTCCACACTACCTAGTAGGTAGGTGAAAAAGGAGCGGATAATTGGTTTTTAGAAGGCGGCAGCTCTATTTTCGGTACCGCACCCAGAGCCACCTCCTGATACCCCTGGAGCATCAGCTGTTCACGGCTGATAGCGTACGCGCACCGACCACCAAACCGTGGGAGGGGTATCGTGCCGACTGAGAGGCGGCCATGTCAAGCAAGCGCCTGATAGCTGCGCAGTCCGCGGACAGCCTCTGAGGCTCCCTTGGCTGGCCTACAGCAGCGCCGCATCGCAGTGATTGGGCGCCAGCTGCACTCTTCGGGTTGCAAGCCTCCTGGGAGGCCGGGGAAGCAGGCAGTCACAAGCTGCTGCACCCAACCTTTCACTGCTCAATGCCTTACTGTGTGGTTTTGAGTCGGACTCGGTGCCTGGGCGCTTCGACAATGTGCAGATACATCCCTGGAGCACGCGCACGCGCAGTGACCCCAGTTGCCTTGCAGTAGCCGCTGGGTCAAGGTGATATCATCTCTGCGCGAGCACACAGTATCCGTACTTCGAGGCTTTTTTCCTTCTTCGCCCTTTCTTTGCTTATTGTTGGTCCGCAGCACTGGTCACCGCCGTCGTCTTTCTGCCCGCCCACCCATCTCGATCGCCAGCCTGCGGTCATCGCCGATGGTGGTTGTCGGGCTACCAGCCAGCTTGCTGCGAAGACGCAGTCCTGCCTGCTGACCTGCGCAACTTAATCATCCTACTATGTCCGAGTCGAGACGCCAAACCGCATCACAACTGATACTCTTATCGCTGGTTGTCGGACTGGCCCTCCTCCCCCACGTGTGGGAGTTTGTCACCGCCGCCGTGTACGAGGCGATTCCAATGCTGAAGCGACTGATGGCCGGCGTCAAGGGCTCGGATTGCCCGATCTGTCGAGAGCCCGTCGGCTCTCTGATTGCCGGCGACGTGCGGGAGACGTGGAGTGCGTTGCCGTGCGGTCACCGCTTCGGCAGCTATTGCATCAAGCACTACCTCGGCCTGGAAGCCCGGAACGATCCGGTCTGCCCCGTCTGCCGCCGGCCCGCGTTCCACCAGTTCTGCGGCCACCCTGTGCTGCCCATGGTGCTCCGCCCGGACGGGACGCACCCCGACCTGGTCAGCGACAGTGCCGGTAACCTGCATCACAAGGGGGAGGAGTTCTTCATCTCGGAGCGTTGCCAATACTGTATTGGTCCGAGGCCCGTCCCCACGCCCAAGCCGAGGTGGAAGAGGGCGTTCCGCTGGCTGTGCGGGCTAGTCCCCCCTGTGCGGTCGTCGTCGACGTCAACAGTTAGCCACCATGACCCTTCGGCGCGCCGGCCTCCGCTGGTTCCAGCGCGGCCTACCCCGCGCCAGCGTCTTCAAAGGCTCCGCGAAGGCGGCTCCTGGTACGGCCCGTGGCTAGATGTGCGGCCCCGAGAACCAGATTGGGAGGCATGGTGGAACGTCCAGATACCCCGTGGGACAATCGGATAGGAATTTAGATGGCTCGCGGCCTGCAGTTGCTCATGTGGGAAAGCATTGGGACCCTTCTGGATGGGATGCCTCGGTAGGGGGACGAGGTCATGCTGTCGATGCAAGGCATTGGGCCCGCTCACACTGCGGCTTTGTTTGGGTTTGAACACGGCGAGACATGTGTTGCCGAGACGAATGGCGAATGTACTGATGAAAGGAGGGCGGTTACGGAAGCGAAGCATTTAGAGGGACGAGGCTTGGCCAGTACACCGGTTCCAAGGGGAAGGGATATATTCCCACATACGACCATCCAGAGGATTATAGTTCGGTACTTGGTACCATCACAGCTTATCATGGTTACCTGGTACAGGGAGAGCGGGATCGCATGGCCATTGTACCTACCTAGAACATCGCTTGCAAGTTCAAAGCTCCATATTTTGTCACTTGGCTCTGTGTTGCATGGATGTTGAGGGTGGGTGGTTCACTATCCACGATAAACATTCTAAGCTGCCTTGAGCAATCCAAGTGTTGACCCACGGCGAAATACACGCTGAGACCGAAGCATGCGTGGAATAGCGAATCATTTCACTGAATGCTAATGCCAATTTGGTGACAAACATGGTCGTTACGGATCGCGAGCCGTAAGTTACACTCTCGGATCTGAATGGTAAGTGGGGCAGCACTTTACGCGACGCGCTTCAGTGCTCTTGAACCCTGAACCGAGGCATGCGCTTACTTGTACTCTGTACATCGACGAGCAGCTCATGACCTGAGTGCTCGAATCGGCAAGGATGCGGTTCAAGACAGACCTCAAGAATGTGAGGACTTTCTCAAGTGAGCTCCACAGTTTTTGCGCTGCATTTCCAGTCGATTTCCCCTCACAATGCCTTTTTCCATGCAGAACTCACCGCGGCGCTCAACTCGCTCGAGAAAATCGCCTGGGTGCGCCTCGACGATGAAACGGTCCGCTTCACCGTCATCCCTGACACAGGGTCCCAAGTATGGGCGTAAGTTGCTTCTATCTGCCCGGCTGATTTGGAGTTTGTGTTACATAGGATTCTGACCGCCGACCAGCTCCCTCTCGGTCGACCTGATCTTCGACAACTACCACATCCAGTCCGCCGAGGCCAACAACACCATCAACCTGGAACTGCCCCTCGGCCCGCTCCAGCGCGCGCTCAAGTCCGCCGTTGGCAGCAGCCATGCCAACCTGCGCCTCACCAAGCGGGACGGCATCCCCATGCTGTCCATGACCATCCACACCATGACCAAGGATGGCGCCCAGGACGCCCGCGGCTTCGGCGGCGGCCCTGGCGGCTTCCAGGGTGCTGCTGGCGGACGTCACGCCCGCAACCACGCTGACGCTGACGCCGACCCGGATCCGTTCGCCGACCCAGACCTCTTCCCCCAGGAATCCCTCGAGCTCACCATGAAGCGCGAGCGCGAGAAGATCATCACCCAGGACATCCCCGTGCGCGTGTTGCACCCGGACACGGTCGAGACCATCATGCAGCCCAAAGTGCGCGAGCCGGACGTGCACATCCAACTTCCTCCCCTTCTCCAGCTGAAAGCCATCTCCGACCGCTTCACCAAGCTGGCCCTGACCGCCTCCTCCAGCTCCACCTCGCGAGGCGGCGGCGGCTCCTCCTCCTCCAACCCAAAACTGACCCTCTCCGCCAACATGCACGGCTCCTTACGACTGCGCCTGACCACCGAAACTCTCGACATAACCTCGGTGTGGAACGGGCTTGAGAACCCGGAGCTGGACCCGTCGCAGCTGACAATGCCGCTGGCCGAGCACCCGAGCACGCGCTTCCGCGAGGCGGGACCGGACCGCTGGGCGACGGTGCGCGTCGACGGCCGCGACTGGGGCCGCGTGCTGAGCGTCGGCCGCCTCGAGGGCCGCGTTATTGCGTGTTTCGCCGACGACCACGCGCTGATACTGTACGTGTACGTGCCGCATATGGATGACGTCGGGGCCGAGGACGTGGTGACGTACTACGTTTCTAGTTATAGCGCTTGAGTGAACGGGGCGCGGTGATATTCCTTTGCTTAATAGAAGGAGGGTCTTGCGTTATGGCGTCTCATGGCTGGTTTGGAGTTCCTTCGTTAAGGCTTGCTACTCGGGGGACAGTTGAGCGGGGTTGGCGTTGAGGCGGCAGGGTGTCATAAACGGATCATCCGTGCTCAAAAATAGAACATCCAAGCTGATAGAGAAAGGAATCAACCTGCAGGTGGTTCTGCAACTGGTTACATGTATGTGTTCTCAGTTGTGATGAGCCTCCACGCCGAATCGTGCCGTACTTCCGTACGCGATGTGTCCAAAACCAGAGCATTGTACACCTTCAGCTTCGCCGTCTGCAGCTCAAGACAACCGTCGTTCGTGTTCGCTCATCAACATTAAACCGTACGCTAAATATACAGTGCAGGAAAACACAACCTCTTCTTCCCAAGTCCAGCGAACCAAAAACACAACCCCCAGCCAAAACCCACCGCCGCCTCTCTCCTGGAAAAAGCGAGCGACACTTGGCCAGTGACCCCATTACCCGCACATCTAACAATATTTTATACATGCATCATCATCGACCACCACCTCGCCCCTCCTCTCCACCCACCATCACCCCGCAACCCCATCATTGAAACCCGCGACGCGCTCACTGCCCCATAACATCCACATACCGCGCCGCCTTCCTCCCCTTCCTCGCCGCCCCCGGCTTCCTGGGCACCGCCGCGCCCAACAAATCATCAATACTGCTCGAGTTGCTCAGGCTCGTCGGCGGGCGCGGCGCACTCGTCCCGGCACCCAGCGGCGGCGCGCTCGCCGTGCTGGTGTTGCTGACCGAGCGCAGCATCGAGACCGGGCCCGGCGGCGGCGGCGGTCCGCCAGCAGTAGCAGGAAGGTTCGTGTCAGACGACGCGGCAAGGGGCGGTGGTGGTCCGAGGCTCGCGGCGCGGGGCGGGCCGCCCTGAGCAGGCGGCGCGCTGGAGCGTCCGTCCAGGGTGGGGGGTGCCGACGGGCTGGCGCTGACAGAGCGTGGACTGAGGCCCTTGGGCGGCGGGGGCGTGGCCTTCTTGGTGAGGTCCTCGGGCGCGGCGTTCTTGTTGACCCAGCGCTTGAGCTCTGGGTCGTAGTAGAAGGAGTTGGCCTCGCCCAGCTTGGCGCGGATGGGCTTGTTCGGGGCCGGGCCGGCGTCCTGAACCGCCCCCAGCTCCTTCTTGCCGGCGCCGGCGCCGCCGAACCAGGACGTGAAGCCCCAGCCTTTCTTGGCTTGCTTTGCCGCTTCGGCGCGTTTGGCTGTGAAGGTGTTAGTGAGTGTTGGCTCCGATGTGCTCGACGTGAACTTACCATCTTCCTCGGCGGCCTTGCGGAACATCTCGGCATTCTCGCGGTCCTTGTCCGCCTTGGACTTCTCAGCAGGTCTTGGCACAGGGAAATCGTCCTCGTCATCGTACATGATGCCCTTCTTCTTCGGCTTCGGCTTTGACTCTGAGTCAGAATCCGCGTCGTTGTTGGAAGGCTGGGCCTCAGGCTCGTAGGACGGCGGTTCGTACCCATACGGCTGAAACGAAGGCGGCTCGTAAGAATTACCGCCCGAAACCTCATCGGATGCGCCGTTCTGCTCCTCGGCAGGCGCTGCGTAGGGAGTGAACGGAGGCGGCTCATATCCATAGGCAGGGGGCTGGTAGCTGGACATCGAGGGGGATTGACCTGGCGCCTCGGAGGCGCGATCCGGGGAGGTTGCATCGATAGGCGCGCCGGGATACCCAACGGCCTGCGGCGGGGCGCTCGCCGGAACTTGAGGCGGCGGCGCGTGAGCGACTGAGTTGTAGAGCGACTCTTGCGGTGCGTTGTAGCCGGCACTATGAGGCATGTACGCCGCAGCAGGAGAGGCGCTCCGGACGGGGCTGTAGGAACCTTGCTGTTCCAGGGACCGTCTCGGCAACTCGAAGGATCCTCGGTTCAGTTCGCTCGACGTCCGCTCCATCGACGACCGAGGTGCGTACGCCGAGGTCGAGGGCCTGCTGCCAGTGCCTGCAGGCTGAGCAGCCCCGGGGGCATATCGAGAAGCAGCCCTGGTCGGCGGTGCTGAAAGCGGCACCGGGCCGTTGGGCAACGCAGCCGGTATGCCATAACTGGGGACCGGGGCACCAAACGTCTCCAGGTTGCTGATCGAGGGCGACCGGCTGATGGTCGGAGTACCACCTGCGACGCGTGCGAAAGGGCCAGACTCCACTCCCTCCCCTGCGGGTCCTTGACCAGCACCTTCGTCTTCGCCGGCGACAAACTTGTTAAATCTGCTCCATACCGTGTCCGAGACCTTGTTCATGCTCGGCTTGGGGATCCATGAACTGCTGGATTCCTCTTTGGGCGCGGACTTGAGGCGCCGCAGGAGATCCTCGACCGCATTTTCCAGAATGGCATGGTGATACGGAGACCGCTTGGTTTGTGATGTGATAGCGGTGGCAATCGCTTCACAGTACTGCATGGCCTTGTCACTAAAGCCGTATTCGGCCAATGCAAGCGCATGCTGCAGCTTGTATGCCGCCAAGTGCGGGTTGGTCACTGGCACGTTGGAGCCTCCAGCGAGACTCTGGCCGTACTCGTAGACCTCGCTGAGTAAGAGCGGTTCGATCTCCTTGGCGAACTGCTCGGCTTGCTTCTTGTGGTCGGATCCGACCAGCACGAAATGCGAGTTCGGATCGTCAAGACCGCCAAAGACAGTGTGGCTGCGTGCGAACATGAAACAAACGTGGGCTGCCTCAGCCCTTCCATAGCCAGAGAGTAGGACGCCGAGGGAGTTCATCGCGCGCACATCGTCGGTGCTCCTGTTACTGAGGATCAAGCTGAGGGTCTCGCGCCACTTGTCGAGGCCTTCCATGGCATCCTTTGAGGGTCCTGAAGTCGCGTTTGCCGCAATGAGCTGCAATCCAGCGCGAGCATGAACCGGCACCAGCTCATCCACGCTTTCCTCGTGGTTGCCAGCGAGAACCTCGTACAAAGCAGCGAGCGACTCGTTATTTTGACCGGGGAAGTTGACCTCCTTCTTCACGAATTCTTGCGCGACCTGCTTGTACAGATTGGGCGCGAGAGCGCTAGAGAGCAGGAGAGCATGTCCCCACAGCCGCTGATCTACCGCAGCCCAGACAGCCTTTTCGGAATCGCCGCTTAGGAGATGCCGGCGGATGTGCTCGACTGTCGAGGAGCTCACCCCGTCAGATTGCATGCCAGCCGCCGTGGCATCGCTAAGTCCGAGAGCGGTGGCACCGTTCAGGTACGGGGCAACACTCTCCGAGGCTTCAGTCCCTGGGGACAAGATATCCCGAACAGCCTTTTCAACAGCCGGGTTACCTTCGAGTACGCCGTCGTGCTCAACGAAAACACGAAGTATCTTCCACAGAAGAACTCGCTCAACGGCCCGTTTGTCCTCGTGAGACAGATGCGCTTGGTGAAAACCATTGATGGGTAACCCCTGTTCCAGACTCTCGATGCCAGTGGTCAACCAAGCAATAGTCTCCTTCTTCTTCGACTTGCCCTTCAGGGGACCAGGGAATCTGGACAACCGCTCTTCCAAGGGGGTAAGGTCCTTGACGTTCTGGATCTTGACCTCTCCGGGACTGCGGACCACCGCAGGAATGCTCTGATGCATGCCGTATCGCGGAACCTCCTTCGGGAACATTGTGACCAACGTTCCGCCGACACCCCACGAGATAAGGGGTGTACCTCGCCATCTCTGAAGGGGGTCCTGCTCCCGACCGTCGGTAGGAGGAATCACGTTGAGATTCAGGGAAGTGCCCCTAGGACGGCCATAGTTCGGGGCGGGCGCCGATGTGACCGGTGCGGCAGGGTATGCGGACCCAGAAAACGCGGTCGTTCGCGGAGAGGTAGGATCATGGACTGAAGACGGACGAGGAATCGGCTCAGCTGGTTTCCCGCTTCGGTTGCCGTTCAACGCCCCAGGAGATTGCGTCTGCGAGCGCGCCGGCGGCACGAAATCATAGGGAGGTGCTAGCGGGCTGTGACTGGACATGATGCGCTTGGGAGGCGACAGCATAGCCTGGGACGAGAGCGCTGAAGGCGGGGGCGTCTGTCTTAGCCCCTGGGGAGGCGGCGCATACCTCGGCACGGGTGGCGAAAGCGGCTGGTGTTGCATAGCGCTCCCAGGCGGCGACTGAATCGGGGCCGGCCCTTCCTCTTCCTCAACTTCCGTCGTGGTGGGAAGGGACGGCACCCTTTGAAGCCGTGACTCATGCAAAGAGCTGCTGCTTCGCCTCTCCGCCAGTCCGCCCTCGATATGGTTCACCTGTGCGTGCGGTCTCGACCGCTCATGGGAGATCTCGAAGTGCGCCAACGGGCTGGAGGTACGAGGCTGGTGAGGCAGAATTGGTGGACCTGGGGTCGTGGGAGCCGGTCCGTAGCCGCTACCTGACTGCCGTGGCACTGGCGGCGCGGGCGAGTAGCGGCTCAAAGCCGGGGCGGGAACGGGGCCGTTTGTAAGAGGGACGCTGGGAGGGGCTGGCGAGTATCGACTGGAAGTCGAGGCAGGGACCGCATGCGGGAGACCGGGGCTAGCGGTCAGGGACGAGTAAGGGTTGATGCGTGGGGGAGCGACGAGCTCTGAAACACCTGTGTCGGACTTGCCCAGGCCCGCAGGTCCCGGAGGCGGCACCGGGTGCGACGTGACGGATGGCGGGGCGGATTGTGGCGGGAGACCATAGGGACCAGACTGGGTCGGCGACGGGATGCTCTTCTGACTCTGCCGAGATGCTGGCCGTGGCTTTGCAGCCAAGGGGAGATCCTCGAAAAAGCTCTCGTGGGATGGTTTTGCTGCGCTCGGGGTCCGTTGTGAAGACTGACTAGACCCCGGGCGGGCCGTGGCATGCGCCGGGACGCTGGCGGGAGGCGGCGGCTGAGGTTGCATGCTTGCGCTCCGGGGTGGCGGAGGCACGGCGGCGGGCGAGCCAGTCGCCGATGAATTGGTCTGAAGCGGTTGGGCACTCGCCCGCCGCTTTGGCGGCTTGACGACTTCCATGGGAAGATCGTATGGGGATGTGTACCCACCCTTGGCTTTGTCCACGAAGCTTTGCGCTTTGCTCTTCCCCTGCAGCGGAGGCGGAGCGCCATATCCATACGGTGTAGGTGCTGGCGGGGCTGTTGACGGTACGGCGTACGGGGTAGCCACAGGGGGCTGGGCTACCGAAAGTGGTGCCGCTGGTGAATAGGGATTTGCCAGTGTCACGGGTGATGCTGTAGGCAGGTAGGGATTTGCCGCCGGGGTGATTGCACCTGGCGATTGATGAGGGAAGGGGTACTGTCCATTGACTGGGGTTTTGCCTGGATCGGGAGTCGGGGCATAGGCCTGAGTAGGCCGGGTCTGGCTGGGCTCCGGCTGTTCAGCCTCGGAATCCTCAAGGAGGCCCTCGTCGTCACTGCCAAGAAAAGCGGCTGCGTCCAATTCTTTGGCCTCGGCTCCTTCGTCAAGTAGGAAGCCGGCGTCTTCATCATCGGCAAACAAGTCTTTCCACTTGGCATCCAAGTTCTCCCCTCCGGCCTTCTCCGGCTGCGCTCCTGCGTTTTCCGCGAACGCCGGGGGGCCGTCAGTGTGATTCTGTGGCTGATCCGTCTCGTCTTCGACTTCCGATTCCTCGGCGGTCTCCTCCAAGGGGATGAAGCTAGTCCCTGACGGGCCCACCTCCATGGATTTCAAGACATCCATCGTGGACTTGCGTTCGATCGGCGGGGGTTGGAAATTGTCCTGCTGACCGCTCGCCTGGTCGCGCGCACTATTGAAGAAGTCATCTTCTTCACCAGTGCCGTCCTCGGCAAACAAATCGTGTCCCGCTTCTGGCGAGTCCCCCTCCGCGTCACGCTGCTGGGTTGATGCGACCAGCGGCACCCCTTCCTCGAAGCGAGCCTCCGAGGTATCATCCACGGCCCCGCTGAGAATACCGCCAGCATACTGATGCGGCGCAAATGTGTGCTCCGCGTCTGTCGCAGCAGCAACATCCTGTCCCAGCTCCAGGCTCTCCTCCTGCTCGATCTCATGGATTATATCCTCGGCTTGGTCGAACGATATGGGCTGGTCCAGCTCATGTGGTGCTTCGGCCACAGTCTCCGACCCTTCCTCCGAAGGCAGCACTGGTGGGAAGGAGTTCGTCCGGTTGGTCTCAGGCATGAACTTGAATGGATCGGTGGCAGTCCGGGGAAGGCTCCACTCGGCGTCGTCGTCGTCGTTCCAATTCACCTCGTGCGGCACAGTCCGAGTGAAGGACATGGTGCTAAGGTGTTTTGACGTCGTGCTCGACGGGTCTTGCGGCGCGTGTGTTGTGGGTTCGGGCGCGTCCTGAGCTGCAGGTGCCTCGGCGGTGCTGTCGGCTGGCGCATTGCTCGTGTCGGCCAGCCAGTCATCGCCGGCACCGTCATCCTGCAACCAAGCATCGAGTTGCTCGCCAGATGCAGCCGGCTGTACTGGCCCTCCCGCAACGTCGTTATGCTGTGTCAGACTCGGCGCGGCGTGTTCTGGTTGCTTGCGAGGGAGATCGGCGACCGAGTTCGGCATCAAGGCAGGATGCCATGATGAATTCGGCGCTTCATCCGACATCGCGTTGATCTATAAAGCACCGGGCAAGTAGCCGGAGTAAAAGGTGCCGCTGCGCTATGGGGAAAGGAAGATGAATCCTAGAGCGCGAAGAATTGGAGATCAGCAGCCATATCTTGGTCTGGCCAGGGGGTCAGTTAAAAGTCGAGAACACGGCGAAAGAGGCGCGTCGGCAGCAACCTGGCCTGGCCCCTGTCGCAAGCTCCCAACGGGGCAGGCGTGGCAAGGGGGAGGGATGGAAAATAAAATGAAATTGCATACGGGGTCCTTGTACAGAAAGGCACCAACGGCCGAGCGTCAAGAAAAGAAGAAAAAAGAAAACGTCTAGTAGCGAGGCATCTTCACTCGGGGTCGGCGATGCCCGCAAGAGGTGAAAGCTGGCAACTTCGGGCAGCAGGTTGAAGACGGGAAGGCGTGATGACGGACGGGATCGGCCAGAACGGAAACTCGGAAGCGGCGCTGTAACAGGCTCACAGGGCGCCAGGCGAAAGGGCAACGCTGGCCTTAGCAGATGCAGGTGCAGGAGGGCTGCAGCAGGCTGCGTTAACAGCGCCATTTTGGCTGGGCGTACTTTCTGTTAAGGCATCCTATGCCTCCAGCCGCTTTCGCTCAAGCAGACGCGACACGGCAGGGGCCAGGTATCAGTGGGGGCGGGTAACACTTGCACGTCCCTTCAGACGTGGGACAAAGATCCCTGTTCCTGCAAGCAGATGGACGCCGCGCCGTAAGGAGAGCTAGTGTACTGTGATACACAGCAAATCGGCTAGGCTGCTGTTGGCAGCACCAGCTTTCGCAGTCTCCCCTCACCAGGACCTCACACTTCGAACTACGCATGCCATGCCGCTTTGCTACCGACCGCTTTTCGAACCGAGGCCATACGATATCGTACTTTCACATCTCCCTACTGGGCGCTGCACCCGACCGCGCCAGCGACGTTCTGTCATGTTCGCGCCGTGATCCGAGACACCGCGGAGAGCTGCCTCGGCAAGGTTAGGAAGGCGCAGAAGGCTACCGGTGCAGCTTGTCTCCGTGATTTGGACAGGCGAGGCAGCGGGGCTCTGAACATACACCTAGAGACTCCCAGTTCAATACCCAACACTCGGCCGCCTGTTCTGCGACTCGGTGTCGCATTCTCCAAACCAAGGCCTCTGGCCACTGCGGGATGCCTCCCTCCACGTCCCGCCACCCCACCAAGCCGCCAGATTCGCCCGTCGAGGACTCCGATTCAGACCTTGAACTCGACCTGGAAGAGCTTGATCCCCAGGTCGACTCCCGCGACGAGCCGCCGAAGAAGGGTGGCCGCCTCCTGGGGACGTCACGCGACCCCGCCGAACGCCGAGCCCCGGCTAGAATTGCCCTGCGCACGCTCCGCATGGGTGGACTAAGGCGCGGCGCAAAACGCAGCGGCTATGGCGAGCTGGGCGGCAGCGGCGCCGGGGGTGACGAGGATGCCGAGGCGCTGTTGACAGACGGAGATGGAGGCGACCCGCGCTACTCGGACGGCAGCGCCGCCGGCGGGGACGATGCGCCTCTGCTGAACGAGCACGGGCGGAGCTCCCGCCGACGCCGGCCGTCGTTTGCCAGCGATAGCTTGCGCAAAGTCGGTCTACGGCTGCCCAGCTTCATGTCGAGCGCCTCTGCCGACCAGCACAACCAGGAGGACGAGCTCGATAAGGAGGATGACCCGTCTTCTTCGAGGGCGGTGGCTGTTGGCTCGTCCCAATCGACGCGGTTCCCGCCAAACGTCGTCTCCAATGCCAAATACACGGCCTGGAGCTTCCTACCTATCACTCTGTACAACGAGTTTTCCTTCTTCTTCAACATGTACTTCCTTCTCGTCGCCCTCTCGCAGGCGATCCCGGCGCTCCGAATCGGTTACCTCTCGACATACGTTGCGCCCCTGGCGTTTGTGCTGTTCATCACGTTAGGGAAGGAGGCGTATGACGATATCGAGCGGCGGAGGAGAGATAACGAGGCCAATTCGGAAGAATACACGGTCCTTCAGTTCGACGAACCCTCCAAGGGAACCAGAGGCATGAGGCCGAGGAAGAACATGAAATCAACACACGGGCGGAAAGGGTCCATACGCTATGTGCCCGAAAGAGACAGGCTGTCTGATATCCAGGAGGAGGAGGAGCAGACTGAAGGTGATGGCCGCCGGACGCTCCCATCATGGACTGTCTCAGAAGTTGGCAAGAAGTCGCGGGATCTCAAGGTGGGGGATATCTTGAAGCTCAGCAAAGGACACCGCGTGCCTGCCGATGTCGTTATCTTGAAATGTCTGTCAAACGATGCGGCTGCTCACCAACATGCGGAGGAGGCTCCGCCCCCAGAAGAGCCGCTACTTTTGGATCATGCGGGCGATGCCGGGGAGGGCAGCTCCGCTGCTGCGGCTCCAATCACGGACGGTGCTGCCGAGGGCGGCTCCAATGGGGAGACGTTCATCCGGACAGACCAACTCGACGGTGAGACTGACTGGAAGCTGCGGCTGGCGTCCCCCTTGTCGCAGAATCTGGCCACGGAAGAGCTGGTCCGCTTGCGGGTGACGGGCGGCAAGCCAGACAGGAAAGTCAACGAGTTTGTCGGCACCCTGGAACTACTCCCTTCACGACAGGACGCCATGAGTGCCACCCCCTTCTCTCAAGACGAGGGCGTCGCACAGGCCGCGCCCCTCTCCATCGACAACACCGCGTGGGCGAACACTGTGATTGCCTCGCACGCCACCACGCTGGCAGTCATCCTTTACACTGGGCCGCAGACGCGTTCGGCGCTCTCTACCTCACCCTCTCGGTCCAAGACGGGGCTTCTGGAATACGAGATCAACTCACTCACCAAGATTCTCTGTTTCCTGACTCTGGCTCTCTCCATTATCCTTGTTGCCTTAGAGGGGTTCAGCCACACCAAAGGCAACATTTGGTATGTCAAGATTATGCGGTTTCTGGTCCTGTTCTCGACCATCGTTCCCATCAGTCTCCGCGTCAATCTGGACCTGGGAAAGAGCGTCTACTCCTGGTTTATCCAGCGAGATCCGGGTATTCCGGGCGCTGTCGTGCGGACCAGCACGATCCCCGAGGATCTGGGACGGATTGAGTACCTGCTCAGCGACAAGACGGGCACCTTGACCCAGAACGAGATGGAAATGAAGAAGATTCACGTCGGCACCGTGTCCTACGCCAACGACGCTATGGACGAGGTGTACGCCTATGTCCGACAGGCCTTTCACCTGGGCCCGTCCACCAATACCACGGCGCTCGCGACGCCATCCACATCCATCACGTCAGCTGGCAATGTTGGCGCGACCAGAACGCGCCGGGAGATTGGGTCTCGCGTCCGCGACGTTGTTCTCGCGCTCGCGCTGTGTCACAACGTGACGCCAACCACCGAAGAAGACGACGACGGCCACATGGTGAACTCATACCAGGCCAGCTCGCCCGACGAGATCGCCATTGTGCGGTGGACCGAGTCTGTTGGTCTACGGCTGGCATCTCGGGACCGCAAGAGCATGGTGCTCGAGTCGACCGAGACGGGCCGGGCGGTGGTCAAGGTCCGCATCCTGGACATTTTTCCCTTCACCTCGGAAGGCAAGCGGATGGGCATCATCGTGCAGTTTTATGACAAGCTGCAGCCCGGTGTCCCCAGCCTCGGCAGCGGCGAGATCTGGTTCTACCAGAAAGGCGCCGACACCGTCATGGGGTCCATCGTCGCGGCCAACGACTGGCTGGACGAGGAGACGGCGAACATGGCGCGCGAGGGCCTCCGCACGCTCGTCGTGGGCAGGAAGCGGCTCTCGGCCGCCGAGTTCCAGGAGTTCGCTGCCCGATACCAGGAGGCGTCCTTAGCGATTACCGGCCGCGAGGGCGGCATGCAGGCCGTCGTCTCCCGCTACCTCGAGCACGACCTGGAGCTGCTCGGCGTCACGGGCGTCGAGGACAAGCTGCAGAAGGACGTGAAGCCGTCGCTCGAGCTGCTGCGCAACGCCGGCATCAAGATTTGGATGCTGACGGGCGACAAGGTTGAGACGGCGCGCTGCGTGGCTGTCAGCTCCAAGCTGGTCGCGCGCGGCCAGTACATCCACACGGTCGCGCAGCTGCGGCGCAAGGACGACGCGCAGGAGAACCTCGACCTGCTCCGCAGCAAGCCCGACGCGTGCCTGCTGATCGACGGCGAGAGCCTCGGCATGTACCTGACGCACTACCGCACCGAGTTCATCTCGGCGGCCGTGCTGCTGCCGACGGTGGTGGCGTGCCGGTGCTCGCCGACGCAGAAGGCCGAGGTGGCCAAGCTGATCAAGGAGTACACGCGCAAGCGGGTGTGTTGTATCGGCGACGGCGGCAACGACGTGTCGATGATCCAGGCGGCCGACGTCGGGGTGGGCATCGTGGGCAAGGAAGGGCGGCAGGCCAGCCTGGCGGCCGACTTCTCGATCGAGCAGTTCTGCCACCTGACCAAGTTGCTCGTGTGGCACGGCCGCAACAGCTACAAGCGCAGCGCCAAGCTGGCCCAGTTCGTCATCCACCGCGGCCTCATCATCGCCGTCTGCCAGACCATGTATAGCATCGCGCTGCAGTTCGAGCCCGAGGGCCTCTACAAGGATTGGCTGCTGGTCGGCTATGCGACCGTCTACACGGCCGCGCCCGTGCTCTCGCTCGTGCTGGACAAGGACGTCGATGAGAATGTCGCCACGCTGTACCCGGAGCTGTACAAGGAGCTGACCGAGGGCCGCTCGCTGTCGTACCGCACGTTCTTCGTGTGGGTCTTTGTGTCCGTCTACCAGGGGTGCCTGATCCAGGGCCTGTCGCAAGTACTGACCGAGGTGGACGGCCCGCGCATGGTGGCTGTCAGCTTCACGGCGCTCGTGCTCAACGAGCTTCTGATGGTGGCCATCGAGATTACGACGTGGCATTGGGTCATGGTTGTCTCGATTGTGGGCACCTTCATGATGTTTGTCGGGTCTATTCCGTTTCTGGGCGGGTATTTCGACTTGGGATTTTTGTTGACTGTGTGAGTAACACCCATCATCTTTAAGATCCTTGAAGTGGCGTGTGAGGTGATTTGCTAACGGCTGCGCAGAGGGTTCTACTGGCGGGTTGCTGCCATCGGGGCGATGTCGTTGATTCCCACGTACGCGGCGAAGGTTATTCAGAGGACCATGAAGCCGCCTTCATATCGCAAGGTTCAAGGTTGAGGCTGGACGAGTTGATGGGATAGCATGGGTGGCGTTGGTGGCTGATTGTAGCAATGCTTTTGAACTTGATCATTTGAATGCAGATGTGATTCGGGGCTCTGATGCCCAAAAATGGCTTCGAATGTCGATGAGACGTGTACGCCTCGGATGTGCAAGACTTTTGGTACAACCAGGGCGATATCCAACCCTCACATCTTCAGAACCAGCCAATTTTCTCCCAGAGCCGGGTATTTTCTCCTCAAATCGGCCAAGACGCCTTTGACAGGCCCTTGCAGCTCCTTTCCGGCGCCCCAGACCTTGGCGCCAGCGTAGTGTGCGATGAAACCATCGGGCCCAGAGATCATAAGCAGGTTCTTGCCGCCGGGGACAAGATTTCCATTTGCATCCCGACACTGGCACTGCTCGGCGTTGGCACCGGTGCCAGCAGAGGCGTCCATGTCGTCAGAAGTAATCAGCTTGTTGGCCGAGTGGAACCTGCAGGCTTCAGGGTTGACCGCAGTCACGGGTGAAGCCACCGTGCCGCTATTGTGAGCAGCGGTATTAGCCCACAGCCGCCACGTCCACCACGACCCGTTCGTAGCAGAGCCCGGTGCCGCAGCTCCCGTCAACCGCGCAATGGCCCCAGCATCAATGAACGAGCCTTCCTCGTCCACGGTGCAGGAGTACTCAAACCTCCCGGGGTACCTCTGCCTGTAATCCTCTAGTAGCGCCACCACGGTCCCCGGTCTCTCTCCCTCACCACATCCAACACAGTCCTCCCGCCGGCGATTTGCCCAGACCACTTGCATCTCAACCCCAGGATGCTGCATCAGCACCTTCGCAGCCTGCAGTGTAGGCGCAATCCCCGTCCCGCCAGCTAAAAACACCACCTTCTTCCTCTCCCCACTGCTCGCCCCCTCCGCCACCTCATCCACCCCCTCCCCCGCAGCACCCACCCCAAGCCGCGCAGGGAGATCAAACCCCAGCCGCGGCCCCCTCAACTCCACCGTCTCCCCGACTCCCAGCCGCGCAAGATACCCCGACACCTCGCCGCGCTCCATGCGGCGCACATACAGCCGGACCACGCCCCCATCCGATAACTCTTCACCAGACTCACCACCACCATCAGCACCACCACCACCACCACCACCCGGCAACGACGACACAGGCTCAGAAACAGGCAAAGGCGTGTAATCCCGCGCGACCTGCAGCTCAGGCTGCTTGACCTCGACGCTCCACAGGCCGTGCGCCCAGGCGGCAGCGACTTTCGCCGCCGTCTCGCGGCGCGCGGCGCCGGACCACGATGCAGAGGTCGGCTCGAGGGTGAGCAGGAAGGTGGTCGGGGACAGCTGCTCGCGGGCGGTGATGGTAAAGGGGGTGAAGGTGGCGGTGTTGAGCGGAGTGGTGTTAAGGGCCTGGGAGGAGGAGGAGGTGGTGGTGTAGACGAATGCGGTGGAGGCTATGAGGAGGCCGGCGGCGGTGAGGAGGGAGAGGGTCGCCCAGCGGCGTTGACGCGGTTTTTGTTGCTTGGGGGGTTTGTCGCTGGTTGCTTGGGGTGGAGTGGGGGGTTGCGCGATGGTTCGGGGTTGAGGTTGCATGGGTTTGGGCGATGGCTTGATGGGTTCCGGCTGCGGGGCTTGAGTTGGTCTCAAGGGCAGTTTCTTGCTTGGGGGCCTAAACCGGGCTTTGCCGGGGGTTGGCGTGATGTGCGCGGCGCGGTGCTGTGGTCGCTGGAGAGCGCGATGTGCGTCATGGCGGAGAGTGGTGAGTGAGCTCGGCGGGTGCAATGAGCACTGTCGCAGCCGACCAAGGAATCGCGCGCCGGACAGCGAGATCCTCGGACTGAGGAGCTCAGCTCGACAATGGACGAGTAGCGCCATTGTCTTCTGAATTGGGCGCCCTCGCGGGAGTGCGCAGAATATGTCGCACTTCTCGGATGGATTGTCGAGTGCTGAGTGTGCTCTTTGAGATGACAAGGGAAGCTGCTGCTATGCATGTAACAGGATGAACATGCCCGCCCCGTCAATGGCATCGAAGTCGAACATAACGCTTTTGGCGATATCAATAGCAAATGATACAAAGTAGGGGCAACAGACGATAGTTAACTACTCTAACTTTATGCCCAAGTCGTACATCTCTCTACGCTATAGCCTCAAGATATCCCCGTCTTGCTTGATTCCTCCCCTGAATAATTCCTCAATGACCCTCCCCTGTAGGATGGTCTCACGCACGATGCCCTCGACGTGCCGCGGCTCGACCCTGCCGTACCATATCCCGTGTCCCGCCAGAGGATGCGCCTCCCCATCCACCGTCCTCAAGTCCGGCGGCAGATAGATAATCACATTCCCGGCAAACTTGTGCCCGCCGATGTGGCTGATCAGCCCCACGCGCGCAGCCACCCCTCCGCCAGAAACCTCCCCTCCCACAGCAGCAGCCTCCACCCCCTCCTCCCCCTCCACCTCCACAGCCCCCTTCAGCAGCCGCACCCCAAGCTCCGGCAGTATCTGCTCAAACTCGCCCCGCAGCAGCGGGCCATACACGCCGCAGCGCGCATCGCGCCCGCCGTGGCCGCACACCAGCACGACGACCTCGCGCACGTCGCGCACGCCGACCAGCAGCTCCTGGTAGGCGGGCTGGCGCAGCAGGCGGTCGCGGTGGATCGGCGAGAGCACCGTGTGCAGCGGGTGCAGCCGCTCGGGGAGCAGGTAGCCGCGCACGAGGGCCTCGACGCTGTCGAAGGACACGCGCGGCAGGTAGGGCACGTACTTGAACTGCGGGAGGATGTAGACCGAGCTGGTTTGGGTGTCGGGATGGTGCGGGGGTGGGGGTGGGGTGGAGGGGAAGGAGGCGTTGAGGAGGGAGATGTTGTGGAAGGGCTGCAGCAGGGGGATCGGTTAGGACTATGGTACAGGTAGGTAGGTGACAGCGGCGATTCGGGGCAAGGCGGTGGGGAAAGGTGGCTTACATCGCTGAACTTGCCGCGCGGCCCGACCAGCTCGCGCAGGTCGGCCACCAGGTTGTCGCCGCCGTTCTCCTCCTCGATGCGCGACGGCCAGTCGTCCTTGCCGGTGCACACAAGCACATGCTGCGCGTAGTTGGAGATGAGGCCGTTCAGCGGCGCCTTGTAGTCGATCTCATGGCCGGGCAGCGGTTCGGGCGTCGGGGCGCAGGCGCATGTCGGCGCTGGGCAGGTGGGCGTCGTTGGGAGAGGCGCTGGTTTCGTGGCGAGCGCCCGCCGTCGTGGGGAGGTCAAGGCAGCAAGAGCAGCAGCAGCAGACCAAGTGCTTGTTGTTCGGGCAAAGAGCTTGGGTATCGTCATGGTGGGCGCCATTGCGAAGGCCATCTTGACTGACAAAACCGGTGGGGTGGACTGTGTCGCATGTTGGATGGCAGTTCGGGGTGGGCTCGGATCTTGGATCTTGAACTGGTCGAGGTCATCGGCCGGATGTCGGTGATAAATTACTAGCACCTTGATGAGTGGCGCATTTAAATCCGAGCCGTCTTACATGCAATTACCGAGCCCAGCAAGACGCTTCGTTTGCTCAATATCACATCCTTTTCCTCCATTATCAGGCACATGGACTCGGTCGATACAGCGTGTTTAATAAGCCTCGATTGCAATTGAACTGTTACCTTAATTCTGTAGAGTACTTTTACTGAAAGAACGTCATGTGGAGGTGACCAGCTCAGAGATAGCAGCTACAGAAGCTGCCCCTCTGTAAGCCAATCCTCGATCCATTTTGAACCCCCGTCCACACATGCTGACTTACACCCAAGTTTTGGGTTGAGCAAGATCATGCCTCGTCTCCGTCCCTTGCTATTCTGGCGCGCAAGGGGCGAGATATCACCGCTGGCAGCCCAGTTGTTGCCGGCCTGTCGCGATTTGCAGTCGGCCACCAACGAGCTGCGCTGGATTCGCGAGCATGTCAAGGCTTCACCGTCGCCCATCCCGGGGACGCTGCGTGTCTGGCAGCTAGTTGAGAAGCGTGGGCGAGGCATCCCGCTACAATATGTTTTGGGCACGCAGCCGTTTGGCGACTTGGAAATCAAATGTCGTGCTGGTGTGTTGATTCCAAGGTATGTTTCCGGGAAGGAGAAAGCAACCTTCTACTTGCTCAAGATTACACACGCGAGCATTCACTAACTGCCGCCAGACCCGAGACTGAGGCCTACACCTTCCACCTCGCCTCCATCCTCGCCAAAGAGCAGCGCACCAGCCCGCAGGACAGCACCCTCTCCATCCTCGATCTCTGCACAGGGACAGGTTGCATCCCGCTCCTCCTCCTGCACGCCCTCCTCCGCCATGCAGCCTCACTACCACCAGCACGCATCAACATTCACGGCATCGACATATCTCAAGACGCAATACGTCTGGCCCGGGAGAACCTAGCCCACAACAGGGCTCTGAGCCTTCTCCCGCTTCCATCAACTTCCTCATCACCATCACCAACCTCACCATCATACACAGCAACATTCACGCGCGCCTCCATCTTCTCCCCCGACTTTCTCTCCCACCTCCAATCCTCCCACCACTCTCACCCCCCAACCCGCAAATGGGACGTTCTAACCTGCAACCCACCCTACATCTCCCGCGACGCCTTCGCTCGCTCCACCGCCCGAGCCGTGCGCAACCACGAGCCACGGCTCGCCCTCGTGCCTCCTCCTCTTCCACAGTGCTCATCACAGCCATCAACACCTTTATCACCTCCCAGTGCTGTTCAGCTAGAGAAGCAGCACGAGCAATCCGCAGCTGAGTATGCGACAGAAAACGACTGCTTCCCAGAAGACATCTTCTATGCCCGACTCTGCTCCCTCACCGCCGCTCTGCGCCCGCGGCACGTGGTGCTGGAGGTGGGCGGTTGGAAGCAGGCGGTGCGCGTCGCAGAGATGGTCTTCCGGTCGGGTTGCCTCGAGGAGGGATGGGGTAGTAATGACCGCGAGGCGGGCGGGGTGGTGGAGATCTGGCGCGACGAGCCGGCTGCGACGTCAACTTCATCATTATCTGGTGGTGCTACGGGTGGAGACGGTGAGGAGAGGGTCACGGTGGCTGGGCGGGAGGTGCGTGTCAGAGGTGTTGGGAACGGGAGAGTGGTCTATTTACGGCGAGGAGGGAAATAGGGGCGTGGACGAATACGGGTTGCTGCGTTGAAAGGGCGGTTGTCAGTTTGCAGGAAACAGGGGGCTGTGATGGATGTTGGAAGTGGGAGTGGGTATCTGCCCCGTCTAGATTATGCGTACAGTCTATCCGCAAGCCCCCCACGAGGCAGTGTACACAAGTACATGCATACAACTACAATACAAAATTTACAAGCTTGCCATTCTGGATGACAATCACCTTCCTCGCGCGCGCGACATCGACCGTCCCGTTGACCAGCTTGGCCTTGCCCTCCTCGGTCTTCAGAATCTCCTCCACAATCCGCGCCTGCAACGCCTCCCCAACCAAACCATTCGGCGTCGGAATATCCACCACAGCTCTCAGCTTCCCATTGACCTGCACCGCGCACCGCTGCTTCCGCGGCTGCATTAGCTCCAGCTCCAACGAGCCATCCAGCTCCGGAAACCGCACCCTGCCTTCCCCACGGAACATCGACACCCCGTCCCCGCCCTCCCCACCCACAGTGAGCAGACTCCAGCACTCTTCCGCAAACGCGGGCGTGATGGGCGCCATCATGCGCACGAGCGCCGACACGGCATGCCGACGAACCAGCGCGCTCTCCTCCGCCGTCTCCAAGATCGCATTGGTCAGGCTCATCAGGTCTGAGACGACCGTGTTGAGCGCGTACACCTTCTCGTACGACGCCGTGGCCGACGCGATGGTCTGCTGCACGCAGCGCCAGAGCGCCACGTCGGCGTCCCACCGCGCCAGCTCCGCCGCGCTCAGGGAATCCAATCTACTGGCGGTGTCCTCGAAGTAGCGTCTCGGTGTCGCCACTGCCTCCGGAGTAGAAGCAGCGGGAGGACCAAGTCTCTGCACCAGGTCGTGCACGCGCCCGAGCCAGCGGGTCACGCCGACGATCTTGTCGCCATCCCAGTCGAGCACGTCGCTGACGGGCGCCTGGAAGAGCATGTGGGCGCGGGTCGCGTCGGCGCCGTGCTGCGCGATGACGTCGGTCGGGTCGACGCCGTTGTGCTTGGACTTGGACATCTTCTCGTAGCTGACCGTGGCCGGCTCGCCCGTAGCGACGACCTTGGGCTTTGCCGGGTCGCTCAAGTCGACTTCGTCCGGTCGCAGGAACTTGCCCGTGGACGGGTCGCTGTATGTCCTGCCGTGCACCATACCCTGGGTGATCAGCCGCTGGAACGGCTCATGTGCCGTATCTGAGGCCGCCTCGCCCTGGCCGGGAATCAGAGACGAAGTCATAAGGAATTTGTAGATAAAGCGGGCGTAAAGCAGATGCAGAATAGCATGCTCGATGCCGCCAATGTAGAGGTCGACCGGTAGCATTGACGCCGCCTTCTCGGCCGTGAAGGGAGCTTCGTGGTTCTGCGCATCGATGAAGCGCATGTAATACCAGCTGGAGTCGACAAACGTGTCCATGGTGTCCGTGTCCCGCTTCGCCGGACCGCCGCACTTCGGACAGGACGTATTGACCCAGTCCTCGAGCGTCTCGAGCGGATTGCCCGTCTTCTTGCCGGCCCAGTGCTCGTCAACCTCGGGCAGCACCACAGGAAGCTCCTCGTCGGGCACGGCCACGGCGCCGCAGGAGCCGCAGTGCACAACCGGGATGGGGGTGCCCCAGTACCGCTGGCGGCTGATGAGCCAGTCCCTGAGACGCCATTTCTCTACCGGCTGTGCGAGGTGCGCCTGCTCGAGCATCGCGACGAGCATCTCACCAACCTCTGTGGATGACCTGCCCTTGTAGAGGCCGCTATGCTCGGTCATGATGCCGTGGTCCAGGAACGGGTCGTTGCGCATCGCCGTCGTCGATTCGTCTTCCGACGCGGTGAGTACAAACCGAACGGGCTCGTCGTAGTGATGCGTCTTCCAGAAGGCGTGGTCGCGGACGTCGTGCCCTGGGACACCCATCACGGCGCCTTCGCCGTAGTCGCCGATGACATACGGCGCCACGTATATCGGAATGGACTGCTTCGTGGCTTCAGGAGTATCCTCGTGGTACGCTAGGGGGTTGACGGCGCGGATGTGAGGCAACAGGTACCCAACCTTGGAGTCTGGGGGAAGCCCCGGCAGCGTATCCAAGAAGGCCTGCAGCTCGGGATCGTTCTCGGCCAGTTTGGCGACGACGGGATGCGTCGAGGCTAGAGCCAGATACTGCACCCCGAAGAGAGTCTCTGGCCGGCTAGTGAAGACCTCAATCGCGGCGTGCACGGTTTGGTTGAAGCACATGACCGGGAACTTGATAGTGGCGCCAGTGGACTTGCCGAGCCAGTTCTTCTGCATGGCCAGCACCCTCTCGGGCCAGGCCCCGTCCTTGGCCAGCACGTCGAGGTGTTGGAGAAGGGGTTCCTGGTACTCGGAGATGCGAAGAAACCACTGCTTCAACTTCCTCTTCTCGACCTTGGCGCCGGACCGCCAAGAGCAGCCGTTCGCATCGACCTGCTCGTTCGCCAGCACCGTTTTGTCAACAGGATCGTAATTGACCTCGGCCTCAGCCTGGTAGGCCAGGCCTTGCTCTTGCAGCAGGAGAAAGATTTTCTGGGTGTGCTTGTAGAAGCTCGGGTCGCAAGTGGCCAGCTCACGCGACCAGTCCCAGGACCCGTTCATCAAGCCTAGCTGCTCCTTCATCCTGGCAATGTTCGCTTTCGTCCACGTGGCCGGGTTGATGCCCCTCTCGATGGCAGCATTCTCGGCGGGCAGTCCAAAGGCATCCCAGCCCATGGGCAGCAGGACATTGTTCCCCTGCAGGGCGTGGAACCGGGCGACCACATCGGCGATGGTGTAGACCCGCAGGTGCCCCAGATGCAGATAGCCAGAGGGATAGGGAAACATGGGCAAGACATATTTGCTCAGTGAGTCACTGCCGGTCTCACAGGCAGGTTCGGGAAGCGCAGCCCATCGCTGCCGCCATTTGGAATCGAGGGCGGGGAGGTCCAGCTTGGCGTCGGCATAGCTGCGAGCTGTGGCGCTGAGAGCTCGACCCGCTGTCCATCGAAAGCTGCATGGTGACGACACAATCGTGCAGTGGACTGGCACAGGCAGCAGACGCAGTGAGCTCAGTTGAAGAAGCGAGCGGCCAATCGGCCTCATGGAAATCAGCGGCATTGTTGTTACATTGTTGATGGCTGGTGTGACTGAAGCTGTTTGACGAGGCGATTGTTCGTCACGAGATGCAGAGCAGCTGTTGGAAGCTCTTGAAGCTCTAAATAAAAAATGGAGACGATGAGCCGCGATTGGTTCATCCTCAAAAGCGGCGCGCACAGACCACATCCAGCTCTAGTCGTAACTGACCGCTCCTGTCGGTGACCATAAAGCACCCAACCTTCGCACGCTGAGGACTTCAATTCGAGGTGTTGATACTGTCGTCCCGCTATGACGGACTCCACACCACTCGAAAGTACAGCGTGGATTGGGGCCAAGGGCTTCTCAGATGAGTATCTCCAGCGCATACAGCAGTGTAATGAGAGCATCAACTCAGACGCCTTGCTTTCTTACGCTTCGAGCCTGCGAAATATTCGTCCATGCGCCCTTTCTCGCGGGCTCTCGGTGGGCCGCTTCAACCTCGTGCGCAAGATCAAGTTTGATGACGGCGTACAGTGGGTTGCGCGACTGCAATTGCCGCCATTGCCTGATGACGAGGACCCGCCTCCCCCGGCGAAGTTGCGCCGCGAGATGGAGTCGGAGCTCGACACGATGGAATTTGTCCGGTAATAAGCTTGCGGCGGATTGCCTCGTCGCTGTGCTAAGCCTTTCCGCAGCCGCAACTCGAAGATTCCCCTCCCGCAGGCCTATGGATACGAGCTGAGCGACGACAACCTCGTCGAGCATCCCAGCCGCATACGAGGAAAGATTTTGGCGCCAGCTAGCGCGAATCATGATCCAGCTCGGCTCTATCCGGCTGCCCCGAATTGGCTCCGTCGTCTACGACGGTCCGAATTCGTTCAGTGTTGGACCACTGGCCGAAACGGGTTCAGGACCTTACGAGACCGCCGCCGACTTCTACGCAGACTACCCCCTAGCGCTCAAAAGAACATGCGAGAAGAAGCAGGTCGAGGGCCAAAACGAGGTGTTGGAAAGCTTCCGCACAGTTGCTGCTTTTTCTCCAGGTGCTACCACCGTCCCCAGCTTGGGTTTCGGCCTCGTGAAGTTCGATCTTGGCCCACACAATGTGCTTGTCGACCGCGAGTTCAACGTGCTTGCCGTGATCGACTGGATTATTTTGTCGCCGTGCCTTACGCTCTTCACCGCCGCTTTCCTCTCCTAATGGGTGTCAGCTGCGCAGTTCTGGGGGAAGTGGCCACTCATCCAGCCGTGGTGAGGCGAGATAAGCGAGGCCGTCGGTTTGCTGAGGTCGTCGAGAGAGTGCACCGCGAATTGATCGAGCAGGAGCAGCGAGACCAGGACGAGGCGCAGAAGTACCAGCTGACTATGAGAGTGTTCTACTCCAGAGAGGCGGTGTCGTTCCGCTCACTCGTCTATGTGAAATGTCGACAGGGCTTTGTCAACAGCGAGTGGCTCAGAGGCTTGAGATGGCTGAGGGAACACAATGAAGGTGAATTGGCTGGTTTTTACCACTCAAACGAGGTTTCGCAAGATGCTGGTAAAATAGAGCCTTGATTGTGTTGTACGCGGGCAGAAAAAAACACCAGGAGTATAAACTAACCAATTGAAAACTTGGCAAGATCTATAACAGATAATAGCCAGCAGCAAGACCATGCCCATCTTGTTGTTGGCCCGCTGCTGATGATTGAGGTTCGGAAGGAATCCCAGATCACAGCCTCCATGTGCCAAGACGGCACTTGCGCAAGGTGGGGCTCGCTACCTTATCCGCGAATGCACAGACCTTCAGAGTCTTGGCGGCCGTTTCGTTTCGCATTCAAGTGCCAACGGCCATTGTTCACTGCCCCTTTCTGGTCGTCAGTCAACTCTTCAATCCCAGCTCTCCCTGCCGACGCCCAATTCCACTTCACGTTTGCTTCGACTGGCCTGCACCGTTTCCGCTATTTTTACAGTTGGGGCTTGACGCTGCCTTTGTTTAATGCTTAGTACAGAACTACTACTTTAGTTCCGAAGACGTCAGCGTCGTCTCGTGCCTCCCTTCCTCGACTGGAGCGACACCGAAGCACTCGAAGCTCACTTGACAGATCGAAGCGACTGCGCTGATATCTCTACAACTCGGCGGCTCTGCGGCTACCGGCATGGTCTGTAAACATAGCCGGTAACACAACCGCATAACATCGACCCCGGGGCTTCATCCGCCCCTCGAGCCCTCAACGAAGGCACCCACCCACCCACCCCCTCCGCAAACCATGCCGACGCTCTACTCCAACCTCCCCCCAGGAGGAGGCGCGCGCGACTCGCTCGAGCTCGCCTCACTAGCAAGCTCCAGCCCCGGCGCGGCCACGACCGAAACCGACTCGCGACCGAGCCTCTCCTCCTCACGGCGCGCCTCGCTCGAGCGCGACGACCCGCTCGACAGCGCCAACCCCGCCGCCCACGGCACCCCGCCACGCAACCGCCCCAACTACCACGGTCGCTCCTTCTCCGTCTC
This sequence comes from Chaetomiaceae sp. R4402, assembly GCA_023628555.1. Classification (NCBI taxonomy): domain Eukaryota; kingdom Fungi; phylum Ascomycota; class Sordariomycetes; order Sordariales; family Chaetomiaceae; species Chaetomiaceae sp. R4402. The sequence continues at coordinate 372,841 of JAMAKO010000002.1, forward strand.
CTCTGCCTTCGACTTCACCTCCAACCTCTTCCCGCTCTCCAGCACCACCGGCGCCGCGGGTGGCTACGCCCCGCTCGGCGCGCCCACCTCGGGCAGCCACGCGCTCGGCGGCGGCGGCGGCGGCGGGCTAGGCGGCGCGTCGCTGGAGAAGCACAAGACGCTGACGTATCTGAATGGGTTGTCGCTGATTGTGGGGCTGATTATCGGGTCGGGGATCTTCTCGTCGCCGAGCCAGGTGAACTCGAATGTCGGGTCGCCCGGCGCCGCGCTGGTCGTGTGGGTGGTGGCGGGCATCCTGGCGTGGACGGGCGCGGCGAGCTACGCCGAGCTGGGCGGCGCGATACCGCTCAATGGCGGGCCGCAGGTGTATCTCAGCAAGATTTTTGGGGAGCTGGCGGGGTTTTTGTTCACGTGGGTGGCGGTGCTGGTACTCAAGCCCGGCAGCGCGGCGATTATTGCGATCATCATGGGCGAGTATCTGGTTCGGGCGGCGATTGGGGCCGACGCGGAGACGGTTAACCCGTGGATCAACAAGTCGGTCGCGATGGTGGGGCTGGTGATGGTGACGTTTCTGAATACCGTGTCGACGCGGCTGGGCACGCGCCTGAACGACATGCTCATGTTTTTGAAGTTTGTTGCATTGCTCGGCGTTACGATCACGGGGGTCGTGGTGGCTGCCACGGGGTATTCGGCGTCGGGGACGGCGAACCGGGATTGGAAGGACCATGCCTGGTTTGAGGGAACCAAGCTAGATGCGTCGGCGTGGGCGGTGGCGTTGTATGCCGGTCTGTGGGCGTTTGACGGGTGGGACAACGTGAGTTCCCTAAACGCTGCCGCTATTCCTCCCTGAGTTAACTCTGACATCCACCGGCAGACCAACTACGTAGTAGGCGAATTCCGCAACCCGTCCCGGGACCTGCCGCGGGTCATCCACACGGCGATGCCGCTCGTCATCGCCAGCTACCTGCTCGCCAACGTGGCCTACTTCTTCGTGCTCCCGCGCGAGACCATCAACTCGTCCAACACGGTGGCCGTCATGTTCGGCGCCAAGGTGTTCGGCCCGGCCGGCGCGCTCATCCTCGCGCTGATCGTGTCGGCCTCGTGCTTCGGCGCGCTCAACAGCTCCACCTTCACCAGCAGCCGCCTCGTCTACGTGGCCGGCAAGGAGGGCTACATCCCCTCCATCTTCGGCCGTCTCGGCCTCTCCTCCTCCCACTCCCCCCACCACCTCCCGGACTCCCACTCCTCCCTCCGTCGAGGCGGCCGCCGGTCCTGGCTCAAACGCAAGCTCCACTCCCTCGTCGGCGACGAGGACACCGGCCTGTTCTTCACCCCGATCCCGGCGCTGCTGCTCAACGCGGCGCTCACCAGCGCCTACATCGCGGTCGGCGAGTTCGGCACGCTGGTCACCTTCTACGGCGTCGCCGGCTACACCTTCTACTTCCTCACCGTGCTGGGGCTGATCGTGCTGCGCGTGCGCGAGCCCCACCTCGAGCGCCCCTACCGCGCCTGGATCACCACGCCCATCTGCTTCTGCTGCGTCAGCCTGTTCCTGCTGAGCAGGGCCGTGTTCGCGCAGCCGCTGCAGACGCTGATTGTGGTCGGGTTTGTGGTTGCCGGCGTGCCGGTGTATTTCTGGCGGGTGAGGGGACGCGGGAGGCCGGTCGGCGGGTTGAAGAGGGAGGTCGGTGGGGAGGGCGGGAGTAAGAGGTGGTGGCAGTTTTGGAAGAAGGGGAGGAGGTAGGAGGAGAGATCCAGGGGTTGCAATCTTTGTTTTTGGGTTACACAGGCCCCTTGCATCGTTGGGTAGGGTTGGTCTGGCTTCGGGAAGCTAGTACGGCTACAGGTATTGATTGGGCTGGCGAGATGATTGCATATACTGCCCGCTTCTGAGTGTTGAGGCGGGCGAAGAACGGGCCGCGCAGCGACGGGTCTGTCGTCGTGCGTTGTGTTGTATACATACTATAGTGGCTGACGCGACATGATACAGCGTCGTCGGACATATACATATAATTACCTGCGACCTCGAGGGTTATCTGAGATTTCTACTGTCCGGGTTTCCAAGTACCCAGTGAATAGCCACGGCCGCCACCCATGTGGAAAGGGTGATGTTGAGACATTTGCAATTTCATGAGTCATGACTAAATCCGCCGCCCGCAAAGTTCCGCATCCTCACGGGCCCTTGTTGGCATTATGTACAATTTGATTCCCTTTCCTGGGCCAAGTCGTCAATCTCTTCCAACCGCAACTGATGCTCCCTTTTTCGCCATCACACCCTTAAGACCGGCCAGTCACCTGCCTGTCGCCATACGCCTTGGTGGCGTAGTCGCCGTTGTGCACAATCAGGTCCTCCGGGCGGTAGTCGTGGCGGCCCGTGAGGTAGCTCTCCAGAATGGCTTTGGTGCCGGCGGCGTAGCGCTTCTGGGCGTCGAGCGAGGTGCCCGACACGTGAGGCACCATGGCGTTGCCGCCGCCGAAGGGGTTCTTGGCGGTGCGCAGAACGTGGTCGGCCGGAGCGGGCTGGGGGAACCAGACGTCGCCGCCGTAGCCGCGCAGGTGACCGGTCTTCAGGGCCTCGGCAACGTCCTCCTTGACAACGATGGCGCCGCGGGCTGTGTTGACGAGCCACGAGCCGGGCTTCATCTTGGCGATCAGGTCCTTGTTGAACAGGCCGCGCGTCTTCTCGTGCAGCGGGCAGTTGATGGTGACCACGTCGCACTGGGCGAGCATCTCCTCGAGGCTGTCGACGCGGCGGCAGCCAATCTCCTTCTCCTTCTCGGCGGACAGCGGTTGGTAGTCGTAGTAGAGCAGCTCCTTGCAGTCGAAGGCCTTGAGGCGGCGCAGCACACGCTCGCCAATGCGGCCGACGGCCACGGTGCCTACCACCTTGCCCTCGAGATCGAACTCGTTCTTGGCCGCTTCGGCCACGTCCCAGCGGCCGGCCTCAATCATCTCGTGCGCGGGCACAAAGTTGCGAACCAGCACCAGGATGGTCATGACGACGTGCTCGGCGACCGACACGACGTTGGAGCCCGTCACCTCGGCGACGGTGATGCCGCCGTTGGTCTTGTTGGCGGCGTCGAGGTCGACGTGGTCCGAGCCGATGCCGGCCGTGATGGCCAGCTTGAGCTTCTTGGCCTTGGCCAGGCGCTCAGCGGTCAGGTAGCCGGGGTGAAAGCTAGGACCAAGTCAGTAAGAACGCCTCGTGTTGTGCCGCATTGGTGGACGGAACTCACGGAGTGGTGATGATGACCTCGGCGTCAACCAGCTCCTTGTCGAAGGTCGAGTTCTCGCCCTCCTTGTCCGAGGTGGTCACCAGGGTGTGGCCCTGGTCCTCGAGCCATTTGCGGATGCCGAGCTCATTCTCGGTGGTGCCGAGGAGGTCCGCGACCTGCGTGGTTTCCGCGGTCAGCCGAGTCCCTTTTTCTTGGCCGTAGCACTCGGTGCGCCGAATGCCCCACGCGGCTCGCTCGCCGTGCCGCGCCGTGCTGGAGAGACTGCCGAGCCGGAGAAGCCGCCGGGGTGTCTCCACCTTGCCGAGCACTCCGAGCATCCTTGCAAGCCTGCAGGCCGTGAAGCAGTAGCTCCACGGTACCCCGCATTCAGAGCGTAACATCGCATGCGGGCAGCCTCATTCCATCCCCAGCACATTCGGCAAGTGGCACACGAGCGAGAGGCCCGGGGCAGTAAGAAGAAGAGAAGAGGTCTCACCTGCTCGGCGTGCTTGCCACCGTCGTAGAGAATAGCCAGAACTTTGACCTTTTCGCGTTGAGTGGTTAGCAGGCGGGTGGACAACTGCGGGCCGAACCTCGAGGCTCGAAAGGTGCTCCTGCTCAAGAGGCTGCAGTATCCCGAAGCGCGAGCTGGGGGATGAAGAGCAGCCCGCCACGAGCAAGAGCGCGAGGCAGAGATGAGAAAGGAGGCAGGACGAGTAGTAAGTACCATTGTGACGAATTTGAGTATGGAGGAATTGAAGTCGGAGCGATCCGAGTTGAGTTCGACGGGGACTGCGGAGCTTTTATGGGCAGCTGGAACCGAGCGCTTATTAGTCTGGTTGTCGACCAACACGGAACAAATGCAGGGTGACTCCGGATGATGTGGGATGCAGCGCGCAGCACTCACCTAAGTACCTGGCCCTACACAGGGATTGATCGAAGAGAGGATATGAATGGAAAGTGAGGACGAACGAACGGAGCTTCCAGTCGAGAGCAGAGGGACTCGGCGATATTTATGTGCACCTTCCCCCTCTCGCCCGGGTCTACTGTGTCACCGTTAGTGGAATCCGAATCTCGTCCGGCTATCCACTGGTGGCCCCGTTACGAAGGCCTCGGGGAGAACAACTCCCACAACGATCGATGCCGAGCCGGTGGAGTGGCCGAGCCGGTTCGACTCGTGCAGCTCGACATGCTGACCCTTCCAATTGGCGCCCGCAGAGCCGTTTGCCTGCTGCGTGCCATGTGTTGCACCGTCGATCGGTTGCATTCTCGTATCTCATGCTCCGGGTCGTGCATCGCGCAGAAGGCAGGTAGCAGGTGAGTGGTCGTCAGAAGAAGCTGCTGCTTAGTTCTGAGCACGGGCTGCAATTGGCTGTCCCATGGCAGGTCCAGACCATCGCCGACGTTGTGCAGCATGGGTGATGAAACAGTGGTTTAGCCGGCAGACGCAGCTCGACGTGTATGTGCAGAGACCTCCATTGGCAGCTTCTGGCTGCGATTCAACGCCGCGTCCAGACGCGGTTGGACCCCTCTTTGGGCTGGCAAGGGCCGCTCTTCCCCTCACGCGGGAAGGAGAACCGCTGGCGGGCTGCCAATTTCCCTCTTGCAGCCGCGGCCGGCCTCGATCAGTGGCCCAGGGGTCAGGAGCTTGCCCTTCGGTACATGCTGACGGGCACCGGATCGTTTGTCCCGGGGGCGAGACGCTGCGGTTGTAGCTCGGCGTTGGCTCGGCATCCCGCATTGGACAATGCCCCGCTGCGGGTTGTTGGGCGGGGTATGGAGCTGCGTTGCTGTGGATGCAGCCCGTTGTCTCCGTTGATCACCTGCGTTAGCTAGACCTCAGTGTCGCTGCCTGGTGCTGTTGCCTTTTCAATGATGGGAATGCTTTCTTCAGGAACACTCAGCTGCTGCCTGCTGGCCACGTCCATGACTCCTCCCGTGATAGTTGTGTGCTGGCTCGATTGGCCCGAGTACAGGCAGGGGCTGGGACGGGTTGCGTAGGATGGAAGGTACTGCCGAGTGAGTACCTTGATGGCAGCCAACGAACCGCCGAGCTCTGACGACGACTTAAATTCCAACGACGACGGGAGACAACAGCTGGACACCACCACTCCAGCACCAAGTGGGCACCGAGAACGCCATATGTCAGGTTGAGACCAAGGCAGTTGGGGTTTGCTAGCTCGGGTGTGTAACACCAAGCGTGCACGACGGAATAGATAGCAAACACATGCTCGTGCAATGCCGGACCACGCCACTGACGACGACGACATCCAGTACCCTACGGGGTTCTGCTCAAGCGACGTTGTTAGCTGGAGTACTTCCGGTCTGGTTTTGCTCAACGAGCAGTCCGACACCCTCATCAAAGTGCCCGTCAATCATTCGAGCCCGGATTGTCTTTTCCGCATCCAGCAGGAGCGCGAGTGATATGAGCGATTCGCTCAACGTGGAGGTCATAGGGGACTTCTCACTTACCATGGAGCTTTCGAGTCGGGAATTCGCCTGGAGTATGCACTGAACCACAAGCCTGCAGCTGCGTCTAGGCAGAGCCCAAATCAGTCCTACTCAGCGGCTGAACTGGGCTATCGAGGTTGCTGAAGCCATCACATTCATCCACGATGCCGGTGTTATCCACGGAGACCTCACATGCGCCAACATCTTCCTGGATGCCAATCTCAATACAAGAATGGCGGACTTTGCTGCCTACTGATAACCGGCTCTCCGCTACTGGTCCTCGTCCCAGAGAGTCACGAATTCTCCGAGTCCCCTTCTGTGTAGCCGGCCTGACTTGTTCGCGCTTGGCACCGTTTTCTACGAAATCACGACCGGTCACCTCCCTTACAACGGGCTGAACGGTACGGAAATTCGTGCGCTGTAGCTGAATCATCAGTTTCCCGAAATAGGATCTCCTGGCGTGGTAGGAGGCATCATTGAGGGTTGCTGGCTAGGCAGGCATTCTCATGCTGGCGCCGTTCTTCCGGATCTCCAAGATCTTACACTCTCATTCGAACCTGGCCTGTCCATAACCGATCCACCCGAGTAGTTCAGCACGTTGACCATAACGACCGAGTCACTCTGGACCAGTTCCAGTATCGTGCATCAAATGCCTGCCCCGAATCGGTCCGGCCGACAATCTAGAGGGAAGAAAACGCACCATTCACAATACGTCTACCGGCCTAGATGTACACACATGCGTAGCCTCTATCCGCAATCCTACTCCAACCCGAATGCTCGACAATGCACGCTCCGTCTAAACGCCAGCAGACAGTCATGCCCCTGAATGCGTTGCCATGTACCATCACAAACCTTAACACCAAGAAATCGTCCACCAACAGCCCGAAACTCAAATAGCCGTTAGAGCGAGGCCCAGCGGGCAGCACCAGATGCACGAATGACGCCAGGCGTCACCCCCAGATTTGCCCTGCCAGTCACAAGCTGTACGGCGGCGGCAGCTCCTGCGCTCTTGTTCCCGTAGCACGCGCACCCGGTGCGGATGAGGCAGTATGTGCTGGGCCAGGGCTAGCGCTCATCCACCCGGCCGCCTTGGCCATCATCTTGGGAAAGTACTGCTGGACAAATGACTCGCTGTGATTTTGTCAGTCGACCAGGCAGATCAGAAACGAGATTGGAGAAGAAAAACCTACGTGTAATAGCTATGCTCCGAACCGTGCGGCCCAACAAGGTTGTGCGCCAGCTCGTGGGCAATGACGACCCTAATAAACCACGTCAGTGTCCAGTCAGCGGCAACAAGGGATGGAATGGATACTCACCACCACCAAGTCCCCGCCTCCACCCTCCCCTCCGCAGCCCCCATCCCCCTCAAATGCAGCTGCTCAAAGAACCGCAGGTTACAAAACACACTCCCCCCACTATTAAACGCAATCGTCCCACCCTTATCATCATAAAAGATATGCAACGCCGTCGGACCCAGGCCATACACCCCACCGACATCCCTCAACAGCCCCTCAAACGCGGCGATGCCCTGCACGTGCGCGGCCACAAAGGCACCCGGGTTCGCGGAGGCCGTCAGGTCCTTGGCCAGGAACACGCGCATGCCGCGCGGCGCCTCGGCCGCAAACACAATGTTCTGCGCGGGCGTCGCGTCGCAGTACGTGGCCTGCTCCTTCACCTCGGTCTGCTGCGGCGGCGAGAAGAGCGTGGACGAGTCGTGCGCCCGCGTCGACTTGATCGCGTTGAGCAGGTTCTGGTGGATTGTGGCCGGGGAGGTGACGCGGCCGTCGTCGGCCGCAGCGGGGTTGCCTGTGGTGGCGGTGGTGCCGGCGGAGTTGGGGGTGGGTTGTGACGGCAGAGCGGGGAGGAATTTGTCGATGTCGGCTTGGGCGTTGATGGAGGATGGCGGGTGAGAGTCCTCGCTGGTGTCGAAGCCAAGACGGCGGGAGAGGGTTGAGAAGAGACCGCCGCCACCGCCGCCGCGCTTAGAACGTTGCCGTTGTGCCGCAGGCAATGGGGATGGGTCGTTCTCCGGGGAATCGTCAAAGCCGCCGGGCATGCGGTCACGATCCCGCTCCCGCTCGGGCGTCATGACGTCCGTTGCACGCGTTTGCTCTGCCCACACCCGCTCTTGCTCCCGAATCTTCTGCTGTTCTGCTTCTAGCGCCTTCCGCCGCTCCTCCTCGGCAAACCGTGCCTCGGCCGCCTTAGCCCGAAGGATGCGGTCAACGTTGTACCCGCGCGCGCGCAAGTCGAGGAGGCCGAGCTTTAGGAATGGCTCAAAGAAAAAGTAGGCGTGCTGGTTCGGGCGGTTCAACAGCAGCTGGCAAATGGCCTGCCCGACTTGGTACATGTCAGGTTTGCCTTCAGCCGCCACGTAGAGGGTCCATCCGTTAGACGTGTTAGAGCTGGCCGCCGACCGCTTCTCCTGGTGCGATTTGGTGTGTCCCTTGAGCGACCGACGCAAACCCAGCGAGCTAACCGACGACACTTGGAGATTCTTCTCCAGCCACCGCGTGTCGTGCTTGATCGCGTCCCGTTTGTCCTTGGAGTACTCGTGCAGAAACAGCTTCGAGCGCTCAAGGACGTGCTTCCGCAGCCATTCGGCGCCGTCCTGGTTTACCGTGCGCTGTCCTATCCACAGATCCTCCTTCACTCTACTACCCAGAGTGTGAGACCCAAGGCCCATGTAGAAGCCTTCAAGTAAATCGTCCTCTGGGGCACAGAGCAACGCTTCCTTGAACAAGCGGTAGCTGATGTAATCATCGAGGATGACAATGTCGTCGGCGCTTGCGAGCTGGTAATGCTTAATCGGTGCCTCGTCTTCATCAAGTGACTCAGCATCCTTGCTCTTGCCAGACGAGAGTTCCCGGAAGCCAAGCAGCCAAGCCGCTGTCCTCATCTTCTTGAAGAGGTCCTTATCCCTCTTAAGAGTCGGCATGTCTTCGGCGATGGACTTGAGAAGATTCAGATACTTCTCCGGGCTCTGCAAGGTACTCAGTAACCGGGCAGGTTCACTGCAGGCCAGCTGCGCAATTTCATGCTTCGTGGGTTCACTCTTGGCGCCGCACTTGAACAGAAAGGTGTTTGCGTCCGCCCCAAAGTCGACGAAGTCGAAAATGTCCTTGTAGGTCGACGAGCTTCCCAGGTAGCATTGGGGCGGCCTGATATGCACCAGTGCAGACTCAGACTTCTCAGCTGACCCCTGCCGGCGGTCCTTAGTTCTTATCACCGGAACGATTGGGGCATCTCGCAACCTGACCAAGTTGTTGTGCCCTAGGTCACCGAGGCGCGTGGTGAAGTACTCAAACAAAGTGACTGCCGTGTTGCGATCCTGAGGTGGTCTGGCATTGAGCCGCTCCACGCATCCAGTGACCGGCGGATCGCGGGCAACACCGAATTTCACAGCATGCTGATGCAAATCTCGCCTGAGAATGTTGTATCCAAGCACAGATGCTCTCTCGTTGGTGTAGCATGCAGACGGCCGAACCAAGACCTTTCCATCTCCTTCGATGGGAAGGATGCACTTGTCGGTTGTCGACAAATCGAAAGCCGTGTATCCGTTGAGGTGATGATTGGCAATAAAAAATGACATGGCATTCTTTCGAAGACTGTCGTCTGGCGAAGTCATCATGCCAACAAGTTCCGGTACGGATGGATACGGACGGAGACCGAGGGCGTAGAGGAACCGAGCCTCAGCGCTGGTGTTCCTGAAGCTGCCCGGCGGACCTGGCCACTGCAGGATCGGCAAGTCCAGTAGCCGTAAGGAGTCCTTGGGCTCAAAGAGATCCGAGACTTTGTACAGACGAGCTGTGCCTTTTGTGGGCTCCATGCCGCGCGGACCGGCCTCAGCAGGGCACAGCGGAGACTCCCGAAGTTTCTTCATATCGGCCGCGGGAATGTCGTCCTTGACCGAAGTGAGGTACTTGATCAACTCGACATGACTCCACTTGGCATTTGCACCATCACCAGCCGCTGGCGAGGGGCTCAACAGCCTGGTGAAGATGGTTTCAAGATCGACGGTCTTCCGGACACCCAAGGCAGATAGGAACTTGTCCTTAAGATTGGCACAGCCTTCAAGGGTGGGCAGGTCGTCGAACAACTTGACTGACGGGAAGAAGGACTCGCCCGGCTTCTTCATGCCCGCCTTGGTCGGCATGATGGTGACGTTCTGCAGCGCCGATACCAGCGATGTCTTGGAGCTCGAACTCAGGTTATCCCAATTCTTCGACAGAACGGTGAGTACCTGATGCGCAAACTTGTCCGACTTGGTTATATTCTGCGCATCCGCGTTTGAGGGCGCCGACTCAATTAAGAATCTTAGCCAAGGCACAATGCCCAGGGCCTCCCAGCCCAGAGCCTGTAACCGAGCGTCAGGAATGCTGGCCGTAAACGCTATTGGCAATGTGGTGGGCGGGATGGGGAGCGTCGCCGGGATCTTGTTGCTGAGATAGTTCTTGATCGTCCCCAGAGCGATAATATCGCCCGAATCACCACCGTCAGTAATTGTGGCAACTGCAACGTCTAATAGTTTCTGGACACCCGGACGGTCAAGCTCTCCGTCGAAGGCACCTTTGGTTATCCATTGGAGGAAGTGTTGGAGCTGGTCCTTATCCAATGCCTTGGCTCCCAGCTCCTGCCAGATGTCGTCGACAGTGATGTCCTTGATCAGTGCAAAGTCGATCAATTTCTTGATGAAGGGGTCGTCCTTCATCTCCTTTAGAACCACCGGAATCCCTCCGACAAACTTCGCAACCTCATCCGATGAGGTGCGAACCTTCGTCGTCGGCAACACGCCCCTGGAAGAGAACACCTCGATGGATGGGCGCTTGTAAGCCGTCCAGAAGGCCTCTTCAATGATCTGAGCCACATGGGCACTCGGCGTCGAGTCTTGAAAGGTGTACGTCTTTAAGATATGCAAGGCTTCGGGAATGCACTTTCGTACATCATCCGGCAAAGGTGCCGGCCCCTTTCTGTTCCCGGATTCAGACAACCTCTTCAGCTTGTCGTTCAAGTCCGCCATCTCATTCGCGAAGGCAAGACGGGACATGATCCCAGCGGCACGGAGCATCTCCATGTTCCAGGTGCGCACCCAGCGCGCGTTCAAGTCGATAGCCTCACGCTCAACGGTGGGAATGACTGATGGAGCAGATACGTGCATGCCGGCGCCAGTTGTCTGTGTGGTTGGGAAGCCAATGAAGATACGTCCACCTGGCTTCTTGCTGGGCAGCACAGAAGCAAAGACATCTGCGATTTTTGCAGCCTGGCTCGATGAAGAGGTTTCCGAGGCAATGGTTTCATCGTACGAGGAGGTCAGAATGGAGATCTTGGTTGTTTTGGGCGGAGGCTTCTTGGTCGCGCGCTCCAATTCAGCAGCGAAGGAAGAGGAGACGTGTGTGGCTATCTGCGCTGAAGTTACGCGAAGGAAGATGGTCGAGGTTGATGTGGCTGTGAGATCCTCTGCTATGGAGTCCTGGATTGCCTTTTCCTCCTTGACGGCTCTGCCTCGGGCTCCGGAGTGAGACGAACCCGCCGTCAGCCTGGAGAAAAAGCTCTTGAGAGATGGCAACTCAGAGTTGTAGTACGATTCGGCGGACTTTGTGGCAGCTGCGGTCTGAGGTTTCCAGCCGATAACGCTCATGAATGTGGCGTCAATCTGTGTGCTTGTGCGGTCCGCTGTAGCAAGCTTCATAAGCCCATCTTTGGTCCTGGTTTCCAGATCCCGCGGAATGGGTATGCTGAGGCTCGGGGAGGTCTTCTTATGCAACACCAGTAACTTCCAGTCGTCAATCCAAAACTCGATGTTTTGCAGAGCAACAAACGTCAGGCTGGTAGCAAGGAACTGGCTGACAGACAGCAAGTTCGGGAGTGGCGTGGTAGTACTCCTGTAGTCGAGCACAAACGCGGTATCTGAGTTCCCCTCGCCTGGCGGAAGGGTCACCTTCCTAGTGAACAGCGCGTTGCCCTTCCAGTAGAACGCCATGGCTTCGTTCCCCGAGCTGACGAAGGGCTCCTCGCAGTCGGCGAAGACGCTGTAGAACCCGACGCCAAACGCGCCAATCTTCGTCTCGTCCGGGTTACCCTCGGCGATCTTTTTCAGTCTCCCCCAATCCGTCTTGGTGAAGGGCTGGCCGTTGTTCTGCACAACCAGCCGCCGTAAGGTATGGTGGGAGATGACATGTTTGATGAGTTCGGACTGGTTGGTGGAGGTCGGAAGCGGAACTTGAGTGGAGGGTAACGTTTCCCACTTAACCCTGACAGTCGTTGCCTGGGCATCTGCGGCGTTCTGTATGAGTTCTCGCAGGGTCGTCCACTCTCCGGAGTATCGCGCCAAGACCTTGTCGATGAGCGCCCGAGTATCGACCGTGACCGCTTCCTCGTCCTCGCCGCTGAGAGCGGCAGCGCGCAGACGCGCGTAGTCCATGGCTCGTTCGCTATTCGGTCGACCGGCAGTGTCGAGAGTTGAGTCGTGGCGTGGGCAGCGGAGATAGAACGGAGCTCGATGCGCAGTGTTGAGCCGGAAGTTCCCCTCGAACCGCCCGGTCGCAGACAAATGTCGACTAACTGTCACGGTCTCTTAGTGAAGTGGCGGATCAAGGAAAAAATCGGTGCCGGCCCGGATAGCGCCGTCTAATGTCTAGGTGAACAGCCGCAAAGGAAACAAAACACGGAAAGTGTTTCGAAGAGGTACGAGACGTCAGCCCGCTGTGAGCCTAGAACCCTGAGGGTTGTAGGCGGCGGCTCCTGTGACGTCGAATGCAGTGGAACATTGAACGCTAAGCGGCAGCCACGCCCCTTGAGCCCTTGTCAACGTTATCTTATCATATAATACACACAGGTGACGAGGAACAGCGAGGGATTGAATCAATGACAGAACGCTAGAATCAACTAGGTACAGAGGGCAACTGAACAAACAGATTCTATTGTCCGACCCGGATTTCATCACATTCCCTAATTTGTGATGGCTTGCTCTAGTCCACAGCTGCCTATCTCCTAGAGTCCCGGCCACGATGCCTTGTTCTGCTCCTGCTCCTGCTGCGGCTTCTGCCACCTCGCCGATAATCCCGATCATTTTCGCGACTCCGGGTGCGATGCTCGTCCGGTCGCTCTTCACGCCGATGGCGGCCGTGATCCGGGCTACGGCTCCTTCTCCGCTGACGATGATCCTTCGCCCCCTCATCGAGAATGTCCCGTCTCCTTGGCCTACTTCGGCTGCGGTGCCGATGGCTGTCCCGGTCGCGTCGGTCGCGCTCTCCGCTTCTGTGTCTCCTCCTATGCCGTTCAGAGTCTCTAGGTCGGGTCGAGTCTCTGTGTTTGTCCCTGCGAGACTCTGTCGGCGCCTCGGCTTTCGTATCTTCGTTTTCTTCAGTCGGGCGAGCTGGTACTTTGGGTTCGGCCACCTCTACGGCATTGGCCCCTGTTGTGGTGCGCTCTTTGATAGGCAACCCCAGCGCTCGGGCTATCGCATCTTCCTCGGCCTCCTTTATCTTGCGAATCTCGTCGCGGCGCTCACGCGCTGCTCTTTCCTCCTCGGTCTCTGCAGAATCGGCAGCGGTCGGATCAGCCTTGGCGTACCAGTTTAGATCGCGTCCTTGGGCCCAGCGTCCCACCGGCGCTTTGAGGCTGTGACCCAAGTAGTTCTCGCGGTACTGCGAGGTGGCGACATCCTCCCAACTGAAGTTCACACCCCCGCGCGAGCCCGTTTTCCGGACGGTCGAGAGAAGGTCCATGAGTGTCGGTGCAACTTCGGTTGTCTCGTGACTAGTTGTCGTGGATCAATTGATGAATGAGCTCTGACAGCTACTGCGTCAAAATCACAAATGTGACATGCAGTGCTGGATGATGCCGAGTTGAAGTTGGAGTTGTGCAGGATCGGGCTGTAGGGATAAGATAGCCTGCCTGCGAAGACCCGGCCCGCTAATTACCCCACGAACCGTACCCCTGTCATTCAACCGAAGCTCTTTACAATGGTTCAGGATTCCACTTGGAGTTCACCGTAACTGGAATTACCCGTCACGGTCACCTATAAGAGCTGGCATCTCTTGTGCACACGCTTACCCGTGTCGCCTTCAGCAATCCATCAGAAAGGACATGCCCTCATTAGCATGGCGCTAAATCTGGCGCCCAACATCGGTCCGCCGCTGGACGAGATCCAGTGGCGCGCGCCGCCCGAGTTCGACCAGGGCATTCACAACAACAGCGTGCTTTACTACTTCGCCCAGTCGCCCTTCTACGACAAGACGTCCAACAACGAGGTTGTATTTCAACAAGGCCTGAACAACCCCAACATGACACAGTTCCTCGCCACCCGCGAGCTCTTCGAGGGCCGTCTCAGAACCATGTCAGGTCTCGAGTTCATCGTTGCACACCAGCCGGCCGAGACGGGGCCTGGCGCGGGCACCGGTGTTTGGGTCATCAGCAAACAAACCAGACGCAAGCGGCAGGGCGAAGAGGACGAAATCACGGTGCATGCGACGTATTTTATCGTCGGCGAGAATATCTACATGGCGCCGACTTTGCTTGATATTTTGAGCTCACGCGTCGTACGTCCTCAAGCAGTCGCCCAGGGGACATCTCTTCAACCGCTGACAAACCGGCCTTTCTCGCAGGCCTCGGTCTCTAGTCAAGTCTCCAACCCTGTTTCCACCATCTCCAGCGCAGAATCCTGGTCCGCCGCCCAGGGACGCACCTACCAGAACCCCGCCGCCTCCACGACCACCGAGCAATCCAACCCGCTCCTCGATTCCTCCCTCCCCGACTCCTCCATCCTCGACGAAGCCATGATGATCCACACCCAGTTCGGCGACCATTTCATGGACCTGAACCCGATCGTCGGGCGGCCGGGCGACTTCCACCTGTCGTCTACGGGTCGCAAGGGCGTGAGCCTGTCTGCCTCCGCCGCGGCAGCACTCAAGAAGGGACCGACTCTCCCGACGCTCAACACCAAGCTCGGTGACGGCACCGGCAGCGAGAACCCGCTAGCGGCCAAGCCGTCGGGCAAGGAGACCAAGAGTCCCAAGACGCCGGGCGGCGGAAGTGCGATGCAGAAGGCCAAGCGGAGGAAGGGGAGCAGGGCCGGTGTGACGCCGCAGTAGAAAGACGGCGTCCCCCGGGGATTTTGCCTGAGGCCTGAACCTGGGTTGTAACAGGGAATGGACAGGGCGATGAGGGGAATATGGCGTGGTTGCCAGAAGAATGTGTAGACGGTGAGGAGCCTCATGGTTGAGGGCAGGAAGTTGATTCGCGGATACACCGCATGGGACTGGCGTTTTCTTTGATTGGTTTTCTTACAAATCATGATACCCCGTTTTCCTAGCTATCGGGTCATAAGGTTAGAAACAGCCTAGCATCGTGGGAGCTGTAAGGCCTAAGAAGATTGCCGTAAAGTGCTTGGTACAGATACCACGACTTTGCGGAAGGAGTAATCCCGAAGTGGACTGAGGCACAAGTGTCTGTCTCGCCGTGGAATGAAGCTACATGGATGACGGTCGTTGAGCAATCGTCATGATGGCAAATTCTGTGAATTTCGGTCGGTCTCGCGGCTACTTTCGTCGACTTTCACAGACACCCATGGATATGCTGTCTCCAAAGCATCGCAGAAGCCTGGCTGCCTATATACTCTCAGTCAATAAACAAGCAACTGTTTGGCTCGTTCGTGGGTCGTCTGTCGTTCTAGACTCCTGTTAGCCGCCAGCTTACTCGTGAAAATTGAATGAGGAGGTTGTGATTCGGGCTAGATTCAGAAATAGAACAATGTAGGTGATAGTTTATAATCATGAGTGATTCATAAACAGCCTCTTGCGAGAAACTCATCATGGCAGGCCCCGAAATAAGACGGCGGGAGGGGAGAGAGCAAAGGAAACATGGGGCTGAGAGACATACCGTTCGCTGACTGCCACCCGCGAGAGCCGCCGGGTCACCTTTCCGTAGTCCTGTATTTGTCACGTTCATTCATCCACCCACCCCTTCCCCAGCACCCTCTTCTGCCTGACTTTCTTCATAGGTAGGGGCCTGTTCATCGGTTAGTGACACTGGCGTCTCAGAGAGGGGAGTGGAGCAGAAGCCCAGAGAAGTACTCACCATCCCATCCCACCGACGCCCTCAGCCCTGAGATACGGCACGACCCACACCTCACGCGTCTGCCCACCCTCTCCCTCCGCACCTGACCCTTTTACCTCCTTGATCGGCTTGCCATACGTGAGTAGCGGTGTGCCCTTTGCGATATTCGCCAGCTGGCTGCCCGTCGAATCCGTGAGCGCGTGCATCCTCGTCTTGGGCCTCTTGGCGTCGTCCCCAATCACGTTCCCTGCGCGTTGGAGGTACGCGTACACGACATACTCCGGGCACTCGTCGACGCTGAGGTGGGCGAGCGGCGACGACGGGTGGATGTAGACCAGCTTGTCGGCCGGATCGGCGGACGAGGGGAGGTCGGAGTCCAGTGGAATGAGCGGGAGGTAGGGGACGTCGATGGCGCGGCGTGGCTTACGGTACGTCTCGGGCGGGTTGGGCGCCCGGTCGGCGCGGATGGCGACCTGGTCGACAAAGCCCGCTGCGACCATTTGCTTGAGGGCTTGGACCTGCTTTTCCGAGGGGCGAGGTAGCCTGTCGGGCATCTTGAAGGTGGCAAAGCCGGCCATGTTTGTTTTGACAAGGTTTACAAGCTGCATTTGGAGCTGAAGGATCTCCTTGAGAACCTTGAAGCGGACAAAGTGGCTGTCGCACCAATGCTCGGTGGGCTCGTGGGCGAACTCGCCGACCACCTGGAGGATCTTCATCGCGTCGGACCTGTCGTCAAGAGAGCAAAAATTCTTGTGGACAGCGTTGAATGCTTTGCGTATCCTCGCGCGCTTGTCTTCGGCAATGACTTCTTCGTTGGTGCGGAACTCATCCGTCTGCTCGACCGCGACGGGGATGGCCTGGTTCTCCGGCACGAAGATCTCCCCAGCAGAGAGCCCAGCAATCATTGCAATGGTGTACGGCAAACAATCGTGAAGATGGCCGACAAGCAAGATCCGTGCAAAGCGAGGCGCCAGGGGGAAGACGGACATGGTGTTCCCGACTGGTGTGATTTGTCCGCTCGGTGAGATGGCCGACAGATAAGTCAGAAGCTTCTCGGCCTTGACAATGCTCTGTCGGTCTGGCGGAGTCGGGAAGGGGAAGTTGACGACGTGTTGCAGATTCATTGACTTGAGCTGCAGCACCACTCCCTCGATGGGCATCCGGAGAAGCTCTGGCGCGGAGAACTCGGCGAAGTCTCGCTCATAAACCGCGGACGAGTACAACCTCCAGCAATGGCCCGGACCCGTTCGGCCGGCACGTCCAGCTCTCTGCTTTGCGCTCGCTTTGCTGATCCAGTCGATCTCAAAGCTCTGTACACCGCTGACAGGGTCATACTTCCGTTCCTTTGACCTTCCGCAGTCAAAGACATATCGGATGCCGGGGATGGTCAGACTTGTCTCGGCAACGTTCGTGGCCAGAATGACCAATCGTGAACCGTCTGGTGGTGGCTCAAAAACCTTCATCTGCTCCTTGGTCGGAAGCAGGGAGTACAGCGGCAGAATATGCATCCGCCGTGGGCCTGTGCCTGTCTCTTCGTCTTCAAGCTCAAACTCCTTCTCCTCTTCTGCCTCGTCGTCCGACGCGAATTCAACCTCGTCATATTCGTCATTGGCATTCCGGTCGTCAACTTCCCCGAAGTCGATATCCTCAACCTCAATCGGGGCCTCGTTCCCAGAGATGCGGACTTGTGGTCCGGTCGTCGACGACATACCACCGCCGAAGGCGCACTTTAACCGCTTGCTGAGGTGAGAAATCTCTCCTTGCCCAGTGAGGAAGACAAGCATCCCGCCGGGAGGGAGCTTGCGATGGCCCCTGCTAATCTTTAGGAAGGCGTCTTCAATGTAGTCGTGTCGTGTCTTCCGAGCGAAGTGAACAGTGACCTCGTGCTGGCGGCCCTCAACCTCAATGACACGTGGAGGGATCTTGAAAAGCCTGGTGTTTTGGGTGAACTCCTCAACCCTAAGCGTCGCAGACATGATAACGAGCTTCAGGGGTTTCACAGACGGATCCTCCTTCGCCAGCTCCGCTCTCAGCTTGACCACCCTGCTGAGGATGGCAATCAGAATGTCCGTGTTCACACTCCGCTCGTGGGCTTCATCAATGATGATGGCCGAGTACTTTCGAAGGGCAAAGTCCTGTGCGACCTCCCGAAGCAGAACACCGTCTGTCATGAACTTGACGGCTGTCTTAGGATCCACGGTTCCCTCAAACCGGATCTGGTAGGCCACGACGTGGGAGTGATCTCCAAGTTCCTGGGCCACGCGCTTCGACATGCTGACTGCCGCCACTCGCCGCGGCTGCGTCACGCCGATCATACCGGGAGTCGGCCCGTCGGGGGCGCCGTAGCCGGCCTCAAAGAGAAACTGCGGCACCTGCGTGGTCTTTCCGGAACCGGTCGCGCCGCATATGACGACCACATCGTTGTTGTGAATGGCCTCCATAATTTTCTGCTCTTCCGTCACGACGGGGAGCTTGTAGCGGGCCTCCTGGATCTCCGGGTCCCTTGTCACGCCGACGGCATACGCCTTCCGAGTGATGTTCGTAGTAGGCTGCAGCTCTAATGGCAATGGATCTTGCTCAACCGGTCGGGGTGTGAAGTTTCTAGGTCTCCGGATTTCCAAAGCCATGGTCTCCGAATCGATCGGTTTGTATCCCAATGCCTCATTTCTTTGCTGATGGGCCCATGCCTTGAAAGCAGACGATCTTTGCTTCCGTTCTTGCTGATAAGCTTCATCGCCGCCCGCACCGTCTTCTTCGGAGCCGTCATCTCCTTCTGAACTCTCGGCGTCGTCGTCGGAGCCGCTTTCGCTGACGCTCTCATCCGAGCTGCCCTGGCCTTGTTCGCTGCTGGATACGGCATCATCTGAATCCTCAGCCAATTCTTCGTCTGGCGGACCCTCGCTTCTAGAGCTGAGTCCTTCCCAGTCGTCCGAGCCTGGTGCCTCGAGAGTGGCGGGTGCTGCTATTGAGTATTTGCTTTTGACGCCTCCCCGCTTCTGCCGCTTTGCGAGCACTGGGCGGCCCGAGTCGTCAATTTCGAGTGGCCGCTTCAGGCCGGAGCCAATGCCAGAGGAGCTAGCTTGTGTTGTTGCCGATGGCCGCGGTGCGTCCGGGGCTGCACTCTTCTGAGTGGTAGCCGCATCCTCTTCGACTGCTGCTTCCGAGTCGCTTGGCTCGTCCTTTCGGGGGAGCTCGCCTTCTCCAACTTTTCGACGCTGGTATAAGAGGTTGGCATCCGATTTGTCCAGAGCCAGCCCGGCATTCTGTTCTCTCAGGGTGCGTCTGAGAGCCTCCCTCTTGGTCTCCTTCGTTTGGCCGAGAGATTTGCTACTGGAGAAAAGACTGGTGTCAATCTTGTTGGCAGCAAGTCTGGCCAGAAGCTCCCGATTCTCGTCCTTCTTGAGCTTGCTCTCGATGTACTTCTCGAGTCGCTTGGCCTTCTTGCCGCTGACTTTGACGCCATCGGCCCTCAGCTCGTCGCGCAGCTGGGCCCTCTTCTGCCCCACTTCGGCCTGCTGCGCAGGAGTAATCTCGAGGGCGTTGGTGTTTGCGTCGACATCGTGGGTAACCTTCTCCTGCGCCCTCTGCCGGTCGAGCACCTTGCGCTTGCGCTGCCGTGGAACGAACTTCTTCGGCGCCATGATGGTGTTGGGGGGAAGTCTCCTTAACTTGCCAGCGTGCTTTTTAGGACCCCTATTACCGACAGGCTCTATGAGAGACACAAATTCTCTCAGCCAGAAGGATCAAAGAAGCACACTAGTCACGACTCGTCCGCGGCCCTGGGAAGAGAGGGTGGCCCGTCTAGCATCCCAGATAGCAAACCAAGACCCCAAAACCCCTGCGACGTCACCTGCTTGTGTCAAATAACATAGCTTGAAAGCTGGTACCGTTCCCACGTGTGGGTAAGTATGACAATGCCACCCGGATGATTTTCGCCAGGCGTTGCTCGCAAGATGCCCCGATCAGAATGGAGGAACACTTGAACCGAATCGAAATCTTGTCCGCCCGGCAGAATTCTGCCGCCAAGACCAGTGATGATGTGGGGTGCAGCTAGACTGTTACTGTGCGCATTACAGTGCGCGGCTGCCTACACCTTCCCCTGCAGACGGGAAGTACTCATCAACAAACCTAGCCGTTGACCACCAAAGGGTGAAGTGCGGTCTGCTGTGCGCCTTGTGTCGTTCACAAACTCGGTTGGGCCAATATGGATGGCGATGCGGTCCGCCCCGAGCCTTTCCCGGCTCCGTCAAAACAGGCAGTCGGAACGGTCAACGGTGCGCCAACCGAAGTCGAGTCCCTCAGCTTCTCGGACAAGATCATGATCACGGTCTCGCAGGGTGGCCGGCTTGCCCAGTGGGTGAGTGCCAGGTCTACTCCAGGTGGTGCTTCCCCGGCAAGGCCATTGCTGACCTAGTCCGAAGATCCAAGTACCGCTCTCTGCCCCCTCGTCAGCCTCGGTGGACATGGCTTTGCCGGGGGCGGGGTTGAGCGCTCTTCCGTCCACCCATCTGACTCCCAAGACGCTGGTCGGTATTGGCGGCGAGGAACGGGAGACACTTGGTCATCTCTATGCCAGCCAGATCGCGAGTCATCTTGCTCTCCGGGACCCAAACGAGAAGAGAACATTGCTTTTAGGGTTGGGGTTGGAGAGGGTAGAAGGTGGTGGGGATGCGTTCTATGACCTGTTGGAGTTGGTGTTGCAAGTTCTCTAACTACGTAAACGTCTGGTCGAACTGGTTCAAGACTTTCGCTTGTGCCAGAAGCTCGTGTGGTTGTGGAGGTATCAACCACAATACTTGTAAAGTGTGGCTCCAATTCCATGGTGACGGTAACGTTAATGGTGCCTGAATGAGACGGGACTGCTGGAGAAGGCGACCCTAACCCTTGTGGTCATCATCTCGTCGGCCCGCTTGAGTCCTTGGCAGCGGCTAAATTTCGGATTACCTAAGCATGCCGTTGTGTGCCCACCAAAAATCACCCAGCCCTAACTTCCGCTCGGCGAGACCCGAAAAAGCAGACTCCGAGAGCATCACCGTCGAGGAACTGCGACCTTCATCGACACTAACCAGCAGCCACCATGGTATGCCAATTGATTGCTGCCTCTAGAAGCCAGAACATTATGCTGACTGTCGCAGCCTACCCGGTTTTCCAAGACAAGAAAGCACCGCGGCCATGTATGCACCCTGCGCCCCTCCACTCCTTGTGAACAGAAATGCTGACCCTTGTGTTCCTTCAGGTGTCCGCCGGTAAGGGGTACGTCGCGCCGATTTGAATCGATCACGCCGAAGCTATATTGACGATTATTCCTCCAGTCGTGTCGGCAAGCACAGGAAGCACCCGGGTGGTCGCGGTATGGCCGGTGGTCAGGTACGGCAATGCGCCCTCTGGAAATTCGAAGGGCCCGGGCTAACTCGACGAAAAGCACCACCACCGCACCAACCTCGATAAGTGTACGCTGCCCGCGCCCGGCGGCGGATAGGACATGTCGCTGGGGATGCAGGAGGATTCTCCGGCTTTCCAACGTCATGCTTCGAACCCGCTACGACGAGAATCGAGAATACACGGCTAACAACATCGACTAGATCACCCTGGTTACTTCGGAAAGGTTGGCATGAGGCGTACGTACCCGCACGACGTTCTCGGCATCTGATAGAGTTTTCGATATTGACTGCGCGGCAGACTTCCACCTTCTCCGGAACCACTACTGGGCCCCCACCATCAACATCGAGAAGCTGTACGTTTTCAGCCTCGCGCACCTGTCATAGTGGGCGTCTACTAAAACTTCTGCAGCTGGTCTCTCGTCCCCGCCGAGACCCGTGATCAGTACATCAGCGGCGCCAAGACCGACTCTGCTCCCGTCATCGATCTCCTTTCCCACGGCTACGCCAAGCTCCTCGGCAAGGGTAAGACTCGAGACTGTTTTCGGGGCGACTGCCCGAAGTGACGACAGATCAAACTAACAAATGATGCAGGCCGTCTCCCTGAGATCCCCTTCGTCGTTCGGGCGCGGTACGTCAGCGCGGAGGCGGAGCGCAAGGTGACGGAGGCCGGTGGTGTGATTGAGCTCGTTGCTTAAAAGGGCGGACGCGGGAACGGAATAAAGCAAAGGCTAGCGATTGACATTTTCGGTTACGAGGGAAAACCGGATAGTGAGCCCCCAAATGGCAACGGATCGGACGGTCAGAACGACCTTCAGCTATGAGTGCCAGGTCCCGGAGTCCTGGTTGGTTCCTGGGGTGACGCCGCGGAATGGCGCACCTCGCATTGCAGCATTAGGGAATGGGATGTTTCTTCGCATCGATCTGGGAGGTTCCTGGCCGTCTCGTGTTTCCATATTCATGTCAGGTTCACGCAAATGAGTTCTCACGTTTTCGGCCAAGGATTTGCAGGCATCCCTCTTCTCGTCAGTGAGCATGCCACTCAATCAAGACGCTTCACATCTAGGACGCTTTGACCATGAATGGCGCCAGGGCTCCCAACACGGATAAAATAGGAGGAACTCAAAAGAAACTGTTACATTCTGCCGACGGAGTCGTGGACGAACGGGCCTTCGCCGACGACGGCTCTGCCCGGAGAGAGCCCTTCCCGCCTTGGTCACTCGCACCGCAGGACGAGCCCCTTTACATCCTAGGACAAACGAGCCGTGTTCTTGCCAGTGCTGTGCCCCTGCCGTGTAATACATGTCGGAAACGGAAGGTCAACCATTTGTTGCTTGTTGGGATCAAAACCATACCGCTAAGAATGTTGCAGAGCCTCGGTAGACACCAACGTTGGTAGCATCAAGCAGGCTTTCTGCGTCCAACTTTACTGAACATACCCTTTACGAACTTAATCACGCCATTGACACTGAGGGTCGGCGGTAAGAAAATGGCCACGCTGATGCATCGTGGAAGACAGCTGCGTCGAACGTACTGCTTAGGCTCTCGCCGGCTTCGTCAGGATAGCCACTCCTTGAACAATGCATAAAACAGATAGGAGAAGTCATATCATATTCCGCAAACAAGGTGTCCGCCACTGTGTTCCTAAGCGCTCCGTTACTCAAGACTGACTGGTATCTCGTCTTGCTGGTACTTTATTCAAAGCATGGTAAAACGCAAAGGACATGCCACCTCCGCTCGGTTACCCATCCCGTGCCTCCATTACCAACAGGGGATCCCACCACCACCACGTATACCGACGCCCACATGTCTCTGCGGCGCCCCCATGATCCAAACCCAGACACCAAAACTGGTCAGCGTTACCGCTTACGATCGCTGCCATAGACGGGTTAGCAAATGTTCAACGCTTCTTGTAAATCAGTATTTTAGGGTAGCACTCACGTGCTCAGCCTCCTGGAGAGCGACTGCAGCTTCTTATCCTGCTCGGCCTCGCGGGCGGCGCGCTCGAGGGCCTGGGCGCGCTCCTCGTCCTGCTGGCGGTGGACCTCCTCGGAGCTCGGGGGCAGCCGCTCGTTCTGCAGGTCGACCTTGCGGGCGTCCTCGAAGCTGCTGATGGCGTTCTTGATGCCCTCGGCGCCGAGCATCAGCGTGCCGGCGGGCAGGCGCCCGCCCGACACCGTCTTGAGCTCCGTCACGCGCTCCGACTCCTCGCGCAACACCTGGAACACGCGCGACAGGCGCCCGATGGCCAAGATCTTGTTCTTGATGGCCCGCCGCTTGAACTCGATCGACTCCGGGTCCTGCCCGCTCGCGCTCGCGGCGGAGGGCAGCGAGGGGGAGACAGGGCCCGGCGACGTGGTTGAGCTCTCCTCACGGAGCTCCTCTTCCGAGCACGTACTGAGGATGGCGATGAGCATGTCGGTGATTTTCTCGCCAACGAAGGGCAGCGACCAGGTGAAGACGTCCATGAAGTTGGGAAGCCAGTACGGGTGCGGCGTGCAGTTGAACTGCCGGATGTTCATGACGTTGTTCTCGTACTTGAGCACGGCCGCCTTGTTGTTATAGACGTCCAGGTAGTTCGGCGCCGAGAAGATGGTCATGACGCTGGGAAAGCCGGTAGTACGCGTCTTACGATACATCCGGTAACCCGCATCTTGAGCCTCGTGGGCGCGAATGATGGACAGCAGGTTGTTCTTCTCGAGAAAGTGGCAAGCAGCCGGGTACGAGAAGAAGTAGGAACACCCACGAACGTGGTTGTGCAGGAAGAAGTCGGTCGTCTTCTCCTGCCCAAAGTCTTCGAGCGGATCGGCCCAGAGAATGTCACACATTAACCCTTGCGTTGGTGGTTCCCTGAAACGGTCGATCTAGGAATCGAAGGTTAGTAAAGCCAGCGGGGCCCCGATAACACCGGAGATACGAACACTTCGAAGGTCGTCCAGGGTGTGCAATTCCGGGCTAAGCCCGCCGTGGATGCAAAGGAACTGCTTGTTCATGACTGCCGCCAGCGGCAGGCAACAAAACGACTCCATACAGGCGTCGTATATGGCCTCGGAGTACTTGTGCTTGCACTCGAGCTTGAACGTGAAGTAGTCGGTCAAGTGGCGGCACTCGTGGTTGCCGCGCAGCAGCCAGAGGGTCTTGGGGTAGTGTATCTTGAGCGACCATAGGTAGAGCACGCACTCGATGCTAAAGTAGCCGCGGTCCACGTAGTCGCCCAGGAAGAGATACCTTGTCTCGGCCGGGTCGCCGCCAACCTCGAACAGCTTCATCAGGTCGTAGTACTGGCCGTGGACGTCGCCACACACGGTGATGGGGGCGTCCATCTCGAGCAGGTTGGGCTCGGCGCGCAAAAGCTCGGTACCTTTCTTGAGGATCCATAGCGCTTGCTCATCGGTGAGGCGGCCCTCGCGGTAGAAGTGCTGCTTGAGAAACTGGATGTTGGGCTTTTGATGGGTCTCATCCTCGAAGAACTGCTCGTCCGTAGGCTTGTACATGGCGGGCGCTTGCACGTCTGGCAGCGAGCAACATTAAGTCAGCACCACTTACGGTTGTATGCAGGCAGGGGCGGCGCGTGCGCTGGCGGGGCGTACCTTTGCAGACTCGTTCCATGGTGCTGACCTGCGTCCCGTCCTCCATGGTGTGAATGGTGAAGTCGATCTCAGGTAGCGGCTTCTTCTGCTGAATGGCGCGGATGGCATTGTCGACCTGCAGCTCCTTTGCCCGGCGGTCGTCCTGGCCCCCCATGATGTTGCTGTCCTCGGTATCCATGTTGATCGATGCTGAAACGCAGGGTCGAGGGGAAAATAAATGCTTCAGCTGGCGGCGACAAGGTTGTTGTCGGCGCGCCTGGTCGGTCAGGAGGTAAGTTTTGCCTTCGCTGTGAACGACCCAACGGAAGGCTGTCCGCTGTAACCCGCAGCGAGCAAAGTGGGTTGGTCGAGGTCCAAGTTGTCCAGATCTTATTGTCGAGGTAATTTGTGCCGCCAGCCACCTGGATCAACCCGACTGTGTTTGACGCCGGCGCAGAAATGATACACAATTCAGGGCACGTAGGGCTGAGAGTTGGGCGGCCGAGGGTCGGGAGAGGCGACTTTGGGAACCGGCGGAAGCTCCTGAAAGCTGGGGTGGTGGGTGGATGAGGGGGGGAGGGGTCCTGTACTTCGCACTTTCCCGTCTCGTATTGCTCGCGATAGTCTGTAAATTACAGGGGCACGTGGGGTGATTGTTGCAGAGGCTCTGTGCTCCGAACCAGCGCACCGGTTTACCTTCAATAAAAGGTTCACCATGGTTCGGACACTCGGATGTGTCCCAAGCCCGTTCCGCCCGCTCATGCAGGTACCTACCCAACCTGCCTGACGCTCCTCGCCCATCAGTTCGAGCGGCGTGTGTCTTAGTGATAGATGTTTCGAGGGATAAAGCTGGGCGAATTGGTAGTTCGAGGCTCTCCATGTGGGGGTTCGCGTGGTTTTCGCAACCTGCCAGTCACACAAGCGCGTGGAACGCTCAATCCCAAAAATTACGAATACATATACGTTCTTCACGGAGCCTGCGTTGACAGGGTTCTTGAGGTTGGGCCTCACAGCAGTCGCGCGGCGAGTGGGAAGAAGAGGCTGGCTGAAAATGGGCTAACAGTAACAGGTAACGGTAACATACCGGTGTACGGATACAAGTAGCCCCGTTAATACCTGAGGCCCGAGGGTAGGGTTAGGGTAGAAGCCTCTCCCTAGCCTCTCGCTATGGCATCTCCTCATCTTCGCTCGACCCATGTCTAGCATATTACTGCAGCACTCCACAACGGTGCTTTGAGCCTGGAACTCCAGCCATCCAACGTTTCCAGCTTCCGCAATCTTGGCCAAACCTGCTTGCTTGGGAACGCTTCATGGCGCGCAGTACCCTCCGTCGACGGCGACGTCTGCCCCCGTAGTATACGACGACGCATCCGACGCCAGGTACAGATACGCCCCCTTCAACTCGTTCACTTCGCCCTCGCGCCTGTCGGGCACAGCACGTTAGCAACGGTTCTTGTCTTCGCTACAATTGAGACCAGCAGATAGGGCAAACTCACCCCATCGGAATCTTGTCCTTCCACGCCGTCTTGGTCGCCTCGTCGCAGAACTCCGAGATGCTCGTCTTGATGTACCCGGGGCTGACCGAGTTCACCCGTGCGAACCCAACCCACTCGACCGACAGGCTGCGGCACAGGTGCAGGACGGCCGCCTTGCTCGCGTTGTAGGCCGCCTGCAGCTGCGGCACGTTGACGATGTGCCCGCTCATGCTGGCCGTCGCGATGAAGCTGCCCGTGCTGAAGGGCGGGTCGAGTGGCTTGCCGTCGAGCGCCGTGCCCTCGCGCTTCTGCCGCCGGAAGTGCAGGCCTGCCGCGCGCGCGCAGAAGTAGGTGCCGTCGAGGTTCGTGCGCACCACATCGCTGTACATGTCGACCGGTCCGTCCAGCATGGCGCCCTTCGTCCAGGGGATGCCCGAGTTGGCGACGAAGACGTCGAGGCGGCCGTTGAAGGCGCGCGCAATGCTGTCAATGGCAGCGGAGACGGCGTCGTAGGAGGTGACGTTGACTTGGTAGGCTTGGCCTGGATCGGTTAAAGGTGAAATGCGTCAGCATGTCTCGTCCGCAGGACCAGTAGTCGGGGGGTAGGGCGGGCGGATCGTGAGAGCGCCTTACACTTGACGCCGTACTCCTTCTCGATCTCGGCCGCCGCCTGCTCTGCTTCGTCTTTCCGCTTGTTGTACCATATCGCAACGTTGGCGCCGGCCTCAGCAAGGGCCTGGGCCACGGCTAACCCGATGCCTGAGCTGGCACCCGACACGATGGCTGTCTTGCCCTTGAGGGAGAATAGGGAAAATACACGGTTTGCCTGCGGCGCCGTCGTGGCGTCGTGGGCGAACTTGCCGTCTTGCATATCCGCCATTTCTCACGGTAAGAGGGGTAAGGTGTTTCGGACGAACGAGAGTTTGGCAGAAGTCCGAGCGGCAAGGGTTTCTAGGACAGGTAGAAGAAATACGGTATTCTGCTTGAGCAACGGAGGAGGTGTTGGCGTTTCAGACAGAAGTCACAGGCGCTGGTCACATAGAAGGAAAGGAAGCCGGAAGCAAAGAACGTAACCCGAGGAAGCTTTTTGAAGGCTACCTGCCCCCGCACCCCCCAAACCCCGAGCCCGGAAGAGCGGGCTTCCTGAGTCGTCCAATGCTTGTTTTCGGCTCAACAAATTACCTAGGCTCCAGACAAGACTAGAGCAACAACTATAGCCAGGAACGGGGGAGTGGGAGGGGCAGCTGGCGGTGTCCAACGGTCCGATGGGGGAAGGTGGAGTTCAACCTCATGCGGGATGATGGCATCGGTGGGGCTGGTTGGCTCCCAGATCGGATGTTTGGCATAAGATCTCACGATGTTCGTGGCATACAGAGATCCAACGACAAGGTTCTGGGCTCGCAATCGATTCTGTGACTCGTCATGGCGAGCTCCATGGCCGATAGGGACGAGTTGACGGAGAGATCCATTTGACTGACGCAGGACTCTGAGGCGATGTTCGTCCTCACTTCAGTGCATACGCAATGTAGGCTGGGAAGGAATCGCGGAGACTCGGGCAGTTAAGGGACCTAGGCAGGCATCAACAAAACCTGCGAAGGCCTCGATGTGTATTGCAGTCTGGCAAAGCAGCAAGGGTTGCAGCACTCGAGTCCGTCGCATTGCTGGCTGTGCAGGCAAACCACCACATACACGTGCAGACCGTGGACCACCACCAATCCCATTGGAGACAAGAATGTCAGCAAGGCCCTACCCAAATAAGACCCTGGCCAAGACTTGTTCTCGTGCGTAGTTGGTATTTCTCCATCGGGAGATGAAGTCGTCTCGGTTGACTGTTTCGGATGTCAGCCGTGTCACACAGATGCGGAAGGCCGCCGGTCGCCTCAGCCTCGTGTTAGTACTCACTATACCCTCCGCAGATCCTCCTGATGCCCGTGAAGGCGCTGCGCCCGTGAAGCACACGCCAGTTGTCAAAGACTTGGGCAGGGGTGAATTCGCCGTTAGCTTCAGCAGAAACCAACAGATCCGGCCAGGTGACGGCGAGACTCACTCAAGACTTTGCCAGGTTCCATCTGGATCCAGCATTCCATGTCCTTCCTCGTCAGGATGTCATTCCACTTTCGCGCTGCTCTATACCACTTCGAGACCGTCTGCCGACGACCGCACGGGGGTGCGCCCCTATCGGCATTGTTCCACCGTACCCTGTGGACGCTGTGCACGTCAAACCGACGATCGAGCTCCAGCACGGGGTAGAGCTGGTTAGGCGTGATGGTGATTCCTTTGTTTCCGCTTGCGTGCCAGGGCAGGGGGAGTTTCGTCAGAGTCCGCCACGCGTCCTGGTCCTCTTCCTGTAGAATCCGCGCGGCGTTGAATCCGTCCACCAGCAGCGTCTTGCCACCGGAGGCCCCCTCGTCAGAGTGGACGCCGGGCGCGGGCTGGTGAGAGAGCAAATGGAAGGCCTGCAGGCCGGCCGGGTCGGTGAAGTACGTGTTGTCTGTGTGGGCCGGCAGCGCCATGTTGGTGTAGGCTGTATCGGCCATGGCCAGGTCCGGCGTGAAGTCGTAGAAGCCGCCGTAGTGCGTGACTCGGATGAAGGCGATGCGCTCAAGGAGCTCCTTCGTCTTGATAGGGTCGTCGTAGGGGGTGTTCTGAACGAAGGCAAAGCCAACTTGTTTCTGGTACCCGGTTAGAATGCAGTGTGAACGGCGGTTGGGGGGAAGGGAGGAAGTAACTGACAATCTTGCTCGTCAACTCGGCAACGCCTGCCTCAGTGTTTAGTACGGCCTCATATTCGACGGTTGGAGGGTTCTGTGCCACTTCAGCGCCCCAGTATTGGATTCTGCAGAGTCTGATGAGCATGAGACGTCGCGGGTAACTTTCTGCACAAGACCACTTACGCATCCTCCTCAGGCAGACGGGCAGCCAGGCCGGCGGTCTCGATGAAATCCCAGGTATAGCGGCTGTCGTGGCTATCAGACCCTGCAAGGCGTCAACAGACTCGTTCCGGCAACGGGCTGCAGATGCGAACCAACCCACACTTCACGGATACGCCATGATAATCCCAGCTGAAGTCGGCTGGGCGGATATCTGGCGGGAGCTGCCGGCCTCATTAGCAGTATGCACAAGACAAAGCAGGCGTCATCCCGGACGACGTACAGAGAACGTATCAAGGTTGCGCTGCATAGTAAGCGGATTTCTGCACTCAGAGCACATGCAATTGTCCCTAGGCCAGTCAATCATCAGGTCCACGGCACGTCGGTCGCGGTGAAAGCCAAGTGAGTGACCGCAGAGCAGACTTACCGGAGCCACATGTACGGGCTACACCCGGCCGTCGTCTGGTCAGTCAGCTTGATCACTCAACCGCCACACCCATCAAAGCCAGTTACCATAGTGCAAATGCCCGTCCTCATGAAAATACACACAAAGCAGTGCGGTCGCTGGCCTTCGGATGGAGGTAGATGGGGGTGGAACGTGGGCTTAGCTCACAGCTGTCGCGGATGTTGGGGATCCCCATCATTACGCGGTCTGATTAACCGCGCGCGAAACGTGAAAGCTCGCCGCTTATCGTCGGGACTAACCGCGTCGTCCTCGGTGTGGGAGGCGGCGTCTTCGTGGGCAAAAGCGCCAGTATTCGGCTTCGTGACTGAACCACTTTCGACGCCATCGGGAGCTGCTTCCAGGCTATAGTGCCGTCTGGCTGGAACGGCTGAGGGATGGGCCAGGAAGTGAGGTGCGAGCGGTCTTCTTTTCCCAACGAACTCATCAGATTCCCTCGGCTCTCTCGTCATCCACCATCGGTGGGCATTCTTGACTCGCTTGGTATCGCGAACGGGGTATCACACTGACCTCGGCAGAAGCCTGCGCTGAGCAGCAAGGACCGGCCGCAAGGCTTGCAGAACTCTCATGTTTGCAAAACACAGAGGTGCTCTCTGCAAGCCTGGAATATACGAATCAGGGTCAGCTTAGAGAATTCACGAGGTGTTTATGCGAAGGCCTGTAGTCTGGTGTTTGTATTGGTCTTCGAACATACAAACAATCAAGTGGATTGAAGCAGACACAATGAGTCGGGTACGGATGGATACTCGCGGCAACAGCACCCACGCCAAGACCAAGCTCAACCTGGCGGCCGTAAGTTGGCGTGAAAAGGGTTAGGGTACAAAGCCTTTTTTTCATGGAGCTCAGCAAACGGACCGGGCAACGTTGACCGAGACAATACCGGTAGTTATGGTCGAGTTCACGAAACAAAAGAAGTACAAAAAGTTGCAAAATCACCACCTATAGAGTGACTCCAGATCCAATACCCAGTTGACAGTACATCCACTCGATAAACCCCCCCCCTCCGCAAAAACGAAGTGCTGTTTCCACCCTGCCTGCCTCTCCCCCGTCCTGCCGACTGCCTTCCCCGCCTATCCTCCCCAACCTTCCCTCTATACGCCAAACCCAAATTTGTTCCAGATGTGACCACCCAGCGAGTCACGCACAACCGCCGGCGGGGACAGAACCACCGTGTTCCAGGCCTCCACTCCATCGATGAACAACCGGTACTTCAGACTGCTCTGCTCGCCGCCCTCGAG
Organism: Chaetomiaceae sp. R4402; assembly: GCA_023628555.1. Lineage (NCBI taxonomy): Eukaryota > Fungi > Ascomycota > Sordariomycetes > Sordariales > Chaetomiaceae > Chaetomiaceae sp. R4402. Next base: position 403,556 of record JAMAKO010000002.1, read on the forward strand.
GTTCTCAATGGTAATGGCCCCAAACTTGGAATTGCCCTTGTAGATGTACCTGTGCCGGACGTCAGCAAGCCATACTCCCGTCACCAGTTTCGCCAAAACAGCAAGTCCAACAATACTTACTTGATCAACACATCCTCCCTGTCCGTCTGCTTGTACGTCGGAAACGGCGAGTAGAACTGGCTCAACGGACTCGCTGAGAACTCCCACACCGTCGCACTCTCCGGCCAAGCACCGTCCTCCGGCGGCGGGAACTTGGTCGCAGCAAACTCATGGCGGTCGCCGCTCAGCACCACCACACCGACACCGTGGCTCGCCACGTCCCACATGGCCTCGAGCACGGCGCGGCGCTCGACCAGGAACCCGCCCCACGTGTCCTTGCCGTTGACAGGCCAGTTCTTGGTGAACGGCACGGACGAGGCCACAATCTTCCACTTCACGCCCTTGGGCTCCGGCTTGCGCAACCAGGCGAGGAAATCCGCCAGCTGGTCGGCGCCGAGCATCGTCTTGCCCGCGTCGTCGGCCGGCAGCGCGTTGTTCGAGCGGAAGGAGCGCGTGTCGAGCAGGAAGAAGCTGGCCGGCCCCTGGGTGAAGGCAAAGTAGGCCGTGTTGGCGGCGCGCGGGGCGGCGCGCAGAGCGGTTCCTGCTTTCTTGGCCGGTGGCGGGTTGGCGGCCGACTGGTAGTGGTGGAAGGGGTCGATGGCGTGCTCGTAGACGCCCGTCGTGTTGGCGGACCAGTCGTTGGCGATCTCGTGGTCGTCGAGCACGTGGATCCAGCTGAGGTTCTGGCCTACCGCGGGCCAGTCGGGGGAGGCGTAGATCTGGCGGTACTTCTCGCGGTAATAGGTCACCGACTTATCCCAGTAGCGAGGCACGTCGGCGTAGATGAAGTCGCCGAGGAAGAGCATGAATTGGGCGTTGAGGGAAGGCAGGACCTTGGCGAGATGCTTGAGGCCTGGAATGGAAAGTGGGTGGTCGAAGGGCTTGTAGGGTAATCGCGGGACGATGCAGGAGGTTGACAGAAAAGTGAAGGGACCGTAGTCAGTCTCCCCGGCCTGGCCAACCGGCGGGGGTGCGGTGAACTCGCCGGAATGGTTATTGGAGGTGCGCCATTCGTATGTCCGCTTCTTCGAGTGCCGCAAGGGAATGGACAGAACCGCCGTGTAATCGGTATCGTTGGTTGTCCACCTAACACCACCGGCGTTCTGCCACAGGGGGTTGTCAAATGGCGGTTGGGGGTCCTTGATGTGCACCTCCACGGTCACGGGCATCTTCGACTGGTCTGGCTCTCTGATGAGAAGCTTGGCCTCATTCTCGGAGACATATCCAACCCTCACAAAGGATAGGTCGTTGCTGGGGTAGTAGCGTTCTCGGAGAAGACGGTCGGCCACCAGACCGACACACAGACCGTTCAGGAGCAAGGTGCCCAAGGACAGGGCCAAACTCCGCGGATTCGGCGCGCCAGTCAGCAGCGTCCGCCAGGGGTTCAGCGGTCGGTCTTCGAGGGAGATGGTTTCCTTGATGGTGACGTCCTCAGCCACGATCTCCTTGTCGCCGTTCACAGCCTGGCTGCTCCCGTTCACGGGGGCAGTCTCATTCCCGGGAGTAGTCTCTTCCTCCACCGTAGTCTCGGTAACAACCACATCAACTTCATCAACCAAATCGTACTTCGGCTCGTTTCGGTAGCTCGCGACGAAGGCCGGCACGTAGACGGCGAACAGAGTAAATACGAGGGCAGGGGCGATCTGCTCGTTGTCAGTATGTTATTGTTCGTGTGTCTGTTCTCTCATTCATATGCACTCACAGGAACCAATGCCTAGAATCGATTATTAGTATCATCAAAGTCTCATTTCCCATTAGCCCACCGACAGGTCAACTCACCCAACGCAGAAAGATGTAAGACAAGGCACGCAATGCGACCGAAGCCGTGCTTGCAACCTTGGTTTCCGTTAAGGCCGCCATATCGCAGTTTCGACCGGCTAATAGCCGTAGTTTCTTGTAAAGTAGCAGTCTCTTCGTTAACCAGAATCGTTGAATGTCACTTCGATGGGCTATATGACCCTTGAGATCATGTTGTTTTCTGGTCACACACCCAGATGCTCGAGTCAGGTCCGGAGTAGATGACCGGAGAAGGCGGCCGGGCTGAATGGAAATGCCAATGTGCGGTCAAGTATCTGTAGGGGGATAGGCCATGAAAAGAGGACTTGCATGCATGTAATCGCAGCCTGGCACTCTTATGCATGAGACCACCTCAAAGACTCTTGACGCAACCAGCAAACGCTCCGAGTCGCGCCAAGTGATGTCACTGCCGGAAACAGAAGGCCCATGAACCCGGGCGGCAGGGAATCAACCTTAGCGTGTGCCGATGGAGGAGCTCGGGCCTCTTTCAAACGGCGTCTCAGAACGGGTGTAACTGTCCCGTTTTGTATTTACATGTATCCGTACTTTGCTAGCTTATTTGTTTTGCAGACCTCCGTACAGGACCCCGAACGTAACGAACCAGGTCCCGTCAGTCCAACCAACGGGACGGGAGTGGGCCTGGCCATATGAATCCCAAAGCTTGGCCCTCCAGGAGTGGCTTTGGATCCGTGGCTTTTGGAGGTTCACAGCGACGCGACGCATGAGCTGTCAGGACTGACGAGTGCCGCGACCCTGCCATCCCCCGACGACGCATTCCCTCAACATTGCGCGCGATGCAACTACCGATCCTCTCCTACGGTCTTTGGGCCCTGCTGGCCGTCCAGGTCGCGGCGACAGCCTTGACGTACAAGCTCAATGCGAACGAGGAGGCATGCTTCTACACGGCCACGAAGAACAAGGACGAGAAGATTGCCTTCTACTTTGCTGTACGCTTGACGCTTGCTCGAAGCTTTTTAGATGCACCTGTATTCTGGTATACTGACCACCCTCCTGCAGGTGCAATCAGGCGGATCCTTCGATATCAACTACAAAGTGACAGGGCCGAATGGGAAATATGTCCTGGACGGGGAATCGGAGCGGCAAGGAGATTTTGTCTTCACTGCCACGGAGGTCGGCGAGTACAAGTTCTGCTTCAACAACGAGATGAGCACCTACACCGAGAAATTTGTGGACTTCGAGATTGCTGTAAGTTTGATCCGGTCCTATCTCAGGGCCCACCCCCATCAGCTCTTGCTGACCGATACCTCCCCAGGTCGAGAACGAGGCGCGGGTCAGCCTCCCCGCGAAGCAAGGCGCGTCCCCCGAGCAGACCGGCACGCTCGAAGAGTCCCTCTTCAAGATCTCGGGCCAGATGTCGACCATCACCCGCAACCAGAAGTACTTCCGCACCCGCGAGAACCGCAACTTCAGCACCGTGCGCAGCACCGAGAAGAGGATCATCAACTTCAGTCTGATCCAGATCCTGCTGGTCGTCTGCATGGGCGCCCTGCAGGTCTTCATCGTCCGGTTCTTCTTCCAGGGCGCGCGGAAGGGCTACGTATGAGCAGGTGTTGTGCGCCTGGAATCACGGCGGTACAAGAGCTGTTTAGCTTGGCTGGGCGTAATGTCGCAACTGGGTTGGCGTGTCTTGCATGAAAATACGTGTATCTTAGAGATGGCTCACGGTTTAACGAAGGACGGTCTCCGGGAGTCACGTTTAGGTGTTGGGTTTTGTGCGTGGTATAGTGGTGTTCGTGGTCTCAAACAAACGCGCCATAAGTCACTTTGCGCTACAATCCATGGATAGGTGTATTCAAGTGTACAAGTTGACAGCTTCATAGAATCTGTCGCTGGGACTCGCACTCGCGTGCTCTGCATAATTACATGTACTCCGTACACGCTCATTCATCAGGGGGTGGAAAGCCACCGTCTCCCGCCAGCTGATAAGTATTTACTAGTGCTTGGTACGATAAGGCTCGCTTGGCGCGCCACGCTCGGCTCGGCCCAGCCACTTGCGCCAGGTGCATGGATCTTTTCTGGGCCAAGCTCAACGCCGACAAACCGTCACCTCCAAACCATAGCCTGCGTACCCCCAGGCAACCAGCACAGCCATGACCTCCATAGCGACAGGCCTTGCGCGGGCGCTCCCGAAGCCCCAGCACAGTTCCGAACATGAAGAGCAACGAGTGCAGCAGCGCGGCCCGCGAATTGTCGGCCGAGACCAGATCGACGAGTCGCAAATCGTTTTCAAGGTCAGTCATGTCAAGCTGCATCTGGCATGAGGATGATCCGAATGGCCCTGCTAACCTTGGCCTTTACAGAGGGCTGGTCCCCCTCCGTACCTGAACCGAGCCGGCTGGCGCCCCCGCGCTCCAGAAGACTTCGGCGGTGGCGGCGCGTTCCCCGAGATCCATGTCGCGCAGTACCCATGGGGAAAGAAGGACGGCTCTTCCAAGTCGAACGCGCTGGTCGTGCAGGTCGACGGCGAGGGCAAGGTGGACTACACGGCCATCGCTCGGCAGGGTCACAGCGGCGACCGCGTCATCCACGCTTCCTTCAAGGACCTGATCCCACTGCGCCAGCGCGCCGAGGCGGGCGATTTGGACCTCTCGCGTCCTACCCAGGAGGAGGTTACGGCCACCGCGGAACGGACGAAAAATGCGCTTGCTGCGCTGGTTAGTGGCGCGGTGGCGGCGCAGAAGCCGAAGAATGTGAACGTCGGCGGCAGGAGGGACCCAACGTTTGTTAAGTACACGCCGTCGGCGCAGATGGGGGACAATTCCAAGAAGCAGGACAGGATCATGAAGATTGTGGAGAGGCAAAGGGGTATGTATGCCAGTTCTGGGATACTGAGGAATCGGCTAACGCTCTCCAGATCCCATGGAGCCGCCCAAGTTCAAGCACAAGAAGATCCCTCGAGGACCGCCCACCCCTCCCCCACCTGTATGTTCAGTTCGATACACTGCCGAGTTTTGATTTCAACGGCGCTAATATGCTCTCAGGTCATGCACTCTCCGCCTAGAAAGCTTACTGCCGAAGATCAGGAGGCGTGGCGCATTCGTAAGTGGTGCTCACCCATATTCGACTCGGAGAACCTTGGCTAACGAGCTGTAGCGCCGCCTGTATCAATGTGGAAGAACTCGAAGGGTTTCACGATTCCCCTCGACAAACGACTAGCAGCGGACGGCCGTGGACTGCAAGACGTGCAGATCAACGACAAGTTCGCCCAGTTCTCCGAAGCCCTCTTCATGGCCGATCGGCACGCGCGAGAAGAGGTGCGGCAGCGGGCCATGATGCAGCAGCGCCTTGCGGAGAAGGAGCGCGCGCAGAAGGAGGATCACCTCCGCGAGCTGGCGCAGCAGGCGCGCGCCGAGAAGGCGAGCGGCGGCGGGCGGCGGCGGTCATCGCGCTCGCGGTCGGGCTCCTACAGCGGCTCCGAGTCCGGGTCCGGGTCCGAGACAGACGACTCGGAGCGCGAGCGGCGCGCGGCGCGGCGCGACAAGCTGCGCGACGAGGAGCGCAAGCTGCGGCAGTCGCGCATGGGCGCGGAGCGGCGGGCGCAGGTGCTCGCGCGCGAGATGGACCGCGACATCTCCGAGAAGATCGCGCTCGGCCTCGCCAAGCCCACCCAGTCGTCCGAGGGCATGTACGACTCGCGCCTGTTCAACCAGTCGAGCGGCTTCAACAGCGGCTTCAACGAGGACAACCCCTACGACAAGCCGCTGTTCGCCGCGCAGGACGCCATCAGCAGCATCTACCGCCCGCGGGCGAACCTGGAGGACGACGATGACGAGGCGGCGGGCGACAAGGAGATGGCGCGCATCCAGAAGGGCAGCAGGTTTGGGGAGGCGCTGGGCCGCGGCACGTTCAAGGGCACGGAGGAGGCGGAGGCGAGGGAGGGGCCGGTGCAGTTTGAGAAGGACACGGCGGACCCGTTCAACGTGGACAAGTTCCTGTCGGAGGTGCAGCAGGGGGTGTCGACTTCGACGTCGAAGCGCGGGTATGGGCTGCAGGAGGAGGACTCGCGGCAGTCGAAGCGGAGTCGGGTGGATGACGAGGATGAGTGAGGACGTCATGGGACTGGCGTGGTGTTGTGTGACCTACACAAGTCTGCTCTTACATAGCGTGTCATGGCAGGTTGATTGAATTCGCGTTCTCGGGCCCTATGAAAGGTTAGTAACGTTTGATACCGCTTGTCTTGGGCAGAAATAGATGACCCCTATATACCATTGGCCCTTTTCTCAGGTCTGCGACTTTCAAGCTCTGCACCGGTCGCGGCAACCCTTGAGTTGTACATGCGTATTGTCACGCCTCAGAATTCATCATTCTGTCCCCCGCACCACCTCGGCAGCCTCTTGGTCAACAAGGGCTAAGACGACCAGTACATGCATATCACAGTAACGCCGAATCCCTCGGGACCGCCACCTAAGGTTGTTCCCAGCATCACATCAGCCAGACAGACAACAGCCACCAACCACCCATCTACGGCATTTTCAGACTCCCATCCCTGTTCAGCTCCTTCGAGCCATTCTATGCGCATCCTGTGTATGTAGACAAACCAAAGTCCAAATGGCCCGATTCCAGGCATCAGCGAAGCATATTGCAAATTCCGCCCCCACCCTCCTCTTGACTCTCTCCCCCGGTGCTTTTCCTCGTGTCTGCGGGGACCTTGTGCATATGAAGTGCCCAAGCTTCCAGGTTTTTTTGCCCACTGCCCGTTGCTACACAGTAGCAATTGGCCAGCAACAACAGCGCGATACGCTTTCCGGGAAGATACGCCGAGACAGGTGCGCAGCGGAGAGAACGCGAACGACCGCTCGCCTGGTGTGTGGCTGTGCGCGCAGGGGCATGTGTGCCAATGCCCGTTCTTTTTCAGCCTGATGGTGATTTGACTGGACGGGCGGACCAACCAGCCGCTCGGGGGTCAACTTCACTGAGGGTTCTTTGCACTTGGTGTGTGTGTGGTGCTTCCCGTGTTAAATAGTCTATCCCCCCTGAACGAGGGTATGTAGCCGGTGAGGGAACTCCGCTCGTGGTGACGCGTTTCTGCTATCTACCTCATCCGTGCATTTCCGGATTAGAGATGGGTGGGCGGCCTGTTCCTGCATGTTGTGCTGTGTGGTGCGCTCGGCAGGTGTTATTTCCGGTTTCCCGGTTGGGGTGAATGCCTGCATCGCAGCCTTGGACGGCGGTTGTTGGGCGTTCGAACTGAGTAGCGAAGGATCGTTATATATGCACGATGTGACCGCCGCGACCGTGCTTTGGGCGGACCGCTGGCCATGAGGTATTGCGTTCTGCTTTGACCTCGCCTCCCCCAATCGCGGACTCGGCCTCTTGTTCATCAGTAGCCGTTCAAGATGAAACCCAGAGGGCCGGTCGTCTCGGCCTACGAAACTGAGTCATACTATCCGTCACGGTGGAATCCTCGGAACTGGTCACGACGGATATGGCTGATCATAGCGACTGCCATCATCATCATCGTGGTGGCTATTGTTGGGGCAGTTGTCGGCGTCAGGGCGGCCAGGAACAACAACGGCAGCAACAGCGCCAACGATAGCTATCCTGATTACAAACAGCTTAACTATACTCTGGTTGACACATGTAAGTCGCAATTGAGTGAGGGCTGTTCAAGGTTGTGCTCGGCGGTAAGGGGCTGACATGATCGGCAGATTCGGGCACAACCTTCTTCGACAAGTTCAACTACTTCAGTACCTACGATCCGGGTAGGTTTTTTGCTGCCCATTGCATCTCAAACGCTGTACTGACGGGGGTATCTTGCAGCGCAAGGTTTTGTACACTATGTGAATCCAGGCGATGCTCTGCACTATGTAAGCTAAGCCCCTGGAACACCCTCAACCAGCTCCTGTCACGCATACCCCCTGACCCCATGACCCCATGACCTAGAACCTCACTTATGCCACCAATTCCACCGCCTTGGTCCGCGTCGATACTACAGTTGGTCCAGGTTCTCTGCCCAACGATGCCTCCACCGGCCGCTTCTCGGTTCGCCTCGAGTCCAAGACGCAGTACGGGCCGGGGCTCTTCCTCTTCGATGTGAAGCACACGCCCTACGGGTGTGGCACATGGCCGGCTCTCTGGCTCACTGAGTTAGTCCTTTCTCTCCTCCCCTTTCTCGCGCTTCTCGTCATAACCACCCCGTCCCATACCGAACGACTAACCCGTCCGCAACCACGCCCCCAGCCCCAACCACTGGCCCGACAACGGCGAGATCGACGTTATGGAGGCGGTCAACCAGGCGAGCACGGGCAACATGGTGGCGCTGCACACTACGGGCGACTGCACCATGGCGGACGTGCGGCGGCAGATGAGCGGCGCGGCCGGCCAGGGCGACTGCCACAACACGACCAACGGCAACACGGGCTGCACCGTGGCGGGGGCGCCGGCGACGTACGGGACCGCCTTCAACGACGCGGGGGGCGGCATCGTTGCGCTCGAGTGGCGCACCGAGGGCATCCGCGTGTGGATGCTTTCCAGGGGCGGTGGAAAGGGAGTCGCCTCGCTGCCGGCGGCTGCGTCGCTCCAGGGCCCGGACCCGAGCACATGGGGCCCGCCGCTGGCGGATTTCCCGTCGACGAGCTGCGATGTGGCCAGTCATTTCCGAAACCAGAGCATTATTGTGAACATCGACCTGTGTGGCTATCTGCCCAACGCGGTCTGGGGCTCTTCCGGGTGTAAGTCGCGTGGGGGCACAAGACTACTGCGGAAGAGGGTGCTGATGGCTGACACTGAGCAGGTGGTCCTTCGACTTGTACCGATTTGGTGGCGAACCATCCTGAGGCCTTCATCAATGCGTTCTGGGAATTCGGTGCTTTCCAGGTGTATAAGGCGGCGTGATGTGGCCGAGGGAAGAGCAAACGGGCACTGATGGAAAAACGATGTAATGACTCATTGTGAACGCGCGTATACTTATGCTTCGGTCATGGAGGCGGGCAGTTTCTGGTTCCGTGCTCTCCACATGTTAATGTCCCCTGAAGTCACATTATCGCGAGATTCAACTATGTAGCCGTACACATTAACTTCCTGCCGACAATCATCCATAGAATTGCAACAGATCAGGCGGATATTCTCCGTACCCCTTGATAGCTAACAACCTCCTTTCCCCGTTCTATGCCACCCGCTCGAAACCATCATACCCCAAGCCCAAATCTATGCAAGTGACTCCCCAACGCCAGTGATATGAAGAACACAATACATACCTTCCCTCCTGCTCAGCAGCCCAGCTGACACAGGAGGACCGGTAACATAGTAGTACACCACTCCATAACGTCCACCCACTTGCTGTTCCCCACTCAGTCCTCATCCTTGGGCATCCTCATCCACGCATCGATGGCCGCACTAAACGCCGCGAAGCCGGCACACCCAACCGCCGCCGCCTGCGGCCCACCGTTGCGCGCCAGAATCGCGCCCGTCAGGCACCCGGCCGCCACGCCGTTCCCCATGTCGTTCTTGGCTCGGAGCCCCTCGATGCCACATTCGATGCCGCTGAACAGCGCGCCGACGGCGCCGAAGTTCTTGGCGGTGCTCCACGAGCGCGTGCCCATGTCCCTGAACCCGTGCGCCAGCTGCTTGCGCAGCGGCAGCGACGAAACGGTCGACGCGGCCGCCGACCCGGGGACGCCCGAGACGCCGCCGGGCGCGCCGGGTGTGTGGAAGGGTGTGTCGTAGGCCATCTGATACACGACCCCACGGGATCAGCACTCTGGCTCATGAGACAAACTTTGGAGCGGCACAAGCGAGGGAGAAACGTACCGAAGCCATGAACATGCCAAACAACCCGCCCAGCGCAAACCCCGCCGCGCCGCTCATCACCGTCTTTGCATAGCACGACTCCATCGCGTTGGTGAGCTGTGCCATGATCACCACCCGTCAGCAACCACTCCAGCACCACCAAAACCGCATCGCCCCGTGCTAGCTCCAGAGAAGCCTGAAACAGCGCGGACATACCCATTTGACATTCGGGTCGTTCGGATCGAACCCCGGTGCAGCCGCGCCGGCGCGCGCACCGCCTGTCGGGATCCCGGGGACACCACCTCCGCCGCCCATGCCGCCGGGGAAATTCATGACGGCGCCCAGATATCAACGAACCAAACCGATACTGTTGCGGTACGCTTGCTGACCGTTTCGCTTCGCTCGCCGGGGCGGTCTTTGTGTCGGCGGGCTCTGTTGGGATGATCCGAGCTCTGCGAAGAGCAAATTCGTGAGGAAGAAGGGTGTATGATAACGTCGGTACCGTATGTCAATACAATATTTTGGGGGTAGAACGACGACTCTGAAAGCTAGGCCGGACGAGCGAAAGGGGGAACGTGAGCTCGCGCGTGACGGGCGGCTTTGTCGACTTCGTTCGCGATATGGATGCTGCGTCCCGTCGTGAGAGCGGTTATCAGTTGATCCCAGCAAAAAGTTGCGCTTATCGACGCCAGGGTGCTTTCTGCCTGTCGCCACCGCCGTGACAGCTGAGGACAACCGGACAAGGTAAGTGTAATTAACATGTAATTGCGTGTAACTCTGAACACCAACCAAGTGTGTCTCGTAGCCGCCGATGCTTACACTGGCAGGTTGGGTGCGGTTGCCGATGCACACTTTCTTCAAGGGCACCATCAGAATAACATGTACAAGGCACAACTCTACTGATTTCTCACACCCATCTGCTGTTGTTTCCCATTGCCCTCTCAAGGCGTTCAGCTATCACCAAGGCCGCCGTCCGTCCCGCCCTTTCTCCCCTAACCACCCTGCCCCCTTTCATCCATGAATCCACGCCCGCCCAAAGCTGCCATGCCCAATGCGAACCACACACATATTGATCGCCTATCTCTTCTTCTCTTCAGACGGAGCGTGCTAACAAAACAAACAAGCCAAAACACAAGAAAGAGAGGAACTGAACTGGACCAGAAGCTAGATAACAACACAAAACCATGTAAGTAACCCCTTAATGATCCAAGGTGCCGCTTTTTGATCAGCAACGGAACCCCCCTAAAAACCGGGGTTCGAACCATGACATGGGAAGGATACACAAAGTTGGAAGCCCGCACCACAGCCCGTTGCCCGCCAGACAAACGCATGCCCGCAATGCCCCCAACCAAAACCAACACGGGCAAGCAACCCAACCAACCAGCTAGCCCTTGAGAAACAAGTCGCCGGCGCCGTTGCGCACCGACCTCGTCCGGTCGGGGTGGTCGAGGCCGAGCAAGTCGTCCGGATTTGCGGCCACGTCCCAGAGGATGTCATCTGTTGTGCGCGCAGGAGTTAGCGGACGGCTTAATTCGGGAGCGAGAGCTGAACAAAAGGAGCGAAAAAAAATAAAGAAAAAACAGAACAGAACCAAGAATCGGTGTACTCACCATCCGTCAGGTACTGCGGCCGCGAGTAGGACGCGCGACGGACGACAGCGAACTTGATCTTCTCGAAGCTCTTGCCCTTGAGCCCCGTGCGCTTCTCCAGTCGCTTCTTGGTGTCGGCGAAGCGCTCGCCCTCCTTGAGCAGGAACTTGAACCCCACGCCGTGCGCCCGGCTCGGCTCGCCGTGGAAGTGGAAGACCGAGATGAACTGGGTCTGGTCCTGCACCTCCGCGTCCTCGCTCGGGATGCGCTCGGCGATCACCGTCGTGAAGTCGTTGAAGCTGATGACCGGGTAGTTGCGGTCCAGCTCCCGGAAGAACTTGTGATTGGTAATCTCGTACACGCGCATCCGCCCGGCCTCCTCCTCGCCGGGGATCTTGGCCTTCTTGCACAGGCAGGCGATGAGGTCTTCCACCTGGCCGTTCTTTGGTACCAAGACGTCGAGTTGATCCTGCCGCAACACAGTCAGCGCTGCACCCTGCCTGTCTCTGATTCCTTCACTCCACTCCACTCACCTCTTTTGTGATGCCCTCGGTCAGGAGGGTCAATTTGATGCTCTTCTTGGTATCCAACTCCGCCAAGCTCATGTCAAGGACCTCGAAGAACAAGGCGTCGTTCCGTTGGTTTACATTGAGCTGTCCATATCCTTGGGGAATGAGGATGTTGTAGAGTGTCTGGTTCTGGCTGCGCTTCACCGCTGTTCTTGGGTTGTTGGAGCTGGCATTGACCGTGTAGAACCGTAGGTGCGTCGGCTCGACTCCCAGCTTCTCGCCGACTTTCTCCGCGAGCCTGTCGTAGCTGATCTTGGAGTTCAGAACCATCTCAAAGTGCGGGTACGCCTCGGGGTCGCATTTTTGAGGGTGGGCGAGGAACATGACGTTCCTCTTGTTGAGGAGGAAGTCATAGTAGTCACGCGCGTCCTCGGATCGGTCCAGCGATTTTGTCCTACAGCCAGCGTTAGCAACTCTCTAACTCGGCGGTGAATCCACCCCTTTCACGACTCACGCCTCTTCTGAAGATTGCCTCTCGCTCTTGTCGCCGAGGCCCAGTCTTGACTTTCGCTCGTGGAGCCGCTGGAAGCAGACAATATCGCCGTCTTGGAGTTCTGCCGCCTTGAGAGACTGTTTCCCCCTGAGGCCTTCGATCATATTCGGTTTGATTTCCTAGAGAAAATGGTCAGCAACCCAAACGCAGCCCATACAAGCCTGGGCATTGCTCTTACCTCCCAGAGTTGGATCTTCTCGTCGCTTGCCAGCTTCTCCCAACCCATCCTCTTCATAATGGTGGGGATAAGCTCCTCAACCTTCTTCTCTTTGCTGATGTATACGTGCCCGACCCCCCTCAGCGTTTGCCCTTCGACATCGAACCATTTGAGGAAGAGCAGGATGAGGTCGTTCTTGACGACTACTCCGTTCGGCAGACCGGGGTACGTGGGCCAGACAGCAGCACCCTCGGAATTGACCTCCTCGGCAACCTCCACCCAAAGACGTAGTGCTTGATCCCGATGCGCTGCGGCCCTACTGTACGTTTCTTCGACTGTCGGACGGAGGTCCATGACCGGCTGGTCCGGACGGATTGTCCTGTTCTGACGGTTCACCATGATCCACGGCCTGATACGTCTTGGATCCTGCTCGAGGTCGGCCGCGATCTCGTTGACTAGGTCTTGCATCGTCGCAGTGCGGAGAATGCGGTAGAACCTGGGCGCGGCCGGGTCCTGGTCTGGCGTCGCGTCAAAGTCCGCCAGGTCTGTGCCACCATGGTGCCGGAACGTCCCTTCCGTGATGGCCTTTACACCAAGATACAGATGCTGCTCTTCTTTCTCCTTTCGGCGTGCTTCCCGGGCGGCATACTCTTCCTCAAATCTCCTTCCTGCAGGCTGTTAGTAATCCCTCTTACGTAGGCTGATGGCGCCAGTGCAAACTCACTGAGATGCTCGGGAGTGTCGTCTGCTGTGACGGGGCAGAGAATCTTGTCAAGCCTCGACTTGCGGATGTACACCAACATGTACGCACTGTTCGGCCGCATGAGGGGTCCCTTCTTGTTGGCTAGCGGTCGAAGCTGATTGTTAGGCAGCTTGAACGGACCGCCAAAGTTCTCTTCCAGAACCTCTCGTTTCGTCGCCTTGGTGACTTTGTCGTCATCATACTTGTACCACCAACCTTCCTTGTCCGGCTTCAAGAAGGCGTAGTAGTGGCCAGCATTGAGGTCGCCGCTGTGTACCAAGACGCCGTGCAGCTGGTACTCCCACGATTCTGACCTGTCGGCCTCCTTGTCCAGGTACAGCGAAGCGTCAAACTCCTCTGGGAACTCGTACCGATCGTTGATCTTCATCATGGCGTCGCGCTGGATGTCGTACTCGAATCGTTTCAGCTGCAGATGCAGAACGTCAGGGAAACTCATGAAGACGACACCCTTGTTGGCGTCTTGCAACTTGTACTGGTCGCCGGCAAAGTACTGGTTCTCGCCGTCGAGTTTCTCCACCTGGATGTAATCTTGGAAGCTGTCCAGTAGGTTCTCGTTCCCGCTGACGTTGAGCTGGACGTCCCAGAAGTCCTCGACCTGACTCGACTCGTACGGCACGTTGATGCAAGAGATGTATGTCTTAATCTTGCCGCTGAACATCTGGGGCAGAGCCTTTTCAAACTCGGTGCCCTTCATCTTCTCCTCCATCCGCTCCATGAGTTTCCGGGAGAGTTCTTGCACGTCTTGTTGCTCGAAGATGTGGCGCGTTTCCCAACCGAACGATTTGGTGAGCTCGTTGGTGCCCACGGCCGTGTTGGAGGTCTGGAGTTGGTAGAATAGTCTTTGCAATGTGTAGGCGCTGTTATTCATGCTCTCGTCCTGTTGTGTAGGGATACGGTAGATAGCCTACACCATGTCAGCTGGTATCAAAATGAATGACGACACGAGGGAGACGGGACAAACCTTGCGGAAGGCGTTGGTGAAGTATAGTGACTGCAAAAGCGAGTTCAGATAGCAGGTTGCGCCCTGGTTTTTCAGCCCGACATTGCCGGTCTCCTTCTTCGAGTCGTAGTTGTTGAAATTGTGCCACAGTACACCGGTTTCATCCTCGACTACCCGTACGTACGCGCTGATGTTGGCGCAGTCGTTCTCCACGAGCGGCCGATCCGCGTTTTCCCATACCGTGTTGAACATCTTGCGCGTCTCCAGAAACCTTGTGAACCCCCAGTCACTTTCCTCCTTCGTGAAGCGGTGGTGAGCAGAATGTTGGAAGAAGATGTTGGGGTGGTTCTTGTTCCAGAGCACAAGGGCGAATTGTACGCAGCAGTTCCAATCATCGGGGACGTTGTTCCCCTCGAAGCCGTGTTCGAGGTAGATCGAGCATTGGTCGAGGACATTGTTGCCAAACGGGAACAGGAGGATTCGCCTACATCGAATGTAAGCGTCCCACGCGCCAGAAACCGACGTAAGGAGGGAAAAAAAATCTGCTACTCACCATGGATGCCCACCGGCGTGGAATACCGGTCCATGCTCCTTCTTGTTCAACGCCCTCCAGCTTTCCACTGTCCAGGTGTGTACCTGGTCCTCGACGATCCGGGGTTCTTCTACCAGGGGCTGGAGGACGTGTTCTTTCATGGCGTCATCTGGCACAAGTCAGCCAGGCGCTTCGACTGCAAAGACGGGGGTGCCGGCGGGACGCGGCGGGTCAACGTACAGTCGCTCGCCAGAAGCGCATCGGTGTCCATGCTGTCCGGGTGGATGACGGCAAGCTCGTCCGCCTCGGTGCCATTCGGCTCGACAACGTGTTCCTCGGGCGCATCGACCATCATGGAATTGGGCGAAGCCGCCTCTGGGGGCAGATGGTTATCCTGGAGGTTCAGATTAGCAAGGCCGATTGTTGGTGGGGCAGCCTCCTCCATGCTGTCTTCGTGATGGCGGGGGCGGTTGTCGCAGGAACAGGGGAGACAGGTCAGCGCGAAGCTGGGACGAGAGCGAAGGTGGTGAACTTGGCAGTTTTGACAGGGAGAGCCAAACGCGAGAGGGTGGGAAGGACGCAGAAAGAAATAAAATCAAGCCATGGAGGAAGTTGCGGGCCGGGTTGGTTCCAGAAAAGGAACTCACCATCCTGGAGGGGCTGCGTTGTCAGGAAGGCACAAGTTGCCCGGGAGGCCAGCGACGTAAGATTGTTCGTACCGGGTGCCTAGTAGTAGAGCTCCTGCACACTCTCAACGGTGAGCCAGGAGCAAGACCACTGTCGAGCGAAGCAAAGCGAGCCTCAAAAGCAAACCAGAGGGCGATTGCACAAGACGGAGGCCATGCAGTGCCTGCCTGGTGGGAGCAGAACCGAAGCTAGACGAACGCTGGGTGACGGCAGTGAGCAGCAGGCGGCAAGGGGCACGCTGTACTACTCCGTACAGCACGCAGCAGCAACGCAGCAAAACTTTGGGAAGGGTGTCAGTGTGAGTGTGACATTGTCAAAGAGACAAGACCGACACTCTGCCAGGTTGTACAAGCGGGCGCAGCACGGCTTTTGGGCTTTCCGACACACATTTCATGGTGTGTATTCCAGTGCTCGGCACGTTAGGCAGTACCTGACAAGCCCCCCCAGCTTAGGTGTGCATGCGGCAGCAAAACGCCCAGACGAGAAAGTACCGGCTCAACGCAGAGCTCCTACTGAGACTTGTTGCGCAGCACGAGCCCCTCCAATGGATGACGTGGGGTGCTGAAGTGAGAGACCTCACCTGCCCACCTGAATTGATACTACACAGTACCAAGGCGGTCGATACGCAATGCAATCCCAACACATTTCACGATGACACAGCACAAGAGGTATTTAAGGAGCTAAGGTACCAATTCTCTGTGTGCATACACTATTAGGTTGCTCGAATGACACCCAGGTTTAGGTCTTTTTTTTTTTTTTTTTGCGCACCTACCTAACGGAAGATTCACTCAAGTCCCGCCCATTGTTCCAAGCTGAGCCAAGGTAGCGATACAGAGTGGGCAAATCATTCGATTTAGCAATTTGCGATCGACTCTGCCAGTTAGGCACAGCAAGGTCTTTAGCGTCGCAGCGGCTCGATTTACGAATACAAAGTTTGCCGAGCAGAGGCAAGCCGGCAGCTACCGATGGGAGCGGTAATAAGATGGACTGGACAGAACCCGATTTCTCGAGTGCCGAGGAACAGAAGGAACTAACCCATTGAACTGCTGTCGGCCAACGCAAGCAAAGACAGTGCTGGTAAGGCGCGGTCCTCGGCTCGCACAGTCATCTCCGTCCCCGCTCCACATGTGAGTAAGACGCTGCAGCGAGCTGCATGGTGTGGGGTAAAGTGCCTCCAAGGACCCATCTGCAGCAATCCGAGCTCCATCAGTTGGGCGCGATATCGCAGACATCATCCAACCTTGGCGCGCTTCCGCACCATGGCGCTGGCAATGACCGGGGTGACGTCCAGCACAGCAGCTGCCCCTTGACTCACCAGGCCCACGACTGTCCTCAGAAATTTTGTAGTTGTCATCGCCATCCCAGATGTGAACTCGGCCTTCGCCCGCTCACCCTTCCACCAGTGTCGTCCTCGAAAGCTGGATCCAGCTCCCAGCAGCTGCGAGTAACCCAGCCAGGCTACCCGCTCTCCCCGCCTTACCGACCACCGCTCCCTTCGCATGGCAGGGTCGGCATGCCGCGCCTCTCGCTTCACCATGCCACGGCGCCCATCCGGTTGACGACAAGGACAGGACTGCCGGGCATGGCAGCGCGTGTGCACATACCATCTTGGCCGCTCGTCCGGTGGTCGCATGCTCCTCATAGCCCGAAATGGCGTCCCGTCTCGGTGTTGGATGAGTACGAGCCTCCTCCGTTACCCGCAAATGATTCTGTACTAATGCTCACTGTCCTGTTTGTAACAATAGATGGGTTGCAAAAGAAGCCCGGCCCATCAGCTTGCGCCAGCTCATGGTCTTCGGCCGCTCGTTGACCGAGTCAAGGCTGATCAGCTCGGCCAACTACGTCCGAACCGAGTTGCCGACGAGGCACGTCTTGACCCTATCGAGGACCTTAACGAGTACCGTGACCTGTACTGACCGAACTGCGCGCTCAGAATTGCCCACCGCATCCGCGACATGCAGCAGCTGCCCTACGTCGTCGTCACGAACCCACACATCAACGAGGTCTACGACCTGTACTACACTGCCTTCGACACCTTTCGCAAAGTGAAGGACATCAAAACGCTGGATGACAATGACCGTTTCTGCAAGGCTATACGCTCCATGCTCAAAGCTCACTTGACGGTCATTCCAAAACTGGCACGTGGTATTCTCGAGTGCAATGGCCTCATGGACGCAGCGGAGCTCGACAAGTTCATGAACACCATTCTGCGAGCGGTTCGTGAAGACGCCCCTTTGCTAAACCCACCGTTTGCTAAAGGCTCGCTTTGCTGACCCCTGTGCCTCCAGCGCATCTCACGCCGCGTCATAGCGGAGCAGCACCTGGCCCTCACGGACACCTTCCACGCCCCCTGGTTTTCACCCGGTGCCAAGCTGTCCGAGTCGGAGTTCATCGGCGAGGTCTTCCTCAAGTGCGTCGCCAAAGACGTCGTCTCGCGCTGCGGCAAGGCCGTCCGCGACATCCTGCAGCGCGCCTACGGGCCGGATGTCGCCCTGCCCGAGATCCGCATCGAAGGCCACCTCGACGCCAACTTCCCGTACATCCTGAGCCATCTCGAGTACATCATCGGCGAGCTGCTGCGCAACTCGGTGCAGGCCGTGGCCGAGCGCCACCAGCGGCGCAAGGACAGGGCCGCGAACCCGGACAAGCCGCCGCCGCCGATCGAGGTGACCATCTGCGAGAGCCAGCAGCACGTCATCATCCGAATCTCTGACCAAGGAGGCGGTATTCCGCGCGAGAGCCTGCCCTACCTGTGGTCTTTCAGCAAGGGCCCCGCCAGCGACAAAATCCTGGCCAACCTGGGCAAGGTGCCCAAAATGGCGGCCACAATGCAGGAGCTGCAGGTAGAAGGCCATGAAGACGACCACGGACATGACAACCAAAGCCACCACAGCAGTCGGGGAGTGGCTACTGCTGGTCAGGGCGGGGAGCCGTCCAGCAAGGAGGTCAACAGCTCGCTGGCGTCGCTATCCGGCCGGCCGCCCAACTTGCGCCTCGGCATGGGCCTGCCCCTGAGCCGGGTCTACGCCGAGTATTGGGCCGGCAGCCTGGCGCTGCACAGCCTCGAGGGGTATGGCGTGGACGCGTTCCTGCAGATCTCCAAGCTTGGCAACAAGAATGAGCAGCTCACGACGCGGGCGAGCATGGACGCTGTATGAGAGGCTGAGCGGAGTATGGTGCGGGTTCGTATCGGGCTTGAATATACGATGTCGAACCGGTGTATTTAGTTCGCCGCAGTTAGCCAAGGGGAGGGGTCTGAATGCAGACCACGAAGCCCGCTTCTTCCAGAAGAGCTCTTGGTTGACGGCCTTTCTCATTATCTGGTATCATGAAAGGGGCGGCTAAATTACATCGTTCCTAGGTCAAAGTAAAAGGGAAGGACGAGGATCTGAAAGGGAATCTAGCTGACGAGGCAGAAACGTGCGGTTGCTTGACAGACAACAACGCCAACATGTCGCTCGCAGCAGACCAGTCCCGCTCTTCCAAGAAACATGCGCACGTTTTCTCCCCCCGGCCTGCTATTGAATGACGAGTTGTTGAGGGGGAGGGGTAATAGTAGCAGTTTTTAAGACGAAAGAAGATAACAACGCAAAAACAAGAGAAAACACGGGCACAGTGTCGTCGACCGGACCCCGCTCGTGCTGCTGCTAATAAACGTCGCGCGCCATACGGTCAGCTCCCAGGAGAGACAAATGTCCCACAAACAGAGAGCAGCCCCACAGCCCCGGTTCAGTGCATATAAGAGAAAAAATCACAGCAGCGACTTCCTCGAAGACCACGAGTCCCGCCAGGAACCAAGCGCACGATAGCGGTCCCTGGGGCAACCGCGGCTGATCGAGTCCCGCAGGCTGGCTGCGGGGCCGGCAGACGACGAGCCCAGGCCAAGGCGGTCCCTCGGAACGGCGATCCCCTAGCGACGTCCGTGGCTGCGCACGGCGCTCCCCTGCAACTGCTCGAGCTCGCCCTCGAGCTGCTTGATCTGGGCGTGGGTCGTCTCGAGGTCCTTGTTCAGGCGGTCGCGCTCGGCGATGAGCTTCTGCTCCCATTGCCGGAAGCGCTGCTCCTCGATCTTGACCTGCTCGGTGAAGCGCTTGCGCAGTGCCTCCTCCTCCTCCTTGAACTTGGGGTTGTCTAGCTTCCGCGGGCGCGCCTCGCCGAACTTGCGCGTCTCCATCTGCTGCGCACGGTACGCCTCGTAGTGCAGCTCCTCGGTCGTGTGGATCAGGTCCAGCATGTGCGTGCGGATCAGGATCGACCGCAGCTTCTTGAAGTCGCAGTGGTCCTCGTTCTCCACCTCGGCCACGCCCCACGAGTACTGGCGGCCCTTGACGATGCGCCCGTCGGTCGTCTTGACGTCCTTCTCCGACCCGATGACGGCGAAGGGCATGGCGCCCATCAGGCTGCGCGCGTGCTGCGCCGCGGCCTCGTCGTCCTCCTCGACCGGCGGCTGGTAGATCTTAATGTTCTGAGCCTCGATAACGGCGCGGATCTGAGAGCAGACGTCAGCATGAAAGGGACTACCGCCCCCGGACTCGCGTAATTATTGGAGGGTGCAGCGCTTACCTTCGCCTTGAACTTGGCCAGGTCGGCCGGGCTGAGTGTATCAGCCTTGGCAATGACTGGGATTAGGTTCACGCGCGAGCACAGCCGCTTCATCACCTCAATGTCGAGGGGCTTGAGGGTGTGGCCGGTAGGGCGGATGAAGTACAGGCAAGCGTGCACCCGGAGGTCAATCTTGTCCTGGCGGCGCGGCTGCTGCTCCTGGAGCATGTAGGACTCATGCTGGTCGTCGAGGAACTCGATGATGGGCATCCACGAGTCGCGATTGTTCACGTAGTCGCCAAAGCCCGGGGTGTCGATCACAGTCAGGCGAACTAGGAGAAATCAGCCGTGTGGTTCGGTAACGCCCACGCGTTAACACGCCGTGGAATGGCATACCCTTGAAGAACTTCTCTTCCAGCTCCGCCTTGGTAATCTCAATCTCAACGGTCTTGTCGATCTGCTTTTGGTGCCGGCGCTTGTGGTCGGCATAGTTCTTGATCGTGGTCGAGAAGAGCGTGTTGATGAAGGTTGTCTTGCCCAGCCCGGACTCGCCAGCAACCTGGGAAACAACAGTCAGACGAAGCATTACCCCCAGCCATAACCTGGTGAACTGACCATGATCGTGAACGCGGCACCCCTCTTCGCGACAATCTTGTGCCGCTGGTTGGGCAGATTGGCGATGCCAATCGGCGAGGCGCTCTCGGCATTGGCAGAAGCCATCTCGAAGTAATTATGAGTCGAAACGAAGTAGAATGGATGAGGGTATCAAAAAGCGGGCTGCTACGGCGGCAGCGAGGGTAAATGGGAGCGACTGTCGCGGTGCAAAAGGGCGGTGGATTGGGGGTTGCAGCGGTGCGAGATGGAGACGGGAGCTTCGTGCGTCCCTTCAGGGGAATTTGGCAAGTCAAATTTCCAGGCCAGCGAGCTGCCGTGCACGGAGCACCTGCAACACGACGAGTCGACGACGGGCTGCAAAGCGAGTGGGTCGTCCCCCCTTTCCCGACTCGGCTTTCCCCAGCTCCCTGACAGCCCAGTCAGCGAGGAGGCAAGGGTCGGGCACGCAGGGGGTCCAACGCCAAGCCAGCGCCCACTAACCGCCCCGCCAGACGTGCGCCGGAACAGAGGAGAAAGGAATTCACCGGACCCGCTAAAAAGTCCAAGTCAAGGTCCTCGTGGATGAACAAGACCAGTAAATTCTGGCGACGAACGTGTGTTTCGATTCAAGCATTGCTGCGGGCCGCTTTGCAAGATTTACGGATTGGGCAATGGACCAGAGGTGACCATGAAGACGGATTTCAAGTTCTCTAACCTGCTGGGAACAGTCTACTGCCAGGGCAACCTGCTGTTCAGCCCTGACGGAACGCATCTGTTCTCACCTGTTGGCAACCGAGTTACCGTCTTCAATCTCATCGAGTATGCGCCGCCCGCCACACCAGTTCGTTCACCTAGGCAAGGACAATCGCTAACCATAGAACAGCAACAAGTCGTACACTCTCCCCTTCGCCCACCGGAAGAACATCGCGCGCATTGGCCTGACCCCGCAGGGCAACCTCCTCCTCTCGATCGACGAAGATGGCCACGCCATACTGACCCATGTCCCGCGCCGCGTCGTGCTGTTCCACTTTTCGTTCAAGTCGCGAGTGACGGCCCTTTCGTTCTCACCCTCCGGACGGCACTTTGTGGTTGGCTTGGGACGGAAGATTGAGGTTTGGCACGTTCCGTCGACGCCGGATTCCAACACCGAGGGCGACCTCGAATTCGCACCCTTCGTGCGCCACCACACCCACACGCAACACTTCGACGATGTGCGACACATCGAGTGGTCGAGCGACGCACGATTCTTCCTCAGCGCCTCCAAGGACTTGACGGCGAGGATATGGAGCTTGAACGCGGAAGAGGGTTTCACGCCCACCGTCTTGTCAGGTCACAGGCAGGGAGTCGTGGGCGCTTGGTTTTCCAAGGACCAGGAAACAATATACACCGTCAGCAAGGATGGTGCCGTCTTCGACTGGCAGTATACCACCAAGCCGGGCCAGGATGAGGACGACATGGTGGACGAGTCAGACATGCAGTGGCGGATTGTCAACCGGCACTACTTCATGCAGAACGCGGCAACCCTCCGATGCACCGCTTTCCATGCCGACTCGAACCTGCTTGTCGCCGGTTTTTCGAACGGTCTGTTTGGGCTGTACGAGATGCCTGACTTCAACATGATCCATACGCTTAGCATCTCGCAAAACGAAATTGACTTCGTCACGATCAACAAGAGCGGGGAGTGGCTGGCGTTTGGGGCGTCGAAGCTGGGCCAGCTGTTGGTGTGGGAGTGGCAGTCCGAATCTTACATCCTGAAGCAGCAGGGCCATTTCGACGCCATGAACGCTCTTGTCTACTCACCCGACGGCCAGCGCATTGTGACGACGGCAGACGACGGCAAAATCAAGGTGTGGGATATCGAGTCGGGCTTCTGCATAGTGACCTTCACAGAGCATACGAGCGGCGTAACAGCCTGCGAGTTTGCAAAGAAAGGCAACGTGCTTTTCACGGCCAGTCTGGACGGCTCGATCAGAGCGTGGGATCTGGTCCGGTACAGGAATTTCAGGACGTTTACGGCGCCTGAGAGGTTGTCCTTCTCGTGCATGGCCGTCGACCCCAGCGGCGAAGTTGTCGCCGCAGGATCCGTCGATTCATTCGACATCCACATTTGGTCTGTCCAAACGGGTCAACTGCTGGACCGGCTGACCGGACATGAAGGGCCCGTGGCGTCCCTCGCATTTGCCCCGAACGGCGGTCTTCTTGTCAGCGGCAGTTGGGACCGGACGGCGAGGATATGGTCCATCTTCAACAGGACGCAGACCAGCGAGCCTCTCCAGCTGCAGTCGGATGTCCTGGACATTGCGTTCAGGCCCGACTCGCTTCAGATTGCCATCTCCACCCTCGACGGCCAGCTGTCCTTCTGGTCCGTCTCGGAAGCCCAACAAATCTCCGGTGTCGACGGCCGCCGCGACGTCTCAGGCGGTCGCAGGATCACGGACCGCAGGGCTGCTGCGAACGTGGCGGGGACCAAGAGCTTCACCACCATCCGCTACAGCATGGACGGGTCCTGTCTGCTGGCCGGTGGAAACAGCAAGTACATCTGCCTGTACTCGGTGACCACCATGGTGCTGCTCAAGAAGTTCACCGTGAGCGTCAACCTGTCGCTGTCGGGCACGCAAGAGTTTTTGAACAGCAAGCTGCTCACCGAGGCCGGGCCGGCGGGGCTGCTTGACGAGCAAGGCGAAGCCTCGGACCTTGAGGACCGAATCGATAGGTCACTACCCGGCGCGAAACGCGGCGACCCATCAGCGAGACGACGCACGCCAGAGGTGCGCGTGTCCGGCGTGGCCTTCTCGCCAAGCGGCGCCTCTTTTTGCGCAGCGTCGACAGAGGGCCTCCTGATCTACAGCCTTGACAGCACCGTCCAGTTCGACCCCTTCGACCTGAACATGGAGATCACGCCGGCGTCGACGCTCGCGGTGCTCGAGCAGGAGCGCGACTACCTCAAGGCGTTGGTCATGGCCTTCCGCCTCAACGAAGCCGGCCTGATCCAGCGCGTCTTCCAGGCCGTCCCGCACACGGACATCGGTTTAGTGGTTGAGCATTTCCCGACCGTGTACGTGGCGCGCCTGCTGCGCTATGTCGCCGCGCAGACGGAGCAGTCGCCGCACGTCGAGTTCTGCCTGCTCTGGATCAAGGCGCTCGTCGACAAGCACGGCGCGTGGCTGACGGCGAACCGGGGCAAGGTGGATGTGGAGCTGCGTGTCGTGGCGCGTGCGGTGGCCAAGATGAGGGATGAGATCAGGCGGCTGGCGGATGAGAACGTCTACATGGTGGATTATCTGCTGGGGCATTCTCACGGTGCGCAGACTGAGACGGCCAGTATTGAGCCGGGCAGTGCGGAAGACCTGGGCATGAAGGCGCTGCCGTCGGCGAAGAAGGTGGTCACGATAGACGATATCATGGCGGAAGACGCGACGCAGAGCGAGGAGGAGTGGATCGGGTTAGAATAGGTGGGCACAGGGGCGGCGTTTGGAATACAGGTTGATACCACATGGCTTGTTCGCTTATTGATACAGTGCATCTCCATGTCCTCCTCGAGTACAACCATTCGTTTGCTGTTGAGTTTCAGAGCTTCGGAACTTCCTGTCACAAAGTTAGTGTGACCCTCTCTTCAAAGCTTTGCGCCGGACGTACCTTCCACGCGCTATCAAACCCACAGCTGCGCACCCAATGCTCGCCGGGGGCCTCGACCGAGTCGACGATCAGATGGGACACTGTTTTCCACATGTCGTCGCCATTGACTCTCAGCCAGTCCCGGCCCTCCGCTTCGTACTTCTTGCAGATGTCGTGGCAGACGCCTGCTGCCCGCCCAAGCTTGATGGCGTGGCCATCGTCAGGGAAGGTGTGCAGACGAGCGACAATCTCTGTTCAGAAAAAGCGTCAGAAAGCGACATTACGAGGAGAGATGCATGGGCTGGGGTGCAGTGGGTGCAGTGGTTGGTCCGCTCATACCGGGCAGTGATTCCCCAAACCCGGGTTTCTTCGGCTGGTAGCCCGCCAGCTTGTTGACGGACAGCTCCGGCACGCCGCGCGCGGCATACTCGAGCAGGTCCATTCGAATCTTCCACTCCAGCAGCCGGGCCTTGGTCTCGGCCGGGATCCAGTTCTGGGCGTTGATGGTGACGAAAAAGGGGCTCGCGTTGACGTGGTGCCTGTCTTCAGTTAGAAATCCCCCTTGAAAGAGAACTCTCATTCACCACCGAAGAGCACTCACATCAGAAAGAAGTCGAACTTGGGCTGCTTGCCCTCCTTCACCAGCGCCGCGGCCGCGGCGACAAACAGCGCCGAGTTGAACATCTCAGCAGTGCGCTCCTCCACCTCATCTGGCCTGACCTTCACCTTCGCCGCCAACCCGATCATCTCGTCCTTCGCGCGCGCCAGCACGCCGTCCCGGATCTTATTCGCGTCGCCCTCCCTCGCAGCGTGCGCAATCTTGTCGTTCCGCCGGACCTCCTCCAGCAGCTCCATCACCCCAGCCCCTTTTTCGTCCCCTTGCCCCCTCTCCCTCGCCACCTCCTCCGCGCCGAGCAGGAACGCCCCAATGTCTCCCGAATGCACGGCCGCCTGCGCCAGCCCCTCCGCCACCACCGCCTCCTGGTCCCATTCCACCCCGTACATGAGCTGGATGAGCGGGTGCAGGAAGCCGGCGAACAGCCGCACCAGCAACTCGTCACTGCCACTGCCTCCTTTCTTTCCCTGTCCGTTCTGCACACCATTGCCGCCGACAGTGCTGCTTGCCTCCAAACCGAGCAGGTACCTCCCCACAACCGCCTTCCACCCGCTCTCGCCCTGCTGCTGGATCTCGCCCTGGAAGAAGCGCAGGAAATCTGGGTAGTACTCTTCCTTGCCGAAGTAAGGTCTCGCGGCGTCTGGCCAGGGGTGGAAGTGCAGGTCGGCGCTGCGGTGCGGGGGCAGTACGGCGCGCTGGTAGGATGCGTTGTTGGCGTAGGCGGTGGCCAAGGCGGTGGGCGTGGCGCCGGTGCCGTAGAGGGCTAGGAGGTGGTGTGGGATCTGGGGAGGGACGGACAGGACTGTGTTAGATATCCCGTGGGAGTGTAGGGTGGGTGAGAGAGCGGGGTTACTCAAGGTGGCGGGGGAAGAAGGGAATGAGGGGGAGGATGGAATGTATGAAGTATGGGTAAAAGGGGGCAAAACGGCTTACGTGGTTGTGGAAGCTGTCCTGGTTGAAAAAGACGTGATGTTTCTGCAAGGTAACAAACAGAGGCAAGTCAGTCATAGAAACGCCTGACGGGGACTGAGGGGTGAACTAGGTCTAGGAAATTACGTACCTCCATGTCCTCCTGCAGCAGCTCCGACACCTTCCGCGCGGCCTCGTCGGTCTGCTTGATGTGCCACAGCCCTGTGTTGTCCGGGGCAACGTGCATCTTGCACGGGAGATCAGCGGTGGTGGAAGACGCCATGGTGCTTCTGGTTCGAACTGACGGCGGGTAGGGAAAGCTTGGTTTAAGGGCAGCGGTTGGTCCTAGACACCGTGCAGAGTGCGTGATGCAGCGCATCAGGGAGTAGAGAGAGCAAGAAGAGCTGCGCTGGCTGATGTCAAGAGCTGACAAGAAGGCAGAAACAAAGAAGCCCGCCTTATACGCGACGCCCTCAGTACAATTACTAATGAATTTGCGCCTTTTGGTAGACTTGATGTCAGGTCAGGGCCGAGGGGTGTTCCTGTCCAGTTCCGTCGTGACGTTGCACTTACACGGGCACCTGGGAACGTCTCGGCGGTATCGGGGCACTTCAACGCCGACTCCAGTGCAGCCCCCACGAAAGCATCAGCAAACAGATAACACCGGTTGTTCTTGCACTGACAACGCAGACTGTTTCGGCTCGGAATAGATCGGATTACGACAGGCTCGGATTTTTAGCCGTGGCATCTCGAAGTTGTGGAGGGACTTGGGGGTTGTACCTCAAAGAGTGGCTTTGGAGGGAACTCGGGAATAACCATGACGTCATGCCCATCAGTTGTCCGAGAACAGTTTCAACCGCCAATAGCCGTGGCCGGCTCAGTGTAAGTGTCGTCCGTCTCTTTCACAACGACAAGAGTTGATGGTTCTTATCAGCCAGCCATGTTGGCAAACAGCTACTTTTCGTGACTCATGGCAAAACCAAACCCTCGTCCGCGCTCGTAAGTCAATTCATTTCAGAGCCAAGACAGCCCGTCCTCTATGTATCCGTGTCCGTGCCACCCAACTCCACGGGGTATGCATCATCTAAAACCTCATCGCTCGGAAGGACACCAAAAAGCAATCCGTCCATTAGCGGTGTCCCGGTCTACCATTCCGAGCAAGTTCTGCTTCTCTTGAACGTTATTTGTAGTTGTCGTCGTTACTGTCCTGTTATCCCCGCCCAAGCCATTCCAGCCATCATTCATTCCCTGTGCCGGCTGGGGCTTCTGTGGACTCTCCTGGCTGCCCTCTCGCTAATAAGCCGCTGCGCCGTCGCCTTGTCATAACCAATCAACCTTGTTAAGTAGAACAGCCTGTAACAAACGCAACGTCAGCAACCAACACCCAGACCTAAACCAAACGAAAGGGGAGGGAAGTCCTACTTAGCCGCCTCGGCCTCTCGCGCGCGCACATCCTCCCACCGCTGCTGGCACTCCATCCACGCGACAGCTCTCCGCTTCGGATCAACCCGCTTGACATGGAACCGGAACCTGCCCGAAACAGGCCGGTGGTCCGAGACGCGCACCTCATGACGGCGATAATCCAGCTGCTCGACGCGCCCCCGCCCCCCGCCGCAGCGGTACAGCAGGCGGTCGCACCAGGCCGGGCTGCGGCGCTTCTCGCTGGTGTCGTAGTTGTCGGTGCCGACGTCGTACTTGTAGGTCGGCGCGAAGGCGATGGGCCGCTCCTCGAAGGCGCGCAGGCGGAAGGCCGGGTTGCGGCGGCGCGCCACCAGCAGCTGGTCGCGATCGAGCAGCTTGCCCAGGTTGCCGGCTTTCACGGCCGCGACGACCGTGTCGCGGCTCATGGTGTCGATGCGGTAGTTGAGGTCGCCGTTGAGCAGGCACAGCTCGTGGTCCAGGATCATGGAGCCGTCGCCGCCGCCGACGAAGCTGTCGAGCCGCGCGGCCGGGTCGCGCTCGGCGGGGAGCAGCGAGGCCTCGAGGATCGCCGCGATGTCGTTGTGCCGCTGGTTGGCGGACGATTGACCCGCCGCGAGGTGGCAGTTGACGAAGCACAGCGATGTGTCGTCCACCTTGAACCGCACCACGATGGCGCCCTTGTTGCCGTGCAGGCCGCCCATGCCGCGCTTCACCTCGGCGCTGCTGAGGTTGCTGATGCGCTCGCGCAGGTCCGCCTTGACGAAGATGCACGTGAAGAGGCCGACCAGCGGCGCCGTGTGCAGGATGTGGTAGAGGCCGCCGCTGGACATGTGGTCGTCGAGGATCTGGGCGAGGAAGTTGCGCCAGTCGCGGTACTGGTGGCTCATCCTCTCCTGGTCCGAGCCCTCCTCCTTCTTCTTCCGCTTGAGGAAGCGCTCTGAAGATTGTTAGTTTCGCTTGGAAGAAAAAGACAATGTTGAAGAAGGGAACGTACTCGCTGTCGCCGTCTTGTCCTCCAGATCGACAAGCTCCTGGAACCCAAACACGATAATATCCGGCGAATCGCTATTCTGCAGCAAGTCACGAAAGAACGTCGCATCCGACTCCGAGTAGCGCAAGCTGTGCGGCGTCGACGCGCCCGCGTTCCACGTCAAGATCAGAGCCTTGATCTTCTCGAAGCTGCAGTACTCGCCGTCCTTGCTCTTCATCTCGTCCTCGAGCCAGTCCTCCTGCAGCAGGCCGTCCCAGGTGCGCAGCACGTTGTCCGCGCCGAGCGACACGACCTGCGACCGGTCGAGCTTGTAGAAGCTGGACCGGTCGGCCAGCACCTTGATGACGGGGTTCTTGTGCGCCTGCCAGTCCTTCTTCAGGCTCCACGGCGTCTGCGCCATGTCGAACACCGACATCTTGCCCGTGTTGAACCCGGCCCACATGTACCGGCCCACCCCGGCCAGCGAGTTGATCTTGTACTGGCTGACGTTCATGACGCCGAGACACGAGTAGTCCTTGGTCGAGTAGATGCTCACTTTCCCGTCGCTGTGCCCGAAGAAGACCTTGTCCGGTTCCGACGCGAGCATGGTGCCCGAGGTCACCTCGCCCGCGCAGTCCTGCATGAGCGGCCGTATCAGCACCTGGAACTGCGTCCGCCCCTCGAGCGTCGGGAGGAACACCCGTATCTCTTTCCCCGTCGCATGCCACAGTTCATCGCCCACCACCATCGAGAACAGATGCCCCTTCGGCACGCGGTAGGTCTGTGTGGGGCCCAGCGACAGACTCGGCACGCCCTTCTCGTCCGGACCCCAGACGTGCAGCGTGCCGCTCTCGTCCAGCGTCCAGAGCTCGTTGAAGTGGCGGTACATCTTGATGATCTCGTGCCGGCCGTGGGCGCCGGGCTTGCTGTCGGTGATGCTCTGCGACAGCACGTCGGCCTCCAGCAGCTCGCCGTAGTTGTTCCCAATCCAGACCCGCTTGCCCTCCTCGTCCACGTTCTCGCCCGGCCGGAACATCACGGCAGTACCCTTCATGCCCTCGCCCATGGCCAGGCTCATCAGCAGCTCCCCGTCCTGCACGCTCCACGCCCTCGTGTAGGTGCCCGTCGTGCAGACCAGCGCCCCGCAGACGTCAAACACACGGCTGTCGTAGTTGGTGGTAATCTCGTGCACCCCTTTCCCGAGATATGGCTTGCTCCGGTTCGTCTTCGACGTGTCGGGGTAGGCGGAAGTCACGGGCGCAGAGCTGTCGGCCTGCCTGGCAGAATTACCCGCCTCTTCCTCCGGGGGCCGCGGCTCGATGGGTGTGGTGGGGGCAGTCGGGATGCGGAAATCGCTCGAAGGCCTGCTCGACAGCCGTTCCACACCGCCAGTCACGGATCTCCCGTTGAGCCTTGGGATGATGGGCGGGGCATGTGTGGTGGGCGTCGAGGCCACTCGCTTTTGCGTGGCCGCCCCGGCAACGCCGATCTCGTGCGTATGGCTGGTGCTGAGCGCTGGCCGGGGCGGTCGCGGTGGTGGTGCAGAGGCTATAAGTGCGGCTCGGGATGAATCTATCATGCTGAGCGGCCGCGCTGGAAGGGCCGGGGGCAATTCCCCAGTCAGCTGAGGCGAGAGCGGTTCCCCACCATTGACGCCGTCTCTTTCCAATCTCCTCGCCACCACAGACGGGCGAATAGGTGGGGGCTCAAAGGTTGACCGCTGTTTTCCTTCCGGCTGTTGCGCCTTGGGCCGTGTGGGAAGTGCAGGAGGGGTATCGCCCTCGAAAGTACCGCTACTGCTGGGTGGACTGTTGAAAGGTGAGACCTTGTCGATGGCCGGGGCCTGGATCTCGAGGGACTGGGTGGGCCGCGAAAAGAGGGAGAAGCGAGCTGCCCCTATCAGAGGTTTTTCTGCCCGATTGATCGGGGGAGGGGCCGGCCTGGTTGCCTCCTTCACAACCTCTCTGTCCCTTCTCAGCTCCATAGACCGCCTAGGTGGCGGAGGGGATGGGGGTTGCGAGGGTGTGAGACGGGGAGATTTCTTAGGTTCAAGATTCGGTGTCCGAGGCCGGTTGGGGATCTTGAATTGCTTCGTTGCTGCCGCCGGCGACGGAGGTTGTTTGATTAGGGAGTCTGTGTTCAGGAAGGCGGGCCGATCGCCGGTCGGCATCCCCAAAGCTCGTTTCGGCGGCGAATGAGGCGGCTCGACCGTCAGAGCCGGGGGTTGTGCGGGACGTGGACTGATGGGCGGAGGCAGAGGGCGCGTGGGAGAGGTAGAGAGCGAGGTCTGGACGGACGGAGGGCTGATGTTGGGGATGTTCAGCCTGTCCTTGGGGCGTGCGGGCGGGACTGGAGGCGGGTCGCGTGCCGCCGAGGGGCTCGCATCTCGCTCGCGTAGACGCCCGGGCTTCGGGGCCGGCACCGAGGCTGGGGGGACGGGGGAAGCGGTCCGGGAGGAGGGCCCGGTCTGCGGGTGGGCGTCGGCGACCTTGTTCAGGTTCTCGAACTTGGCCAGCAGCGAGGACACGGGTCTCTGAAAGTGGTACGCATGTGTCAGCACCGCACTACGCATGCGCGGCAGACGGCAAGCGAGAACACACTCACAATGGAGGAGCCGTCAGTGCCGTTGTTGGCCGGAGGAGGATCCATGGCGGCGACGTTGTTGGCGTCTGCGCGATCGAGCAGCAATTCCAAGAACGGCGCGGCCCATCAACTAGCCCCTCGACCACCTAACCCATCAACCCTCGGCCAGGGTGCTCCGGATGTCATACGGCGTTGCGCATTCGGAAATTGAACCGGACAGGGCGCTGCCTCTGCTATCGGAAGACGGGCGTTGTACGCGCGTTGCGGGACGTTGCATGAGCGGGCAACGGGCAGCGAGCAGCGGGCAGCGGGCAGCGGGGCGGGCACCTTGATCGCGGGGATGACGAGCGTGGACAATGTTGCAAACAACCAAGATTCAAGGTCATGTACGCAAGGATACGTCTCTCCAACGGTGAACTCGTGTTCTGGAGTTACGGAGACGGGACGGAAGGTTGGGCCACCTCGTTCGTTTTTGCTGATGCAATGCGGCGCGGCAGTGTCTAAGTGTCCTAGGGAGCTCCCTGAAGGGCAGTTTGAGTGGTGGTGGGCGGTGCTGCAGCAAATGACGATGTGCCGCCCGCTTGGTACCGTAACTTAAGCGCTAACGTTAGCGGCAGTCCGAGGCTCGTTGCGCCTGGCATAACTAACAGCGGGGGCCGGCGTCTGATGTTTCCGGCCGGTTGGCTGGAGACCAGCCATGCTGTGTAACAGTCAGGTACCGTACTTACCAGGGCGTTATGGAACTACCGGGGGGTAAGCAGAACCGTTGGTTGCTGGCTCCATAGAAGCTCGGCCCTTATCGATTGCATCACCTCGAATCGTATGATTGCTGAAAGGAAAGTCTGTCGAACTGCTGCGTCGTCACAGTCAACGACCAACCTTCTTCAGCGAAGAGTGCGCGCTACCGGAGCTAGCTTGCATTTCCAACATCAATATGAACACTGTACGTACTCGTATATTCGAATTTTCTGAGGTTGTCTAACCAACGTCTGCATCGCAGGTCAGGTCATTTTGGTGAGCAACCGACCACGGCGAGGCGCGCGGCCGATCATGTGCACACTAATCATGGGACGTGTCAATCAGGTTGGGCTGGGGCTCCCTGTGTGTCGGTATGCAACACCACGCCCGCGGATGTGTGGTTGAGAGAGCAACAGACCGCTGACAGAACGACTCGCGAAACCTTCAGCCGGCGGCGCGGCATACTATTTCGCGAAGCAGAGCATCACCGCAGATCGCCAGGCGCGGCTCCAAGAGCAGCGCAGGAAGAAGGCCATGGTCGACTCGCTTGAGTACTCCCAGAACGTGCCGACCCGCCCGCTCTCGTCGTCGGCCATGGGTGGCTCCGATGCGGTGCTCGCGAACGGCGGGCCGGCGAGGACAGACACGGCGGGCTCGCCGAGCCAGGAATCTAGCAGCGACCCGGCGCCGACGCGACATGCCCCTACCACAGAGAACCAAAGGGTGTTGGAGAAGAGCAAGTACGAGAGCAGCACCCCATTCCGGAGTACAAAGGGCGATCGGTTTTCTTAGGTTGCTTCCTCCAATTTTTGGATCATATCAGGTCGATCGTATGGGTTTCATCGTGTTGCTCCGTTTGCTGCGTTGAAAGTGAGATCTTGTTGGACGTGCCGCACTTTGGAACTCCCGGGAGGTTGTCTTTTTGGGACGACAGCTCAACGCGGCGTGGTTGGTGTACCGCATGTTCTTGCTCGATTTCCTTGTCTACCCAGGTCCGATGCTGGAATCAGATTTGAAAGCTCAGAATAACCAGGCAGGGGTACGTCAACCGAGCTCCAATTAACGCTGAGGTACCATAGTTACCTGTACTCCGAACTGTGTAACTGGGTGCCTCTCGCCAAGGCGCAAGCGGGTCCTCGTACTTTTATCGTACCGTGTATGGTACGGAGTAAAGCTACTAGTAATGTTGAGCTACGCGTAACATGCATCGCTGTAACTGATCGCGCGTTTCCATCGTCCAGTGCTCGGAAGCTCTTTCTTGACTTCTCCCTGCGACAGCGCCAACCATCACGCTCGCAAAAAAACCCGCATTGTCATGGCGTCGGCGGCAGAGCTGATTGTCGGCAAGACGACGCTGTCGGGCGCTCTGTTCCGGCCCGATCCGCGGCCGTGTTCGCGCGACGACATCGAATCGCTGCTCGCCCTGCTCAACTCGACCGTCGCCGAGTGCTCGCCCTCCAACGTCCAGGTTTGCTAACACCTCACACCTCATACGCCTCATCCGTGTCGCTTTCTCTTGCCAAAAAATCTTGTGTGGGACCCATCGGCTAAGCCGCGCGCCAGAGATGCAAGCAATGGGCTCTCAGCAACCTGGTTCCTTCGTCCGCGCGCGTTGCCCCGTTCTGCAAATACCTAGTCGCCCTCGCCAAATCGTTCGGAGGCGAGAGGGATGCTGCTGCTGCCGCCGCCGCCGCCCCTGAGGCTAGAGGCGGCCGAACTCCGTCTGCGAAGCGCCGGCGTCTCTATGTCCTCTACGTTTTGAACGACATCTTGTACCACGTCAAGTACCGCAATCGCGACGATGTCTTCGCCCAGAAGCTACAGCCGTTCCTTCCGGCCCTGGTTAGGATTGCCGCATCCTTCAACAACTGCCCGAAGCATGTTCGGAAGATCAAGGATCTGGTTGGGCTCTGGGAGGAGAATCAATACTTTGCCAGCAACTTCATTCAACAGCTCCTTGCTGCCGTCGACGAGGGCCCGTCATCCATGGAGGACGGCCATACCGGCGAGGAGGGTGACAACTCCGCCAGCTCTGTGGCTAGAGCAGCCAAGACGGCCCCTTGGGTGCTGCCCGCCATGCACGGTGACCCCTCGACACCCTGGTACGACTTGCCTGCGGGCAATTGGCTTCCCGTGCTGGAGCCGAACTCGACCCGGCCGATAAACCCTTCCATGATTAAGCCGCTTGTCCTAGCACGGGGACCAGCTGACAAGGCACTGGTGGAGGCGGTCAAGAGTCTTCTTGTGGACGTCGAAAGACTTTATGCCAAAGAAGCGAACCACGATGAGGTTCTACCCCACATTAACCAGCTGGGAGAGCGCGTCGAAATTGATGAGATCACCGGAGAAGTCATTGGCGGCGACACTTACTACGGCTGGTCGCGAGCATTTTGCGAGAAGATGAAGCGCCGTAGGCGAGAAGGCGGCGGCCGTAACGGCCGTGGTGACGATGAAGGGACCCGCGGCAGAACCAGGCTTTCGCAATCCAACAGCCGCTCAGACACTCGATCGCGCAGCTGGCGCCGCGATCGTAGCGAGTTCTCGAGCCGGAGCCCCGCACGACCCGCTTTCAAGCGTCGAAGACGTTCAGCCTCTTCAGGGGATCGAAGCCGCCGCCACAGCCGGAGCCAAACCCCTGGCGACCGGAGCAGGAGCCGGAGATCGCCAAGCCAGTCTCGCTCCCGATCGCGCCGTCGGTCACGATCTGGCTCTCGCCGCCGGGGCTACGGACGGACAAATGACGGCCAAGACGACCGTTACCGGCAGAGGACATCGAGCTTCTCCCCGGCTAGGTCCGGACATCGATCATGGGAACGGTCTCGGTCTCCGACCGCCCGCCACATCGATGGATCCCAACCACCGCAAAACGGGTATGTGCCGCCTAACCCGGGGAACTGGAGCCAGCATTACCCGCCCCCGGTGCCGCCGCCGATGTCATTCCCGGCACCTCCACCCCTGCCTCCCCAGCCCGGGTTTGCCATGGGGTTTCCAACTCCGCCGCCACCGCCTCCGAATTACCAGGGCCCATGGCCGCCTGTTCCACCGCCCATGCCACCGCCTCATGCAGTCGGCCAGCTCCCGCCCGGCTTCTTCCCTCCTGGCGGCAATGTGGTGCCGCCGCCTGTGTTCCCCGGTGGAGGGTGGCCTCCGCCGCCGGCATCGGCGGGTTTTCAGCAACAGGGCCGGGGAGGTGGTGGATATCAGGGCGGGGAATATGGGCGAGGAGGGTGGCGGTAGGTGGTGGGACTGGAATGGAGGAAAAGCAAAGTGTTTGGCCACTGGTGACTGCATTTGTCGAGCACGAGACACACGCCCCTGTCAGAGGGCTAACATCATCGCGCTGTTTGGGCCATAACATGTACGCGTAAATGTTGAAGCTGGTACGGGGCAGCTTCCGTCTGCGGGCGCATAGGTCTGAAGCCCATTTGGATGGATCGGAGACAGTCCAAAGCTCAAGAATAAGGGTGGTATTCGGCACCAGGAGGCTCCCTTGCTGTATGGGGCATAATCTAGTCATGTCAGAAATGGGTTCTGACGTTGCCCGACGTCCCGTAAATTGCCCCCAGAGCGTCAAGAAAAGAGGTCGAATAGCACGCATTTGAGATTCCGTCGTCTATCATCATGTTCTTCTCCCTAACGAGCCCCGCCCAAGTGAATGAATGAGACCCCCCGTAAAACCAACCACCACAGCCAGTCGCCTTGAATATTATCCGACCAGAGCTGACTCACCGCTCGGTTTCAGGTAGAAGGGAACATTCCCTCCCCCCCCGCTATCCTGCTCGGCATGACCTCAAACAGCTCCTCCTTTCCCGCCGAGTCGAGAAGAAGCCAAAGCACAGGACGTCACCACCTAGCCACGCGAAGGGCGCCAACAAGAGACTCAGCTCAGACAACCAGCCAAACCACAGATAGCACTATGAAAAAAAGCAGCAAGAACACTGTTAATAGCCATTCATTTGTTTTTTGAAGGCCCTGCTATCGAGGATGGAGGGAGTGCGAGAGCCTGACAAGTGTAAAAACTGAACTCCATTCCGGATCCAGAAGGGGGTAAAAACTATCAGCTGTGTGTAAAAAGGGAACATAAGACGACCTGAACAGATTGGGGAAAGAAAAGATGAAAGAAAACAAGATAAAAAAATGAGAATCGAGCGAGAAGAAAGCCCATTGATGCCGGGAAGAGGGATGAGTAAGTAGTGCAGTGTAGCGTAGTCAGTATTGATGGGCAGAAGTAGAAGGGAAACAAAAATCAAGAGCCTCGCTAAAGAGGAAAACCCACACAAGGCTTCCAGAGCGGACAGACGGACACCTTTGCTCTGCCCTGTGCATGAATTCCCGGCGCACCGCAGCCCGTCCAGTCCAGTCAGCCTTGATCCTCTGCTTTTTAAAATCCTGAGCCACCATATCTTCCCGCGTTCTCTCCACCACTCCGAGAGCCAACCCGATGAAAGCCGCCGTATCGAGCTTGCCTGGCGGGATGCTTGTTGCCCATCCATAATGACAGGGCAAAGCGTGACGTGACGGAGCCCAGTCGCAGCGGTGGGGACGAAACGATGGCGAGTGGGGAGGGGTGTCCTACTCCCCAACCAAGTGACGAGCAGTTAGAGAAGAACCATGACGAATTCCGTTGCGGATTGATTCCTCAGCGGGTGCCGATCGCTTCCCTCTTTCCAACGCCCCCAAGTCCCAAGGAACCCCCAACAAAAGCGCAGGTAGATGTGGGCGAGATTAAATCATCAAGGTTGACGTTGCAGCGCGGATTCGGGCTCACGTGGACGTGGAAGGGTTCACCGCAATCCGGCATGCCGGGTCAAGCTTTAGCAGGGTGAGCATCACGGAGACTCGAAACAGGAGAGAAAGGCAGCCCGGCTGGGGTGAGATCACCGACTTCGGGTGGACCCGACCGAGTTCTGCCTGTCGTGCATGCCCGGCCGGCGCTCTCTCCTGTCGCCGTCCTGCAGCTTCAGCGAGTCGAGCCGCTTCTGGCTGTCCTCGGTGGCGTCGACCTCGTCGACGCGCGGCAACGTGGTGGCGGCCATGCGCGGCGGAGGGGGCCCGCTAGCAGCGGCAGCGCCGGCGCCAGAAGCGGTCCCGTTGATCGATTTCCTCCGGTTGGCCTGGTCCTGGATGGCGGCCCATTTCCGCTGTCGGAGGGCCTCGCGTGCAGGCGCGCTGTTCTGCTGCTCCGTGTACTCGTGCGAACAGTCGTCGAAGAGCTGCGGGTTGATCTCCATGAATAGCTTCATCGCGTTGTAAACCATGCCGTGGATTGTCCTGTAGGCGAGCGGTCAGTCACTACAATATTCGCCATGTCCGGGTCTCTAGGCGCATTTTCGGTCACCTACCTGTTCCAGTGGCCCTTGGAGTTTTCGTAAAGCGGCGCGAACATGATCGGGAGGATAATCTCGACGTTATCGCTGACCAAGTTGCAGAAATACTCGTTGTTCCAGAAGTAAAGCGCCCGCTCGGCAACTTGGAAGTGCGGGCTCGCCACGGATTTGGCGAGCTGGTGGAAAAGCGGCTCTTGAACCTTGGCGAACTCGGCCGGATCCATGACCTCAAAGATATCCTCCACCTCGTTCAGGAACATGACCTCCTTGGTGCTATTGACCTTGGGCCAGTACCGCAGGAGACCGAGCACGACCTGCGTCCCGGGTTAGTTTTCTTCCATTGCACAACGGATCCGAGAGTAACATACCTCTTCCGTCAGCGAAGCGTCCTTTTCTAGGAACTGCACGATGCAGTAGGCGAGCTGAGGGTGGTACATGCTCAAGCTCTTAACCTTGTGAAGAGGGAGCAACACTCGGGTGAGGAAGAGCTTGTGCTCTTCCTTGAGCGGAAGAGCAAAGCCGTTGATGATGGAGCCTAAAATCTCCAGCAGCTCCGCGATACCATTGAACCGCTCGGTCTCGTAGGTGAACTGGAAGAATACGTTGTTGATCGACCGGCGGATGAATGACCTGAGGTTGAGAAATTTGCCGTATATGCGATGCAGAGTTGTCTTGAGAAAATCGCGTTCCCGGGGATCCTCCGAGTCGAATAGCTCGAGAAGCTGGAGGACGAAGCTGTGGTCGATGTATGCCTTGGCGATGTTTGTGTTGAAATCCTGACTCTCGATGAAGCGGAGGAAGAATTCGTAGACGACCTGAATGTGCGGCCAAGCAACTTCCAGCACGGGCTCATCCTCCTCCGGGTCGAACGCCTCGCCCTGGGGGTTCATCGGAGGTGGGATCGGGCGGAACAAGTTCTTGGCGAACATTCCTACCACCACCGGATACATGGGCTCCGTGATGACTTGCCGGTTGTTGGCAACATAGTCGAGAAGCTCGTGGAGGGCCAGTCGCTTGATCTCCTTAGATTTCATGTCGGCACTGGCGTCGTTGAAATCGAATATGACGTTGCACTGGTCAATCTTCTTCATGAAGAGGTCTTCCCGGCGTCCCGGGGGGACCTCGTGGAACCCGGGGAACTTTTCCAGCTCGCGATTTTGCGAAATGTCGAAGCGGGACGAATGCTGTCGCCTCGGCGTCTTGGGCCCTTCGAGAACGTCCTTGGGCGTCTGCTGCAACCGGTCGAACATTAGGGATTTCTGGCCGGCCTTTGGCGGGGCAAGATCATGGGGCATGGTCTCGGCGGCACCGGGCGGTGGCACATGCTATTCAAGACGTAAGGTGTCAGTCACAGTCTAGGGCGCAGAACTGTAACAGGCTTCTCCTTACCGGAGCACTGGGGCTGATGATGACGGTCGGAGGGAGAGGGCCATGCCTAACAGGCGTGCTCCCACCGTTGGCACCCTGGGGTTGTCCAGCCCCACCACCACCGAATCTGTCTGGCGCGCCGGGGTTCAAGCCCGCGTTACCCAGCTGTCCCTGAGCAGCCATCGCGGCGTGATCAGCATGGGCGGCATTATTGGGAGGCAACGGTTTGTTGCGAATGTCGTTCAGGGTAGAGGTGGAGGACGACGGGGTCAAGACGGGAGACTGGGTAGAGTCCTTCGAGGCAGCATTTGGCGATGCTGTTCCGTCCTTCGAATCCTTATTCTTCTTGGAAGACTTGTTCGAGTCCTTGCCCCGCGAGAGCTGCGCACACGTATGATTAGCGCCCAGGTGGACACGAGCGGGTCATCTCTAATACTCACGACTCTGGCGCCGAAACGCTTCATCTTTGAAGACAACAGCTTCTCTTCTGTGGGGCGGCTAGAGGCGCCCAGCTCGACGGTCCTGGGAACCGAAGCGCACTGTGGTGGGCGGTATGTTGTATGTTGAGCAGACCGGGAAGCGCAGGGTCAGGGCAGCGGCTCGATTTGGGCAGTCATGCGATTCGATCCCCACCGGCGGAATCGGTTGCTGCTGTCGGATGCAGACGGGTACGTGTGATTTCACCGTAGGTTGGCAAGGTTGGCAGCGTCGAATCGTACCACGAGATAGAAATCTGCTGAAGGAAGGAATC
Source organism: Chaetomiaceae sp. R4402 (assembly GCA_023628555.1). NCBI lineage: Eukaryota > Fungi > Ascomycota > Sordariomycetes > Sordariales > Chaetomiaceae > Chaetomiaceae sp. R4402. The sequence goes on from JAMAKO010000002.1 coordinate 442,366, forward strand.
GGAAGATCGTCGCCGCGGATTCGAGGCACGGCGATGCGAATGCAGTGGTCAGGCCGGCGCGGTCGAAACGGGCGGCGTCGTGCTGCTTGAGCTGGATAGCGCTGAAGCAGATGTGCGGCGAATGAATTGGCGCTCGAGTTTCGCAGTTTTCGGAGCAGGAGGACACTCAGCCTCGTCGCCAAGCTCGGGTTTTGCTATTGATGACGAGCGAACGCGTCGTGAAGCTGTCCGATGTTGCTCCTGCTGGCGGGTGCCAGGCAATTGGGAGATGGAGTCGCTTGTTCGAACTGACGTCCGGGTGCTGCTGGTCCGTGTTTTTGCGGGGTCCTCTCCTGGGCCCCAGGTCCACTGCAGGGTGCGGGCAGCGGGCAGCGGGACGAGACAGTAGTTAGGGCGCTCGGGAAGTAGGTGGTACCGTGTGAATGGGGCGTCCCGAGTCTAGGGACACGTTTGGTTTCTTGATTGCCAGGCGCAACCATCCACGAGCTGAGACGACTCGTATGGTCGCTGCAAGCAAGCAAGGCTGTGGGAGGCTCTGGAGCACTGCTTGACTTGACCCCTTGAAATGGAGCGGCAGGGAGAAAGGTGTGGATTGAGGATCCGCCCAGTGAGGACTCGGGAGTCGGGGCGCGTTTGGTTGGAGATTGGAAGGGCGGTCCCAGTGCCCACGGCGCTCGCACTGGGCGCGCGTGGGATGGAAGCTCTGACTTGCGGACGGGATGCACCACCACCACTGTCAAATACTGAAGAGAAAGAAGAGGAGAAAAAGAAAGATGGAAATTCCGATGTTAGCCCAGTGTCGTTGGGAAGTTTGAAATGGCCCTGTAATCATGAAGCTCAGGGTGCAACGCGAGGGTCAGGCCGGACACTGGCAGCTGCTGCCGGCAGGATGGATGGGAGGGTCGTCTACTAGCGCTGGAGCCAGGACTATTGTTAGCACAGGGTGGCTGCAGCCGCCAACGCACTAAGATCACATCGCAGTCCGATTCACACTTCGCCGTGTGACACCCAGCCGAAACGGCGCCCGCTCAGCAATGATTTACACAGTAATGGGCGTTGATCATGGTTTTTTACGACACCATCCCGAGCCATGTATCACAGGTAAGGCCGGCCACAAGTGTAAGAATGATGAAGTGCATCAATTACCAGGGATTCCAACATGAGCAGCTCCACTTTTGCAGGAACCAGTGAGCCAGTCAACAACTGGTCGCTGTCAATCATTCATTCCTCTTTCTGGGCCTGGTCACACAACGCCCATTCTACCGCCAAGAGTCGCAAGCCTTGTAATTACAGTTCACAAGCACGCGACATAAACCAAGACGCTTTTCATGTTGGTGAGTTTGGCTCAAAGGCCGAGCGACGACTCTGTACCTACACAACAATACCTTCTTCATGGGTTGTAAGAAGTCGTCAGCTTACTGGTTGGCACGCATGGTCGATTAAGATTGAAGGAGTGCACGATCTGAGCTGTCTTGTGAGTTTGGCTCTTTTTCTCTGAAAATGATGTATTTTGCGGTATACATGCTTCGGTCTTCATCACCTGCCCGGACATTGCGGCACATGACAGCTGATATTGAGAACAGCCATCCAGCCATAGGCTGGAACAGCAATATCTGTCACCATGTCCCCTTCTTCGGGTTCCCAGGATGGCAATGACACCGCTCCGACATACACCATCCCTCGCCGGCGACTGGCTGCGCTCGAGCACCCAATGATCATCAAAGACCTCGACAAGGGAATCAAGACATTCGGCCAGAACAATGCCTTCCAAGCCGTATGTTGGGCCCCGTCTCGCTGCTTGAAAGGATGACAAAAAGCCCGCCAGGCCGCTGACTATCAACAGATCCTCGACTCCGCCAGTCCCCAGATCTCAGTACCCCTTTACCTGCGCTACGACAACCCGACGGCAAGACCACTGACATCACACAATGCCCTGACCCACAACGTCGTCCTGAAAGTAACGGTTCCCAAACGCACCGGGAGAAAGCGCAAGCGAGGCACCGATGGCCCCTGGGAGGGGAAGCCCGAGCAAGCAGCGGATGCTCGGGAGTCAACCGCAAACCCAGAAGTGCTTTCTCGGGACCGGCTCGACAACCCGCGTATCCTCAGGCGCAAGCTCCAGGACAACGTAGGAAAGTACACTGTTGAGCCGATCGGTGTCATTAACAACACCCATCGGTACAGGAGTGGGCAATCTTCCTCATTGATGTTTGGTGGCCAGTGCTGACCGTTTCCCAGGCCTTGCCGACTTCCAGTACGCCCTGGGAGAGTCCAAGTTCATGCTGAAGTTTGTGAACAATGTTCTCCCTGGAGACGTAGCGAAGCTCAAGGAATTCACCCTGCAGCCGGGCATCGAGTCCGGGACAGACATCGACCTCATCCCGCCGCCGTATTTCACCCCTATCAGCCTGCCATTCGGCTACAACTATGCCCAAAACCCCCACACCAAGGAGATACTCCCGGGTCGGCCGGGCGCGTCCGGCACGGGTTTGGAAGACCAGGAATACGAGCGCGTGGTCAACATCACCTCTCGCAGCCCCGCCGCCGGCTACTTCCTCGCGCACGACGAGTACCCGGTCCCGGGGGGCCCGCGCCGCCAGCCCGACATGTCGGACCCGCAGGTGGCCGCCATCATCACCGAGATGCGGCTCGCCATGGAGGAGCGGCCAATCTGGACGCGCCGCAGCATGTGGAACCGGCTGGCGGCCAAGTTTGCCGAGCTGCCCAAGAACGGCGGCCTGGTGCGCCACTGCCTGCAGTACGCCGGCTACCAGTTCAAGGGCGGACCGTGGCGCGACGCGCTCGTCAAGTACGGCCTCGACCCGCGCGCCGACCCCAAGTACCGCGTCTACCAGACGCTGATCTTCAAGCTGCACAAGACGCGCATCGGCTCCGTCGGCCGCTCCTGGCAGGCCATGCGCCGCAAGGAGCTCAGCGTGATCAACTTCGGCAAGGTCTGGCGGGACATTGCCGACAACGGCGCCGACGCGGACGCGCTGCTGCTCCATACGCACGTCTTCAACGGCGAGGCCTTCAGCACCGACGGCAAGGTCTGGCAGGTGTGCGATATCACGGACCCGCTGCTGGCCAAGCTGTTCGCCGAGGCCGAGGTGCGCCCGGAGTGCGACGTCGAGATCAGCGGCTTCTACCACCGCGTGCTGTGGTCCGTCGCGAAGGCCATCATGAAGTGCAAGATGGTCGCGATCCGCTTCGACCGCACCCTGACCGACGACGACTTCACCGCCGCGCTCGAGGCCGCCCGCGCACCACCACCACCCAACGACGACAACAACACCACCTCCGAAACGACGGGCAACAACAACAACAACAGCATCGGCATCAGCCTACCCGACCTCCAACTAACAGCAGCCGAGTACGAGCAGCTGCGAGGCGGCAAGGGCAGCGGCGGCAGCCGGCGGCGACCGCGGCCCGCCGAGCCGGCGGAAGGAGGTACTGGCGCCGGGACGGGCACGGGCGGGCGGCCGCGGCGCACGCACTACCGCGTGCGCATCCCGCTGCGCGAGGCCGAGGAGCGCGAGGCGGTCAAGATGATCCGGCTGCTCACGCAGAACGCGCAGGACAAGCGGGCTGCTGCTGCCGAGGCGGAGGAGCTGGCGGCGGGTGGGGATTTTGTGGCGGGAGAAGGGTCGCGCCGCGATGGTGGGGAGGATAGGGGGACGCTGGGTGTGTCTCCGGGTGCGGGAGAGGAGGGGGAGGAGGAGGGGGAGGAGGAGGAAGGGGAGGGCCAGCAGAGGGAGGGAGGCGAGTTTGAGGAGATTTTGGAGGATATGGAGGAAGAGGACGAGGAGGAGGAAGAAGAAGAGGAAGAAGAGGAAGACGAGGTTGAGGCGGGTGATGGAGAAGATACCGATGCGCCGAGCAGGAAACGAGTCAGGTTTGAAGCTCAGGAACCTGATGACGAAGCGGAGCGGGAGGAAGAGGAGTACGAAGAGGGCGGATACTCGGACGAAGACGACCAAGAGGATATGGAGGATGACGACGAAGAAGATGAAGAAGGTTATGGCCGCAGCGAAGGCGGTGAGGAGGGCTACGGCGAGGAGGAGGAGTACTATGATGAAGACGGCGAGGGGTTCCCACAGTCTTGGGAGGACGAGGACGGGTACTAGGATGGCCAATATGGCATTTGATATGATGCTGACGATTGCCTCGTGGCGGGTATCTCTAGCAATTTAAATCATTTCAAGGGGTCAGGCACCGGGATGGACGTCCCAGCACTCGCTGGCCTGTTAACGTACCACCGCCGTGGATTATTTGGTCTGATGATGGATGCGATCTTACTACGCTGTGTTCATCTACCGTGCATTTTGCAAGTGTGAAAAATTCTGTCCGCGCAATGAAGTTGCTCCATTTCGGGCCCCATGTATAGGTAGGTAGCCATCGCATCCAGCAAGCTAATCCGAGACGTCGGTTTTATACCACTTCGGTCTCACCCCGTTACCCGCGATCCCTCGATTTCTTACTAGTGATATGGAATGAAAAAGACTGACAAGAAGAGGACAAAAGGGATAGCAACGCCATGCAATCTGCCTGATATCACAAACCACCTACTGCCACTACCATCTCAATCCCACCATGCCCAGTTCCGTTACCCCCATGCCACCCAGCGAATGAAAACAAAAAGACAGGAAGTTGTAGAGGAGAACGCGATCACTGCACAGCCAGCACGCGCCCGCCCCTCGCCTTCTGCGCCACCATGCCCTCCACCCACCCGTCCACCTCGGCCAGCGCCCGCCGCGGCGTCTTCTTGCGCTTGAGCAGGAACCCCTGCAGCTCGGCGGGCGAGAACTGGCCGGGCGGGATGCGCGCGGCGAACTGCGTCGCGATGTGCGCCAGGTTGGACGATGACGGGGAGGGCTCGTCGATGAGGGGAGCCGGGGCGGGGGCGGGGGCGGGTGTGTTGTGTGGGAGTTGGAGGTTGGGATTGGTGTTGGTGAGAACGAGCGGGGTGGGCGGCTTTTTTGGGGTGGTGTTCTGCGTGCTGCTGGCAGTGCTGGTGTGGTCGTCGCTGGGTTTGATGGAGGAGGGGAGGAAGGGTGCTGTTGCGGATGACGGGGTTTCGTCGGTCTCGGCTTCGACTTCGGTGGTGCCCGACACGTCGGTCATATTGCCGGGGTCTTTCTCGGACGAGAGGGAGAACGGGGTCGGCGGCGGGGAGGAGAAGGGTGTGAGCGGGGACGGCGGGAGAACGGGGGCGCCGGCAGCCGTGGTCGTGGTCGGAGAGGGCAGTCTGCTGCTGCTGCTGCTGCTGTCGGGCTCGTACATGCGCACAAACAGCTCCCGCGCCTGCTGTTGCGTCGCGTTGGTGAAGGCCACCTGCAGATCGACGCGGCCCGGGCGGATCAACGCCTCGTCGAGCGCCTCGGGCTTGTTGGTCGTCATGATGAGCACGCGGCCCTCGTGTGAGGCGACGCCGTCGATGGCGTTGAGCAGGCCGGACAGGGAGATGCCCTTCTTCTCGTTTGTTTCGCTGCCGCCGTGGCGCTTCAGCTCGCGGGCCAGATCCGAGACGTTCCAGTCGCGCTGGTTCTTGTTCTTGCCTCGGCCTTTCTTGGATTTGGCGTCCTTGCTGTCGGCCGCATCGCCGTCTCGCTCCTCCGACTTCTTGCCGTCCTCGGAGGTCGCGGATGCGGAGGCGTCCTCCGTACGCTTGAGGCCTGCCGTGTCGATGTCCTCGAGCAGCACCACGCAGCGGCGCGGCAGGGAGGTGAAGAGGGCCAGCAGGTCCTCTTCGGTCAAAGTGGGGTCCAGGAGCGAGATGACATAGATGTCGAGACCGAACACGCCGGCGAGCGCAAACGACAGCGAGGTCTTGCCCGTCCCTGGCGGTCCGTGGAAGAGGTATCCCCGACGAAGGGGGATTCCGCGGTTCGCGTACCAGCGTGGCGTGGCCGGATGGAGGTATTCGTTCATGTCGGAGAGAATGCGGATCTTCTGGTCGTCATCGAGCACCACCGTCTTCATGGGACGGACAGGTCGGTCGGCGACCTGCTGCCACGAGTGGCGGTGACCGTAGCGGCGCATCGACTGGCCGGACGGCCGCCTGACGATCGTCTTGGCCCGGTGGTCGAGGTAGTACTGCTCCTTGGCATGCTGGAGGAGCTTCTTGATGGGTTCGGGAGACCGGCCGAGGCACGAGAGCACCAGACTCTCCTTGTCCTTGAACTGGGGCATGCCGTACGAGCCGCCGTTGGGGTCAAACAGCGACTCTTGCCTCCGGTTCAATCGGAAGTAGCGTCCCCGAAACCAGAAGCTGTGCTGGCCCATGGCCGGGATGAAGCGAGGCGCGGTCTTGGCCTCCTGATGGGAGAAGTTGAGGAAGACGCCGGAGCCGTCGGGCGACACGCGGGACGTCATGAGCTCGGATTCGTCCTCCTCCTCCCACGCGCCCCTGGTCGCCGTCTCTGCCGTGAGAGCGCGCGAGTCGACCATGCGGGGCTGCGCAGCAAGCCACTTCATCAGGTGGTAGTAGATGTCGTCGGTTCCGCTCACTTCGACAGTGGCCATGAAGTACTGCCGCGCCAGGTTGTAGAGAATCGTGTACACCTGGGCCCAGAGCTTGTTTACGGCCCAGACGAAGCCGACCGAGGTCAGGACGTAGGTCGGGTCAATGCCGAGGTGGCTGCCGACGACGTTGTAGAGCAGCATGAACAGCTTCATCAGCGGATTGAACTGGAGCCCCAGAAGCGGTGTAAGAGTGTCCAAGAAGCCATCTGGAAGACCGCTCTCAGCGGAGTTGTTGCGGCCGTGCGTGCTGTTAGCGGCGAAGGTCGGCAGCGAGCCCCGGATGATGCTGTTGAGATCCATGGCGAGGGCGGAGGGAGGACACAGGCAGGGCTCGGGGGAGTCGAACGAGCCAGAGGCGACTGCAGAAGGACCAGACAGGAGGAAGATGACTGGCTCCTGAGAAGGCGATGATGATGATGATGTCCCACGGGCGGGAAGTGGCAAGGCTTTATAGATAACCCAGGCCAGCTCACCAGCGTGGCAGCGTGGATCGATGGATATGCGTGAGGAGGCTCTCTGCTGCCTTGTGGCCCGGATATCGTGGGGCTGCTGCAGGTTTATCCCCTTGCGGCGTCTTGCTTATGCGTTTCCCGTGGCAAAATAGTAGCAGGATGGTGTGGAAGAACAGGGTTCCAGGCCGCTGGGATACCTCAAAGCACTGCCGGTTGCACACCGTCACTCAACGTCAAGAAAGAACTACGGCACAGTGCATCGTACAGTCGGGTACTACCTTTGAAACGACTCAAATTCCTGCCCTTCTCTGAACACGAGATGCCATTTGGCGCCTAGAATGCCGCCTGCGCGTATCCTTAGTAGGCGGTCTCTGGTCCTTGGCCCGGCGGGGGTTGAGGGTGACCGCGGTCAACGTCGTGGGACATGGATGGTTCACTTCCTCCTCCCGGTGCCGGCAGCCCAGAATCAAGCCAAACAAACAACGACACGCTTCCAGGTGTGTGTGTATGTGCGTGCGTGTGTGCGTGTGTGTGTGTGTGTGTGTCGAAAACAAACGCGTAGCGGTCTAGAGGGCCTCATATAGTAAACAGAAAACGGCCATCCGGTCGTGGGGGCGGGCGTGCAGATCTGAGTCTTGCTTCGCCTCCGGGACCCGGACAAGTGGCATGCATATTGTGATAAGACGGGATGGCCAGCCATTAGGGCCGCCATGTGGAGGAGCGGGTAAGGCAAATCTTGGCCACGTTGTCTGTTGGGCAGGGAGACTAGTCGAGAAATTCACCGTCGCACGTCAAATCGAGGGACCAACTGACCGACAGAAGCCGCGGGACCCGCAGACGAGAGCCTCCAAGGTGCAGTCTCTTGGTCTCACCGGAGCCGCACCGATTCGCCGCGGGCGGACGTGGAGGGCGCGGATAGCGTTGTTTGAGTCACCGGAGGCATCGATGAGCAACGCGTCACATATCGCGGGCCCTTTATTGAGCAGGGAAGGGTGCTGGAAGAGTCCGTCGTGCGTTTTGCGAGCACCCAATCAACGGACATGCGCGCGCAGCAGCCCCTCCTGCAACCCAAGGTGCCAAGCTGAACCGTTGATGTTAAGGTTGTCGAGTGAGGCGTTCATTACGACTGAAGGCGACTGAAGGAGCAACACCACAGCGAATCAGAACCTGCAGTCGCTCGAGTGGGTGTGGCTGAGTATCTACGACCCGGGACGGCGGGCAGCCTTTCAAAGGCGCCTGCAGGTGAAAGGCACGGGCTGCCTGGCGGGCAGGCGGGGTTTCATAAGGACTGCTTTTTGAAATTCCAGCTGAGGTGTGGTCGGCAATGCCTGTTCCAAGCAAATTTTCTGTATGTACGATGCAACCTCACCTTCCCATTGGTGCTCTCCAGCTGAATTCAGCTGGCCTGTGCTTGCCCCGCCATTGAATCTGGATTTGCCTATCTTGATTCGACTCCACCACTGCCCACCTTGGTACCCACAACTGCACAAGCCGGCCTGGCAAGGCTGACCCGCAGCCAGCCAACTCGAAACCGACCCCAATCCAACATCAAGAGGAATTTATACCAGCCACCAATCCGATCGCCGACCCCAGGCAGATCCGAACACGAAGGGCCCAAAAAACCAGCCAGATAGATCACGCCTACATATCACTAGTAGAGCTCCCGCACGGGATCGGCCCCTCCGAGCTGAACAAGCGGCCGGGGCTCTCAGGTCTCAGGACCACATGGGGAGCCGATGATGTGTATACACACGGCATCCGGCTGTGGAGGTGGAGGGAGAGACGGCTGCACGAGGCCCAACATGTCTGCATGCAGCATACCACACAAAATGCTCTGCATATGACAATGCGGTGTCGCTTGCGTTCAGCCTCGTGAGGGGCAGACAACCAGCGCAGAGCTTCAAACAAGTTTCAGGGATGGCTCGATGCCATGCCCATGCCCAGCAGCCTCGCAAGATGTGCCCCGATCGATGGGCCATTGGCCCAACTGCGAGCCGCTTTCCATCGGATCGGGACCATGTTCACGGTAGCGCGACCCACTGAAGGTCCTTCGTGCGATGCAAGGTTGACTCACTGTTGAATCTCAATGTGCAACATTGTGTAGGTACGAGGTACCTTAGGTATGTACACGTGTGGTTCAAGACTTCGCAGATTCTGCGCAGCGGCAGCGGTGCACACCTCTACTCGGCGCCTGCAGACATTGCGTGCGTCGATCATGCAAGGGGATATGTTTGGATACATTGCAGATACCCGTATGTAGATCCAGTTCACAGCACAGCCGAGGCAGTATGTACTGCGTACATACCTTACATACATGCATTGGAGATCAACCCACAATTCTTCCCGTGTCGCCCGTCAACGGCATCGTCGCCGGCACCTCGCCCTCAGCGACCGCACCAACACCCCCATCACCGCCCCCAACAACAGGCCCCTCATTATTATTCCCCTCCTCCGCAACAACCGCCGCAGCCTTGCCCACCACCTCCTCCCTTCCTCCCCCACTACTCTCCCCCTCCCCCACACGCCGCTCCACCCCCGGCTCGGGCGACACCCTCCGACTTGCCCCGCGGCTGGGCACGCGGCTGCCCTCCCCTTTCAGCTCGTTGTCGAGCCAGAGGTGGGCGCCGGCATCTTTGAGCAGGCGGACGCACTCGGCGTTGCCCATGCGCTCGGCCAGGTACAGCGGCGTGTTGTTGGCGCGGTTGCGCGCGTGCACGCTGGCGCCGCGCTCCAGCAGGTCGCGCAGCACGCGCGGGTCGGGCCCCACGGCCGCCAGGTGCACCGCCGTGTTGCCCGCGTAGTCGGCCCGCTTGAGCAGCTGGTGCGCGCACTCGTCGCCCGCCAGGATCTCGCGCACCGTGCGCTGCTCGCCGTTTCGGATTGCGTAGCCTAGGGCGGTGAAGGCCGTTTCTGTGTTTGTTGTTCGTTACGTCAGTGGGCTTGTGTAGACATGTGAATAGGGAAGGGGGGGTGGCGGAGTGCGGAGCGGAATGAGTAGTGTGTGATAGTGTATGCACATACCAGCAGAGGTGAGGCGGCCGACGGCCGAATCGATGCTGCCGGCCGGGTGGGAAAACGACGGCAGCGTCATCTCGGTCATCTCGCCGCGCAGCGAGTGCGCCATCCTGGCCGCGATGTCGGCATATTCCAGGCCCGGCAGCGCCAGCAGGTAGGACAGCTTAGTCAACGCGGCCTCAGTCGTCAGGTCATGGCCGAACACGACACCAGCCCTTCCCAGCGCCGTCCCCGGCGCATACAGCGGCGACACAAAGCCGTTGGTGCACTGGCTGACGTTGACAATCACGATCCCGCGCTCGACCGCCTCGCGGATGACCTTGGTCAGGCTGCCGTCGACGCCGCCCGGCGCGTTGCCCATGCCGAAGGTCTCGAGGATCAATCCCCGCAGGTTCGGCACCCGCAGCACCGAGTCCACCATCTCGGGCTTGATGCCAGGGAAGATGCGCAGGCAGGCGACGTGCGCCGTGTCGATGTACTTGGTGACGCGGAACTCGGCGATGGCAGTCGGGCGGCGCACCAGCGACCAGTTGACGTCGACGCCGAGCGACGTCACCTTGGCCAGCGGCTCGCAGTTGGGGCTGTCGAAAGCCTCGAACGCCGACGCCGACACCTTGGTCGTCCGGTTGCCGCGGAAGAGCGTGTGGTGGAAGAAGAGGCAGACCTCGGGGATGACGAAGGTGCCGGCCACGATGAGCGAGCCCAGCAGGTTGTCGACGGCGTCGGACTGCAGCGCAAAGATGGACGCCTGCGAGCCCGTGAGCACGACCGGCTTGCCGAGGTCCGACATCATGAAGGAGAGCGCCGAGGCGGTGTAGGCGAGCGAGTCGGTACCGTGCAGGACCACGAAGCCGTCGAAGTAGTGGTAGTTCTCCTTAATGGTCATGGCAATTTCAGTCCAGCCGATGGATGAGATGGAGCTCGAGTCGAGGAGCGGGGAGAACTCGAGAATGCCATAGCGGATGTGCCGGGAGTAGGTGCTGGGCGGCGTCCGTAGGCTGTCGAGTGCCTGTTTGACACCGTTCTTATACGCGTGGATCTTCACTACATGCGGTCAGCATGGGAACGTCCCGAACCCATAACCTCTATTGTCAGGTACTTCATGGGCTCCGTGAGAGCAGTCTTGGAAGCATACCTGGTGCTGAGTTGTCGTTGAACGACGGACGAGGGGCCATGGCGTTCTCAAGGAACCCCGTCATGGGAACCAGTCCGTCCACAGAGTCCTGCATGCAGATGGTGCCGCCCGTCATAATGATGAGAACCCGCGACTCCGGGTAGAGCGCCTCGGAGGTCTTCCCCTTCATGAACAACGCTCCCCCCATCTTGCCGCGAGTGACTTTGTTGTAAAGCTGAGGATGGTTCGAGTCGCTGCTGGTGTGTCGAAGGTTGCGAGCCTGTATGTTCCCCGCCTGCGAATTTTGATCCAAATTCCCTGGTTACAGCTGTTCCTGGTAAGTTTACTTGTGATATCTCAACGTAACCTGATAATATGCAAGAAAACTTGAAGGTATGCAACGGAGTGGGTCGCTGAGTGTTGAAATTCTTTGTCAACGTCGAGATCTTGTTCTTCAGACCACCATGTTCTGCAACGCCTGGAGATCCTGGGTTGAAGCTCTCTTCTCACATGTGGCACCTGCAGGCGGATGTTATCTTTTCATCCCATCTTTTTGCTCTCCACAAACCGCAGGCATTTCTTTTCAAGGACAACCTCGCAGCACCGATGACAATACGAAAAGAAGCTGACTGGTGAGCGTGCAGTCACGCGCTCTCCGATCTCCAGGTCTGTTAGCTAAGAGAATGGCAATTGCGGATCGTCCGACCAAGAACAAGGATCCGGGGAGCCGCTGGCAGCCGCATCGAAGGAAAAAAAATTACAGGGCAACAAGGAGCACCGACTTCGGGCTTCCCGACTGGGACGCGCAATGCAATTGTGCATGCATTCCATCGTCTTGAAGCGGTGTCAGGGTGAGATAGATAAGATCACGACCACATTGGTCGGCAGTTTGCGGAACTGGGCACAGCAGGCGCACGGCGAAGCGGCCGCTGCGATAAGACGTTCCAGCAAGCAGCCAGCGGCCGCGTACACAGTAAAATGGAGGGAACCTCGGATATGTCTTTGACCTAGGGTCCGGCCGATAACGGAACTGGCTCGTCACCGAGATTTGTGGTCGAACTCTGCTTGCAAACAGAGATTGAGTCGAAGGTTGCAGATGATCAGCTGAGTCCAAAACCTGCATTAGGAGGAGGGGAGGACGATTGGTTTTTATAGCGACCCGAGCAAGTCATGTCGGGGGGGTTCGCCGTGGGGGTTCCCAGCTGCGTGCGCAAAGCATTCACTCCACGCTCAGTTTCCTTCTTTGGGCGGCGCCATATGTCAGGGTACACTGTGTCCCACTAGCCAGTAAAAGCGGTACACCAACCTATTACTCATTCATTTCTCTTGTATCAGGGATGTAAGTAGGGAAAAGAGGGTAAGCCGATGAGGAAAGGAAAGAGAAGATCGTCAGAAGGGGAGAAGGAAACAGAAAAGGATGTCGGAAAATGAAGTAAGACTATATCGTCGTGTTAGTGTACCCCTTTCTTCAACCATGAGGTGAAGTCAGACGTCACTCAACAACGGCGTTGTTCACTCGGGACTTAGCTCATGCGTAGTCATCAGGGATGAATTATTATCTATAAAGAAATTAGAATTGAGGTATCTTCGTACGCGCATCTGTCGCTGCAGACGCGGGGTATGCGCTAAAAACCACCCATCCCTCCCAGTCATGTTTTTGGGTGCCTACCCAACCGATGCAATATCCTCTATCAACCGAGCACAGAAAGGAAACATGCAACCACCACCCTAAGCCTTCTGTACTCTCGAAGCAAACGACGTCCTCGTGTTCACCCTGTCAATATCGTACGGGTTCCCCTCGTATATTGACCGGGCGCCGACCGACGACGCCCTCGACCTGGTCTTGGAGAGCCGGCTCGGCGGCCTCGACCCCCGGCCACCAATCGGCGCGTACATCGGCTCTGGATCCGCTTCGTCCTCCACCGCAGTCGCGTCCCCGGAGTCGCGCCCGCGGTGCGGCGTGGCCACCCTGTCGAGATCCTTATCATCGAGAATCTCTTCCTCTTCCTCTCGCTCCGACGGCTCCTCTTGCTGCTGCTGCTGCAGGCGGCGGATGAAGGCGAGCGACTCGGCGGCGAACTTGCAGCGCTCGCGGATGGCCGGGCCGTACTTGTAGAACAGGAAGGGGAAGGGCACGCAGGCGAGGGCCAGGAACGCGGGGATGCTGGACGCCCAGTGAATACCCAGGTTCTTGTACATGTAGGTGGTGAAGAGCGGGAACGCGGCGCCGAAGAGCGACCGCAGCACCGAGTTGGCGGCGAGCACCGACGCGGCGAAGATGGTGTAGGCGTCGATCAGGTAGTTCATGATGCTGAGGAAGACGAGAACCATGCCGAAGCCGAAGGGCACGCCCGCCGCGACGCTCGCCATCCAGTGCACGCCCGGCGAGTTGGTCCAGGCGAACCAGAAAAGGCCGATGGGGAGCGCGATGCAGCCGACGAGGGCCGGCGGCAGGCGGGCCTCGGGCGGGGCGAAGCCGTCGTGCTTTTGTTCGGTGCGGATGTAGCGCTTGTTGTCCCAGATGCTGTACGAGACGGCGCCAACCATCCCGACGACGAGAGACAGGAACGGCAGGCCGCCAATGCCCGCGTTCCAGCCGCGGTTTTGCTGGTAGACGATGGGGTAGGCGGCGAAAAGCATGTAGAGCGTGCCGTAGATGATGGCCATGTAGATGCTGAGGAGAAGGACGATAGGCTCGCGGAAGAGAAGGATCCAGGGGCGGCCCAGCGCCGTCTTGAGAGCCCGGCCAAAGGTAATCCTGCCGCGCTCATGGTCGGTCTTGCTGACGTAGACCTTGCCGGTTATCTTGGAGAGCCTGGCAGCGCGTCGGCGAAGGAGCACTGGGGCGTATGTCTCTGGCACGAGGATCGAGCCGACGATCCAAAGAACACCGGAGAAGATGGCCAGGAAGCCCATGACCCATCGCCAACCTTCGTTCATCCCGAGAAAACCGCCGATGATAGGGCCAAGGGCCGGCCCGAGGAAAGGGGCAGCTGCGAAGAGCGACAGCGCCAAACCTCTCTGGGCGGCCGGGAACATGTCGGCGATGATACCGCCAGCATTCGTCAGGGGCGACGAGCCGAATGCGCCGGCAAAGAAGCGCATGATGAGCAGGGTCCAGCTATTCTGCGCGGCCGCAGACCCGGCGTTGAAAGCCGTCAGGGCGGCGTAAGTCGTCGCAAACAGCACCTGGCGGCCGAACATCTCGCTGAGCGGCGCCCACAGCAGCGGACCGACGGCGAAGCCCACGACGAAGAGCGAGACGCCCAGGGTGGCCACCTCCTGGCCCATGTCTAGCTCGACCATCATCTGCCGGATGCCGCCCGTGTAGGCGGACGAGATGAGGGCGACGGCCAGCGTGGCGATGGCCACGACGAGGGTCAGGAACCACTTCAGCGCGGAACTGAACCCCATGGGGTTGCGTGGGTCGTTGGGGATCCATTGTACCAGGTACGGGTCGTCATCGGTGCCCTTGCCTTGGTATGGGTAATTTTGCACCTCGGGGGTGATGCCGGGCTGGTCGAAGACCTTGCGCCAGTATGGGATCTTGGTCGGTTGGACAGACTCTAGGGCGCTGGCCCCCTTGTCGGGATTTTGAGACATGGCGGGCGGGTGGCGGCGGAGTGCCGCGTGCTGTGTGACGGTTCACTGCGAGTCGGCCACTTAGACACGGAGCCGGGCAGCGGCAGCGACACGGTGCAGTCTGTCTGTGGGGATCAAGCTGATCGAGGTATGGATTGCAATGGTGTATCACAAGGGTCTGTCTGGATCCAAAGATCGAGAAAGAATGAGAAAAGATAGTGAATGGATGGGCCATCTTGGAAAAGGCCTCCAGGGCGGAAGGCCCAAGAAATAAGTAGGCAATCGCTAGCCGCATTTCGGGCTGTTCGATCCTACCGCGACCGTGATGTCAGTCAACGCACACCCATGCGCGGGCACTCGGTTGCCGGCTTACCTTGCACTATTTGCTCCACACCAAGGCCAGGATCGAGAGTGAATGCGACGGAGATAATACCATTCGCGGTTGTGTGGTCGGAGCTGCGAATCCCGTGCCGCCGACCGTGCAGGATTCTTTGCTGTGACAGGCCCGCCGACCACCCATCGCGGTTCGGCCTTAACTCTCGTCATGACAAATGCGAAGCCTGACGGAAATGGTTGTCAGCTGTCGTACCGCGTACCCGATTGAAGAAACCACGTGCGTGAGATAAGACGGAATCCGGGGTAAGATCGCACACGTCCCGCACTGAGCTGCAACATGCATGATTTGGAAGTCGAAGACGTCAGGCAACGCTACCTGTTAGGGTCCTCGAGAAACGGGATCCGTCGAGCGACATGATGAATGGAACAAAATCGAAGTCCGGAATTAACGCGGAGCCCGCTAGCTGGGCGAGCTGGGTTTGCCTGGCAAGGCTGCCAGAGCGTGCCTGGCTTGGCAGGGTCGAGGCCAATCGTCCCAATTGTCCATTCAACCCCACCAAGACCATAATTTTGTGCACGCCAAGCCTTGCACACACAGTCTTAGGTATTGTCAACAGGCGGGGTCCTGGCAAGTGTAGGTCGGTAAAGGCCTTATCAAAAGATTTTTTTTTTTTCCCCATACGACCCTACCTACCTTCTTTTTACCCAGACCGCCGCCGTCGAGTGTTTGAACGTACCAGTCCTTCTCTACACAAACATACGTTTTTCTAGAGCAACCACCAGCCACAATGTCTGCCGAAGAAGCCATGATCAGCTACGAGGAGCTGGCCGACCTCGAGCACGAGTTCGACGAGGTCGAGACGGAGATCAGTGCGTCTAGCCACGCCCCTTTCTCCAGTGGTCAGTGCTACTATCTTAGACGGAAACTGACTGTTGTCCCCTTGTTGTAGTCCGCCAGCAATATGCCCTCTCCAAGTCGCTCTACGCCAAGCGCGCCGAACTCGTCGCCAAGATCCCCAACTTCTGGCCGCTCGTGTTCGAGCAGGCGCCCATGGACATCGACGAGTACATTCAGCCCTCCGACTCGGCGCTGCTGCTGTCGTCGCTCAAGGCGATCTCGGTCAGCCGCTTCGAGCTAGACGCGGACGAGAAGAAGGGCGACCCGCGCAGCGTGGCCATCCGGTTCGAGTTCGCCGAGAACGAGCACTTTGAGGACACCGTCCTGGAGAAGAAGTTCTGGTGGCGCCAGGGCAAAGACGGCTTCGCAGGCCTCGTCAGCGAGCCCGTGCAGATCCGGTGGAAGAAGGGCAAGGACCTGACCGACGGGCTGCTGGACCTGGTCAAGGCCGTCTACGACGAGCAGCGGGCCAAGCCCAAGCAGGAGGGCAAGGGCAAGAAGGCCGCCAAGGTGGAGCTGACGGACAAGCAGAAGGCGCTCAAGGAGAAGATTGACAACACCGGCATGGGCGGAGTCAGCTTCTTCGCCTTCTTCGGCTATGCTGGCGAGTACGTGTCGGCGGAGGAGAGCAAGGCGGCCATCGCGGAGGAGGCGGAGGAGCGGCGGAAGAGGAAGGCGGGTGAGGAGGTCACCAAGGAGGACGAGGAGGACAAGATGGACGAGGACGAGGATGAAGACGAGGAGGAGGAGGAGGAGGACGACCTTGAAATCTTCCCGGCGGGCGACGAGATTGCCATGGCCATCGCCGACGACCTGTGGCCGGGCGCGCTCAAGTACTTCAGTAAGTTCACCCTTACTCCACCCACACCCTTCTGTTGCTAACGAGGATGCAGTCCAAGCGCAAGAGCAGGATTCGCTGAGCGAGCTTGACTTCGAGTCTGGTGACGAGGATGAGGATGAGGAGGACGACGAGGAGGAGAGCGCTGACCGGCCGCACAAGAAGCACAAGGGCTGCGCGCACGGCTGCAAGCACTGAGCTGGCTCTGCTTGGCCGACTGACGATGCATCAACCCACCCTGCGATACCTTAGACACCTTTACGATCTCAAGCACACGGATATGGTATGATATAAACGGATAGACAAAAATAAATATTGTTTCGCGAATCCACTCGCTAAAAGTACATTGCCCGAAGTCCGAATTCCGCTGCACAGGGATCGGGAGATGTGGGCTTGGCGCGCCGCGGCGGGTCCAAGCCAACAACCTCTTCAGGGACACCATCCACAATGAAAGGGTCGGAGACTCTTGTTGATTCCGAGTGACGGTCTGGTTCTCGAGTTTACTGAGGGAAGAACTCAGCATTCTCAAAACCAGTGATAGTGACCATCGCGGCGGCTTCCGCCTGTCACATCGTCCTGTCTCACCTTACCCAACCTGGTCGATCAGATCTGTAACACTCAGGCTAGTGCTCAACACGATGGCGTCAAGCTCATCACCACGACATACCTCGCTTGCCCCTGCGCATTTAGGCCACGACGACAATGACAAAAGCTTTCAGATTTAAACTGGCATTGGTTTCTTTTGTCATTCATCGGATCAATCATTCTTCACAGTAGCGAAACACGCCACGCAGCTACTCGTATGGCGTCCTGCAAACGGTTCGTGAGACGAGACGAGGGGGCTCCACCCTCGCGGTCTCGAACCTCAAGTGTTTCAGCCTCCTTTGCCCGCGCAACCCTTTCCCCAGTTCCCCAGAGCACGGTACCTCGCCCTTCCGGCGACACCAAGAAATTGCAGGCTGCTCCCGGCCTGGGGTGATCATGGCGTGTTTCTTTGTACGGGGAGACGACGTTTCCTGGTTATGCGGTCTGCAAGGGTGGGTGGGTTGAGGTCAAGTTTCCGTGTCGCCTTTGCTCCACGCTCTCTTACCTATCTCTACTCCTCAACCTCCATTTTGAGGATTGCTTGGTTGGATCACGAGTCCATGGCCAACGCTCGTTAGGCTGTGCTCTCCCTGGTTCCTTCGTTGTCTCCTTTCCTTTCTTTCTTTTCCATTCTTCCGCGCTTTGGACGCGACTTCTTTTTACCATTCCGTCGCTGGTCGCCTAGAGGCTGTGCCCCCCTTCCTTTGTTTACGACGTCCGAGATCTTGAGCATCTTCGGCTCGTCGCACTCTTTTGTATCAGCGGGCCTGACTAGAAATCACCAGCTGGCTGCGGGACATTCCTTCGTTTCGTTCCAATTTCGGTGGGCCGGATGTGCTGGCATCTTCTAAGCTCAGCCTACCCTTCCTTTCTAGAACTGGTTTTCACTTCCACTTTCCATCTTAAGGGGTTGCGTATACAATCCCGGTATCATGAAGCTATCTGGGCTAGTGGCCTCTGTAGGCTTGCTGGTGGGCTCAGGGGCGGCCATCGACTTGACACTAGGCAATGATGGTTTGCTGCCCCTTCCCAGGCATGGTTACAGTCTTTGAAGGCTAACCCGGATTCAGAGTCCGTCAAGTCCGCCGCTGCAACAATAGCCTTTGGGCTGGTCAAGTTCTACACAGGCAACAACACAGGAGACACCCCGGGCAACCTCCCGGACCCCTATTTCTGGTGGGAAGCGGGCGCCATGTTCGGCACTCTGGTCGACTACTGGGCTCTGACCGGGGATGATTCGTACAACAACATCACGACCCAAGCCCTCATCCATCAAGCGACCGAGAACGGCGACTTCATGCCAGCGAACCAGACACGCACCCTTGGCAACGACGACCAGGGATTCTGGGGCATGGCGGCTCTCACGGCGGCAGAGAACAACTACCCAAACCCGCCCCCCGATCAGCCGCAATGGCTCGCCCTCGCCCAGTCGCTCTTTAACCAGTATGCCTCCCGATGGGACGAGGCGACGTGCGGCGGTGGACTGCGCTGGCAGATCTTCACCTTCAACAACGGCTTCAACTACAAGAACTCCATCTCCAACGGCTGCTTCTTCAACATCGCCGCCCGCCTGGCCCGCTACACGGGCAACGAGACGTACGCCGAGTGGGCGACCAAGATCTGGGACTGGGAGCAGCAAGTCGGCCTCATCAGCGCCGACTACCACGTGCGCGACGGCGTGAGCATCAACCTCGCCGACAGCACGTGCAACAAGGTCGACACCAACGAGTGGACGTACAACTCGGGCATCTTCATGCACGGCGCGGCCGCCATGTACAACCACACCAACGGCTCGGACATCTGGCGCGGCCGCGTCGACGGCCTGCTCACGGCCGCCAAAGACACCTTCTTCAATGGCTCCGTCATGAGCGAGCAGCTGTGCGAGCCGTCGGGCGGGTGCGACAACGACCAGCGCTCCTTCAAGGGCTACCTGACCCGCTGGCTCGCCGGCACGACGCAGCTCGCACCCTACACCTTCGACGCGATCCACCCGCTCCTCACCGAGGACGCAACCGCGGCGGCCAAAGCCTGCGTCGGCAACCCGTCGCCGCCGGTCTACCGCGGCCACACCAACACGGCGTGCGGCTTCCGCTGGACTGAAGCAGATTTTGACGGCAGCGCCGGCGTCGGCGAGCAGATGAACGCGCTCTCGGCCGTCATGTACACGCTGGTTAACAAGGTGGCCGCACCCGTCACTGCGGACACGGGTGGCACGTCCAAGGGCAACCCGGCGGCGGGGACGGCACCGCAGCGCCAGATGATGGGCGAGATTGTCGGCGAGATTACGCTTGGCGACCGCGTCGCGGCGGGGTTCCTCACGTCGGCTATGGCGCTGGGCGTGCTGGCGGGGTGTGCGTTTGTCATCTCGTGAGTGTTGGGTGGTCAGTCTTTGGGTTATTTCATGAAGGAGCGGGAGCTTTGTTTTTTCGTTTGGCATGAGGAAACGGCGTCTGGATCTTGGGAATGGTGATGATACTAGAGAACATTCGACAGCTTTGAGAGTTGGACTTGGGTTTTGGGTACGGAAATAGGGGTACTGGATGACTGGAGACGGATCGAAGGTGCCAGGGACGCCACGAATGGGAATGAAGTTCTTGCGACGGAGGAGCTATGATGCAGAGAATAGCGTATGCTTGAGGTCAACCAGGGCCAACTAACACGGTAGTCCGCCTGACATTCGATTAAAATTTGCAGACACACCTCCATCCCACCCTGTTCCCCTCAGCATACGTCCATTCCGGATTCAGCGCTTCCTCAGCTCTCTTGTCGAAAATCAGCGGCAGCCAAGCGAGGAGCCATAACCGCAGCCTTTGTCACTCAGCAGCTGCTGCGCAGTCGTGACACAACGGGTGCTGAACGAACGAGCCCCGCACTTTCCCACCTCCTCCTTCCCCCCCACCTCACGTCGGGTGTGCGCTGCCGGCTCGCAATCGGACAAGCTCACCCGGAGACGGTGCCGAATTCAAGCCTGACCGTTTTGTGCTGATACGAAACTGGCATCCGAGCAGGTGGACAAGCGGGCACCCACTTACTACCTGTCCGGTCCGGACGCCCCTGATGCCGAGGACTTATTATCAAGCTGGCTGCCCATCGTTTGTCTTTGAAAGCGCGCGAGTACTTGCAATCAAATATACATCCACCCCAAATCGGTTGTTGTTGTCACGACGGGACTACTCGACTCATTCCAACCTTTGGTTCACTTTCTCTTCTCCAGCCCGAGGTACCACGTTCACTGCCCGCAGAGGCCTCACGCAATTGCCCCTAGTCACCCATCTTCCTTCAGCCAGGCCTCCTAAACCAGCTTCCCAACCAACCATCACGCTCATCTCCCGGAACCCTTCCACGAAGAGACCATACCCAGCAGGCGCCATGTCAACCAAACACTTCCTCCCGGACCCCTCCCACCTAGTCCCCACCGCCCTCCACTCCCTGACCCTGACCAACCCAGGCCTAGCCCTCGACACACCCAACAAGATAATCTACCGCCGCCCGGGCTATGGCGCCCCCAACCAGCGCGTACACGTCATGTCGGGCGGCGGCTCCGGCCACGAGCCGTCCTTCGCGGGTATGGTCGGGCCGGGCCTGCTGAGCGCCGCGGTGGCGGGCACCATCTTCGCGAGCCCCAGCGCGGCGCAGGTGCGCGCCGCCATCATGGGCCGGGTGGATAACTCCTCCCAATATGGTGGTGGTGGGGTGCTGGTCACGGTGATGAACTACACGGGGGACGTGCTCAACTTTGGGGTGGGCGTGGAGAAGGCGCGCGCGGCGGGCGTGGAGGTCGAGATGGTGGTTGTTGGGGACGATGTTGGAGTTGGGAGGGCGAAGGCTGGGAAGGTCGGGAGGAGAGGCATTGCGGGCACCGTGCTGGTGCATAAGATCAGTGGGGCGTTGGCGGCGCAGGGGCGCGGACTAAAGGAGGTTGCGAAAGTTGCACGGCTGGTCGCGGAGAACTTGGTCAGTGTCGGGGCGAGCTTGGAACATGTCCATGTCCCTGGGCGGGCGAAGCCGGATGTCAACGCGGCGGAGTACCTGAGGGACGGGGAAGTGGAGATTGGGATGGGGATTCACAACGAGCAGGGCTCGAGCAGAGAGGTGGTTGAACTGCCGGAGCTGGTGCGGAAGATGCTGGCGCAGATGCTGGACCAAGGGGACAAAGACAGGGCATTCCTGAAGGTCAACTCGAACGAGGTGGTGCTTCTGGTGAACAACCTGGGAGGGGTTAGCGTGCTGGAGATGGGCGGCATCGTGGCCGAGGTGGTAGCCCAGCTGGAGAAGAGCTACGGCATCCGGCCGGTGCGCATCCTCAGCGGGACCTTCATGACGAGCCTCAACGGGCTCGGTTTCAGTATCTCGCTGCTGAACGTGGTCAACACGGACATCGGTGGGCCGAGCATGATCGAGCTGCTCGACTATCCCTGTGAGGCGACGGGGTGGTCCTCGCCCATCTCTAAGCGGACGTGGGAGGAGAAGAACACGGCTACCCGAGAGCAAGATGCGTCGCTCGGGGGGGAAGCCAAGCCCAGCGGCCTGACAATGGACAGTAGCACGGCGCAGCAGGCACTCACTCGCGCGCTTGAGGCCGTTGTCGCCGTTGAACCGGAAGTGACACGCTACGATACCGTCGTAGGTGACGGTGACTGCGGGACTGGGCTGAAAAGGGGCGCTGAGGGTAAGCGAGAGGTCCTCGTCGTGCGAACCATTGCTGACTGCTAACGGACGCAGCCATTTTGAACCACCTGCAGTCGCATCCCCTGTCGGGAGACGCGGTGGTCGACATGGCTAGCATCGTCTCGATCGTCGAGATGGAAATGGACGGCACATCGGGTGCACTCTACGCCATCTTTCTCAACGCGCTCCTTGCCTCGCTCAGGTCACAGGGCCGGGGCGACGCGTCTCCTCAGGTGTGGGCAGCGGCACTCAAGCAGAGCTGCGAAGCCCTCTCACGGTACACGCCAGCTCGGCCGGGAGACCGAACGCTTGTGGACGCCCTGTATCCGTTCGTCGACGTCCTCGAGAAGACAGGAGACGTGACGCAGGCAGCCGAGGCGGCTCAGAAGGCGGCTGAGGGCACCAAAGGCATGAAGGCCAGTCTGGGCCGTACCGTCTACATCGGCGGGTCCGGATACGAACAGGTACCTGATCCCGGCGCATGGGGTCTTGCAAGCTTCTTCATGGGGCTGGCTGGAGTGAAGAAGGCCGACGAGGGATGGGAGAAGCTGTAACTCGAACTCGCACTCTGCCATGGGATGGTGAGGCGGTGGAAGGTGGAATTTTGACTTGCAAGGGCAGTCTGCTGAATTCATTGGGCTCCTGTATGATTCTGCGTGTTGGTATCCTGCATCAACTGCAATCTCGGTCCGTTTGGACAATATGTCAAAACCTTCCGTAGGAGCAGAGGTACCTGTAGGTATTGTGTTGGTTGTGGACTTCCTGGGCTCCAGTTTCCTGGACTGCACCTTGCAGCCGGGCGCAGGTGCCCGAGAGTGTGGAATTGCAATCGACCCCACTTCATTGCTTTAGGTACCAGGTACCCAGGGACCCTTGTCTGATGCCGACGATTTGCGACGGTCACTTTCGGCCCAGTAAAAGCTGCAAGCCCAATTGCACGCTCAACATCGCGACGAACCTCTAAAAAAAAAACCAGGCGACGGCGGCAGCGAGTGTTCCCCGGGCCTCGGCGCAAACACTCCGTCAATGGTCGATTGTTCACGGGAGAATACTGCGATTCCCTAAATGTTCTTCGCCCAGACGATTGCCCGCCGAGCGGCGCCGGCAGCAGCAGCAAGGGCATCAGTGTGTCGCGCCTGCGAACGGACAAGAACCTTTTCTTCCGCCATGCCGCTCAGAGCCCGGCTGCGTGTTCAGCCACAACAATCAACAGTACAGCTCCCCTCGCCTCAGACCCGCTGGTAAACATCCCGCTTCTTGGGATTACTCTGACCAACATGAAGCCGCAGATATCGACACAAGAAGCCTACGACCGCTTCAAGCCCCAGCCCGACGACGAGCCCGAGGATGTCATCTTCAACAGCCTCTACGGTCTCCGCTCGATCGAGCTCAACCGACCCAAGAAGCTCAACGCGCTCAATGGCTCCATGATCCGCAAGATTGCTCCGCGCCTGCTCGAATGGGGCAAGTCGGACATGGCCAACGTGATTGTCATGAAGGGTGCTGGGGACAGGGCCTTCTGCGCCGGCGGCGACGTCGCCCAGCTTGCGCTCTGGAACAAGGAAGGAGGCCAAGCGAAGTCTGAGATGTATTTTGCGCAGGAATACCAGCTGGACCACCTGATCGCGACCTACAACAAGCCCTACATCGCCTTCATGGACGGCATCACCATGGGCGGCGGCGTGGGCCTGAGCATCCACGCGCCGTTCCGCATTGCGACTGAGCGCACTGTATTCGCCATGCCCGAGACCACCATCGGCTTTTTCCCCGACGTTGGCGCCTCTTTCTTCCTCCCCAGGATGCCCGGCGCTGTCGGGACGTACCTCGCCCTGACCAGCTCGCGCCTCACGGGCGTCAACGCTTTCTACGCCGGCGTCGCCACGCACTACCTGCACTCGACCTCGCTCTCGCAGCTCGAGTCCCGCCTGGCCGAGCTGCGCTTCAACGACACCGACGATATGCGCACCCGGCTCCAGTCCATCAACGCCACCATTGAGGAATTCGTCACGGGCCTGCCGCACGACGAGCCGATCCTGCTGGCCGGCGACCTCCGCAAGGCCATCGACCGGTGCTTCAGCCACGACTCGGTCGACGGGATCCTGCGCGCGCTCGACGAGGAGCAGGGCCGGACGCGCAAGTGGGCCCGGGAAACGCTGGAGACGCTGCATAAGCGGTCGCCGCTGGCCGTGCACGTCGCGCTGCGCCAGATGCGCATCGGCGGCAAGTGGAGCATCCACGACGCCTTCATGCGCGAGTACGCCATGGCGTCCAAGTTCATGTCGTCGCACGACTTCACCGAGGGTGTCACGGCGCTGCTGCTCGAAAAGCGCGCGCCGACCTGGCAGCCCGCCTCGCTCGAGGACATCAAGCCTGAGGACAGCGCCCAGCTGACCGAGGACTTCTTCCTCGTGAACGACGCCAAGCTCAGGCTGCATCTGCTGCTCAACGGCAACTACGACGAGTATCCCTACGCGGCCGAGTTTGGCGTGCCGACCGAGGAGCAGGTCGAGAAGAAGGTCCGCCAGGGCACCCTGTCGCGCCAGCAGATCCTGGCCGAGTTTGTCAAGGAGCGGAAGCAGAAGCAGGGTGTGAGGGAGATCGTCCACGAGATCCTGGGCCGCAAGACCACGGTCAATGGCACCACCAACGTGGCCGAGTGGGTGTACTAAGTGTCGTGGGGTGTATGATAAACCTGTGTGCAGCCTTACTCTGTGAAATATAGAGCTGTATAATTTGTGCGATTGGTGAAATAGCAGCACCCCTTCATGCCATTCATGCTAATTCAAGTCTGGCTTGGTTTGTCCTTCGGAGGATGGAAGATGCTTCAGGGAATGAAAACACTATGGCTAGTCGACTGCTCAGGATCATGCCGGTAGGTATCGATCTTCTACTATAGCCCCTTTTCGGAACTGGCGAGGGTGGCTTGTCCGAAACTACGCGTCTCATTTACCAAACCTACCTCCAAAAAGACAAGGCACAGAGAGACCACAGACGAGCACACATAGGTCTCAAACTCACCTCTGGACACCACCCCTATCTTCATAAACACTAGAGCAGCTCGATGAGCACGCCGTAATCAGAGCGCTCCCACAAAGCGCCGCTGTGCGTTTCGCATACCCTTCTATATACACATAAAGCATCACCATTATCTTTTTGTCTATACCCCAAAGCTCTTCACACAACCCCACAGCACAACCGGCACCACCACATTATCATTACCGCCCGTCAGCACGGCCTCGGTCAGCGACGCCAGCGACGCACACACGGCCGTCCGGGGCAACTGCACCTTCAGCCACGGCCACAGCCGGGCCGGATCCGCCACGCTCGCGAGGCTGTCCCAGCCCGACACCGCAACCTCCTCACCCACAGCAGCAGCAGCCGCCGCAGTGGCCTGCCAACCGCCCGCCCGCAACCACAGCGCAGCGGCCATCAGCCCAGCAAACACCGCGCCCGCAAACGCGGCGCTGCCCTCGAGGCTCTTCCCGCCGCCCCACACCCACTTGCGAACCCCCCAGCGCCGGCCCACCAGCGACGCCGCCGCATCGCCCAGCCCGACACACACTACGCCAGCGACCATACCCACCTCCCTCGTCGGCACCTCCCACCCGCCCATAAACACCCCTCCCCCATCCTCCGCCGTCGTCGTCGCAGTTCGCGGCAGCGCCGCCAGACTCAACCACAGCGGCACTGCACACCCGACCAGCAGAAAAATATGCGACACAACGACCGGCCCACGCAGGTCCCGCCCATCGACATACGGCGTCAGAAACCTCGCCACCGGCCTCGACAGCGGCGGCAGCTGGCTGGCGCGCAGCAGATCCAGCACGAGGAAGATGGCCAGCATGATTGCCAGGGCCAGCGCGACATAGCACGGATCGACAAAGGTGGCGGGCAGAAACATGGCGACCATCATGAAGTGGAAGACTTTCCGGCGGGTGTCGACCTCGCAGACGGGGGTGAGGCGGAAGACGACTGCGAGGCCTGTGATCAAGACGACAAGCCAGTATGCGGAGAGAGCGAGGCGCGTGTTGGCGGCGCCGAGGGAGGCGAGGCGGACGTGTTGCGCCCAGCCGCTTGATGAAAGGCACGTCGAAGAGGAGCGAGGAGGGAGGCAGATCCAGCGCTCGAGGTCGGCCTTGAGGACTTGTAGGCGGAAGGCAGGGATGTCGCCGAGAACGTAGCCGAGCGCCCAGCCGATGGGTTCGTGGCCGGCGAGGGCGTGGCGCTGGACATAGGCGCGGATGCCGAGCAGGATGACGGCGAGAACGCAGGCGTAGACGTGGGCGGCATAAAGCCACTTGCGGATGGTGGCCTGGGACTGGGTGAGGGAGAAGAAGGCGCGGACGCTGGAGGAGGCGGCGCGTTTGCGGCGGCCCGAGGGGGTGGTGGTGAATTTAGCGGGTGTGCCGGTAGCCGGCAGGGTGTGTCGCCGGGCGGGGTTATAGAGTAATGGCTCAGCGGAGTTTGGTTGGTGAGCTTCAGCCTTCGCGTTGCTGTTGGGTGCCACTTCGGTGTCGCTCATGGCGTCGCCGTGTGTGACTCTGGTGGTTGATGCGGAGACCGCGCCATCGAAATGCTCGTTGGCAGAGAGATCCGAATCGGAGAGGGCGCTGGCATAGCTGGCCTTCGAGTTGGAGCGAAGGCGGGGGAAGGGTAAGTATCGGCGTAGCGCTTGGAACCTGGACTCGCCCTGTGTTGAAGGCGCAACCCGCCTGAACCGCCATTTGGGCACGCGAGCCAGCGAGATCCCCCATTGGATCACTGGACCGCAAGAAACGAGGAGGCCGAGGCCGCCTCCCCATAGCAGTGCTTGCAAGATGACAGCCTGGGGTGAGCGAGCCACTAGGAGCAGGTTGATGAGGCCTGCCGACAGCAGCTGAAGCTCTGACACCAGAAGGCTAGTCGTTGTGAAGTGGTGTAGAACCAGGCAGAGCGCCTGGTGCAATGGATAGAGCAACACCAAAACTTCCGGCGGAATACCACCGCCTTCCCGAAAGGCCGATGTTGTAAGCCCTAGCCTATCCAAGGTGAACGGGACACATGACAGGAGCCAATGGGTGCAGCTGAAGAGCTCCCAATGCCGGGCACCAGGAACCAGCAGTCTCGGAAAAGCGCAGATGGCGAGCACTAGGCTCGGGAGCACAGCGCCCTCGACGTTCGGGGCGCACAGAAATGATACGAGGACAGGCAGTAGAGAGGGGTAGAGGAGTGGCGCTGGGTCGAACGTGGCAGGGATGCGAATCGGTATCCGTCTCGAAGGCGTCCCCCGGCGGTACGCCCATACGACCAGTCGCGGAGGGTATGCGGCAGCAAGGCAGAACAAGAGGCCACCGGTGGCATACAGCTCTACAAGAGACACAGTCAGCTTGAGAATCTCCCGAGTACAGCCAATCAATAATTACCTTTGCAATATGCTCGGAGCAGAGGCCGCACGTCGGGGTTGGAGGCGACCATCCGCGCCTGGCAGGCGAGGAGGAGGACCTCGGCGACCCTCCTTACAAGCTCCCTGCGTCGGCGGCGCATGCACTCGGCTGCGCCCTTCCTGTCACCGCGCTCGTATTCTCCATGACCGGCGGTCCAATGCGGTTTCCGACCCTCCGCCTCCTCCTCCAGAACCGCAGGCCACGGCAACGGCGTCGAGGTCCCGGACAGCTGCTCGTTCCTACCCCTCAATCCCTTGTGCAGCCGGGCCCTTGGCGCTGGAAGGCCCTTGAGGAAATGCTCATCGTCCGCCTCAGTGCCGCTCTCACTGGCCAGCGGCGACTCTTTGGCGAAGGAGGGGAAGGAGGATAGGGATGGCGCGCTGCTCGGGCTAGTTGGTGCTACACGGTCGGTGGGCTCCAGGAGCTCGGAAGGCAGCCGGTGGTACGGGTGCGGCGAGCGAGAGAGGGCTCGTAGACCGTCGTGGGAGGCTTCATCGGCGCTGCTGGAACCGATTGGGGCAGGTGCTGGTGCTCGTAGAGTCGCAGGCATGGCCGGCCGAGGAGGAGGGCGTGGGGAGCACGTCGATGTGGCGCGACATGGGGTTTCCCGTGGGGTTGCTACTGCTCGAGCTTGCTCGCCTCCGTAATCGTCAGATCGGAGGTCAGCAAGGCGGTGCTCTACATGGCAATGCAGAATGCCGCATGTTTTTGGTGTCGTGCAAGCTGCAGTGGTGGGACTCGCGGGTGCAGTGCAATGCCATCCCTGAACTTGAAGTCCACATCGTCACATGCAAGTGGGTGGCAGCTTCCACCGTCAGCCGATTGTAAAGTTACTGCTAATCAACTGATAACACGCTACCCGCGGGCCGGGATTCGGTTCGCTGCTCCCCGACCGGATAAAGATGCCACATTGTGGCTGGACTTCACTGTGGCATTCCACTGTCGCGATTCGGCTTAGTCAGGCCAAAACTTTGCCCATGTCCAGATTCGTTTTTGATCCCGCATCGCAACGGATTCCACCAAGCTGTTGGCACTCGGCACTGTAGTGCACTATGAACCCTCGCTTGGTGTTGACTTGAGGTTGCATCTGGCCGTTGTGCTCCGGAACCCACATTGAGACTGCAGAAGCAGAAGGATGCACAGTTGCAGGCTGAGGGACTCGGACTCGTCTGCCCATAAAGGCGTGAGGTGCTGACCACACCGAACACGCTCCCTGTTCCAGAAAGCTCGTGTTCAGCATTGCCGTCTGCAAACCGGGCGATCCATGGCTGCTAGCCTGGGTCCAGCAACGGCAACGGCAGTCTCGGCACACAAAACCCAAAGCTTCGGCATCGATGACGTCGCCGATACGAGGGGCGTCCGCCGCGACGCTTGCAAAACTGCAATAATGGGCGGTTTTATCATGAGGTCAATTCACCAGGAGAACAGCAGTTCGGCCGAGATGAAGAGAAGCTGCCCAGTTCCAGCCACATGGAGATCCTGATACAAGCATGGGACGTTACGAAAACGGCAGCACCGTTGCGGTGGAAGTCGCACCAATGCGGCCGGCTGCAGCTTTCTTCTCATCCGGGTTCGCTGTGCGACGAAAGTCCTCATGCAGACATCTGTCTGTCTGCCAGCACCACACACCGGGGCCCAGCGCGAGCGCGCGATGCGTATCAAAATCCAGTGGGTCCCTACCAGATTTTGCGCCCCCCACAGAGTCCACACGGAACGGCCGCCAATGGCGAAACATCGAAAAAGCGATGGCTGGCGGCTGTGCAAGCCCCGGACTCCAATGGCTGAGACCGCTGGCATTGGATGGACGACAGCTCAAACACGAGGCACGCAGAGCACTTGTGTAGTGCACTCCGTACACACCACACAGTCCAGAATGCACCACAGGCTGTTGAATTGCCGGTGCGGAAGAATCGAACCTTGGAAAAGCTGCCATCTGGTCGAATAGAATGTTGACCGTCCAAACAATTGTTGCAAGCAAGCGGCCGAACATCCGGCCCAGTGGGATCCCGATCCAGGGTGGCTATTTTGGCGGCGCCGGCAGCAGGCTTGGCACTTCAATTCCGAGCAAGATCCCTGTCTGTGCAGCGTCATCCAAGCTGAGACGATCTGCAGCTGCCCCTCCCACAGCCCAGGATCCGAGCGCCTCAACGGGCTGTTCAGAGGATGCGTGTTTATATTCCTTACTGTGCCCCGGCGCCCGGGGCCCAGCCGGCCTTTGCACAATTGTACCCTATAGCCAACCATTACAACGACGAGGTGGAAAATCGGTGCAGCTTGAAGGAACCGGTAGTTCTTACTGTGGGGACAGCGAACCTGGAAGGCGGCTTGGCTGGCTCGAGGTGGATCCCACGACAAGATCGCAGCCGACAGCAGGGAACAGCAACGGCTCTGTTGGTAAGACCAGCTTTCTCACCTTCATCAGTTTCCTGCCCTCTCCGTTTGCCTCCAAGGATTTCCGATAGCAAGCCAGTTTTCTATTCTGTCTTCTTTGTCGTGGGACTGGAACTCTGCTGTCTCACGTCGGGGTCTTGTCCGGCTCGCTTGCATCCTGCTTTTTGTCCTCGTCCCACCTCGGTGCAACTTCCAACCACTGACGAGAAACATAGCTTGACCACTCGCCGTGAGCCAGCTCTGCAGCTGCCGGCCTAGCGTGCAGTCAAGTGGAATTCGGCTCCAGAGCCTCGGGATCGACACAGCAGAAGCCCTGGTCTCCTCTTCCAGTCCGCCCATCAGCGTCATGGATTCATTCAAAGGCGGCAACCCGCCGTCCTCCGAACCTCTTCTCCCCACTGTCGCCCAGGAGAAGACGGCACTTGGAATACCGCCTAACCCGGATAACCAGCAACGCCCAGCCCCGGCCAGCAAGATGGCTTATGTCCGGCGAGCATTTCTGGTCTTGACGCTGTGTACGCTGGTGCTCTTTGGGGCTGCCTCGGCTGGCACCTTACGAGCCTCCTGCCACAGAGGCACGGCAAATGCCCAAGCAACATCCGGCACGCCATCTCTCCACGACCTTCTGCACCGATACTTCCCGGAGCGCTTTCGTGATGGCGTGTTTCCTTCTGAGCGTCAAGCACTCGAGGCCGTGCATCGCGAGGACGCCGCGGTGGCGAGCTCCATCGTACAGCTAGCCAAGCGCGACAGCACCAACACGACCAGCTCGAGTTCGAGCTCAACGTCGACCGCGACGGAGACGTCCTCAGCCTCCACGGTCCACACCACATCATCCACATCTGTCTCTTCTTCAAGCACCAGCACCAGCTCGTCGTCTTCGAGCACCAGCACTCCGTCGCCTGTTACGACGTCCAGTAGCAGTCCCACATCTACCTCGACATCCTCTCGTTCTTCTTCCTCTACGTCTGGTACGTCCTCAAGTCCATCGATTACCCCCTCTGTTTCTGGGTCAGGGACGTCGTCCTCTGCCTCCCAGACACGGACGTCCTCCTCGCTTTCCGGAGGTACGTGGGCCTAGTTCTGCTGCGCGTTGCCTGGTTTCTTGGTCTTCACTCATTTCTTTCCTTTTCCCATACCTTTGGTCTTGGATTCTTCAAACCAGTCTTTACCAGACACCCATCACTAACAAGAGAACGAACAGACAACAACACAACCATGACGACATCAACCTCCTCCACAGACACATCGTCGTCTCCCTCCTCCTCGTCCACCCGCACCTCAAAGCAGACCGTCGAGACCCTCACCAGCACCGCCCCCAACGGCGCCGTCGTCGTTGTCACCGCCACCACTTACGTGTCGCCCGACAGCCCGGAGACGCCCGCGCCCTCGTCCACCAACCGCGCCACGCTTCAAAACGCTGCCGCCGGTCGGTATCAGGGCTTTGGTGGCTCCGCTCTGGCGGCTGCGATCGGGCTGGCGGTGCTGCTGGTTGCGGTGTAGGTTGTCGTTGTGGCAAAGGGGGCGCTGGGAGGTGTTATCTGGGGCTCGTGCCATGCCACTCTTTTCTGGTCGTTTCTGGTCGTGGCTTTTTTGAGGACTTGTTTTGCATTGCGGGCGGGGTCTGGGCACGGGAAAGCTGTTTTGCATTGTTTCATCTGGCATTCGTTGGCGACGGGGATCGTTTGAGGATCGGAGCTGTGTCGCTCATTCTCACACCACATGGTACGGCACACTGTACATATATCGGATCGGGGGATTATGACCACGATATGACATTCCTTTGGTAATCTGGAGGGCCAATATGAAGGGATCTTGGGATAGACACGGCGGAGGAGAAGCACACGCGTACATAGATAAACTGGCCGTACGCGGCTGGTATAATCAAGGTGGCATAGACGGACAAAGTCGGTTCCATGGTCTTCTATAACCGCACACCCAGTGCCCCTCCCCGCGTCCGCCGTCGTCCACGCCCACATCCATGCCCACGTCCACGCCAATGTTCACGCCAATGTCCACGCCACCCTGTCCCGCTCTATCTACCCAGGCCCGATCTTGGGCATGTCATGATGCTCGCTCAGCCGCGCCAGGTGCGCGTTGAGCTCCTCCACCCGCTGCTTGTGCGTCTTGAGCAGCTCCGGCCGGCTGCGGCCCGACTCGGCGAGTTCGCGGAGCTGTTAGCTTTGTCAGCGGCTCGCGCAGATTCGCTTTCTTTCTCTCTTTTTTGTTTCTCTCCTGTGTACACACGCACACGCGCGCATCTACCAAGCTGGGTGGTGAGAGGGGGGAGAGGAACAGAGGCGACGTACCTTCTTGCGCTTTGCCTCGGCGAACTGCCGCTCGGTTTCTGTCATCTGCCGGCCCGGGTCTGGATTCGAGTCGTCGGGTTCCGGCGCGGGCGCGTGGTCTTGTGGCGAGGGAGATCGTCGGGAGGGGCGGTTGGCGGGGTTTGATGCTGGTTCGTCGCCGGCGTCGTTGTCGGGGCTGGCGGCTCGTTGGGGAGCTGCGCTGGTAGAGAGGCTCTTCTCGAGGTCGGTACTCTTCTTCTCCTTTCTCTTCTTCTTCTTCGTAACGCCGGCGGCGGCACCTTTGAGCCTGAGCGGCCCGCGCCCAGCGGCTTTGTATTCGTCGGAGGGCATGGTGGGTTGTGTGTGTGGTGTTTGGGAGTGGGTTGAAGATGGGTTGGCACTTGGGACGACTGGCACCGGTAGGAGGTGCGCATGTGCTGTTATCGATATGCCATGGGCCGCCCGAACCCACAGCAGGCTGCCGTTATCGATAAGCGATGGGCTGCTGGGCTTGCCCCACTTTTGGGAGTATAACCCTCCGTCCGCTGGAAAAAATTTGGAACCTTTTCCTCTTCTCTTCTTCAGATCAAAAAGTATTCACGAAGAAGCCACGACCGCCACTAGTATCCCACGGTGCCAGGTTGCCAGATCTCCATTGAGATCTACTTCGGAGATGGAACTCCTTGATAGGAAGTTTCTTACCTGTATTCTGACTGGGTGAGAGATGCTGAATGATTGGAGACATACCTTCGTCGAGTCCGGGGGGATATGATGGTTTGACGAACCCGAAACGGCCATGCTTTGCTACCGCCAAGCCGTTCCTCATAGTAAACCTGGTGCCCATCGTGTCTGAGAGGGCGAGTGTGCGCGTTACTGCGATGCCTCCCTGAAGCTGACCCGTACTGTTCTGCCCGCCGTTGCCAACGAGTGACTACGACTTTCTCCTCGCCGTTTCAGCTAGCTTGGGACGAACAGGACCTTGTTCCAGCTATCAAGGCGTTACCCGAGTCTTGCGAGTTTCTGCTGGTTGCACTCGTTCACGCGAAACTCGTTAACCGGTACTGACACATGATCCAAGCGACTGTGTGATTGTGTGCAGTCGGCATGTTGGCGTAAGTGACTCGGACGCTGAAACGGGTGGCATCGCAAGCTGGAAACGCCTGCTTTATTGGGTGCGCTACTTGCTGAGTAGCAGCTCTGGTGATAGGATTCAATTACTCCATTCAGCCCCGAACGAGACTTCCCCACTACCCTTCCACCCCCAGCTCTAGTCTTTGGGTTTATCTACTCCTATGACCCTCTTACTGCGGTGCTGGTCTTTGAGGAACTCCTCAATCTGTGTATCATGCTCAGGCCGGTGAGGCGGCCCGGGTACCGCGTTTCCTGCTGGCGAGGACTCTTCTTCTGGCTGCTTCTCCTCAACGCCGAGCACCTTTCCCACTACCGGGACGTACTGAGCTACTAGATAGTCGGCCGGTTAGTTTTCTGGCTGCCGCAGTCCAATGTTCAGCATGAGCGCGTACCCTTCTCTATGATGCCAGTCGTCTGGTCCTCTTTCGGAGGGCTCTTGGCTCGCGTGGCCGCCGCGTCGAGCTTGGCTTTGTAGTCGGGGCTGTTGGATTGGTTGGAGGCGTCGTTCTGAGGTGCTTGCGACATGTTTTCAGTGCTCCGCTACCACGCTCGATTGTAAGAGGAGAGTGGAATCAGTGGATGTGTTGAGGACCCGACTTCACAATCTGATCTGTTGGCGTTGTGATGCTTTCAGTACCTACACATTTCCGGTCCGGTATGCCATGACGTCAGACTTGGCTCGCACGGTATGATGTTGGGTTCAGGCAGCGGCCGTCAACCACTGAGATGGCGGCTTCTAGATGAGCGGTCCGCGAGTCAATCCGTTTTCACCGTCGTTCATTCATCTGCTTCGATGGTCCATGGGAACGCCTTCCCTTGTCCGCCAGGTAGGAGTACACAGTAGTTGGCCTAGCTTGACTTGTTGTCAGAGCCCCAGCGTTTTGATCGGCTCCGTCCCAACATGATGAAAGCATGTGAACAACTGTTTCTGACGCTGGCTTCTTTCTGTTACCACGAGTCGGCTGTTCCATCTCGGCTCCGCTTGGCAGAGAAGCCACCGCGTTAGCATGGATGCAGTTTGTTTTTGCAACGCGCACCATCGTTTCGTCTAAGCCTGCCGTTGAGCTGAAGGCGTGGGGGTTTCCGCTGGGGCAACTTTAAATTAACGCCCCTGCCAAGACCAGTGCCCCTCCAAATATTGACCCCGCGATCCCGGACGTTGATGCGAACATTTCGCAGCAACTCAAACCAGAGCTTTCCACGTCCTTCATTCCTTTGCGAGGGCTACGTTTGCCATCATAAACAGTCTTTCGTTAACACAGCGCCTCTCTCAACGAACCATAATGACGCAAACCGACCCCCCACCGCCGCGCAACCGGCCGATCCCCATCACGATCATCACGGGCTTCCTCGGTGCCGGCAAAACCACCCTCATCCTAAATCTAATCCCGCAACTGCGCGCACTCAACCCAGACTACAAGCTCGCCCTGCTTAAAAACGAGTTCGGTGACCTGGCGGTCGACTCGCAGCTCGCGGCGTCGTCGGCCATCGCGGGAGTTACCGAGCTGCTCAACGGCTGCATCTGCTGCAACCTGGTCGGCCAGCTGGGGCCCGCGCTGGCCGAGCTGCGCGCCGCCGCCTCCCCCGACCGCGTCGTCGTCGAGACCTCCGGTAGCGCCTTCCCGGCCACCCTCGCCCTCGAAGTCAACCGCCTGGCCCGCGAGACCGGCGGCGAGTACGTCCTGGATGGGGTGGTCAGCGTGATTGATGTGGAGAACTGGGCGGGCTACGAGGACACGAGCTACACCGCGCGACTGCAGGCGCGGTATACGGATTTGGTGGTGTTTAATAAGTGGGAGGGGTGTGGGGAGAGGAGGTTTGATGAGGTATTGGATCGGCTCGGGGATTTGGAGGTGGATGTGGCGTGGGTGAAGAGCGATAAGGGGTGGGTGGATGCGAGCGTTGTGTTTGGGGTTGACGGCGGGTTGGCAAAAGGGTTGGTGGACGAGGCGGACCTCACCAGCGATGGTGCTGCTGCGGAAGCGCAGTGTCAGCATGGGGAGGGGTGCGGGCATGACCACGGGAAGGAACATCATCAGTCAGAGGTCGAGGTGCTATCGGTTGAGCTGAAGGGGGAGCAGGAAGCGGTCGTGCATGCGGGAAAGCTTCTCGGCTTCTTGAAGACGACCCCGAAGGATGAGGTGTACCGGATCAAGGCCGTGTTGACGGCGTCGGGGACATTGCGGAATTCAGACGAGGATGTGTCAGTGTTGGCACCGTCACACGATGGAAGCAGATATATTCTGAATTGGGCGTTTGGGCGATGGACATTCACGCCGGTGGCGGCAGGCGTTGCGGAACATGCATCGAGCAGTGAGGCAGTCCTCAGGATGACGCTCATCCTGGCGAGGTACGAGAGCGCCAAGTGGAAGAAGAAATTAGAAGCCGGCGGTTTGCTAGAACTAGAGGGCACGGACAAGGGAGACTTGACGGTCACAAGAGTCAACTAACGATTCTGGAGGGATCAGGCTAGATTAGACGGCGTACACTTGTTAGACTCGTCATGTCACGGTCATATGCTTGAGCACTCTTCCGTCTACACCACCATGACACCATGACACTTTCGACGCACATCACATGTCGTGGTAGCAAATCTGTCGAGCGTCAGAAGGCCAAGTGCAATGCCTACAAAACCTCCGTTAACCGTGGACAGACCTGCTTCCTCTCCTATTCTCATCATCTTCACTCACATTTCGAAGACCCCTTTGCGCAACCGACACCATGGTTGCCCAACGTCTCGTCCGCCTTTTCGTGACCCGCTGCGCTGCCGCGCGGAGTCTCCAGCCCTTGGCGTTGTCGTCGTCGTCTTCGCTGCCCTCGCGCCCCTTCGCTTCGTCGTCCACCCCGTCGACTGCCCGGTTGTCCGCCCCCTCGCGGACCCCGTCGACGTCGGCGTCGGCCACCCCTTCCGGTAAGTTTGATGTCGAACTAACAAAGCCCCGTCGATGAAGTCAAACCCGGACTAACACGGACTGGTATCACAACAGCAACATCACCCGCTTGCCCGCGCGCCAGCGCCTCCGCCCGCCCCTCGCTCCCCTTCGTCTCCGCCGCCGCCGCCGCCAAACCAGCAAGGGGGCCACTGCCGCGCGTCCTGGCCAAGCGCGAGGAGGTCCGGAGGGTCCTTGAGACGCTCCGGGACGAGTCCGTCTGGGACACGAGGGGGACGTCGGACTGGGGAAACCTCGCGGCGGCGACAAAGGAGGAAAAGTGCGGTGAGAAAAAAGAGGAGGAGCATAAAGACGACGAGAAGAAGGAGCACCATCGAGTGCATTACCCGTACGTTGTAACTCGGCCAGCTATGTGCTCCTTCATTGCGCGGTACATACTGACCGGGTTGTAGCATCCGAGAAGAGGGACAGGGCACCCAAGTTCACGAGCGGTGGCAGAAGGGTGCGACGGAGCAGTGGGAGGAGGAGGATGAGTTTGACGAGAATAAGTGGCATTACCGGGTGCACTACCCGTAAGTTTGACTGTTTTGTTGTTTTCTTTTAGTTTCCCCAAACTGTCTTACTTGTTTTGTCGAGCTCATCAGAGATGTGTAGGGTAGCGGGACATCACTAACAGTGTTGAAGGATTCGCGATTAAAACATCATTGATGTGAGGGCTACGGGTGCCTGGAGCGAGAGAGGGATTTGAAGTACAAGGAGATGTGGGTTTTTTTTTGGGTTTGAGTTAATTCGTAGATTTCATATCTTTTACGCTTGTCAGAATACCCTGGGGTGAGCACCGGATACAATGTGTAGGAAGCAGGGACAGCAAGCAATACAGAGGGAACACAGGCTTGTGAGCTTCCAACCCGGGAGATGAATTCTCGTGGAGGGAACTTCAAAACCACAGGACCGAATAAACCAGATGATCAAATTGACGATGACCTGAAGCCAAACACGCCCTTCCACCCCAAATCTAGCGGGTTAAGCCCATATCACCCGTTAGATCAAACCCAATGCTTAAACAACCTACTCCCACCATCTCTCACCATCTCACATCTTGAAAACTCATCCTGATAGCCACCACTTATGTATTTATCTACCGTACCATCCTCCAGCAGACAGACTCAATTCACATCTCAACCTAAATCAAACCCCCGCCCCCAACCACCCCCCTCCCCCTCCTTCTACCTCCCTCCCCAGCAGACGACACCTCCCCCGGCGCCTCCGACGAGTACCCCTCAATAATATCCAAATACAAATCCGCATGATCCCCCTTCTCCCGCAGCTCCCTTTCAAACTGCGCCCGCTCCTCCGGCCGTTTCCAAGCCAGGAAATCCACGTCCGCCATCGCCGCCGCCGATCTCGCGCGCGGTCTCGGCCGTGGCGGGCCCTTGACACCTGATGATGGTGGCGGTAGCGGCGGGTGTTCGCTCGAGCGCGGCGCCGTGGATGGCGCGACGACGGGGTGGCGCTGCGGCAGGGATGACGAGAGCGAGGAGCAGTGCGTCTTGTGCGTGCCGCTGCTTGTGGTCGTCGTGCTGGCGTGTTTGCTGGACGGTGGGGGAGAGGGGGATGGAGAGGGGGAGGAGGAGAAGGGGGAGGCTCGGGGTGTGTGGTTGGGGTACTGTCCCCGTGGGTGGGAGGTGGGAAATTGTTGTCCGTAGAGTTGCTTGTGGCGCTCGGACATGGTTGCCGGGGAGGAGGATGTGGGTGGGAAGGGATGAGGGAAGGCTGGTAGGCTTCTTCCTCCTGCCTGCTGGGGTGGAGCGAGTCGCCTTTCTGAGCGAGTAGGCGGTGTAGGCGGTGCGGGAAGTGGCTTCTCCTTGTACCGCTCTCGCTCAGGTGTCGGGGGCTGGTTGAGTCTGCTCGGGTCGTAGATCCCATTTGCAGTTGGCCAGATAGTGCGGACGGTGTTGGAAGGCGAGGGGGACTTTGACCGTCTTTGAGGTACTGGAGAAGGGAGAGGTCTTGCGGCTCGCTGCTCCATTGGCGTCGGTTCCTCGACCCTCAGATCGAACACAGCCTCGCGCCGTACGAGCCCCCGGTGATTCGCCCCCTGAGTCTGAACCCGTGATTGGACATCAAGCAACGGCCGCTGGGCAAACCTAGGCGGCGCTTTCTCGACCTCGCATCTGTTGGGGTGATCGAGGCAGATCTTCAAGTCCCGTCTGCAGTCCAGGTACGGGCAGAAACGGGGCAGCGAGTCGTTTCCGAAGTACTTGCGGCAGAACGGGCAGAACCCACGACGGTAGATCTCCATCCGTACTAGTTGCTCCATGTCAATAGGGTCTTCTTCATCGTCAGCCTCGGTTTGAAGATGCCTACCTTCACGCGGCCTTATCCGCGCTAAGCTTGACCGCACCAAGCTATTGTCCCCTGCGACAGTTGCCAGGGCGGGACTCGGGCTCCGGCTCAGGCTAACAACTGGTGGGCGAGAGCCCGGCGTGCCATAGAACAAAGGGGCAGGCGTGGCCGACGGCTTTGACGCAGCAGAACACCTGTCAACACCACCAGGTTGAGGACCTGCCGTTGTTGCGTAGTTTTGTGGCGATCTGTATCCGGTTTCGGAAGGCGCCGTCCCCTTTTGCATCGTTGGGGTCAGCGGCTGGATATGACGACTATTCTGCTGCCCGTATCCTACCCGTTGCATGCCCACGCTCGTGGCGTGCTGCTGCGCAGGGGCTCCGTTCCCGTCATCGTCGCTCTCAGCGGCAAGCGCATACTCTTCCTGGAGGCTCAAACTCGTCAGGTCCAGATTCTCATACCAGGTTTGGGGCTTCCGCTCGTTCTCAAGCCGCCCCTGAGGGTGCCGAAGGGAGCGGTGCTGACCTACCATGTCGCTGTTTGCTTGCCCGCCGCTGCTGAACTCGCCGCTGTGGTCACTGTCTGAAGCACGGTGCCACCTCGCGATCTCGTCGCCACACTCCTCTTCACTGGGCGCCTCAACCGCCGTGACAAGCCGTCGAGGCCGGTCTGGGGTGTGGACAATCTCAAATCCCCTCTGCTCTTTTTCCTCACTTCGTGGCCGGGTACGACCAAAATCGCGGAGCTTCTGTGTAAGGATGTTGGTGGAGTTGTTGGGACTTGTACGATGTATTGCCATTGCCGAGTGTCGACTTAAGGAGAATGCTGCTGTGTTGGTGCCGAAATGGTGAAGTTAAAAAGCAGCGTCCAGGTACGGCATTGTTGTTGGAACAGGCACTCTGGCAGAGCCATGTGCGACTGCGATGCCCAAGCACTTTTTATAGGAACAAAGCCAAAGGGGAAACAAGCTTGTTCTTTGTCCTGGTGTACTGTCATGATCAAGGACTGAACTACCCGTGTCCGTTTATACAGAAAGCGGCTCGATTCCACGAGTTTCATTGTGGCGAACACGGGCTTTTCTTTGTCTAAAACGCCTCGACTGTGACACTCAAACAATGGCACAAAGCACCTGGCGCATGGCGCACCGATGCCACAGATGCCTTCTCATCCGTGTACACACCAGTTTAGAGACTCACTGTGACGGTCATGTGGTTACTCAACACCAGCAGCACAGGAGGCAGCCCGGTGCCGAGCACTTCGACGTCGGACAGATACGCCAAGCTGGCTTTCTCGCTCTGGCACGTGTTCTCTTCTGGGATGGGCAACGTCGTCAGCATCACGGCCGTGTCGCTGCTGTTCTGGCGCATGAGCTCGTTGAGGATCAAGTGTTGAGCGCGACTAGGCAGGTCGTTGAAGGATAGCGAAAGGCTCTGGGTCGAATAGCTCGACCCATTCTTGTCGTCTTCGCCCTCGGGATATTGATAGGATGCCAGCACTCCTGAGACATTGACTGAGGCGTCGCCATCAACATCCGGCGCTTTCGACGCGAAACTCCTACGAGACCTCGCCGGGGATTTGGCGTCGAAGTCACCCTCCGCAAATGAGACCTTTTTGTCCATCACGCTTTCAACACCGAAACCAGGCTCACTCGACGCGCGAGCATACGAAGTCTGCCGAGAGGATGCAGGCCGTTCCATGTGAGTATAGGCTTCAGCAAACATGATCTTCGGTCCACTCCCATCTTCATTCGTGATCGTTGTCTCCGGCACAAGGTTGCTGGAGAAGCGCATGGCCGAGGAGCCGTGTCTTGAAAGGGGCGGCCTCTCCGGCTTCAAGATTCCCCGGGGCACTGACAACGTCTCCGATGCGGTTCGGCTGTGGCTGGCGAGTACATTTCCCGGAAGGTTGCCCGGAGGTGTGTCTGAATGGATCGTTCCGTAAGAGTTCCGCATCGGCGATTTGGACCGTTTGAGGTTTCTCGCCCTCCGAGGGCTCTTTGGGCGAGCAAATATATCGGCAAAACTCTTCCGCCTTCGGACGGCCGCCAGCAAGGGTCGCTTGACGCGTTCATCGCCTCCGCCACGTGCGCTGTCCGTATCGCTCGTATACTCCTCTGTAAAGGATGTCACTGACGTGTCGCTTTCGCTGTCGCTTTCGACGCCGTGGTCCGAGTCCGAGCTGTCCAAGACGTTGAATGGGAGGTTTTGCGTGTGAATTCCCATGCTGACGCCCCATTTTACCAGCTGCGACATTGAGGGTTTCTTCGGTAACTCGGTGAGCTGCGCCAGACTATGGCGCCTTCGTTGTCTGCCGTCCAAAAAGCTGCCGTGTGGGTTGTACAGACCTGGCCGGCCAGAGGTGGATTCCATGACCTGCGCAACCGAGACGAGTTCTTGCGACTGCGTCATTGACTGACTTCCCCGGTATTTCTGCAGGTCCTCCCACCACTCCTGATCTTTTAAACACTCGTTAACGAGTTGTTCGGTCTCGTGGCCTTTTGACTGGCCGTGTATGATGTGCTCATAGGTCGACAGAGCGCCGGATGCCAGCCAGAAGACCAGCACTTGAGCGTCAATCCTCAGCTTCTCCAGAAGAGCCTTCACCCGGCCCCTTTCTTCCTCGACCTCGCTCTCGTACTCGACGAATACAACGACTCGTAGGCTGTAGACCTTCTTCCACGCTGGAACAGTGTGGAGGATGTACCCTAGCTGAAGAATCAACGTATCTGCAGGCAATTAGATTCAACGTTCCGCAATCTCACATGTAGGCACTCACAAGTATCGAAGTTGGTGGTGAGCACATTCTTGCCATCCGCAGTGAGTGCTGCCGACATCTGTATCGGCCAGAGGTCGATGTACTTCTTGGTGTTGCTGCCGTCTCTTCGTGGCGTCTCCAACGTCTCAAAGCCTTTGCCAACGGCAACATTCATGCGGTAGCGCAGAGCCATGTCTTCCAGAATGGTGAGATAGTCGGTTACCGACATCATCTCCTCCATTCTATTGGCGTCGGTAGGCAATACGTCCTCCAGGATTCGGGAAGACGTATCCCCTCTTCGCCTTCTCCTGACTTGGCCGTCGGGCTCCGCGGCTCCTTGTTGTGTAGGTGCAGGGGAGAGTGGCGCGTCAGGGACTGACATCCCGGGCCGTGACCGGCGTAACTCGTCCATGTTGTAGAAGCCCATGACGGCAATGTTCGGTCTCATGCCACCCAGACCGGCTGACAGCATGAGATTTCTGACTCCCCATGTAATGGTGGGCGACATGGTGAGCTGCACAAAAGCCTTGATTCGCGAGTACTCGGAAATGTAACGGGACCAAGCGGCATGTTGCAGCTTCACCTCGGTAACGCCTGCCGCAAAGTCGTCCGTGACAATGACGTGCCCCAGAATGTACAGCGCTCCTTTCTTCAGCGAGTTGCAGAACTGAATGAGGCGGGTCTGCCTTCTGGGGTTGTTGATCAAAAGGATGATTTGGGGTCTCCAAAACTTGATGTGCTCTGGCTTCAGCCGCAGGAGATATTTGCGGACTTGGTGGTAGATCAAGTTCTGCGACACATCACCCCAGTGTTTCGGCGGACTCAGGTAATGAATGAGGAGGAACAGAAGCACCAACAGACACACGGCAGTGGTTGCGTACGTCTCGTCGATGAAGAACATGGCGGCCGCGGAGAGGACGCTGCCGGCCAAAGCCGTGTGCCAGCTAAAGAACTTGAAACCGGGGCGGAAGTTGGGGGCAGAGCCAATCTTGAGAAGAAAGCACGCAAGATTCATGACGAAGAAGGTCATCTGGTCCATGTCAGAAACTAGCCGAGAGTTTGGCGGACAGCCGTTCAAACGCTTACCTGGTAGCCCATGGAAATGAGGGTGGCGATCTGGTTCAAGTTGGCGAACATTGCCACTTGTGCAGCGACATATGTCAGGAAGATGGCAAGCACGGGCTCGTCTGCTATCTTGGTACCCTTCCCGAACACCGATAAGCCCGGCAACAGCCTGTCCCTGGCCAGGGCCTGCATAAGCTTGGCCGCGCCGATGACGCCCATCAGTGCCGAGAAGAACGTGGTCGCGATTTCGCCGGCGAAGACAACGGGCGGCCAAAGGCTCGTGTCTTGAATGATGTTGGCGTTCCGGAGGAACGATGCGTGGGATATGCTCGAGGCTAAGGAGAAAACAACGAGCACGTACGCAACGAGAGTTGACAGCATGGCCCAAAGCGTGCCCATCGGAATCGCCTTGCTGGGATTCCGCAGATCACCAGACATGGAGGCTCCAGCGAAGATTCCTGAGGTGGCCGGGAACAAGATGCCAAACAGGTTCCGGAATGTTGCGAAACCGTCGAACTCGGCGCCGGTGGAGTGAGGGAGCAGATTGGACCTCAGGGTTGCCAGACTGGCTCCCGTGAATTCTATGCCCCTCTCTGGGTCGCTGAAGGCGGGCTTTGCTAATGCCGAGAGCGGGATGCTGAGGGTGGACACTGTCAGGACTACCAGGAGGGCATTGCTTGCCTTGGCAAATATCGAACTGCCAGCGAGACAGAGACTGGTGCACAGCACCAGGGCGAGAGTGCCGAAGAGGTAGTCCCACCAATACCCGTGGGGCATGTCATGGCCGAGATTGAGCTTGATGCAGTCGATCAGGCCGACGACGTTGAGGGCCGTGTTCAGCACTTGAGCCAAATAGAACAGGATGCCGATAGAACCCCCAAACTCGGGGCCCAGTGACCTCGAGATCAAGTAATAGGCGCCGCCCCCCTTCACTTCTCCATTGGACGCGATGGCGGAGAGCGAGAGTGTTGTGACGAAGTCGACGACGTACGCGATGAACATGAGAGCTATACAGAACCAGAATCAGTGATTTGTGTGCTGAAGGTTCGACATAAGAAGAGCGTACCCAGGATGCCGAGCAGCCCAACTTGCCCCAGGATGAGTCCGAATCTCAGGAACATGAGAATGCTGAGGATGTTGAGGCACACCGGGATGTAAACACCCGACACCAGCCCCAGCTTGTGCCGTTTGCCCATGGAATCGGACTCCATGGTCGTCGATGTCGAACCTCGAGACGTCCAGGTGCGCAAGAGGGAAAGCATGGCTGTGGCGGTATCGGACGAGAACAAACAAATGGCTCGTCTCGATACGTAAACAAACCTATCCCAAGGGCCAGGGCGGGGAATCGAGAATCAGAAGCTCCCAATGACACGTGAAAGCTTCAGCGTTGAAGGCACCAGCCCGGTGTCTCGTGCACACACTCCACAGCAACAGGCATCATGCCGATGTCAGAAAGAAATCGGGAGCCGTGCAGATCAGCAACTCCCGTCACGACACGTTCAGGAGGGGAGAGGGCGAGAAGACAGGGAGTGAGCCGCGCCACCCCCACGGCCAAGTCTGTCTCTGGTGAGGCAGTGGTGCAAAGGCAATGCCTAGGGAAATCAATACACGCAAACTCGACTGGATTTCGGCATGGGACGGCCCGCCTGGTGTTCGTCCGAATTGCTAGTCGTGATGGCAGCCTGAGATCTGCCCAAAACCCGACGTCATTGGTAAAAGCCAACTGCAGTAACCTTAATAAACGGTTCCCGGCAGGCACTGGTCACGCGCTTGGCTTGCGGGTCTCGGCCTGTATCGCTCTCCCTGGTTCCTGTGTATCGGTGCTGGGCAGGAAAGATAGCAGAACGAATCAACGAAAAGACGATTGTGGTGAATACACCACAGCTATTGTAAACTGTGGGCCGGTTGCTCTCTGTCAAGCGTTGATAC
The DNA here is from genome assembly GCA_023628555.1 of Chaetomiaceae sp. R4402. NCBI lineage: Eukaryota > Fungi > Ascomycota > Sordariomycetes > Sordariales > Chaetomiaceae > Chaetomiaceae sp. R4402. Next base: position 486,597 of record JAMAKO010000002.1, read on the forward strand.
GGCGTCGTGTATAGGTAGTCAGAGCATGGAGGTGAAATCTTGGCGATATCCGTACGGGCACAGTCAAAATGCCGATGATGTTGGGTTCCATTTCACGCGGCTGGGTACAGTACAGACTCGAATCCTTACTGTTAGGTGTGGGGGCGCGATTGGCGCTGTGCCTCAGCAGACTCCCGCCCCAGCCTCGGCGCCCTCGCACTGCGCAGTCACCCGGCCGCCAACCGCATCCCGCCATTCGCCCCTTATCAGCAGTGTCGAGACCCCATTGTCGTCGCCAGAGGTCACAAGCTAGCATCGCTACAGTCAGCTGTCTCCTCGACGATCTCGCGCTCCTTCACATCCTTGCCGACAATCCGTGTTGTATAGGTGCCATTCCCTAGGTTTCTTCTTCTCGTACCCCATCGCCTTTCTCTCCTTCGCTCATTGAGTCAGCCACCGCGCCGCTGCATCGCCATCCGTTGGTTCGTATCAGTGTCCAGGCACCATCGGATATATCGCACTTTTACCCTCTCTACATCTCTCCAACCACCGAGATATGAGATAGACGGCGACAATTCCAGCAGCGATTATGCCGGACTCGATCAGAAATTCGCCGCTGCCAATGCAGCAGCAACTGTCATCGTCGCCCGGTTCGTTCCGCGGCCGCTCCTTCGTCGACCGCGCCGAGTCGACCGCCCGGCTCGCTTCCCCAGCAGTTGCGCTCGGCACGTCGCCCGCGGCACAAGCACCGCTGCTATCCGGCGACGAGTCCAGCTCGGGCAATTTGACGCCCCTCCCTGGCCTCGGGTCGCACGTCGCCGGCCCGGGCGTCTCCGCACTCGCGGCTGCACTGTCCAACTCGCTCGGAGCCTCGCCGCCGCGATTCGGCACCCCACCTGTCCGAGCAGCTTCTCCCGCCGTGAACGCGCCGGGCACCGGGACGCCGACAAACTACGGGTCGTTCGATGCGAGGAGACAATGGCAGGGCGGAGCATACGAGGACCCAGAGATCATCAGGAGGCATCTGGTTCAACCTGGCGACGGCGCCTCGGACGATGGCCAGAGGCACGCAGCTGAGGGATCCAAGGGCAAACAGCCGGCCGGCCTGGTGCGGTCCGAAACGGATGACGAGTTCTCGAGCCTGAAACTCCAGGGAGGCGACATCACGCGGCCGATATACAAGTGGACGGAGGAGGCGGACCAGCGGAACAAGATGCAGCGCAGCAAGAGCTTCAGCGTGCCGAGGCCGGAGCCGGAGAACGAGGAGCTCGACATCCACAACATCAAGGTGCCCGGAGGGTTCCGGCGCAACTTCATCCGGCGCGCCGCTCGCGACTCGGACGAGCTGGAGAACGGCTCCGGCTCGAGCCCCCACCCGACGCAACCGCGGCTGTTCACCAGCAACTTCCTCGAGTTTTTGACGTTGTACGGCCACTTTGCTGGCGAGGAGCTCGAAGAAGACGATGAGGTGCTGAAGCCCGGCGAGTACTTCACGTCCGGCAGCGAGGCCGACCTGTACGAGGAGGGCTCCGATGAGGAGCCCATGGAGGACAGCGCGCTGCTGACTCCGGGCCGCCGCAAGAGGCGGAGGAAGGAGCGCGGCGGGAGCGGCCGCAACAGCCCCATGTCGGCGGCGCTGCTGCTGCTCAAGTCCTTCGTCGGCACTGGCGTCTTGTTCCTCCCGCGGGCCTATCTCAACGGCGGCATGCTCTTTAGCAATCTGGTGCTGTTGTTCGTGGCCGCTCTCAGCTACTACTGCTTCGTCCTTCTCGTCACGACGAGGCTAAAGGTTGAGGGCTCCTTTGGAGACATTGGCGGGATTCTCTACGGCGGGTGGATGCGGGCGCTCATCCTGGCGTCCATCGTCATCAGCCAGATTGGGTTCGTGGCGGCCTACATCGTCTTCACGTCGGAGAACTTGCAGGCATTCATCCTCGCCGTCACGGACTGCCGCACGCTGATTCCCATCACGTGGCTCATCATCATCCAGATGGTCATCTTCCTGCCCTTCTCGCTGCTCCGCGACATCGGCAAGCTGGGCTTCACGGCGCTGATTGCCGACGCCTTCATCGTCATCGGCCTGGCCTACCTCTTCTACTACGACGTGCTGACGCTCAACACGCAAGGGCTGGCCGACATCATCCTGTTCAACCAGAAGGACTGGACGCTCTTCATCGGCACGGCCATCTTCACGTTCGAAGGGATCGGCCTGATCATCCCGATCCAGGAGTCGATGCGGCACCCGCAGAAGTTCCCCAAGGTCATGTTCGCCGTCATGGTCATCATCACGACGCTGTTCGTCACCATGGGCGCCGTCTCGTACGCCGCCTACGGCTCCAAAACCCAGACGGTCGTCCTGCTCAACCTGCCGCAGGACGACAAGCTGGTCAACGGCGTGCAGTTTCTTTACTCGCTCGCCATCCTGCTGTCTACCCCGCTGCAGATCTTCCCGGCCATCCGCATCACCGAGAACGCGCTGTTTACGCGCAGCGGCAAGTACAACCCGTACATCAAGTGGCAGAAGAACGTGTACCGGTTTTTCGTGGTCGCACTCTGCGCGCTGATTGCGTGGGGTGGCGCGGATAACTTGGATAAGTTTGTTGCGCTGGTTGGTAACTTTGCGTGCATCCCGCTTGTGTACATCTATCCGGTACGTTCATCCCTTCTCAGCTCTGGTTCTACCCCCGTAATGTTCCGCGTCATGTGTTTTACTGACTTGGCATTTTACAGCCGATGCTGCACTACAAGGCGGTGGCAAAGACGGCGCTGCGGAGGTGGTCCGACATTCTGCTCTGCATCTTCGGCTTCGTGGCCATGGCGTACACGACCAGCTTGACCGTGATGAGCTGGGCTGGCGGTGAGGGCGGCGGCGGATCGCCGAGCCACTGCGAGGCGAGGGGCATATGAAACTTCGGGGACGAGTGACATGCTAGGTTTGTTGTATACGCAGTACTGTCACGCACACTTTGACTCATTTTTCCTGTTCATTGTAAGACAGCGTTGTTCATTCAGCATTGCACCTACGGGCGTCTCGGTTTGGATGGACTAGGAGGGCGCGCCGTTGGTAGATATCATCACGGGTAGAGAGATATTGGAGGTCAGGATGAGTAAATATAGAGGAGGAAAGACAGTCAAAGCAAGGGCCCTGCTCTGCGACTAGGAGCACTAGATCGTCAATAAACCTGTTCGTCTCCATCCTGTCTTGCGCAGCGTCTGTTCTTTGTCTTCACAACGAGCTGCCAAAGGGTTGTGTAAAGGAGACAAAAGAGGCCCGTGCACGGACCCAGCAGCCTGGTAAAGGATGCTTCTTGGCTCTCAACGGAGGGGCTTGGGTCGCCTCTCATCAACAAAACTGACCCTCCATCATTAACGACATACTGGCACCAGCTTGCTTTGAATTTTGCCTTGCCGCCATCGTGGTATTGTTACGCGTTGCTTAAGACTTCCTGGTATCTTTTAATCATCATCATATATCTCAGCAATCATGAATGCCCCGGATAGGTGGGTCGGATTCTTTCTACGTCTCGGTTCTTTTGCACCCAGTCTTGGTCAACAGGCAGCTTGAGTGGCAATGGCCGCCGCTTCGCGAAGTGGATGATGATGGCTCAAGAACCGCCTTTACTTCGACGTGAAGGGTAGTTGGGAAGAGAAAGAGTTTTGGTAGCAGTGGTTGTGGATTGTTCGGGCTCTGTTGCGGTGTTCAAAACTTGAGTGGCAGACACGGCTCATGCCCGCTCGGTCATCAAAGGGTTGCTCGCACCTTCCCGGAAGACCTCCAGGACACCCTAGCGCACCCATGTGGTTGTGATTATTTGGACGTCATGCCCGACCGCGACGTGCTAGCTTGCGAACGACACCGATTTTGAAGCATCCATACCCTGGAAGCTGCACAGAGCTGCCGCCGAAGCTGGTTCAACAATATCCTTCCCGCCATCCAGCCTCGACTTCGCCTGAGCCAACACGTTCAAAGCCTGAGAGGCATCTAAGAAACTCTCACACACCGATTCTCTTCTATTTACCTCGCCGCCACGATGACCTCCACAAATTGCAAGCACGACGACAATCTCCAGACCGGGTTGGACTTTGCGATGCGGACGAGCTTTTTACGTTTTGTTAAGACGGGACTCTGACAAGCATGATCACAGATTCGAGCTCTTCCTTCTCCAAGAAGGAGAGCAGAAGATAACCGAAAAGGTCGTCAGCGGTGAGTTGAGCCCTTTGGTCAAAGTTATGAGAAGACTAGGCCCTCCGCCCCGAAACTAACAAACGTATCAACAGGCATGTCCAACACATCGGACTTCATCCTCCTCAAGGAAGACCACACGTTGGGCAACCTGCTCAGCGAGCACCTCAAGATGGCGCCGCACGTCATGATGGCGGGTTACAAGAGTCAGTTCAGCACTCGATCCGTTTTGTCCTTCTCCTGCCTCCATCTCTAATAAGCTGACTCTCTGGTGAACTTCCGCAGTCGGCCACCCTAACGTGCCGGAGGTCCTGATCCGCGTGCAGACGGACGGCTCCGTTACGCCGCGCGAGGCCCTCGTCCGCGTCTGCAAGCAGCTGGTTGCGATGTACGGCCAGCTCGGCCGCGAGTTCCAGAAGGAGCTGGCGCTCCGCCAGTTTGCCGATCAGGGCGAGAACGTCGGCGCTGGGGGCGGTGCTGGCGGCGGCCAGAATGGTTTCTAGATCACCCACTGCGTGGTTCGTTGGGAAACAGTGGGGGTGGGCGTTCCGGGGCGGCGTTTGGTCATTCAGGCGGGCAATTTGACTCTAGTTGCGGATACTGTCAGCACATTTTACATCATGGTTAGGAACCCCTTCGGTGCATTGTTGGCTGTCGTGGACGGTAACCAAGACCGGGCTTCTATAAAACTGGACTTGTGTCCAGAATCGCTATTCTAGCCGTCTGCAGCGCGGCCATCAGAAAAAGTAGATTGTGAGTTGCTCTCCTGACCCGCATTGCTGCGGACCCCGCGGGCACAACAATGACCTCCGTTACATGGGGGCCGAAGCCTGATTGCCGCCCTGAACCTTTCATGCCTTCTGCGACACGAACAACTAGCTGGCAGGCTCTCCTTCCACCGACCATGTCCATGACATACCAGCCGTTGCACATACTTCCGATCTCCCCCTATCATGATCATGAAGCAACCGTAGCAATCGGCCCCTCGCCGCCCGGTATCAACTGTCCAGCCGCGTTAGCTAGATTGAAGGAGTGCGGAGGCGGCAGCCAGCTCACCATGCAGATGTTGTTTCCGTTCAGGAGGATCTTCTTCAGCTTCGTGTGGTTGCCCGAGTAGTCACTGGGGGTCGCAAACCGCGAAGTTAGCATGTTTAATAAGAGCAGACATAACCTGACACGCATTTCGTACAACTCGGTCACGTCCTCGAGCACCATGTCTGGTTGCGGTGTTAGCCTAGGCTTCCTTCCTGAAGCAAGAAAAAGGGAGGGGTTTGGGAGTGAACGTACTGACGTAGTCATCGAAGCCTACAAGGGTGCCTGAGAATTCTATGATAAGATGGGAGTTAGTATGTTAGCTCATAGAAGAGAATGGAGCGCAAGAGAGCATCGAGAGTGTGGTTGCCAGGGTGAGTCGGTGATGGTACCTTTGTCGCCCTTCATGACGACCCAGATGCGGGACCCAACGCACTTGTCGATGAGTTCTGCCCGCAGCAGTCAGCCAAACTATCCTTGAAGTTAACAAATATGTGCTCGTATTGTTGTATTCATTTACCGAGCGGTAGGAGTTGAGCAGCCATCGTGCCTTGTTGCTTTGCGAGGATGTTTGCGTCTGTTCAACAGTTGCTTCTCGAACAGGGCGAGCAGTGATCTCTGGAGCTGTTGCGTGTAATTACCGTTTCCTGGCACCGCTCGTAAGTTGTACTCCGTAAAACCAGCTGATGCAATGGAAGCTCCGAGTATTGCCAAATCTGTTTAGATGCATAGCTGCCCGCATGCAGTTCCCTTCCCTGTTTTCGGCAGAGTGGGGCATTCGAGTCGACCCCCACCAGCCTCGTTGCCATTAAGGTTCCTGTTAGCGCGTCTGCCTGTCTTGCCGCCATCGCCTCCCTGGATCCTTGGTCTGCTGCCTGATGACTGAGGTAGCACCCCGTGGTTTTTGGTCATTCAGAAGCGTTCAAGCGTCATGACGGCCTGCAGTCATGGCGCCTTCCGCTCTCTCAACAATGTGCCCGTTCACTTGCATTCTCTTAGGCCAATGAGGCCGTCCTACGCGCGCGGATCGTATGGCGTGGAGCATCTGGGGCGCTGTCGCTGCTGCCGCCGCCGCTTCCTCTCTTCAACACGCTCCCGCAACACGCTGTAAGTTGCCCGCTTCTCTAGCTTGTGTCAGTACAGCCGAACTCATCGACTTGATGCATAGATATCGCCATTATACAAGAATGAGCACTAGGAACTCCACCCACCAGCTGTGGGATGTCAGCCGCGGCTACGTGTTCGCTGGCGGCAGCGGCGTGGTGTACCCACGCCTGCCGTTGGTGAGGCATCAGAGTGCGCCGGCCGGCCCAGCCACTGTCGCCGCAGAGGACAATGCAGCTGTACTCCCGGCTTTCTTGGCTACGGGCAACGCGCCACAGAAGCAATCTGCTGGTCAGAGAGCAGTGAAGGGGCAGGGCGTCGCCGCAACCGCGTTCACCTTGACCCGTGCTGCCACCACGATCGCCACGTCCTCCGCCATAGCGCCGAAGGGCGCTGATGCTACCGTGAAGGTTCAGACTGCTGTCGCCGCTGTCGACATATCTGTAACCACAGCTCTGGCGAGCGAGGACGCCGCCAAGAACGACCAGACTACTGCCGTGACCGATGCCGTAGTGCCACCTATTCCTACGAGCAACGATCCTCACGCGCCGCCCTTCACGCCTCTTGACTTCAAGATCCCAGACCAGGCCTTCCAGGACGCGAAACAGGCTAGTGAGGGAACACCCACCTCGTTTTGGAAGTACGACATGTACCGTGGCCCGGGTGCAGACGGCTCATCCGACGCCAAGGTCAAGGTTCATTATTGCACCAGCATGCAAACTACGGAGCGAGCCATTCGTCAGTACTTCATGGACGAGAAAGTCCTTGGGTTTGATCTGGAATGGGTGGGCAATGCCACAAAACACCAGGGGCCCAGGATGAATGTCTCCCTCATTCAGTTGGCCTCTCCGAGCCGAATCGGGCTTTTCCATATCGCTGCCTACCCCAAGGAGGACAAACTGGTCGCGCCTTCTTTGAAGCAGCTGATGGAGGATCCCGAGGTTACGAAGGTCGGCGTCTGTATCAAGGGTGACTGTACACGCCTCTCCAAGTTCTTGAACATTGAGGCCCGCGGACTGTTTGAGTTGAGCCATCTCTACAAACTCGTCAAGTACACCGAGCTTGACATGCAGGGGTCGATCGACAGGAGGACGGTGTCACTCGCAACCCAGGTCCAAGAGCGTCTCGGCTTGCCCTTACACAAGGGTACCGACGTTCGTACTAGCAACTGGGCCCGGCCGCTTCATATGGACCAGATACGCTGTAAGTGTCTCCGTCAGACGGCCGTTCAGCTCAGTAACTAACAAACACAGACTCGGCATCCGATGCGTACGCCGCTGTTCAGCTTTACGCAACCTTGAATCATCAGCGGCAAAACCTCGACCCCGTTCCTCCTCTCCCTTACCATGCGGAGCTAAACCTTCCCATCCGACTTGCCGAAGAGACTCCACCAACAAGTTCAGAAGAGGAAAGCCCTGATGTTGACGTGGCCCCCAGCGACGATTCCACCGTTGTCGAGGACGCGGTGTACACCGAAATACTCGCAATCGAAGACGTGAGCCTCGACACCGAGCCTCATCTTAACGATTCAGCAAACCCAACGTGATGGACGGGACACCTAGACCCCAACTCAGACAGCCTACTAAGTCAAATCAGCACGCGACTGTAGGCAGGGATTTGCACACAGGCGAGGAGCCAAAGGACGAGAGACACATTGTGTCTCAGGTCAGCTTGCTGACCAGGTCGAAAGGCTTTATGCGTCCCGACCAGTGGCTGGCCAAACCCGGTCCAATGACTTCCAGCCACAGGCCATCGGGCGACACACTCACAGTCCCCGCACCCCAACCAAAAACCAGGTTGATGACTACCGATCCGAGGACGCGATTCTCGGCCGTGAGGTGGTTTGGCCGTCTCCGATACCTACGCCCTCAGATGTTGCTGGTATGTTAGAGGAAGTCTCAGGTTTCCGAAGATTGGCAAGAGGCGGTTTACGGAGGATGTTCTGATGCAGTTGGCTCAAGCGGTTTTACCGCTCAGAGGTGAGCTGCGGTGGTGCCTTCTCGATTGGTTGGCAAGGATACGGCAAACAGGGAGGCGACTACGGAGGGGCTGTTGTATTCAAGTGCGATCGTTAAGTATGCTTTCCGCGCTGTCTTTTGTTGGACACGACGTATACCAGCCTGGAGAGCTTGGGTCACGGAAAGAGGGCGAGCATCTGCATGGACGCCGGCGCATTTATGGGTATAGATTCTGGAGCGTAACGCATATACAGAGTTACTCAAAGAGATTTTGGGTTTCAAGTCCAGATCGTGAGGATTGCGTTTATAAGGACGGGTCGCAGTGGGTGAAGGTGGTAGTTACTGCAACGGCGCCTCGGCCAACACCAAGCTACATCGCGATGCGATTACCTCTTTCTTCCTTTTTGAGCTCGTTGAGGTTGATCCATGTCACTCAAATTCATTTGAATTTGTGTCTCTTCTTGCTGTTCAACAGAACTGATTATTGACCAATGCTACAACTCCGTGGCTTGAACAGCTCGCCAAAACGCCCTGATCATGCAACCACCGAGTTCACTTGCACCCTCTTATCCTCCCCACCACTAACAATCCCCAGCTGCTTATCCCACGCCACGCTAAACACCTTGCACCCATCCCCAGGGAAATCCGCCTTCTTGGCCCCCTTCGCACCGCCGCCCTCGCGCTCAATCACAAACACAGCCTCACTCACACTACCCAAGCCGCCCTCCTCCTTCGTGGCCGGCCGCACGCTGCGCAGGTCCCACACGCGGCAGGTGCCGTCGGCAGACGCGGACACGAGCGCGTGCTCGTTGTGCGGCGACGCGGCGAGCCCCAGCGCGACGCCGGCGTGGCCGCGCAGCGTCAGCACCGACGTCGCCGACGTGCTCGCGCGCGGGTCCACCAGCGTGACGTGCCGCGCCGCCGTGCCCGCCGCGAGCAAAGGAGTGCTGCTGCCGCCGGCGCGGGGCAGCGCGCAGAGCGAGTGCAGCGGGTGCGTCGTCGACAGCGTGCTGACCACCGTGCTGGTCGTCAGGTCGATCGTGCGCACCGTGTGGTCCCACGAGGCCGAGTAGCCGACGGTGCGGTCGCTCGGGTCGAAGATGGCGGCGCTGGCGGGGCGGTTGTGGATTTGCATGAGCGACAGAGGGCCGCGCTGGGCGGTGCTGATGGAGGAGGCGGTCTTGCGGCGTTTGGAGGAGGATGCGCCTGGGAGGAGGAAGGTGTCGGCTTCTGGGGCGGAGGTCTTGGACGTGCTCCAGAACCCGATGGCGCCGTCGGCAGAGGCTGTCAAGAGACGCTTGGAGGCGCCGTCGACGGAGAGGCAGTCGATCGAGCCCGTGTGGCCGTAGAGCTCAAGAGTTGGCTTGAGGTCGCCAGAAAATTGGTCGTTTTCGGTGTACTTCCATACGCGAACGGTTCGGTCGTAGCCAGCGGAGGCGAGCTGCGAGTTGCTGAGGAATTTGGCGGCTTTAATGCTAGCTGAGTGCCCACCGCTGCTGCCAGACGGGGAGGTCGCAATAACCTGACCAGAGGCGTTCCATATCCTCAGCAGACCGTCGAATGAGGCGGACAATATCCGGTCCTGGCCGCGCTGGAAGGCGTCCCCAGACCAGCGACCGGACGGTGAGTTTTCTGCCAGCACATCTACGGCACTAACCCAGTCGTCGTGTTCGAAGCTGGCTTGGTAGGTAGGTGGTATTAAACTGCGCACGTATCGCAGAGTGAGGTTCGTTTCGAGCGAGAGGCCGTTGGTGGCGAGGTAGTCTTCGAGGCTGGACCGCAAGAAGCTGCCATTGACGAGGAAGTCGAAGGGGATGGACCCCGTGTCGAGCATCGACTCGGAGTTGAGAACCCGGGAAAGGCCATAACGGCGAATGTCTGCGGGCACGAGGAGCTGTCGCTTGCTCTCGGGCAGCTGCAGGTCGGGCTCGGTCGTCGTGAAGGTCACCCTGACCTGCGCGCCAGGAGCATCCACCATGGGCTCGTCCATTGCGAGGCTAGACAATTGGTGGTGATGTTGGGCAGCTTGGGTACCGAAATTGACGTTGACGGGTCCAATGTCGCGAGATAATCGAGCCCCTGCCCCTCCAACGCCTCCAGTTGCTGGCGTCGGCTCTGATCTCGAGAACTTTTTAATGGATCCCATGGCCCTATCTTATCGTCCCCCTGGCTGGGTCAGCGGGGCGAGCGCCTGGCGCGACTGCTGCGAGGGGTAGCGCCAAGACACATTACAGGGGTACGAGTGGCGTCGCGTCAAGCTTCGCCGAGCCCGTCCAAAGTTACAACCTCTCTAACCTGACGAGGGTACTGAGTGTACCTACTTGTATACAAGGGCAGCTACCAGTACTTCAGCGGCCGGCAAATCCAGGACCATTTATCGTCAAAGATGGTGACTCTTGATGAGATCGCGGACGCAAGTCTGCTCCAAAAACCATCGTAAGGGCTCACCTGCATGAGAGGGTCTGGCTCACGCTGCTGACGCATCAAAATCCGGCAGGGGGAAGACGACCGAGCTACTGGAGCGTATTGACTCGAACTACAAGCCACTCGACAGCTTTGCCCTGCCCAAAGACCGCCCATACCAGCAGCAGTTTGCCGACATCTACTTTCTCCGTCTCACCAAGATCAAGCCCGCCGTGGAGGAGGTCGCAAGTGCAGCATGGGAGGGTGCCGAGCTCGGCGGTGAAACTGCGACGAAGGTGGATCGCGTCCTGGATGTCCGCCAGGGGCAGCTGTGCTGGGTCGCTGGCACCGTCTACATGGACATGCCGCTGAAGCCCAGTGTGCTCGAAGATGTCTCCAAGGACGTGAGTGACTCGGTCTTGCCTGCCTGGTGGCCTGTCATGCTGATCTTGACTAGCGCTGGATTTCTGCCCCTACAACAACGGACCATTACTATGCCGAGGCGGGCGGCGAATCAATCATGCTCGAGGATGACTCGGGCCGGATTCGACTTGTCGGAAATGTCCTCAAAGACTACTTCCTTGTGACGGGCTGCATCATCGCCGTCATGGGCACGGAGAATGTAAACGGAGAGTTTGAGGTTATTGACCTGAAGTTCGCCGATCTCCCTCCCCAACCCCAGCGCTGGTCTCTCTCCCAACCGTTATCGTCAGACGGCGCCACCAAAAAAGCCCAGATCAAAGATGAGGACGTCGACATGACCGATGCCTCCCAAGGCCGCTCCCAACCCTCCAAAAAGATCGCCTTCGTCTCCGGGCTTGAATTCTCCGGCACCGACACCTCCTACGCAATGGAACTCAACCTCCTCCTTGAGTTCCTTCTCGGCGAAGCTCTCGACCCAACTGCCCAATCCGAACTCAGCCAAATTTCCCGCCTCATCATTGCGGGCAACTCCATCACCAAACCCTCCTCCCTAGACGACGCACCCTTCACCACGAGCAGCACAGGAGCTGACAAAAAACCGCACGCCAAGAAATACGGCTACGACAGCTCCTCCTACAACCCACTGCCGTCACAGCTCCTCGATACCTTCCTCTCCTCGCTGCTGCCCACGCTGCCCATCACCCTCCTGCCGGGCGAGCACGACCCTGCCAACGCCAGCTATCCGCAACAGCCGATCCACTCAGCCATGTTCCCGCAGTCGCGCGGCTATACATCGGCGAGCGGGGATCCCGGGTGGCTGGACTGTGCGACCAACCCGTGGGAGGGCGAGGTGGAAGGGTGGCGGGTGCTGGGCACAGGCGGGCAGAATCTGGACGACATCTGCAAGTACGTCGACAGCGCGGACCGCCTGGGCATGATGGAGGCCATGTGCCGGTGGCGGTGCAGCGCGCCGACGGCGCCGGATACACTTTGTAAGTTTTGATTTATTCCCTTCATCTCGATCCCTCCGTTTCGTATCGTTCCAAAAGCTTCACTGCTCGCCGCTGGTGGAGTAGTTTAGTAGGGATCATTAAGTGACGCGAATGCTGACAGAAATAAATGCAGGGTCGTATCCCTTCCAAGACGACGAGCCCTTTGTCATGAAGGAATGCCCGCATCTCTATTTCGTTGGCTGTCAATCCGAGTTCGGGACCAAGGTTATCGAGGGCCCTCAGGGGCAAATGGTGCGCCTGATCTTGGTCCCATCGTTTGCGGCGACACGCGAGATTGTCTTGGTCGACACCGAAACGCTGGACGTGTCGAAAGTGAAAATCACTGCTTGATTCTGGGCCTGGGTGAATGAAGAAAGGAAAAGAAGCTACCTATGTAGGGCGAACCATGTCCTCGTCGAAATTACCGCCCGTTCAAGTATCCCGCCGCACTTCAGTCCATGACCTGGTGGAGATATGCCCGTTGCTCCTAACTCGACGCCCAACCCGAAAACCACCGCAAATGCTGAAATGCTCCCGCCCACCAAACCACCCATAACGCCCCTAACGACACCGTTACCGAGCCAATTCCCTACGCCACGAAACTTCGTTTTTGGTCCTCCGTCTCAAATTAAGCCATCCCCGCCCCTTGCCGCCGCATCATCAACAAAACTTCGGCACCGCTCAAGGCCGATAAGCCCGCAGACCCCCCTCGACCCGAGCAATCGAGATAATCAGCGACTTCACCCCCCTTACAATCCTCCTCTCCCCATCCTCCCCACTCCGTCCCGCACCCGCCACATCCGCGTCAAACCGCGCCGCCACCTTGGCCTGCTGCTCCTGGCGACGCCGCTCCGCGACATGGTGCTCCTCCCACACGCCGCCGCGGCGCAGCGCCCTCTCGGGCTGCAGACACGCGTCCTCGATGTGCCGGCGCAGGTGGGCCAGCGCCTCGGTCGCTTGCTGGCCCTGCTCGCGCCGCCGCGCTTGCATGAGTGTGTCGTGGGCCCAGAGCTGAGCCCACGGCTGCCCCTCGCGCCGGCGCAGGGCGTCCATGTGCCGCGGCAGGTAGCGCAGGTCGATTGTTGTTTCGAGGTGTCGGCGTTTGGGGCGCGGGAGGTCGGGCTCGCTGGTAGCGTCGTCGGAGTCGGAGTCGGCTTCGTCGTTGTCGCCCTCTGAGTCGGGGTCGTTTCTGATGTCGGAGTTTACGTGGACGTTGATGCGCAGGAAATCGGCGTTGATTCGCTGCAGCGCCTTGAGCACGGCCGCGCCCTTGCTGAAAAAGTTGACCGCACTGAGGAAGCGGCCTTCGTGGATGATCAGGTCCTGATCTCCGCCTTGCGCCGGGGCGCGCACGGTGCGGTGGGCGGCCTGGAGCAAGGGCGAGACGGTGACGGTTAGGGTGTGCAGATGGATGGAATAGTCGGGTATCGGGCTCAGGGCGTTGGTCCGGGGTGTCAGCGCCTTGAGGGCGTCGGCCATAAGCGTCTCGTACGAGGGCTCCGTGCGATTCGGCTCTAGCTCAATGGCCATGTGCCGAATGAGGTGGCCGTACTTGACCAGGTTCAGTTCTTGGGCCCTGCCGGCGATCCGCTGGCTGCGCCGTCCCGTGCTGGAAACCTCGTCCCGCAACAGGTACAGGAACGTGTTCTCTGAGTAGAGGATGCGCGTCCCTTCCACGGCGGTCTGGCGACACACACTGAGGATTCGCGTGTCGATGGTGGTGTCCACGCTGTCACCTCCGCGGCCGCGGCGACTGGGACGACGGCTTGTCTCAGTCCAGAGGTTCTGGACATGGATCGGTTTTGCTCCAACGAGTAGATGTCTATAAATCTCGTCGCGGAGCTCAGCCGGCAAGCTGAAGAGGTTCGTCGCGGGCACGACGTTCTGCAGTATGGCCGTGACTTCGGCGCTCATCGCCCCAGCCGGGTTGACCACAATGGTATCTGACACCGGGTCGTTCCTCGGCGACTGCTCGCTATTCTCGCGTGTGGCCGCTATGAACTTTCGACGTCGCTGCCCACGGGCAGGCTCCAGTCTCATTTGCTCTTGGCTTGCTCCTTTCCCAGCTAAGTTGGCTGCGTTCCACAATTTCCCATGGAGAAGTGGCCGCAAGCCATGCCGCATCTCAGCAGCTGGGGGGTCTATGATCATGACGTCGTCGTCGTAATTGCCGAGGAACGACGACCGACGTTTGGGGTGATGTTGTTCCGTCAGGTCAATGATCGTTGTGACACACGATCCTCGTCGCGAAATACCGGACGGCGGCGGGTGAACGATGATGACCTCGTCATCGCTGTCGTCCAAGCATGACGCTTTGCGCTTCGCTCCGTGGGATGAGATGCGACAGGATGAGGGAGGCGTATGGGGGAAAACGCCGGCGCGACCAGTTTGGCTCCGAGGCCGCTGCCTGATCGCCTCGCTTCCGCGATCTCGAGCCAAGGCTGGAGCGTGTCGGCTGGTCTGAGGTCGGCTGGACGTCTTCAACAAGATCAGATCCTCGTCAGGCAGAAGTACGCCTTGATCTAAGACCCAACTCGAGGTCCTCGTGTGAGTGGAAGTGGGTCGAGTCTGTTGAGTCTGCACGGAGCCTAAGAACCTGGGTTCTTGGCTGGCAGCCGCGATCTCAGCCGGGGTGCGACGCTTGCCGCGGGGGAAAGGAAGTTGAAACGAGTTGCGCTGAGTCGCCATCTTGCCCACCGAGTCTGACTTCGTGAACTATTGTGGGAGTGGGCTAAAACGTATAGCCAACCTGCGGCGGGAGGCCAATGAATCCCCAGAACATTCCGGAGTCCTCAACGAAGGTGACTTGCATCCGTTTGCTGGAAGGGGCGGGCGAGATGAGGCCTTCAGCAGATTCTCAGTCCAATCTTGGTGTTGCCCAGATTGGTGGACTTGGCTGTCTTTAACGCTGGTCAATGGCAAGACGAGCAGGCCAGTTGCGGAGGACGTACAAACCAGATACGCAGCAATTGGAAGGTGGCCGCCGGTGTATTCAGAATGCAGAATGAGTGGAATAGGAACAAAGTGGTGGTTTTGGGCAGCTTGCTCAAAAAGCTGGCGTTCTGAAAGCAACGCCAGGAAAGAACATGGAGACAAGGAGAGGAAACGGCTGAAAGGCAAGATTCAAAATGTTTTGCAGACGAAGAGCAAGAAACGGAAATTGAGCTGCCTTGCACGCTAGTTCGAAGCGTTCAACGCGTGGGTTGTAGGCTCAAGTCACCCAAAACGATCCGGGAAAGTGCTGCGCCGGTCAGAACCCAATGGTGAAAGTGTTCGAGAAGGATATTGCTGAGATGTATGTGAAATAGGTGGTAGAAATCCATGAATTAGAGAAACCTGGAGGTCCGCTCTCGCCGCTCTGTTCCTCAAGTTCCCGAGTGGAGGAGTATAGAAGTCGGCGGAGAGCAAAGCCGTCGTCCCAATCTTGGCGAAAGGGGGAAAAGGCCCAGGTGGCAGCTCAAACGATTGCAGGAAGGGCATCCGAGTGTGGTGGTAAACATAAACAGAGTCCTCAGCAAGGAACTGAGTTTGACTTGAACTCTGGCTGTAACCTTTGCGGTCGAAGAAGGAGGACAGGAAGGAGGTTGGTCGGCTCTGCTCCTTCCCAGCATGGCTCCCTAAATAACTTGAAGCACCTCAGCCATTGGCTTGGATGTCTACTACCTTAAACTTTGATTCGAGTGCCTATCCTGCTTCTAGTTCAAAATCTGTCAGCTTGTCTTGCCCTGCCTACATACAGGACGAAGCCCAAGAGAAAGGTTCATTTTCAAGATGTGTCCATCAGGATTTCATGCTTCTTCCGTCTGATCTAACGCCATGGGCATGCAATAACGTTAGAAACTAACGAAAGAAACGCAGGTGTCATTCCAGATCAAAAGTTGCGAGTATCTGCCTACGAATTTTACCTTCCCTTACCTGACATTCTCAACGCAGATTCAAGCAACAGCCGGGTTCTGCAGGGCCAGGGGACTGCCCTGCCACACATGGAGGAACCCATGGGCATGTCACCTCGGCGAGGTCGACCATGCCTTCTAGAGCCCAAATCAAGTCCAGGAGGGAAGCTGGACATCATGCTGATGGCAAGCTCCTCGAGCTCGCTCACGAACCTGACCGGGTCAACGCGGGTTGGTTCGTCGAAGGTCAGGTCCCGACCGGGCTTGGCCGCCTTTGGAAATGCTTCACCGGGTCGAATACCAAACCACCACCCAAACTGATGAGTACGAGCCACTGAAGCAAAACAAGCTGCCTGCTGATCCCATGGTATCCTTAGGTTTCTCGGCCGGCAGTCTAGCTTCATTCCTACATGCCTGCTCCCAAGGTCATGTGCCCCAACAAAGGACGGAATAGTCACGAGCCAAGACTACAGCAGCTAGCTCCGTACGCCTCGTCGAGCCCGCTACATAATCCGATGGTATCCCCGTGCCCTGTCCTCGCAGACTCGACACTGTCTCAGGCCGCTGGAGTCGGGTGGTGGATTGAGGAACACGGCAAGCCGTGGGCTCGGTATGTCCGGTTAACGGCCGCCGTTTACCGTCGGGTTATGCCCCACCAAGCAAATGCTCCCATCCGATCACGCCTAATACGCCCTCCACAATACATCCATGGTGCCTTATCGTAATCCGTATGCAGGCGCCAGGGGCTTCCGGGGCTCTTGCTGACGACCTGCCGGATAGGGGCGGGAGTCTTGCAGTGATACGGTACGTTGTGGTTCTCCGCTGTGGCCGGTCTCCACCGCGGTCATGGGTTGTACAAGTTGTGGTTTTTCTCAGGTAATAGTCCACATCACCAGACCAACGACCGAGTTTGCGTGGTGTAATTGTCGTGTAAAGGGCTTGTGTTTCTGGAAGGTACAAGTCCGTGCTGGAAGAACGCCGGCACTCCAAACGGCAGGCCGCGGCACCGACAAAGGTGTGGCAATTGTAGGCTTAACGGTTCGTCTGTTCTAGATCGATCTGTGTTGCAGCCCCTGGCGTCTCACGCCCTGCATTCCATACAAGAGAAAGGTTGTTGTCGATCCTTCGAGGTTCTAGGCACTTCAGCAGACTTACACGCAGTATATCTGTTCCTGTCGCCAACTTCCACACCCCAAGGTCTCTTTGTTCTGAGGACCATTCACCCTTTTTTCGTACATTATCACCAGAGCATCACCAGAGAAGCACACAGCACGCACAATGGGCTCCTTCACCCCCGAGCCACCCAAGCCATGGGTTGAGACGCCCATGATCTTCTCCCCGCCGCTCTCGCGCGCCGCGGGTTGCAACATCTACCTCAAGCTCGAAAACAACCAGCCGTCGGGCTCTTTCAAGTCTCGGTACAGTGCCTTATCTCCCTTTTGCGTTCACCATTCAGCTTGCTAACCCATCCGTAGCGGCATCGGCAACATGATGTTGACGGCCCTCTCCACGCCGCCCCCTTCATCCTCCCCTGCCGCCACCGTACATTTCTACTGGTACGTCTGATCCGCGCTTCCCTTTCTACTTCTCTACAGCCACACCCACTGTCTCCTCATTGCACCCCTATCTCATCATCGGGTCCCACCAGCTCTTCCGGCGGCAACGCAGGCCTCGCCTGCGCCACCACCGCCCTCACCCTGCGCCGCCCGGCCACCATTGTGGTCCCGACCTCGACGTCCGCCTTCATGGTCGCCAAGCTGCGCGAGCTCGGCGCCTGTGTCGTGCAGACGGGCGCCAGCTGGGCCGAGGCCGACGCCCACCTGCGCGAGGCGCTGCTGCCCGTGCGGCCCGAGGAGGAGGGGCTCGTGCGCAAGGTCTATGTGCCGCCGTTTGACCACCCGGATGTCTGGGCTGGTGCGGCCACGCTGGTGGATGAGATCGCGAGGGATGTCATGGCCGGGCGGGTGCTTGGTGGTGATGGGGATGGTGCGGGAGGGGTGGTGGATGCGGTGGTGTGTAATGTGGGTGGGGGTGGGCTGTTGAATGGGGTGATGGAGGGGTTGGAGCGGAATGTCAAGGTGCTGAGCGGTGGGGGGGAGAGGACGAAGGTGTTGGCAGTTGAGACGGTGGGTGCTGAGAGCTTGTATGCCAGTGTTCAGGCTGGCGAGCTGGTGACGTTGCCTGGGATCACGTCAATTGCGACGTCGTTGGGGGCCAGAAGGGTCTCGGCGAAGACGTGGGAGTGGGCGCAGCGGGTCGGGAGAGACAACTTGATCAGCGCGACGGTGACGGATAAGGAGGCGGTGATGGGGTCGGCGAAGTTTCTCGACGATGCCAGGATACTGGTGGAGGTGGCTTGCGGCGCCACCGTTGCGACGGCGTACAATGGAGACCTCAGGAGGTATCTGGGCAAGGGGCTGACAGATGAAGAGTGGGCGCGGACGAACGTCGTGCTGGTGGTGTGCGGCGGGTCCCATATCAGCTGGGAGATTCTGGAGAAGTACAAGAAGACGTACGGGATAGAGTGAGCAGGACTTGGGTTGGCTGGCGTTGGTCATTTACTGTTTCATCGGATTCCGTCCTGGTTTTGATCTCTGCAATAGACCAGTTCTGCGTATCCCTCCGGAACGACCTCTGCGAACTTCTCCAGTTGCCGAAGCACCAGTTTCACCTCGCCAAAGTAGTTCACCAACCCCTCCTGCTCAAAGCCGAGACTTTTGAACAGGGCAATGCTCTTTGCGTTGTTCTGGTTGATCTTCGCCATGAGCAACTTTAGCCTTGGCGGTGTCGGCATGTCCTTGTCCTCCGCGTACTCCTGCATTATCCCATCCAGATGGCGGAATGTGTACTGCAGGAAGGCCTGTATCACTGATCGCCCAAGCCCCTTGCCGCGGTGTTCCTGGTCGGCGATCATGATGTCTACCTCGCCAACGCAATACTCAGGGGTTGCAGTTGCAGATGTCACATCTTCGCCAGTATCTTCATCCTCGTGGGGGTAGAGAAACAGGTTGACGTCGCCAACCATGGTCTCCGGGGCATCGACTTCGCCAGCCCTTACCGTGGCGTTGCCAATCACTGCTCCTTCAGACAGAGGCTGGCAAATGATGAAGGTGAGCTTGTCGTGTGAGGCGCGCCACGACTCCTGGTTCTCGTATTCCTCCTCGAGGGTGAGTCGCTCTGAGGCGGTAGCCTCCTGAATGGACTGTGAAAGACTCAGCACAAACTTGCCCAAGCGTGCGCAACCACCGGTAGATATCACGTACCGGGTCCTCCATCCAAGCATGGTAGGTTAGGACATGGCGGTGGTCGTAGGGCACGAGGAGTGTGCGCGTCGTGGACACGGCTACACATGAACCCTGCTCTCAGCTCAGCACAGGATTACGGGTGGAGGGTATTTGACATACCAGTGTTCTCGTTCAGTTTCATGACGATGCTTCCGTTCTAGCTTCAGTACGTTTGTTTCACGTGGAACAAGAGCACACTGAAGGTGTCGGCGGTGTGAATCTGTTTTGTTGCAACGAATACATAACAGTGGCGGCACCATAACGGGGTTATGCTGCTAGCTATATCGCCGGACTACACAGCAGCTCCACTTAGATATTGTAGACGAGCACCTTGATTGACCCAACGATGTGAACTAAACCAGCTGGTGTCTTGATGTGTATAGTATCGTGACAGGGTATCGCAAGCTCGGTGACCAAACGACGGTCTACGTAGTCATACATTCCTCTTACATATATATCCGACATTTGGAGGACTCGTGGAGAGCGGGACGTCGGTTGTCAAGTCACCACGATCTCCTACTCATTGTTTGCCTTCCTCCGGGCCCTGGGACTCCCGGAAAACACCACTTCCATATCCTCAATCAAGGGAGGAAAGAGGCCGTCGTCACGGCCGCGTCCCGGATCCACCATGGGCTCGCCGTAGGTCAGGTCGCAGCGCAGTACGGCGTGAGCAAACGTCCGCTTGTCTGGCGCGACTCCTAAGGTGTCGAGCATTCTGGCGGCCTTGTCCGGCAGGAATGGTTGCAGGAGAATCCCCGAGATGCGCAGACCCTCGGCGACCAGGAACAGCACGCATTCAGCAGCTTCCACATCGCCTTGATTATACCCCTTGACGAGGTGCCAAGGCTGCGTCACGGTCAGATATTCATTCAGCTGAAAATGTCTGGGTTAGTAACGCGCCTTGTAGATAAATATCACTAGCAACTGTCCGCGCGGACTCCACATACCAGGCCGGCAGCGTCCACGATCTGGCGGATGGCAGCTACCGGGTTGTGTTGCTCCATGTGCCGCGCCACACCGGGCGCGAGGCTCATCAGGATGTTCTCCAAACCAGCGGCAGCGTCCTGCAGCGACTGAGACAGTCTGTGACGCTCGTGCGCGCCCTCGACAAACGAGTTCTCCACGATGTCGCGCACGTTCCAGACCTCCGGCCGCGTGAGGCGGCCGAGCAGGTTGCCGAAGCCCCACTGGAGGTACTTCTTGTACTTGACCACCAGCGTCTTGTTGCTGTAGTCGGCGTCGTCGGCGATGCCGCCCTCAAACAAGAGGTAGAAGCGCACCGTGTCGACGCCCCAGCGGTTGATGGCGTAGAGCGGGTTGACGACGTTGCCGAGCGACTTGGACATCTTTGTTTTGTTCAGCGTCCAGTGCGAGTGCACGAGCACCTTCTTCGGCAGGGGGAGGTCCAGGGCCATCAGCAGCGCAGGCCAGTAGACGCAGTGAAACCGGAGGATGTCCTTGCCGACGACGTGCACATCGGCCGGCCAGCCACCGCTCTGCCACTGCCCGGGCGCCCAGGTCGGAAAACCGGCGGCGGTGAGGTAGTTGATCAGCGCGTCTATCCAGACGTAGATGGTCTGTGATGGATCGTCCGGCACGCGAATGCCCCAGCTCAGCCGCTGGACGGGCCGCGAGATGGAGAGATCGGAGAGGTGGTTCTCCACCCACTGCACGACCTCGTTCATGCGGTAGGCCGGCTCTATCCAGCCCGGGTTGTTCTTGTAGAAGTCCAGAAGCCTGTCCTTGAGCGCCGTCATGCGGAAGCAGTAGTTCTTCTCCTCAACCCACTCGACTTTGTTTTTTGTCTCGGCCGAGGCCATGTACACGGCACCCGTGAAGCGGTCCTGGTGCTTAACGAGCTGCGACTCCGGGTAGAAGCACTCGTCGCTCACGCTGTACCAGCCCTCGTGCTTGGTTTCGTAGATGAGCCCGCGCTCGCGCAGCAGAAACCAGAAGTGCTCAACGGCCTGGACGTGGTCGCGGTCGGTCGTGCGGATGAAGCGGTCGTAGTCGATGCGCGACAGCTGGGCCAGCTCCTCGAACTTCTCGGCGTTGTCGTCGCAGAACTGCTTGGGCGGCACCTCGGCCAGGGCGGCGGCCTGCTGCACCTTCATGCCGTGCTCGTCGGTGCCGGTGCAGAAGAAGGCACGGTTGCCCAGCAGCGTCTGCCACCGCTTGAACACGTCGGCCAACACCATCGAGTACATGTGCCCCAAGTGCGGCGCTGTGAGGGTGAAGCATCAGCATACAAGAGTGGTGCTGTGGCGTGCGGCGCAGGCAGATGTACAGCCCAAGACATACCGGCGTTGACGTAGAAAATGGGTGTCGTGACATAGTAGGGCTTGTCGCCTGCTGGTGTGGTGGCTGCTGTCGCTGGTGCTGGCGCCGACTCTGACGAGAAGCGCCGCGATGCGACAGCGACATTGCTGCGGCAGGAACTACATACCCAGCTCCTCGGCCGGGCCAATGCCGACTGCCACCTCAACAGGCGGCGAGCCGACGCTGTTCCAGCTTTCGCAAACTCCATAACCGCTGACACCAGCACCAAACCATGGGAGACTCGCACCGATTCCTTCGTCCGTTAAATGTCATGGGAAGTTTCAGTGGGTCTGGCGGCGCGTGCCTCCCAAGGGAACCAAAAGCCGGCATGCATCTACAGGGGTTCAGACCCCCGCTACATCATAGGGAGAGCCAGAAGCAGGGCCAAGCTTGCACCTGGTCATTGATTCATTAGGTTCTAATCGCTCGAGAAAAATAGAAAGGGCAGGCTGCTTCATATCGGCACCGTTGGGGATTGGAGCACTGATAGCAAACCGGTGATTGTCAGGCGCCATGCACGACGGGCCAGGCTGTACGTCTTACTAGTGCCTCCCATTCAAAGTGCTGTGGTGCACACTGAGCAATCACTCCGGTTGCCTCTCGGAGGAGCGAATATGGGCAGCATGTCCACAATGGAACAAGTGGGTTACTAGGAGATTTTCACCGCCCTCGCTGCCTGGATGCTGTGACACGGCCGTGGTCGGTACAGGTATGTTTGTCACCACAATGCAGTGCAATGTACTGTATTGGAACAGGCGCCCTCGAGCGGCGGGCTGTCCTTCATGGGAGAGATTACCAGAGGCGACCTAGACCTCGACTGGTCCGAGGAATGGGCATAGGAACGATTTGATAGGACCTTTTTGCGTATTGCGTTCATTCGCCGGCCAGACAGTACACTACTGGTGTTGTGCTAAGCGGCCAGGAGGCGCACCTCGGGGCCGTTTCGCAGACCCGAGCTGATCAGACGGGCCGGACAATGGAGAAAGGGCCTGGTCGGCCTGGGGGAAGGTTACTCGTCAACCACCCTCATTCAGGTGTTTCCGAGCTTAAACGGCGGAACAAATGGCAACAACGTGATGCACTCGTGTACAGTCTGTGTTCCTCATGGCGACGAACAGGCTCAAAGCTTGCCACAGCACAAAAGGGTGTGAGACAGAAGTGCAATGTGAAAGCCGAGTTTTGATTTGGCCATCTCAGGCACCCGAGGGCACCAAGCACCACCGCCATGCTCTAAGAGGGAACCCCACAGGGCTGAATTCTCCGCTGACGCTGACGATGACGTCGTGAGCCTTCCCGAAAGCTCCAGGGATTGAGTTCCGCATTGGGAAGTGCACATCAGAGGCCTACTGTATGTACACAATGACGAGCACATGTACGTTGGAAAGAGAGTTTTACTGTTCCATACTGCGACGATCATGCGTCCGAGTAAACAACACCGTCTCTCGATATTCTGTTCGGGCCTGGTCCCAATTCGATGAAACAGCGGCCAGGGATGCAGCGCCATCCTGCAGGCGCCATCCTCCACGCTTGGCCACACCCGCTGATTGGATGGCTGCGCATGCGACCAGCAGTCAGCCACGGCGGAGGCCCGAAGCCCACACGGCCTAGCGTTTTCGGCTTGATGCAGCCTTGTGGCAGGTTGCGATGACATGCAGCGGCCGCTTCGGAAGATATGTCGGTGCATGCCCCCGCTGTGAGGTGAGGAGCACTGAGGAGGTCTCCGGCCTAGCATGGGGACGATAAGCGAGCAAGCGGAGAGGAGAGAGTTCCGAGGTGAGATGGGCACTTAGCAGCTTAGGTACTGTAAACTGATGAAAGTTTGCCGGGAAGATCCCCCTTGCCAGACGATGTCGTCCGAACGTCTCCAACAAGGCACCAACACGACACTAGCATCAGTCCGTGCCACAGACGTCCAGCTGCAATATCGCGGGGGATGGTGGCTGGCTTCACCACATCAAGGCGGCCGACAATGTCCTTCCGTTTGGGTTTGTGGTAACAGTACACCGTACCTATCAAAGATCAAAAGACCACCTAGCAATCGATTCCCTCTTCCATTCCAGGACTGTTGTTGCCTTGCGGTGCCCGCTTCGTGGGTCCGTCGGCCGAAGTAAACGGACGGAGCCCCACATACATCCATGGCCCGACCCTTGCTCGCCGCGGGCAGCCCCCTCATGCAGCAGCTGCTGCCATGCCGGCTCGCATGAGTGTTTCCTGAGCTTCCTTCCCTCTAACAGAAGCCTTACTTACGCCCAGCTCCCAACTGCCCAACACTGAACTCGGTAATCAAGCCCTACGTACTATCACAGGGCTGCCTCCCAGCCGCTTTGGCTGTTCTGTTCCCCGCCCTTCTTTTCTTTCACTTTCCAACCTCACGATCCGAGCCGGAAATCAGCGCCAAGGAGTAGCCCGATCCTGGCCTCCTAACTTCCATTGACCCCGCGCAACGCCCGCGCATTTACCACCCAAAGCGCTCCGCAGCAGCAGCCGCTCTGTGTTTTCGTGACAACTACGAGATGACCGTATCCTGACACAACACGGGCGCTGTACGCAAGCAAGCATGGTTGAGAAAACCGACATCAACACCCTCCTGCAGACGGGGTCTTGGAAGACTTCGCGCTCGAAGAGCCCCAACGCGTGAGCCTCGATTGTGCCAAAGACACCTTCCACACCAGACTGGACTGACAGGACTGCGGGTACAGTTACGATTCACCACGTCGGCCGTACGAACCGACCAAACCCAACATTGGTGTCCCCAGAACAGCAGACCCGACATCGCGCCGCAAACGGCCGCCTCCGCCGTGTGTTGAAGATGAGGAGGCAGCGCTAGCCAAAGAGCACACCGGGCCGGTCGCATCGACCGGCTCAATCACGTCCGAGGAGGAGCCCAAATGTCGCGGCGACATTGACCAGCAGCCCATTCTGCTGCCTGTCCATGAGTACAATCCGGAACGCAGATTCGTGATTGTCCCTGGTGCAGCACCCGAAGATGCCCCCAAGACCTCTCAAGCTCGCTACGACGCCAATACTTGCCGAAAATACGTCATCGTCAACCCAGAGAAGGAGGGAGAGCGCTCCGATGGTGCGAAGGAGGAGAAACCCAACGGAGAGCCGACCAAGGCTAGATCTGATCATTCGAGGGAGAGACCCGAGATTTCGAAGCGGAAGAGCCACCAAGAACTCCCACATCTAACGACGGAATTCGAACATCCTGAGCCTTCGGTTCGCCGCTCAAACAGTCGGCGTGACCGGGAAAAGCCTCTTGTGCACCAAGAGCCACAAGATTACGGCAAGACCCGCAACCGGGCCGACTCAAACACTCATGACAGCGGCTTCCTGTCACCTACCGCCGTAAAGCATTCGTCTGGGAAGCGTAACCGGGCATACTCAGATGCGAGGTCGGATGCGAGCGGGAGATCCGACCGCAGCCCCACGACGAGGAAGGATGACGAGTATGAAGTGTCGGACAGGCGGCGCGGGGCGCACCACTCGCACAAGTACCCGGCGAGCCCGGGATTGCATCGGCGTGCGTCGTCCACTACCAGTGCGCCCCTTCGAGGGAGTCCGCCGCCACGCGAGAGGGCCCGGGACGCACCCTCTCCGGAGAGATTAAAGCCCTACATCCCGCCGTACGGTCGTGGCGACCCTGACGAGATCCTTGATTACATGGCTCCGGGCTATGACGTCGGTACGGGAAGGAAGAACAGAGATGTCTCGCCGCCAAAGAGGACGCCGCGCAACAACTCTCCCCCCCATCCGCGTGGCGCCAGAGAGATGCCTGGTGCGTCGCAGAATCGCCGGCGCCAGCCTCGATCCTCGAACCGCGAACAGGACGGTTACTCGAGCGACGATAGCTACAAGGAGCGGGCATCACATCGATCAGAGCGTATCCCGCCAACGCGCGGCACGGTGCACTCTGAACATCCAACTCTACCCCCGTCCGAGCAAGCAAAGAGGTCAAATCCCAAACTTGGGGTCGCTGGCGCGGCTGTGCTGGCTCCTCTAGCAGCCCAGATCGCGCATGACCTTCTTCACCCAAGCCCGCGAAGTGCCACCTTTCCATCCGATAAGAGCAGGGCGGTCGGCGAGCGCTCCGTCTCGCCATCCCCTGCAACCAGCTCGTCTCCGACCCGGCGGCCGACCAAGAGCACCAAGGATGCACCAACGGGTTTGCATTCTCGGGATCCGAGCGTCGGTTCAGTTTCCAACGCGTCCGGCTCGCACCCGTCTTCGGTGCCCGGCTCACGCGGTAGAGCCGCCACATTAGACAGACCTCCGGCCGCACCAGTAGCTACCCTGATGCGGCAAGAGACTTCGGACCCGCAATCGCCGGTTCACTACTGGCAGTCCGGCCGGCCCGCTGAGCAGGACGTCGCCCTTGACGAGACGACGAGCCGTGCCCTCGCGCAGCTCCCTGACTGCCGGTGGAAATACCCTGCACCGGCCCGCACCCGACCCGGCAGCGAGAACTTCCGGACGATGAAGCGGGCCGAGAACTTCACCATCTGCCCGGACTGCTACGGCGCGCTGTTCGCCAAGACGGAGTTCCAGCACCTGTTCGTGCCAGCGCCCGTCCGGTCGGGCGACCAGGCCGTCTCGTGCGATTTTGGCGCCTCGCCGTGGTACCGGATCGCCTACATCCTGACGCTGCGGCACGGGTACCCGGACCTGCGGCTGCTGCAGGGGATAGCATCCGTCGCGGCGCGCTCGCAGGCCTGCGCCGGCGGCCAGCTCGCCACCCGCATCTGGTACAGCATGATGGCGCCCAACGCCCGCCGGCCCGTGCAGTCGTTCAACGCCTGCCTCGGCTGCGCCAAGATGGTCGAGGTGCTGCTGCCCAACCTGGCGGGGGTGTTCGTGCCGCTCGACTCGCACGAGCCGACGCGCGGGGTGTGCGAGCTGCACTTTGCCCCCGACCGCCGCCGGTTCTTTGACTACTTCGAGGAGATGAAGACGACGTCGGCGCTGGCGCTCAGCCGCCGCACCGCGCCGAACCTCGTCCAGCTGGTCGACCGCGTGCGCGACATCTCCCTCTACGACGAGTGCCTGCGCAACACGCCCGTGCCGAACCGCCGCTGGCACGTGCTGCAGCGCGTGCCCGAGTTCACGGTCTGCGAGGAGTGCTTCAACGCCGTCGTGTGGCCCATGATCGAGGATGACGACGGCGGCAGCAGCGAGATCCCCCGCAACTTTTATAAGAACAAGCAGCTGCGCCAGGTCGCCGCCTGCCAGCTGTACAGCGAGCGCATGCGCCGCGTGTTTCTCGAGGCCTGCAAGTATGATGACTTTGAATTCTTGGCCACCTGTGTGCTGAATAGGTTGAGGGTGCTGTCTGAGGTCAAGGCAAGGTACAATGAGCTGCAGCGCGAGGACCAGGAGGATCCGGAAGTACAGGAGGAGTTGGCGGTCCTGGCCAGGCAGTTTAAGGAGGTTGAGTAGAAGTCGGAGTGCTAATGAAGGGGGGTGGGAGGAGTTAGGATGGGGGAATGTGCATACGACCGCTCGGGCTCGGGGTTATGAGGGGAGGAGGGTTCATCATACAGCTTAGCGGTTAGGTTATGTCATACCATTATACCACTTGCTGCCGTAGTAAAATCTTCTAGCTCGAGGCAGGTGGGTGTGTAAGTTTCCTGATGCGTGTTGATCGTGCGCAGGTCACCGTGATTTGGGTCGACTACAGACGCTACGCTGATGACGAGAAGCCATCTTGCGCTGACTCTGACCGTCATGTGTTGAGTGATGTGCCCTGTTGGACTCTGGCATTGACATCAATCTGACAGGCGCAGATGCGTCCAGGGAGACAGAAGGATGGTGTTGGTTGCTCGTAAGGACAGAACCATCAGGCATACGCATGGTGCGTTCGCATGTCATTAATAACCTAAGCGGCCGCCGCGGTCGGTGATTCTATACGCAGGACATTAGCAGCCGGCCGTGTCAGCATGCACCGGCACGGAGCCGTGCATCGACAGGCGGCAAGTTTGATGCGAGTTGTCGTGAGTTGCAGGTACGGAATACTGTGTACTGCGTACGGAAACTGCTGGCAGCTGTTGGCAAGCGGCAGTGCCTGCAACTTCTACTGAGGGTGCTTGAGCAGCGGCCAGCTGCTGACAGCTCCACACTTGCCGTGTGAGGCTTAGCGCATGTTAGGGCCAGTGGGTGCCGGGAAGCCCCACCGGGCAGCACACTTCGCTGAATATTCCAAAATTTCCATTGGAGCTGCCGGCCTCGATTTTTCGCAACCTCATCAACCGCCCTACGCCAAGGTACGAATGCTTGCCCGAGTCCCGGAATTTGCGATTTCCCAAAGCTGTTGCAGCTCAAATTGGGAGTTGAAGTCATCGAAGAATCGATTGCTGACCCCAGATTCGCTATTTCAGACCCGAATACTTGTCCCAGCACCGGACAAGATGGCCTCCCGACCGACCGTCACCGTTATCGGCGCCGATGGCAAGGCCACCGGCGCCACTGAGGTCCTCCCCAAGGTCTTCAGCGCCCCGATCCGCCCGGATATCGTCAAGCACGTCCACACCGGCATGGCCAAGAACAAGAGGCAGCCGTACGCCGTCAGCGAGAAGGCCGGCCACCAGACTTCGGCCGAGTCGTGGGGCACTGGTGAGTGGGATTCTCAGTGGTGTGTCTGAAATTGGAGTATTTCGAAGTGGAAAATCAAAGAGGAGGAGAGTTTGGGAACGCAGAAAGGGCTGAAGATGTTGAGAAGGAGATTTGAGGTTGAGGGTCGAACTGGGGTTCAAGGACGATTGCTGATGGTGAAGGAACGCAGGTCGCGCTGTCGCCCGTATCCCGCGTGTCTCCGGTGGTGGTACTCACCGTGCCGGCCAGGCCGCTTTCGGTAACATGTGCCGTTCCGGCCGCATGTTCGCTCCCACCAAGATCTGGCGCAAGTGGCACGTCAAGGTCAACCAGGGCCAGAAGTACGTGGACATGGAGGTTGAAATTTGGAAGGGATGGATTCTGACCGTCGCTACAGGCGCTTCGCTACTGCTTCCGCTCTTGCTGCCTCCGCTGTGGCTCCCCTCCTGATGGCCCGCGGCCACCAGGTTGCGACCGTTCCCGAGGTTCCCCTCGTTGTCGACTCTGCCGCCGTCGCCGGTGAGGCTCTCGCCAAGACTGCCGCTGCCCTCGCTCTCCTGAAGGCTGTTGGTGCCGGCCCCGACGTCGAGAAGGTCAAGGCGTCCAAGAAGCTCCGTGCCGGCAAGGGCAAGCTCAGGGGCCGCCGCCACCGCCAGCGCCGTGGCCCGCTCGTCGTGTACAGCGCCGAGTCGGACGGCAAGGAGCTCGTCAAGGGTCTCCGCAACATCGCCGGCGTTGAGAGCTGCCCCGTTGACGCCCTCAACCTCCTCCAGCTCGCCCCCGGTGGCCACCTTGGCCGGTTCATCATCTGGACCTCGGCCGCCATCAAGCAGGTCGACGCCATCTACGAGAGCAAGAAGGGCTTCGTCCTGCCCTCCAACGTCGTCGCGCAGGCCGATCTCACCCGTCTCATCAACAGCTCCGAAATCCAGAGTGTGCTCCGCGCGCCCAAGGGCGACGCGCGCACCAAGCGCGGTGCTGTCCAGAAGAAGAACCCGCTCCGCAACAAGCAGGTTCAGCTCCGGCTCAACCCGTACGCCTCGACGTTCGCCAAGGAGAAGCTCGGCGAGATCAAGGAGGAGGGCAAGCCCACGCGGGTGCCGGTGAACTTCGAGGAGCAGCTGAACGAGGCTTAGGGTGGGGGCTAAAAGGGAAGGAGTGGTTGCGGGTACTTTCCTCGGCGTAATGGATTAGGCATTTGTGCACAGCGCACATGAATGAATTCGATCCGGACATGCGGTCTTTGCCTTGTGACACCGGTTTGTTGGGGTGTTGTTATCGAGAGCAGATCTTCAAGATCCGAATTGGGAGTCTGGGGCGTCAAGCCCCTGCCATCATCACACGAGGTCCTGCTCACACTGGTGTCCAATGTGCTCGCTCCTCTGTGCGCTTTGATACGGTTGACGACCCCCTGCGCAGTTAGTTTAAACGTCGATTGCCGCTCGTCCTCATTGCTAGTACACTAGTGTACGCTGCACTGCAGGAGCTCGACTTGACTCAGAGCTAGCGTCAATAATACGCCGCTGAACTGATCTGGTCCGTCCATGTGCAGATGTGGTGGCTGGTTCGAGTCTCAAGCGGTCACGAGTCGCATCAGCTATGGTTCCCCGCAACTATCAGGGATTTGTGCCGAGGACGCCAAACACGCCAATCCGACAAGGGTGGGCACTTTTGCAGATCTAACGTTCACCAACTTTGGACGGTGGGCGTCGAGACCACGCTCCCACGGCAGTTCAATCCGAAGCCTTCTTGCCGAGGATGCTACGGTTGTTTCTATGATGGAGAAAACAAGCAGAAAGAGAAATAGCTGTTTGACAAGTATCCAATATTTATCTTTCTCTCCATTCCTCTTTTCAACCCCGATTTGGAAGCTCATGTACATACGGAGTACATCTCAAACATGTCAGTGACAGACCCGGCCCTGTTGAGGAACCTGTCGGTGAGAGCTGGCTCGGCTGGGTGGTATCTGAGGCGGGGCGTGGCGGGGGCATCGCATGCCCAACGCCAACCACTTTCAGCTCGCAGCTGGGGTCGCATTGCTGGGGTCCCTTTCGGCAGCCGAGCACAATGACGTCGATCGCCCTCTGGCGCAAACCCCGACGATGTGCCTTTTGTGTTGCTCGCGCGGACGCGCGCAAAAGCGTGGGCTGGCCCCATTGTCTCAATAAAGGCGACTCCCTCAGTACCTGGCCAGTCCTATTGGGGTGACCATTCCCCCAGAAAGTGAAGAAAGTGCGGTCCCGAGACCCGGTGAGCTGGCCATACTGCTGCGCGCATCAAACACAAGTGCTCAAATCCAACGAGACTGAGCTGCCGTTCTGTGTCTCGGTCGCCCAACAGCGCCTCCCCGGTCGTCCCGCGGTTACCCGTCCAAATCTCTCAATCACTCACCCTCGCTGTCAGCAACCTCACGTCGATCGTCAAAGTTTCTTTTTTGACCAAAAGCGAGACATTCATTCTTGTCACGACCGCTTTTGCTGTGCGACCGAAGTGTGGGCTTCAGGTTCCCTGGATCGTCAGAACCCACGTCTATACTGCTATAACATATCGCTTTATATCGTCGGCGAGCCGGAGTCTGCTGGGTCAGGCTCCGTATCTGATCGCTCATGGCATCTGTATCAATGACCTCTCCAGGCGGTCTGCATTGTGGGTGCCACGATCGCGTGCGGCCTGTAATTCCATCATACGTTGCCGATACTCATATCTTGCACACAGGTCACTCCGGGCGGCTGAGATACGCCAATGCCGAAGATCTCCCAAGTTATCCGTCCTCCGGGCTGAGAGCCGGCGACGCCGCAGCTAGCGCCGCTGCCTCGTTGGGTTGGGCGAATACTCATGTAACGCCTACCTCCCCGTCTCATCAAGCCGATCCTTGGCCGCAAGATGCTCTTCGTGCTGCCGGATGGGCACAACGGCGACAGAAGCAGCCGCCAGCACCTTCTTCGCCCTGGGTTTCTACGGCCGCCGGTCTTGCGTTCAGGGCAGGGAAGCCGCCTCCCCCTACTAGCGAGCGCACCAATCTCTTTCACCAGAACTCGATGCATGCGGCAAAGGGAGCAATGACGGCATCGCGCCCAAGAGCAGTGTCAACCCCCCAGACCCGGACCGAACGGAGTCCAGAGCGGCCCGCCGCCATCACGGATGCGCTGCGCGCCGCGACGCTTGCGCATAGGCCGACGGTGCGCGCGAGCACCATCTCCGCGGGTGAAGCCGGCGCCGTGCCCTACACCACCATGAACAGGCAGATGTTCACCTCCAATCCGCCGGTGAAACCAGAGACGGACGAGAAGCACCGCGCTGACGTCTTGCATGCGTCTGCCCTCGCTATGGCGAAGAAGATGTACAACCAGCAGCAGAAGATGATTGACCGTTCTACCCGGATGCACGCACGGTCGTCCTCCTTCCCCGGCCCCGAAACGGCAAACCTATCAAGCCTGGGTCACGAAGAGCAACGCCCGCTGGTCTACAACAGCCTGCAGGAGGCGGCATACCGCCTAGCCCAGGAGCGCCTGACCAAGTTGCAACAAGAGCACGAGAAGCAGCGCGGTCTGCAGGAGTACTACGGTGCCACGAGCGCGCCGCAGCGGACCCGGTTCGGCAGCATCCGGGGCAAGCTGACCCGGCGGCGCTCCTCGAGCGACGGCGACCTGCTGGAAGACCGGCGGCGGTCGGAGCAGATCCGCAAGCAGATGTCGCTGCTGAATAACCGATTGAGCGAGGTGGACGAGGAGAAGCGGTCGCGGGACCGCGCCGCGCTGCTCGCCACCGCCCAGCGGAACGTCAAGGCGCAGCTGCACGAGATGGACGCGAAGGTGCAGTCCGAGACGGGGCGCGTGCTCCGGGTGAACATGGACGACTGGGGCCGCAAGGCGCTTGTGGCGGCACAGGCGAGGTTTGACGCGGCTGACCACGAACGCGTCGGTAAAGTTGATGTTGGTGGTGGGAAGTTCATGGACCGCTCCGAGGTTGACAAGATCGCCGCGAAGAAAGTGCAACCGCTGCTGGATGAAATTGATGAGAGAGCTGAGAAGGAGAGGGCGAGACAGGAGGAGGAGAGGATAGAGGCGGAGCGGCGGAGAGAGGAGGCGGAGAGGGAGAAGATGAGGGAAAGGGAGATTCAGCAGATCCACAAGAAGTTGAAGGGTCAGTCTCTCAGTTCAACAATCCCGCGCGAAATTACGCAACTAACCAGCTTCCAGATCAGCAAAAAGAAGACGAACGAGCTAGAAAGGCCGAGATCAAACAAGAGGAGAAAGTTCGCAAGGACGAAGCACGAGCAGCCAAAGCCGAGCAGAAGCAGGCAGCCAAGGAAGACAAGCACAAAGACAAGGAAACCACCATAACCCCCAGACCAGTCACCAGCGACACTGCGACAAACCAGCCAGCAACCCACGACCCAGAGCGCAAGCGCCTCTCCGGCCTCAGCATGGGCCACGTCCGCGCCCTCTCGATCAGCTTCCCCCGCCGCCCACCCCGGACGCCCAAAGGCAAGGACCCAGCACCCACGGTGGACACGCAAGCGCCCTCCAGCCCGGACGACAACAACCCGTCCTCCCCGACCCGCAAGGTGCGCGCCTGGCTGCTCTCGCGCTTTCCCCGTCCCCGATCCAAATCTGCGGGCGCGGCTGCAGGTACCGATGGCGCCACCGCCACCGGCAACGGCACCGACAAAAAGGGATTCATCGGCGGCGTGGCCCTCGCCCGTCTGCAGAGCAAGCGCAGGCGCCAAGAACAAGAGAAAACCCGCAGTCCGCCTGACGGCGACGGCGACGGCGACGACGACAGCGGCGGACCGCACGACGAGAGCATGCGCGAAGTGGCGCTCGCCGGCCGCTCCGGCCCGCCACCCGACGTCCCGCCGCAGCCACCGCGGCCTATCTCGGGCATCTCGCAGGCCAGCGTGCCCATGTCTGTGGCGGAGTCGGACCGGCGGTCGGTCAGCAGCCTCAGGAGCAGCACCAGTGGTGCGATCAGCGTGCGAAGCAGCAGGAGCAGTGAGGAGCGGTTTGTGGAGGCAAGGAGCGAACCTGAGACGAGCGGTAGTAGTAATGGGGGGCTGTTGGCGGTGCCGGTGGTGGGGAGTTTGGTAGCGCCGCCAAGGAAGGTTGGGGGGGCGTTGGGCGGGAGGGTCAGTCCGTTTAGGGAGTCGAGGTTTTCGGAGATTTTGGAGTAGCTGGTACTTGGTTTATTGAAGGGGATGTGTGAGGGGCGGAGGTGTGTGTGGTGTATATTGATGTTGCAGGGCTGGGAGGGACCGGTTGTTAAAGGGGGTGGTTGTTGATGTGTTTTGCATACTTGTTGAGGTGTTTCGGGCGTTCTTTACGTGAAGGCATAGCATTTGCGGGTGCTCGATGCTGTTTAGTGTTGGAGCGTATCAGACGCTCATTCTGATGAGTGCTCAGACGATGTATGTTTAATGTCACCGCATCGGTTGTCATATTGCACCACTCGAACTCTTACACCGGAGACGTGAAGTTGAACAAGTATGCTTGAAGACTACTTCGCTGCATGCAAATCCCTAAACGCCTGCCTAACGCACCAGATATGCAGCCAAAAATCCCACGCCCATCGCATGCTTCGTCTCTAGACATACACTATACATCTCGCCGTTTGAATCGCACAAGCCCTGTCTGTTCCTCTCAACCAGCTTTCGCTGCTCCATCCGCAAATTCCACATGACACGCCTGGGATCTTCCATTAGAAGTGTCCCGCCGGAGCCCCGTTCCTCCCGTAATGATGGTGATGGCCCCGCGCCGCGTCAAACGAGCCCCCGGTCAGCGTGGCATCGCTCGCCGCGCCCTCTTCCATCTCACGCGAAGCGCCATACCCACCGGCAGCACCCCCATACCGATGCCCGTGCCTCCTCGGCTCCTCGCCGGGCGCAGCCAGATCTGCGTGGAGACCGCCCTTGCCGTCGCGCCCCACGCGCAGCTGCTGCTTCGTGGCGGCCGCCGGGTACAGGTCGACGTAGAAGGAGAAAACGTAGGCGGAGAAGATGAAGGCAATGACCCACTCGAGCACGGCGCCTGGGTTGTAGTGGCGCGTGAAAGTGCAGGCGACAAAGGCGATGGCCAGCAGGATCTCGACGACGACGAAAACCAGCTTGATGTAGAAGGAGATGCGCAAGATGCGGTGTTCGCGGTGGCCTTGGGGCAGAGTTAGCAGATTGGTTAAGAGGGAAAGGAGGGTGACACGTGGGCTTACGCATTCCCAGGCGCTGGTATTCCCAGCAGATGAAGATGGCTGAGAGAACGTAGCCGGCAATGAACAGCAGTAGGAAGATGTCATGCTGACGTGGGTAGCGGGCCGTGTCGAAAATACTCAGCAGGATCAGGCCGACAGTGCCGACGACGGCGAAGGCGATGGTCAGCCCGGAGAGAACCTTCTCACCCGTAGTGGTGTTGGGCGCAAGACGTCCCTTGTGACGCAGCCACCGGTCGGCACCGAACGAAAGATCCAGCAGCACGGTAGTGATGACGCAGCCGGCAATGAAGAGCGGCTTGAGGTTGGAGGCGCCCACGTCGCTGATGTAGGCAATGCGCTGGGTGTCATCCATGGACGAGTAGTGCGTCTCGTGAGCGTTCACGACCCAGTAGAGGAGCAGGGCCAGCAGGGTGGCCAGCCAGACGGTGCCGGCCAAAATGGGTGCTACCTGCGGGGAGTTAGTTAAGTTAATGGGAAACGGGGTCGGCGGTGAGATGCATACCCAGTACGAGAGTCGGATCATTTTCCTTGTCGCTTGTATCCTCTGTCTTCAATCTCGAGCAATGGGAGGGCGGCTCGTTTTGACCGGTGGGTTGAGCACGGGTAAGATCTCGTGGAGAGATACTTGCCAGGCGAGAAATCAATGCTCGAGAATGCGACCTTATTATCGGAGAAATCAGACAGACGATTTGACCGGAGAACACAGAACGTTGCACGCAAGGTGAACGAGTTGACACCGAGAGCAAACGTCCCACGATTCGGCCGGAGCACGACAGGATCAAAGCCGTGTGTTGGTGTTACCCAAGGTGAAAAGATATAGAGGAGAAATCGACAATACTGCTCTAGGGGTTCAAGGGCATAAAAATCGTATGTGTAATTCTACAAGTGGAAGCCAGCTGCTGTCAAATCCTCAGCATCATATCTGACGAGTTCCCCCTGGTCTCTGATGAGAAGCTCTACGACCCATTTCGTGTCATAGAATGCCAAGAAGTGCATTTAAATGGATGATAACATCACTCCCGGTCCGTTCGGACGGCTTGCATCAAGAACCCGAAGGGTGCATCCTGCCGTACAGTGTGACGTCATGCAACAGTGTGACGTAGCAGGGACGGGTGATTGAATGGTTGCTGTCGGCACCTTGGCATCTTGGCGGGGCAGTGTACTGATGGGCCATTGTGGCTGAATGTGGCTTGGACTGTAGCTGCAGGAAACTGCAAATTGCAGACGTGCACTGGCCACCTCTGCACTCCTTTATAAGTCGGGCCATCTGGCCGCCATCTTCCTTCCCTTCTCTTTTTCTTTCCTCGCCCCCCTTTGGGGGGCATTTGGTCAATTTGAAACGATACAGAGAAGATTAGCATGGCCCCTGCACTAAGGATGACACGCTACTCAAAGAGACGCTACCAATTTTTTTTCGCTGTGATCGTGGCTAACAGCCGCGACATGGAGAAGGAGTTACAGCTACAGTCCACTGCTGGGTGGCTCCTGGTGGGTGGCTCCTGGTGGATGAGTGTGGGTTGCTTGCTGGTACGGATAGCGCAGCGCGCTCTTGAGCTGGCGGCACGGACAAAGCAGGATGCCCATGATTCCAACCCATTACTGTAGAAATAACTATGATGAACGCCAATCGCTCATGCATGCAACTGTCTTGTTAAGTTTACTGAGCTAGTCACCCATCTGCCTTGCTGTTCTTTGTTGTAAATTCTAGATCTCCAAAACGGTTGGTTGGTGGAGAACAAAGTTCCAAAGCAGATCCCTGTGGTTGCTCGCTATCTTTCCCTGTCACGGTACCTGTACTACGCAGTAAGCTTCGATTTCACCGATTTCTTACTGAGGTCGCTGGCCACCACGCAACAACGAGACGCCGGCCGACACCATGGCGTCGTCGCCTCTCGTCGCACCGCCCACCGACGTCCTCCAGTCGTTGCGCCCGACCGCGTCCCCATTCAAGCGACAGGCGTCGGCGGTGCCGTCGTCCAGCGGCAATGGCACCCCGCGCCTCCTCCTCACGCGCGCCGGCGCCGCTGCCGTCACGTCGGACCCGCAGTCGCTCGCCGCCCTGGCCCTCGACCCGATCGAGCAGCTCAACGAGGACGAGAAGCGCAAGTACGTCAAGGGCAAGAAGCTCGGCGAGGGCACCTACGCCAACGTGTACCTGGGCCACGCCCGCCACGACCCGGGCGCCCTGGTGGCCATCAAGAAGATCAAGGTGCAGCAGCAGTACCGCGACGGCATGGCTCCCGACGCCGTGCGCGAGCTCAAGTACCTGCGCGAGCTGCACCACCCCAACATCATCTCGCTGCTCTCCGTCTTCAGCTCCAAGGACCAGAACCTGAACCTGGTGCTCGAGTACCTGCCGCTCGGCGACCTCGAGATGCTGATCCGCGACGTCGACCGCGTGCGCTACGGCGCGGGGGACATCAAGGCCTGGATGGGCATGCTGGTGCGCGCCGTCTGGTTCTGCCACGACAACTTCGTGCTGCACCGCGACATCAAGCCCAACAACCTGCTGATCGCCGCCGACGGCGAGGTGAAGCTGGCCGATTTCGGCCTGGCGCGCTCCTTCGCCGACCCGGGCCGCCGCATGACCGCCAACGTCATCACGCGCTGGTACCGCCCGCCGGAGCTGCTGTTCGGCGCGCGCCACTACGGCGGCGCCGTCGACGTCTGGTCCGTGGGCATGGTCTTCGCCGAGCTGATCATCCGCGCGCCCTTCCTGGCGGGCAACACCGAGGTCGAGCAGATCGCGCTGATCTGCAAGCAGATCGGCACACCGACCGACGACAACTGGCCGGGCGTGTCCCAGCTGCGCGAGTACACGGTCCCGAGCGAGGTCGTGCCCGTGTGGGGCAAGGAGGCTTACATGGGCCGGTTCGGTGCGGTGGGCGCCGACGGCGTCGACCTGCTCGTGCGCACCGTCGCGCTCGACCCCACCAAGCGCATCACCGCCCGCGAGATGCTCGAGCACCGCTGGTGGCGCACCGAGCCCAAGCCGACGCGCAGGGAGGACCTGCCGCGCAAGTCGGGCGGGGGCGGCGAGGAGAAGATGGGCGCCGACCTCAAGCGGAGGAACGGCCTGGTCGAGGACGAGAGCAACTCGCGGGGCGCCAAGGTCGCGAGGAAGTTGGACTTTGGGCAGGGCAAGTGAAGGGTGTTTATAGCGGTCTGCTGTTCGTCAGGGTTTACGGAACAAAAGGTGCATCATCGGTTGGCGTTCTAGAGCGGGCGGGCTTGTGGTACATCAGGGACATGAAAACGGAGTTCTTGCTTTGACATCGGAAGGGACACCACCATACATACAATACAAATGACCAGAAACCAGACCTGCTTGCCATTTTGCTCTATGCCTCATTGTCATCATCATGATAGTCTACTATGATTATACTGAACCACGGCAGGAGCTCCCCTGGCGCCGCCTCACATCACGCTGCATTCCAGCCCATACATCGCCCTCTCCACGTCCCTCCGCACCTGGTACCAGTCGGCCCGCCGCTCCGCATACTCATACACCTCCTCCGCCCGAAAGATCCCCCCAAAGCGGTCGCCATCCGCAATGATCGTGGCCATCTCCTTCGCATGGCGCGCATCAATCAGGTAGATCTGACTCAG
The DNA here is from genome assembly GCA_023628555.1 of Chaetomiaceae sp. R4402. Lineage (NCBI taxonomy): Eukaryota > Fungi > Ascomycota > Sordariomycetes > Sordariales > Chaetomiaceae > Chaetomiaceae sp. R4402. The sequence goes on from JAMAKO010000002.1 coordinate 524,568, forward strand.
CTCACGCAGCGCCTTAAAGTAGGCGAGCAGGTCCTGGTTGCGCAGCGTGCGGATGTACTCAAAGTACAGGTTCATGTCGGCGATGAGCTTGATGGCGCCCTCGGTGCTGACGCGCTGCCGCTTGAGGTGCTTGCACACGGCCGTGAACAGGCGCAGCCCGACCTCGCCGTTGAACACGTCCAGCATCGACTTGTCCGTGCTGCCCACCAGCATCGACGTGTGTGACGCCACCAGCTCGCGCACCCGCTGCGCCGTGCGTGTGGGGCCAATGTCCATGTCGATCGCGCCCAGCGTCTTGGAGGCGTGTTTCTCGGTTGTGGTTGTTGCTGATGCTGATGATGGTGTAGTGGAGGAAGCGCCGGTCGCAGGATCCGGTGTGGTGGCCGCTCCCGGGTTGTAGTCGGTCGGCAGTTGGGTCGTTGCGCAGATGTATTCCACCTCGTCCATGAGCACGTCGATGCCCTTGTTAAGGCCAGCGGCGACGCTCTCGTCGAGCATCTGCTCAAACTTCTTCTTCGCCAACCCGGCGGGGTCGAGGAAATCGTTGCGGTCCGCGATCTTGGGCTGCGCCAGCTGCTGCTCGTAGAACACGTCGATCATCTGCGAGATCAGGTCGCCCACGTTGACCAGTTCAATGAACGTCACCAGGGGCGCCACGCCGCCCTGGTCGTGCTCGCTGACCTCGCGCGGGTTGTACTGCGACAGGTGATTCACGGCCCGGTCGAAGCCCGGCTTGACGTGTCGGTTGCCAAGGATGCGCAGCAGCGCGACAAAGATCGATTCGCACTGCTCGCGCGCCTCGCCGCCGGCCTGCCCGCCCAATTGGATGAAGACGGCTACACGGCCGAGACTCGCCTTGGCGCCGTGCACCAAGCTCAGCGCGACCTCAATGCTAAACAGCGACTTGATACCTTCCAACCGCGATGTCATGAGCGCCGCTTTGGCCGCAAGTTCGTCTGTCGGCGCTTTCCCTCCTGGCAAAGGGCTGGCGCTCCGATCAGGACCTGAAGGGGTGGGTGGTGGGGCGGGAGACTGCGAGCGGGACCCTTGCTGGCTCGCAGTCTGTAGCGTATTGCTGCCGTTTGTGGTTGGTGTCGCCGCCGGCTTGTTACTGGCAAAAGGCGCTCCGAGCGGCAGCCCCGGCAGAGCAAACGTCGTCGGCAGCACCGTCACGGGCATCATGACGACCTTCTTGAAGGACGTCAGGAAGTCTTTCTTGTCGGCTTGCCGGTTGGTGAAGCTGCCCATGTAAAACGACTCGGCGCTGGCGTCCTGCTCTGACAGCTTCGTCTCCCAGTCACCGACCTCGCGCTCCGCTTGCCTGGTAAATTCGTCGAGCTCGTCCTGCAAGTACAGGTCAAGGTGCGGTTCGAACACCTTGAGCGCCAGCTCCTTAGCCTTGGCTTCTTGCTCCGCCTTCGCTTCTTTCCCCTCCTTTCCTCCCTTCGGTGGTGTTAGTGTCCGCAAGAATTGCAGCGTCTGTTCGAATATCCCCGAAACGGCTTTCAGATACGAGGGGATGCTGCGCTCGTGCGTCTCGTCCAGCAGCGGTGTAGCATACTCCATGATGAGCTCCTCCCTGACCTTGTCAACAAACGCCCAAAACACTTGCCGGGGATTCGGGAAAATGCGGTCGATGATGCCCGCCTGCTCGTTAACCTTGCGCGCGAGCACCTCGAAGAATCGCCGTGATGGCTCCAGCGTGATGCTATCCGCCAGCGCCTGATTGACGCAGTCCATCGGGTTGGCCAGAACCTCCCGGTCCGCAAAAATGGGGTGCTTTTGAATAAACAGGTCGATGGCTGCATTGCTGCCGTTCAGCAGCGCCAGCACGTGCGCGTACTTGTTCATACGCCCGTCCACATCCCAGAACTCGTACCCTTGCTCAAACTCGCGCAGCACGGCGCTCTCAAAGATGCTCGTCATGGTGTCCACCTTCTCCTCCCTCTTGTGGCAGCCGTGCGCCCAATCGCTCTTGGCGAACGTCCTCAGGTTCGCCAGCATCTGCGCCTGCCTCTCGGGGTCGCGGAAGACCTTGAAAACAAGCGGATCGGTATGAGTCTTGGCGCGAACGAGATCGAAGTAGAAGGGCGCCAACGCGCCGTAGATCTTGCCGTACTCCTGCCGGGCATGGCCTCGCACGCTCCGCACATTCTTGATCACCTGCAGCAGCGCCACGGGGTCTGTTAACGGATCCTGCGCGCGCGCCGTCCCAGCGAGCTTCATTGTCTCGAACCCGTCCCTCACTTCCCCCATCTGCTGCTGCTGCTGGTGCACCTTCTGCCTCCTCTCCTCCTCCAGCCCTGCATCAAACAGCAGACTCTGCCCGGTATTCCCCCCACCACCCCCTCCCCCGGGTTCCGGCCCTAACCCCGCCGCAGCAGTGCCTATCGCCGCCCCGTTCGAAACCACGCCTCCACTTCCAGCAGACACCGCTGGCTGCTGCTGCTGTTGCTCCCTCCGCCGGCGGACGGCATCCTCGAACCGGCGGCGGGCCTCGGCCTCGTCCCAGCAGCCCATGCTGCGCAGGCGGGCGACCCAGCGCGAGTCGTCGTAGACCATCTCGCGCATGCGGCGCGACGTGCGCGCGACGCGCATCTGGTCGGCCACGGGGAGGTAGTCGAGGATGGTGGCGAGGATCTCTGCATTTCGGGCGGTTAGTTCCCTTGTTTCATTCTGATCTCTGAGGGCCGGTGTCCAATGCTCAAGACAGCCGAAGCAAGGAAATGGGAGGAGTATGCGCACCGGCTGGCAGGACCGGCTTGGAGTCGATCATCTCGGCGGCCTGGAGCGTCTGCAAGATGCTCATGCCTGGTTTGGGAGCGGCAGCAGCAGGGGCTGCCCCTGCTCTCCGCGCGGTATTCGACATGATTTCTGGTGCGCGTTGACGGTCCGGTGGTGTAAGGAAGAAGGAAGGTTGGTTCGTCACGTCGTCATGGTAGAAGCGCACGTGGAAAGTTCGTGGGCGAGGCGTTGAAGGGAGCTGCCCGGTACGATGGGCCAACAGGAGTGGGATGATGGTGACCCAAAAGGCGGCGCCAAGCGAAGGGCCATGGAGCTTACAAGCGGGTTCTTGGCAGATGCAGGGGTCGAACGTTTACGAGCGGAAGCCAAGTTTGGCGCTGGCAGTTGCCTGCAAGTTGAGCCTACAGCCGTCGGCAACTGGCAGCACAGCACTTGCTTCTTGGTTCTACATGCCCCTGAGCAGAACTGAGCTTAACTTGGGACGAGGTTACGAAGTCTCATCTTGAAGTGAAAGTTCTGTTGATTTCTTTTCGTGCAGATACAATTCCTCGTCTTCTATATATCTCATATAAGTCCTGAATCATTCCTCGTGATACGCCTCCCCCGCTCAAGCATGCTTCAACCACGAAACGTGCTCCCTCCCGTCAGACTGTTTCCCCTTCCACATTGATCCCTTAACCTGCCGTCTCCTCAAATTCCTCCATTACCCGCCTCTCCGCCACTTCCGCAGCCAGGAACCTCCGCGTGGCATCATTGCTCGGCACCTGTCCCGCCCTCTCCCTCCCAGCCTGCTGATTCCCAAACAAGCACGTCCACAAATCGTCCTTGTCCACCGCCTCGCCCGAGATGCCGTCCTTGCCCATCAGCTTGGACAGATGCGCCTGCTGCATCTCCAGCGCGTTGGCCTCGTCAAGGTTCGCGTCCTGCAGCTGCCCGGACCGCGACGCCGGCTCCTTGCCCTTGCCCTTCAGATTCCGGCCCATGTGCTCCAGACGCCGCTGCACCGACAGATCGTAGATGGACTCTTCCACCGTGCCGTCCACGATGTACAGCCAGACCGTTGTCTCGTGCTGCTGCCCAATGCGGTCAACTCGCGCAATCGCCTGTAGCTCTAGAGCCGTGTTGAGCAGCGGCTCGCATAGGAAGACGTGGTTGGCGTTGACTAGGTTCAGTCCGCTGGCGTGGGCGCGGGCGTGGAGCAGGAACACCTCGACTCCGGGGTCCTCCTTGAAGTGCACAACGCCGTAGGTGTGATCAAACGAGGTGAAGCCAATGTGATATCTCCGGAATGCCGTTCCAAGCACGTCCAAAAACTCCTTGTATTGGGAGAAAACGACCGACTTCGCCCCCGGATCAGACTGTCTGAGCCACAGGAGGTGCCGGGTCAGTGTATCAACTTTTGTCGTAAAGCTGGGGCCATTCAGGTCGATGTTCTTGATTTCCGCCAGCTTTTCGGAGCTGAAATCACTGTAGATCGTCGAGGCCTTCTTTGCGGCGAGCGCTTCAGGGGTGCCGGAGCCGTCACCGCCGCTGTGGTGCGTATCCGAGTGGACTTTGAGCTCCTGTGGCTTCAAAGTGATGTCGTGGAGATTGGATCGATGCAACTGCCTCTTGCAGACCGGGCAGTTGTGGTGCGCCCGAAACCACATTCCAATGCATTCCTTGCAGAATTGGTGCCCGCAGACGGTCAAGACGCCAATCGTAAACGTCGACTGGCAGATCACGCACATATGCTGCTCCTCTGCTTGAGATTCGGTGTCCCTGAGGTGGAGCACTGCAGTGTGTTAGCATACTACCTCCATATGAATCTCGCTTGAGGGTACTCACAGTAGCGATGCTTGGCCGTTGCCGCTGCCAGCTTGGTCTCCAGGATGTCTTCCTGTCGTCGAACTGATTGAAGTGCTATCACAAGCGCATCCTCCTCTAACGACCCTTCGTATTCCCCGACCATGTCTGAGACAGCCTGCAGCTGTCGGTAGTATTCGATCCGAGCGTTGAGAGTGACCATGAAACGGTCGAGCTCCCTGTCCATGACGGCTACGGCCTTCGTTTGCTCCGTTTGTAGTTCGACTGCAACTTTCAGCAGATTTGAGACAACGAGCAGCTCATGGGCTGATCTTGAGTTCCCCGTCGCCTCCTCGTGCCGGAGCTTGGCGGAGAGGCTTCGGAGCTCCAATACCACTCCCCTCACCGAGCTTAGGGGGTCACCTTCGACAAATGGTGGTTTGACGGCTTCGCAAGCTGCCACAAGCTCAAGAAACTTCTCGGGAAACGGTCCATCCCCCTCTATGGCCATCCGCATCGCCGTCTTGATTTCGTGCTCGACGAGGAAGTTCCTTTGCCCTGCAATAGCAGCACGTCTATCCGCTAGCGCAGCCCGCAGGATCTGAAGATAAACCAAGATCTCCTCCTGGAGCTTCGTGGACTGCTCGTACTCTTCACCCGTGATGTCTTCCTTCTCTTCGTCAACCAGGGGCTTGAGCAGAAGCTGAATGACGTGTTCGCGCCAGTCATCAAGCTCCGCGGCTTGTTCATCAAGAGCGGCGCTGAGTTCCTCAAGGGCATCGGCAATTCTGCGACTCTCGATGCCCATCTTCTGGACGGTCTTGAACCCCGGAATGACGGCGAAGGCTTGCTCCGCGGCAGCTCTCGCCAGTCGATCCATCAACTCTTTGACTTTGATGTTGCTCTGTGAACATGTTAGTCTGTCCTTCCAAGCACACGCTAAGCGAGGGGTGTAGAATGCGGCGTACGTCTTGGAGAAGTTCGGCTCTGATCTCCTTGGCGCGGTCGTAACTCGTTATCTCGAGTTTCTCTAACCGCTTGAATTCCTCTGAATCAGGGACAGTAATCTCCTCGTTTGATTTCAGGGAGAAGTAGGCGTTGCCACAGTAGAAGACAGCTCTGTGCTGGATCTCGAGTGCGGACCGCAGCCGTCGTCGTGCTTCTCCTAGCTGCGGGGAGCCCTCTTCGTCAACGTCCTCCGCCTCCTCATCGTCGGGTGGAGGCTGATTTTCGCTTGACTTTCCTTTCCGAGCTTCCTCCACTTCTCGGCTTAGTTGCAACCGGCATTCCGCCACCATTTCAGTGCTCTTCTCCAGAACCTCTTGCCAGACCGCGAGTGCTTCTGTCACTTTCTTTTGGCAAGCGAGAATTTGCCCTCTTGCCACAGCCGCAGAGAGAAGGCTGCGCTGGTCTGCCCTCATCGCACCTTCAGACTGATCCAGCATTGCCTCCAACACCTCAGAAACCGTTCGCATGGGCCCAGCCTTCCTCCCAAGTGCTCGACGGCTCCGGATTCCCACTTCAGGATGTAGCACAGTCTGGCGGAGCCGGTCAAGAGCTACCCGCATCGCACGCTGCACACCGGGGTCCTCGGGGTCCCAGTCGGCCTGCAGTGGGTGTCCTTGTGCGTCGAGGCCGCAGGTTTCGGCAAGCTCTTCGAAGAGACTCTGGTAGTGCTGTTCCTCAACCGCAGAGAACGGCATCGAAAGCACATAGCGCTTCTGAGGTGGAATGGCAATCTCGTTCCTAACAAGGCTCTTGTTATGCCGCATCGAGAGCAGGTTGAAGACCCTGCGGAACGACGACTTGTCCAACGTGGTAAGAAGGTTCCAGATTTTCGTGTCCGAAGCATATGGCTCGAAGCGGAGAAAGAGCAAGAGGCCACGCAGATCTAAACATAAAATGTCAGTCAACGTAAAGAAACGCAGCGGGGTGGGGTGCGCGTATCCCTGCCTTTCTGTACATCGTCCTTCACCGGTGTACCCGTGACACTCCAGGCGTTGATGCGAGGAATTCTCCTAGCCAGCTTCGCAGCATTATTCGTCCAGTTCTCGACCATTTGCGCTTCGTCGATGCACACGCGCCACCATGAAAGTTGAACGAGAGGTGACTTGATCCGCTCATACTGCTGCTCATTGCGCAATGACCGTCCTGGCGCATCAGCAGCAGCCCAGATCTCGGTTCGGAGAACCTCGTACGTGGTAACCACTACATCTTGCTGAGCTAACTGCTCTGCAGATATATCCGTACCGTCTTTGAGTTTAGGAAGCTTTCGAACGCCGGGATAGAACATGACACGCAAGCTCGGAGCGTGCCTGTTGAGCTCGGAGAGCCATTGGTCGAGAAGGACCGAAGGGACGACAATGAGAGTCGCCGGCGTCGTGAGAAGCTCACGCCCCAGGAAAGAATCGAAAACCATGACGGGCGCTTCGGGGCGTGGATGCAAAAGCATCAGCGCAATTATCTCCAAAGTCTTGCCGAGTCCCATCTCTTCCGCAAGGATGCCGCCACGGAGATCTTGAAGGGACCGAAAGACGGCCGGATCGCGGGCGACTGTCCCCAGCAAGTGGCTGACATGGAACGCCTTCCCTTCGGCATCTTTGGCTGTTGCGAAGGATATCGGGATTTCGTGAGATGCTGGCGATATGTACGGGTGGACGCCCGCTCCTTCGCCTTGAGACCCTCGGCGCCACTGCACACCTTCCCGCTGTAGCAGCCACTGGACAGCCCTGCGCTGGAAGGGATAGAGCTTGGCTTCCAGCTTGGGTATCTCCATGTTCTCCACCTCTACGCCCATGGCACCCTGATCGGGGACACATGCTGCTTCATAGAAGTCCTGGGGAGACCACGACACTTGCGTGCCATCGGCAAGGCGTAACCCAAGATCCGGATGCCATGTACTGAGAACTTCGTCGCGGAGGGTTCTCTGAAAGTTTGAGTTTGCACGATTGCCACCCCAAATTCCCACCTTTTCGCTCCATTTGACCTCAATCACCAGGTCCAGCTCAACGATGGAGTCTAGTTGTCGAATGGAGAAGCCGACAGAAGCGAAGATACAGCCTCCTTCACCCGGGTCAAAGCTCTGCGTCTCCAGAACCCGCAGCGCCGTCCTCAAGGTGGGAGTGAGATTGTCATCATCGTCCAGTGGGAGGCTGACCGAAAAGGGTTGCCCGCGAGGTTTCGTGCGTGGCGAGATGTTTAATCGCAAGACGCTTGGGGTCGTGTCGCGAGGGCGGCGGACTTTGAAGGTGAGGTATTCTCCCACATCCTCTCTCAAGATGTGCGTGCCTAGCTGCGATGGAATGGCTGTCCTGTACGTAGTTTCTAGGTGTTCTCTGGCGACGCATATGGAGTTCCAAGTCCCCGCGGTCCTGGCACGCTTGGCTGGACGGGCTGAAGCTCCACGATCTGTCACACTGGCCTGCAGCGGAAGCGATGCGATGTAGTGAAAGAAGGCCGGCAGATTCTCGGCCACGATATCCTCAGCCGCGAACTCGCGGGCAGACGACCCCGGACGAGCCGCCGGAGCCCGGCGGTTTCCCCTCACCCGGGGCATTCTCTCAGCTGGTCGAGGTCAGGAGGCTCGAGCTCTGAGCAGAAAACCTGGCGATGAGTGAAAAAGGCGCGGTGTGTCAAAGCGTGACAATCTTTCCGTCAACGTCCCAGACCAGAAAATGGAGAAGGTGCGATATCTGAGTGAAATTAGGCAGCCAGCGGACCATGTGTGGTAGCGAACGAGCTGTACTGGGAAGGCGAAGTCCCTAGAGTGAGTAACTGAACGGGCGCTGGTCATCGTCCCCTCCAGGCGTGGACCGGAGAAAAAGATATGGAGGAGGAAGTTTGATGGAGGGGAAGGAAGGAGAGAAGGGCATCTGGTTGGACGAGCCGCTTATACCGTCTGGTCCCGGCCAGGCGGCAGCTGCAGCCTCGCACGGTCCCCACTGTAGTTGGCTTGTCATTCGTGGGCTTACACGTGAAAGTCGCGATCAGGGACACGGCACGATCCTCAGTGAGGGACCAAGGCCAAGTCTGAAAAACAATGAAAAAAACAACACAAAAACAGGTCGTGGGGCCAGCCAGTTACTCCAAGATATGTATCAGAGCCAACAGACGTGACGACTCTGATGCAAGTGCAAATAACGGACATCTGAGAAGCGGACAAGAACATTGTTTGAGCGTTTGGCGAGTTCCAGGGGTTGCATCGGATGACGGACCGCCCCACAGACGCTGGGGCCTCCTGCTGGCGCTTGCTTGCACACGGATCTCTCCGGCTGGCTTGCTCAGAAAACTTTCCAGCCTGGCAGCCCGTTTCAGACGCGTGAGCAGCTATATCCAGGCGCCGCGGTCGTCTCGAGCTGTCATGATCCTGGGCTACCACGAGTTGCATGAGAAACTTCTCCGATAGGTAAGCTTTACACCACAGGCGTGCGTTGGCCCGGGGCTAGCTGTCGTTTATCAATTGCCTCCTCCCCGTGTTCAGCCGCTGACCGTTCCTTTGCAGCGCGAATGAAGTCTCAACGAATCCAGTCTGCTCTGGGACTCTTGTTCCGCCCCTTCGCCGCCCCCTCCGTAGCGGCCCCGGGGCTCAGGACGCAAACAAGATGGGCGCATAAGACAGCACAGTCGCAACTCCCCCAGATCCCCGCGCCGATACCCCTCGTCCCCGACGTCGAGACCTTCCTCACCGTGATCGGCCGCGGCCTCAAGCAGCACGCGTCCAAGTTCCCGACGTGGGACGCGCTGTTCACCCTGACGTCGGACCAACTACGAGAGCTCGGAGTCGAGCCGCCACGGACGAGGAAGTACCTGCTGCGGTGGCGGCAGCGGTTCCGGGAGGGCCGGTTCGGCATCGGCGGCGACCTCAAGCACGTCGAGAACGGGGCGGCCGAGCTGCGCATCCTTGAGACGGACACGTCCCCGCTGGTGCGCCTGCGGCACGTCGTCAACGTGCCGCCCGGAAAGAAGATGGAGGAGGTGTCACCCACGGACATGGTGCGGGTGAACGGCTTCAAGGTTCAGGGTGTGCGCACCATCGTCGGCCCGTACGCGCTACCGCTCAAGCACGGCGGTGCCAAGATCACGGTGACAGAGGGTATGTGGGAGGACAGGAGAGGGCACAAGGTGGATGGCGGTGAGCGAAGACGGGACAAGATCCGCTTCAAGAGGCGGGTGGCCGAGCGGAAGGCTCTGAGGGAGTCGCAGGGCTACTACTAGGCGACGTTCTGAGCGTGTCGTGAAATCCTGTTAGATAGCTGCTGGCTGCCGTCATGGAGCACCGCGTGTAGAAACTGTACATTAATGGACCTTTGGCGTCTACATACAGTACTTGCCTCCGTGGTCCCATGACTTCGTTGCCTACCTCCCTACCAAGCTGCGGCCAACCTGTATTTCACAGAGGGTTATCGGTGATCTTCTGATATGTTCGGCCTTCCCTAGGTACCCCTAGGCAAGGTCATTTGTTAAGCCTCAGACTGCAATGCAACGGCGGCGTGCAAACGGAGCAACGTAGTGATCTCTCATGGCACTGACTACTCCGTACAGTACCTGGATTCAGATTGTGTATTCGGATGATCCATGGGCATCCGGAGGTATGGACGGAGTTAACAGCACACACTCAGGCGGGCCCGCCATCTGGCCCGTTTGGCTGCGACCTTCCGGTTCCGACGGACTGGCAGTGGCGTCAATGGCCCAAGTTAGCCCAGGAGAAGGGCTGCGTTGTCAGCGTTGACAAATTGGCCGAAAGACCTTCTCAAACCCAACAGCAGATCAAAAAGCAGCCTCGACCCAAAGTTTCCCGTGAAATCTGCAAACCTGCACGCCATCTTGAAGTGCCGACTTGACCTCAGCGAGACAACAGAGCGAATGAGCGAGGCTCGTTTCAGGTTTCGAAACAACGGTTTGCGGCGTCGACGCCCCAGAGCTTCCCCAGAGCACGCTTGGCCGCGCCGAAGAGGGCTGTGCAGCGGCCGCGATGGCAACCCACAAGCAGGCAACAGCGAAAAGCACCACAGGGGCCGAGCAGGCAGCGAGATTCGAGTTCATTGAGGAGCAATCGATTGCATATATTGCGGTCTTGCAGCTCGCATCCACCATACCAGTTCTCGGTCACCCACCCACCCACTTGACCGGACAACTCTAGCGCCATCGGCATGTTCAGTAATCGACATCAACAGTCGCACTCGGATGGATTGCCCAAACCAACCCGACGGATACCGGAACAACACTATCCCCGCACCGTCCTGCAGGACTCTAGGAGCACCGACCGGACGCGGATGCAGCGATGCGAGAGGATGAGTCACACTGGGCCATCCGAGGAAATGCTTCAGCGCAGGGTCATGGGCATGCCGGCTGGTTTGGTGGCAGCATCCATTCGGCTTGTCCTCTTGGGTTCTGTTGCCGCGAAATGACTTGAATGGAGCTCTGGGTTAGCGCATGCTATCTCTGGGGGCCTCAAGAACCCGACTCGTCTTGGCAGGCACCAGGGCTCTCGGGCTCGGGCCGGCGAGTCGGACACGACTGAAGCCATCGACCGGGGATGGAACGCCGTTGCCGGTGCACCCTTTCGCTTTGCTGTAGGTGAAATTGGTCGAACAACGCGCACCTACGCTCCCGCAACGAGTTCTGGGATCACGCCCACAGTGATGGATTCAGGATTGCCCGCCTAGCTGCGGCAGCACCAGCGGAAACAGGCTGATCAAGGGCCAAGCCTCGACGCGTCGACTCTGCCCAGAAACGATCAGAGCCCGGAGAGACGAATGGAGGAGTTTACGAAGTTCTGACCCCCGATCGAGGCGCCTGGATTCCGCGTCACGTACTTGGACCAAACACTCGTGCGCCACGAGTGTTTGGTCCAGGACGGCACTTTCAGGGAGGCGATGCTGCAATGAGGGAGCATCCTGCGGGAGCTTGACGAACCTATTCCTGGCTCATTCGCCTTCGCACGAACGTGCCCACCATATCCGGCAGCCTATTAACTCTATCGCAGGTTCAAGGTCGAACGGGCCAAGTTTTGGCTACCGATGGGGCCAAACGGCGAAGATCCTCTCCAGGGCTTCAACGCGGTGGTTCTAAAGATACCTACGGTGCGGCTGAATGCCCCAGTTGGCCCCTCTCAGGCGCAAGCACTGCCTCCGCCCCCGCCCCATCCATGAATGAACCTCCAAACCAGATCGCGGTCTGGGATCTGAAGAGGAGCACGCGGCACAACTGTGGGCTTTTGGCGTAGGGTGGCGCACTGGAGCACCGGGCCCGGCAAGCCTGCCGCGGCAGCCGTTGCACGTTGCATTCGACGCCTCACGCCTCACGCCTCACGCCTCACGCCTCACGCCGCATGGCTTGGCAAGGCAGATTTCAAGCCATTCGAAGAACGCCTGCCGAAAATGCGGCTTGATTCACTTCATCGGCAGGTGCATCTTCCCCCCTGGGCATACGTAGCAAACCCGGATTGCTGCTTTTGTTGACCGAGCAAAGAAAGATACTTCGGGCCGCCCTCGCGAACGAGCCGGGAAGTGGTCAAGTCGGGTAAGGCACCAGATTCGAGGGCGTAGCACTCTTTGGCACCTTCCACTTTGGTACGCAGCTATTGCTTCCCTTGCAGGACGCAAGCCGTCACATTCTCTTGATCTGGCTTGGTGTTTCGCTCTGTTGGCCAGTTGACTCACGAACGTCAAGGTTTCCCGTCACGCTCCTCTCGTTTCGACTCTCTTCATCGAGAAAACGTCACGGTCGAAGTTCATCTCAAACGGGACCCGCAATTTTTTGCGGAAGCCTACTAAATTTAGAGAAGGTCTGGCCGAGTTGGCTTAGCGTCATCCTGTTTCAGACCAGCAACTCCAAAAGCTGCCAGGTTCCTGTCGCATGCCAAGAGAGTTATCGCGACAGTTACAACACCATCTTTACAGTCGACAGGCGAACCCATACTAGGGTGAGGCTTGATGGGCGTTTTAGGGTTCTCACTGGTGTTGAAAGTTCTTCTGCATCTTCGCTCGGTACCACCCGCTCGCAGACTCGGTACAAATGCCGCGCCCATCAACTCCAGGTGTAGTGTACACTACAGGATAGTATCGACAAGTCCAGTGAGGAAGACCAGTGCTGACCCTCGACGTCATCCTGCAGCATCTCCATATACCCTGACCGGATGTTAGATACTTGCAATTGAGCAACTCTTTCTTCACCTCCCAGTAGTCGCTGCAAACCCTTCAGTTTGGTGATGACGGCCAATCCGGTGCGAGTTGAATATTTACAGCAGCAGTACCGGGTCGGGCGACCAGCATGCCTTGTCCAGAACGCGGAACACCGCCGCGAATATAAGCTTAACCAATGCTGTTCGCAGCTAACCGATGCGCCGCTAGGAGATGCCACTAAGAAGCCAGATCGCCGAGTGGAAGCAATGGGAACTCCTCCTTCACGGAACTGACCAGCACAAGTGCGAGGAGCAATGCCGCACATGGCATTGTTCGCCTATCGAGCGGCGCGGGGAGCACGAGGGCTAAATCAGGAGGTGACCCAGATCCAAACACATCTCATTGGCGGCGGGGGATTTCAGCTGAGAGACTACAAACTCCGGCCTGGTCGCGGCATTGGGTCGGACGGACCGAGTCGTCGGGCCCCAGTATGTTTAAAAATAAAATAAACTCGTCGGGACTGGGGTGGGGTGCGGACCCCGGAGAAACTCTGGCACAACGACGATCATCCCATCGTGCACTGGGGAAAAGACCATCCAATGGAACATGGAAGGCCGTCCCGGCAAACCCAAAGGCATGGACCCAAGCAATGTCTAATTGAAAATGCGACTCTCTCTTAACTCGTCGAGACATGTGGTGACACGGGTCAAGTGTGGCGGTGCCTTGAGCTTAAGTTCCCTAGCTGGACTTGTGGTGTGCTTCCAATTCAGCCTGACGGACAGCTGCGGCCTCACATGCGAGACGGACAACGACGGACAAATGCCACGCAATGGCAAGCAACCTGGCATATCGTTTGCTGTAGAAACCGTTTCAACCTCGTGCCAGTCGTCAAAGAGGCCGCCTAGACGAAGCACGATGATAGGTACACAATAGGTCTCCAAATGTGGCCTACCATGCGTGATGCGGCAGGGTAATTCCGGCCATGTGGGTGACCTGGAGCCGCAATTCTGGACAACCTCAACGTCGCATCGGGGCCCATGACACAACGCTTGAGGAAGGAACAGAGGGATAGAGACTAATTCGCCCAACTTACTGGTGCTCGATATAGAACGAACGAACCGATCTTAGTATGATCCTCAGTTCCAGATCCTCCCCCACGACCTCCGCTAAATCGAGATGGGGCCCTGGCGTCCGCCCTCCCGGTGGAACGCAAAAGGTATAGCCCGCGGCCCCAGTCGGCGGGACGGTTGAACCGAGGCGCGATGGCGCTCGCCTCTTGGGCCGTACCTCGTTTTGTCGATGCGGTTTGGTGGCCGCCCACCATCATGTCGGTGCGGGATGGATGCTCTTTCCGCCGAGGAGCAACGGGAAGCTTGAACCAGGCAGCACCCGCTAGCGCCACACGCTAGACAGGGCATCAAAAGTCCCCACTAACCTTAAGTGGTGGCTCGCCCCACACCTTATGTAAACCATGAGCAGGCATTGGCCACCACCACCGCACGCCAAGTCAGGCAACGGTCCTTCCACTTTCACTTACATGAAAAAAGACCCAGAGTGGCAGAAGCTGCGACCCAGCGAGCTGCAGATTTCCATTCAGGCAGTGTCCCGGTTCACCAAGCCGATCCCCATTCCATCCAATCCATCCTTTCCAGCGTACACCGAGTCATGGAACGTCGAATCTGCCTGGCCTTCTGCGAGTGTTTCAAGCATGCATATGCCCTCGTTTTCCGTTTCTAGATGCTTATGGGCCCCTCACCGCAGATTTTCAGCCCTATTCACCTTGACTTCTGCGGCGTTCCAAGGCCGGTGACCGAGATCGTCACCAGGACTTGCCAAGACAAACTGCTTCTATGCTCCACTGATGGGTGGCCTGGTGTCCGTCACTAGCCACTCGCCCACTGAGCTGGCAGCGCCGCATCTTTTGCTTTCCCTGGCCTCCACTGCCCCCCCTTGCCCGCCGTGGGCCGCTTTGCCCTCAACCAACAGGAGGCTTGCTCGTCCTGGGTACTTGTATCGCGGGCGTGGGAGCATCTCGAGTGGAGAAGCCGGGGCTCGTCTGGCAAGATCGAGCTTGAAGATTATCTTTTATTTTTATCTTCCAAGCTAGACACTCGTCATCGCCTGTTCCTCTCCGTACATGCGATCAAGGTTTACATCACAAGCAGATGCTTAGGCTTAGCTGTTGCTGACCAGGGTGGCCGTATTCCTCGTTTCGTTTGAGGCCGAGCGACGCGTGCTTGCCCCGGTTCAGCTGGGACTGGTAACCTAATCTCAGTTGCCGATCGGGACGTCGGTCACGACACACACACACACCCCTCCAACCAGCGAACAGCGTCACATCGAGCTTTGAGGCTGGGTCCGCCCCGTGAATTGCAGCTGCGGCCACCGTGCCCGTCAACGTGCGCATGGCACTGCACGTTGTCTCGGCGGTCGTGAGGCGCGCTCGGGAAGCTAGGTCTTGACGGCGTGAACTTCCTGGGAGAGGACGGACAGGGTCAAGGGAGGAGGAAGAGGGGAGGTTGAGCGGAGGGTGAGTGGGGGAAGCTCTCTTCATCTCGCACCCCGGCGTGACATCCGCTCACTCCCACCCTCCACTCCAGCCCAGTGGCTCCCCGGGTGAACGCATTATCCTCGCATACCCACGATGGCGGCCTTCAACCCGTCATCCCTGCTCCCCCTGGTGCCCCTGCTCCCGTCCCCAAGACGGGTGCGCCTGCGGCGCAACCATCTCCACTGCCCTAAGCCCTGCCCCCGGTCATGGCGTGGTGTGGGTTGTTCCATTCTCTACTCCATCGCGCAGTACGACTCAACACTACCCGTAGGGCCAGCGACCTGGTCCACCCCGGACGAAACCACTCCAGTGGCACCCTGCATGGGCCGTCTCTCCTCACCGGCACCCGCTTGCTACTCTCCCCCATTGGGTATTGCCCGTCTTATATGGAGGCGTGGAGCTTTGCGCGTCATCTCTGCTTCTTTCACTCCCTGACTTATCTCTCGTACGTACCACGCCTACGCCGCAAACAACGGTCATCTCATCCTCGACCGACCAGCAACTGACTCCAACGCTAAGCCCCTGTTCACTTCCATCTTTGGCAGACTCTCGTCAGTCTCGACAGGGCAACATCTTAACGTCTTACCCGACTCGAAACTCTCCTCGTCGTTGGACCGCTATATAAGTTATCGTGGCTTCCCGAGGAGACGCCACCAGATCTCAAAGCAGAACTAAGCTCGAGCATCTTTCCCGAATTGGAAACGCGAAGGTTAGAAACATTCAAGAAACAGAGCAGATCCCTGGCCTGTGAGCCTCATTTTCCCCGTTTCTTTTCATTTCTGAGATGTCCGCATACCAACCCCCTGAAGACCAGGACTACATAGAGGTCCAACAAGCCTACGACTCACAAGAGGAGTACTGGGACGACGGAGACCAGACCGGGAGGTACTCGTCCACGCCAAGACAGAGCAAACTAGCTCCCCCGCCGTCAACGCATTCAGGAAAGAGCCGCAGCAAGCGGAAGGGAAGCAAAGCCGCGCCCACAACCGCACAGTCGGGCTCGGACACCGAGAAGGAATCCTCCAAAATGTCGTCAAGGGTATCAAAGCACTCGTCATCGTCGTCCAGAAAAGACAAGTCCTCGTCCTCCAAGTCCAAGAAAACCGACGACTGGACCGACGTGACGGAGCCAGACGAGAGGCGGCGCATCCAGAACCGGAATGCCCAGCGCAAGTTCAGTGTGTAACCCCCTTCTACACTTCTCCGCCTCCCCACCCAAAGCCCCCCAATTCCTCTAACCAGATCGTGCAACGGAACAGGGGAAAAAGCCCGCGAGCAAAAGGACCGCGCGCTGCGCGAGGCGCAGAATCAGCAGTACGCCGGTTCGGCCTACCACATCCCGGACGCGGAGGACCTGACCTTCGACGACGGCGGCGACCTGTCGGGCCTGCCCTGGGGCGGCATCAACGTGCGTCATGTCGTCGCCCGCGGGCACGCCGCCGCCAGCTCAGGCCATCACACGGTCAGCCACCACAGCGGCCACAGCAGCAACGCCGCCGCCGCCGCCGCGTCTTCCTCGGTCCACATGGGCTCGCACCCCGTCGACCCGACCGCTGCTGCCGCTGCCATATACGGTATCCACCCGTACGGCTACGCGCCGCAGATGAATGCCGCCAGCGTCGCGGGCGATGCCTATGGCGCCGGGTACCACGATTCGGTGTCGTATGCGAGCGGCGGCGGCGCGGGGGGGTACTACGATTATGATACGGCTGGGGCGGGGGATATGCATCAGATGTGAGGTGGGGAAAGGGTTGTTATGTCTATGACATGGCGTTTGGCGTCTTTGGTGAGTACTTTTTTTTTCTGGGCCGGGGACCAGCTCAATGCCATTCTCACGGATCTCGATTCAACGTTACTTCTGCCTGTTGGAACTGGAGCTGACGATTGGGGGTGCAGAGTGCATAGAGAGAGGGGCTTTTGCTGATTGGGGGCGAAGAAGAGGGTGACGAGCCGAGATTGGTGTCCCCGTGTCTCGGAGGGCACCGCAACAGGGCTGATGCCTTCCCCGCAAAGACGCTGAGACAGCCTGATGGCTTTGGTTCTCTGTTTCTCTTTTCCGCGGCTGTTATGCTGCTGCCTGTGCTGGGGTTCTCGAGTCTGGTTGGTCAGGGAACGAGGGCTTTTACGCGGCGGTGAAAAGGGGTGGGATGTTTTCGGTCTTTGGGGATAGACGGGGATTTGCTTTGCTATGCCCTGTTTTCTGGTCTTGTGTTCTTGGCTCTGGGTCACTGGCCAGGCGGGTTCATTCTTTTCTTTCTGGCTTCTCGTTTTGTTATTTTCCTCCAACTCCCTTCCTTCGCTTCTTGCATATACCCCACGTTTGTACCGGTTAGATCGCATCTCTTCTCTCTTTTGCACTTCTCTGGGTTCGGTCTGGAACATCATCAGCGACGGAGGGATGGTTCTGGGAATTGGCGGCGTTCTGCTTGTTTGTTTGCTTGTTCTGTTTGGCTTATCATTGGCTTACAGTATCATGATGATGGGTTACGAAATAGACTTTCCTGTTTTCTCCCCAGCTCGTCTTCCTTCCTTTAGCCCATGTTACGCGACGTTGTCATTGCCTTTCCCTGCACTCCGAAACAAAGAGGTGACTAACCACCTACACAGTCACACAACTTCCTCGGCTCAGCCGGCAGACAGCCTTGCCAGGCTTGGCGCAGTCCCGGTCCCATGACGCTGGATCGCTGGATCGTGGGTTTACGAGCTTGCCTGGCGGGTTACGCAACATACACAGGACCGCGCTCAATGGTTCGTCTGGCCAAAGTACCAGCACACCTACTGTGTCCTGTCGCCATGTGGGTACCTGTTCTAGCCTGTGGCCGACTCAACGCGATTTACGACGCATCCCAGGCTCCAGCATGCGGAGCGTGCCATTACGCAAGCATAGCAGGCTGCATCTGATCCCCTTTGCTCTGGGGGGTTCTTGGCACAGAGACGATGCAACCTACACTAATTGCTCGACGGAGACGAGTAAGGGGGCAGGAGTGTTCTCTCCTCGGGGGTCGGGACGATTCCAAGCCCAGCACAGACTGACAGTGACAGGACTGTGACCAGGGGACGATTGGCAAGACAAATCTGCCTCGCATCCGCTTGCGGGTGTGCCGCGTCGTGTGCGCCGCGACCGTACATCCGTCGTTTGAGGAGGGGACGCGAGAAAACGTGACACCATCCCTGCTGGGTGGCTTTTGGTGGCTTTTGGGGGGTGGGTTATTCCCGGCGTAAGGGTAAGAGGAGCAATAACGTTGAGCGAGCAAAGTAACGTCAGGTTGCATCGAAGGCTATCGAAGGGTTGCACAGCCACCGCCCGTTTGCCAGTTGCGGTTTCTTGAGTCAAGCCTGCTAGCGACGCGTTAGGGCTGGGCGGTGAGGTGTGCTGCCAGCTTAGACCCGAAGGTCGCCGACAACCGCCGAGGCTGTTCATCAAGAGAGTCGCTGCCCAGTTATTGAGCTAGGTTGGTTTTAGGCCGGGTGCGTGTTCATGAACGGCTGGCTGGCGGTACAGGCGTTCTGAGAAGGCTTTCGTGGGCAGAGAATTCCATTCACTCCGATGAGGCATGCGGACGCTTGATCGTCCTGGTGAAGGGGGCCTGGTCTCTCTCGCCTCCGCAGCTTCGCCGCTCTCGCACTGGTGCAGTTCGAACTTCAGCTCCATGGAGGCTGTGCCGAGTCGGATTGCCGAACCATCTTCCGCCTCTCGGCTAGTTGCCGGGAGTCTATCCGTGTTGACGTTGAGCACAGCAAAGAGAGATTAGCGAGCGTAGTACATCCACTACAACCCGTCTATCAACCGCTCAATCAATCAGGAAAGAGCTGGATTCGAGCGTTCGATGGGGTGAACTTGAGGTCTCTTGCACGACACTATGTCCAGCGCGGTATTGGCACACACAGGAGCCGTTTCCCCTGAGCCGTCTTGTCCCACAGAAGCTACGGAGTGCAGATCGGTGAGCCTTGACTTCGCCGTTCCCCAGCCTCTAAGGGCACTACCCAACGAAATTATGTTCTCCAGCCGCAATGCTGCATACAAACGCAGTGCCCAACGGAGTCTGCGGTGCAGCTCCTGTCGTGGCTTTCGAACCAACCATTGACAATTAACAACCTTCACAGTAATATGAGCACGAGACATGAGTCGTATCTCACCCATTCCCTGCTGCGTTGGGCGAGTCTATTCAACAGCACGTTGCGGCGCAGTCGCCCATCGCCTGAACGACACCCAATCAACTCACCATGCTCTATGGCTCATTCATTCATCCCTAGGATCGGAAAGCAAGTCCAGGACGGACCGACCGATATCCCAATCTTGAGTTGCGTCCTGGACATGAACGAGGAATACGGTGTACCATGGATGGAAAACTTCGGCGATATCCAAACACAGCGGTCTCACACCGCCACCGTCAGACCGCGCGGAAGGATCGAAAAGACGACTGACAGCAGGCGCGGATCCGCCGATATTCCCCGGCTGTGCCTCTGTTCCCGTTCAAGCCACCCAGCGGAGGCGCACGCAGGGGGAGATTGCGGCGTGGGTTGAGGACAGCTTCGTCATGGAACGCAGCCCAGCCCATCCTTGAAGCGGGTTTCCGTGCTGTCGTCTCGAGCAGGGACCGGCCTGCGTGGCATCGGCATCGCCGCGTTGGAGGCGTGTCATTGACGGTGGCCCGCGTCACATGTCGTTGCGTCGGGTCTCATGAGACGTCTCCACGCGGCCCGCGATTCTCATACTCAGACATGGAGCACTTGTCCAACTCTCAGTGGTGACGCAGAGAAGGCATAGCCGTGGTCGGCCGTGGAACTCCATGCTTTTGGGTATGTACTAGTTGATGAGCCATCAAAGAAATCATCCAGTCACCACAGCTCGGGCAAACACGTTTCATTGCCGGGCCTGCGGCTGCACCTGATGCTTGTATCACCAACTCCAGACAGCTGCGATGTCTAGCAGACGTTTCATGAGCTGCAATGGCTCTGCCCTGCCCTGGCCTGGCTGCAGGTTTGTGGTTACGTGCATCCGCGCAAGCTCGTCGACGGCTGAGGACCGCGCTCAAGCCCCTTTGCTGGCGTGGATACAGCCCAGCTCAAGCTTCGTCCCAAAAGCGATTCGGCCAGGCCGTCGACGTCTCATCGAATAGTGCCGCAGAGATGGCGCAAACCGACCCGCTGCTCGGTGACACCAACATGAGAGTTTGAAGATATGTCTGGGGGGAATGCGTGTCCAGTCTGGTCACTGACATCTTGAGCGTCAGGGCTAAGCAAGAAGATCGCCAGTCTCCGTGAACCAGGCACAACGCACCCCGCCTCCGTGTAGTTCTGCAGCTCACCTAAACTCGAGCGTAACTCACCCCGTCAAAGTGGGAAGTCCTATGCGTGCTCATTGTCGTCTTCTGTGCTGCGGATAAGCAAAGGCTTGCCTTGGCCGCCTAGAACGACTGCAAGAGTCTTGGTCTTGGTAACTGCCAGAGAACGGGCAGCTCGCCCGCCGTTTTGGACCATGCTCCTGCCTCCCATTCTGAAATGTAGAGGTTTTTCATGTTGAGAGGTTCGTTGTCCACCGAAGCAGCTCGCCATGACGCTGCGCCCGCTTGCCGAATAACCATCATGTCCAGTGGAGGTCCTGCTTCATCGCTGAGGTTATTAAGGGTTGAACCCGACCGAGGTACAACCACTGATGCCATAAACCTGGTCAGTTTTCTCTTGCAAAGAAATCTGAGGCAAGTCACAATGAAAGCCCGGGGCTTTGCTGTAAAGGGTTTTCATGTAACTCGGCGTGCATCCGCTCAATCGGGGATGAAAGTCGTTGAAGTTGGCAGAAGTGTGAGAAGGTCCAGGCGAGGAGGCAAGCCAGGCTTCAGGGTGCCTGGATTCACCCCACCATCCCCACATTTTAGCCTGCCGGGACCCCTGAGCTAACGCAAACGGTGCCAAGACATTTTGAAGCTCCCCTGGTGGTGCATCAACGTGTTCAGAACCCAGCAAAGGCACTTACACGTATCTGCCTGCCCAGTCGACATCGAGCTGTCATGACGCCGTAGCAGCGTGTTATCTTTTCTGCAATTTGTTTCTCTGAAGCTCCACTGAGCGCAACCATGGTGGCGGGACGCCAATTGAGCTCCCTGCTCACCATGTTCTGGCTCAATGCGGTCCTCCTCGCGGGGCTGATCGTCGTAGCTTCGGCCGACACCACGCCAACTGCCAACGGTGAATCGATCCTGCACAGCGAGATTGGCCGCCAGAACAACCAAAGCCTGCTATGGGGCCCCTACCGCCCCAACCTCTACTTTGGCGTGCGCCCCAGGATACCCAAGAGCCTGATGACGGGCCTGATGTGGGGCAAGATCGAGACATACACAGATTTCCAGACCAGTTAGTCTTCCTCCCTGGGGCTTGCTGAGAGTGGATAAGCGAGAGGCTGACGAGCAATGAACCCAGCGGTGCGGTACACGTGCGAGCAGAATGAGGGCATGAAGGGCTATGGCTGGGAGGAATACGACCCCAGGCGAGGCGGCGTCCAATCGATCCACGACATCGAGAATGGCCTCGACATCACCACCTCCTTCGTCAAGGTCCCGGGCGGAGCCCACGGCGGGAACTGGGCGGCGCGGATCAAGGGAACGCTCAATGACGATGCCCCCAAAGACCAGAAGACGATTGTGATTTTCTACGTCACGCAGGAGGGCGACAAGTCGGAACTGCAGGCCTCGGAAAGTGAGGATGAAAAGGGCTATGAGGGCGACGTCACGCTCAAGGGACGTTCCGAGGCGCTAGGGACCTATAAGCTGGTCGTGACGAAGGGGACCGGGGTTCAGCCCACAAGCGACCACCATCTCTCGACGATCCGCGGCCCCGGTCAGACTGTGGTCCAGTCCCTGACTTACCCGGAAGAGCACCTCTGGCAGGCGAAGCCCATCCTCTTCAAGCAGCTGAAAGAGGGTGTTGACTGGCTTGTGGAAAACAAGTACGACGTGGCCGACCCTCCGCCGCCCTGGCAGGTGTACCAGCTCGACAACCGGCCTGGCGCCGGAAATGTTCAGATTGTCCAGAAGGTCTTTGAGGGCGACTTTGAGTTCGATGTCCTCTTCTCAAGCGAGTCAGCCGGCAAGGAGTTGACGAGCGCCGATCTGACAAGGGAGGTTAAGGAGACAACCGAGGCATTCGGTGAGCGCTTCACGAGCGTGTTCACGCCCAAGGCGCCGTTTCAGGCGGACAAGTTCAAGAAGTTTGGCCGGAGCATGTTCTCCAACCTGATTGGAGGTATCGGCTACTTCTATGGACAGTCCGTAGTGGACCGTTCGTATGCGCCCGAGTACGATGAGGAGAACGAAGGCTTTTGGGAGGATGCCGCGGAAGCACGGGCCCGCAACCAGCAGGCGTTGGAGGGACCGTACGAGCTGTTCACGAGCATCCCCTCTCGGCCCTTCTTTCCCCGAGGCTTCTTGTGGGATGAAGGGTTCCACCTTCTCCCCATTGCCGACTGGGATATTGACCTCACCATGGAAATTGTCAAGAGCTGGTTCAACCTGATGGACGACGACGGCTGGATCGCGCGCGAGCAGATTCTCGGTGGAGAGGCGCGAAGCAAGGTGCCTGCTGAATTCCAGATCCAATACCCGCACTACGCCAACCCCCCGACCCTTTTCCTCGTGCTGGACGCATTCGTCGAGAAGCTCCGCAAGACCAACACCAGTCTGCCAGCGGGAAAGGAACGCCTTTCACAAGACGAGTCCCTGGCCACCGCCTCCCTCGACAACCCCGAAGTAGGTCTGGAGTACCTCCGCCGCCTGTACCCGCTTCTCCAGCGCCAGTTCGACTGGTTCCGCCGCACTCAGGCCGGCGACATCACGTCCTACGACCGCGAGGCCTTCTCCACAAAGGAGGCCTACCGGTGGCGCGGCCGCACGGTCACGCACTGCCTCACCAGCGGTCTCGACGACTACCCGCGTCCGCAACCACCGCACCCGGGCGAGCTACACGTCGATCTGCTGTCGTGGGTCGGCGCCATGGCCAAGTCGCTAAGCAACATCGGCGACGCGCTGGGTCTGGCCGCGGACGTTGAGCGCTACGGCAAGATCCTCGGCGCCATCGAGCACAACTTGGACGACCTGCACTGGTCCGAAAAAGATGGCTGCTACTGCGACGCCACCATCGACGACTTCGAGGAGAACAAGCTGGTCTGCCACAAGGGCTACATCTCGCTCTTCCCGTTCTTGACGGGCCTGCTTAAGCCGGACAGTCCCCGGCTGGGTAAGCTGCTGGCGCTGATCGGCGACGAGGAGGAGCTGTGGAGTCCGCATGGCCTGCGCAGCCTGAGCAAGAAGGATGAGTTCTACGGTACCAACGAGAACTACTGGCGCAGCCCGGTGTGGATCAACATCAACTATCTTGCCATTGTGCAGCTTCACGTACGTTCCCCTCGTGCCATTCCCTCACGAACCAACCACAGTAGACGGAGATCGCCACTCGAGTAGTACTGACTTTAAAACACAGAACATTGCAACGCAAGAGGGCCCGCACAGGGAGACGGCGCGCGACCTGTACTCGCGGCTGCGCAAGAACATCGTCGAGACGGTGTTCAAGAGCTGGGAGGAGACGGGCTTCGCGTGGGAGCAGTACGACCCGGAAACGGGCAAGGGCCGGCGCACGCAGCACTTCACGGGCTGGACCAGCCTGGTGGTCAAGATTATGGCCATGGAGGACCTGCCGGAGGGAGCGGGCGGGACGGGGGGGAGGGTGCGGGATGAGTTATAGATAGGAGCGCTGTGAACAGGTGAATATGACACTTGTAGTGTGTTTTTTTCGGGTGGATTTGGATGAAGATGGCCCAGTCCATCGAAAGTGATCTGTTTAGACATTCATCGTGAACCATGACAGACCATTCATCGAGCTACCCGTCAGCCAGGTCAGGACAGCATTCCCAAGCAAGGTGCAATTGCCGAGGGTTCTTGTACGTGTTTACTTGCGCCCCAGATGGCAACCAGACAGTGGGTCACTGTGGGCCATTATCTGCTCCGTCGTGCCCCGGGACCACCAGGCGAGACACCTAGTCAAGTCCAGACCGCGAGGGAGCCGCGCCTACACGGAGTTCCCGTTCGATGGACGCGAAGTCCCGAACAACTTCCTCTGCGGACTCATACTGCTGGTGCCAGCATTTCTGCGTGACGGCACTGCAGGCGTGTTGATCCTGGGGGGAACACCCCTTTCGAGGACCTCTCACTCACTTGCTCATACCATCCCTCAGCCCCGTCGATGATATCGGGGAAAGGAGCGTGCCCCATCATAATGAAATAGATCGTGCATCCCAACGCAAAGAGTTCGGTCTTGACATTCGCGTCGACGTCGTCGTGTCGGGGGCAGGAGAACCGGCAGGGTTCTGCGCTCCAGCCGTGGAGGAGCACCTCGCCATCTTCCGACAGAAGTCTACCCCTGAAAATCGGAAAGCTCGATGTAGAGATCCCGGTCGAGGAGGAGGTTCGTCGGCTGGATATCACAGTGCAAAACCCGGTGGGCATGGATCCACGCGACGGCCTCGGCTGTCTCGCGGCACCAGGCGAGCCGCTGCTCGAGCGAAGGGGGTGGCTTGCCAGACTCGAGCAGGTACTCGGCCACGGTACCATTCATGGCGCGTTCCAAGTAGATTCCTGTGTTTGTCGCGCCTTTGAATCCAATGATGCGTTCATGCGGAGTGATGATTTCCAACATCTTCTTTTCGGCAACCAGACGTTCTATGTCTTTGCCTGGGGCTTGTGGATACTTGAACACAGTCAGATCGTCCACCTCCCCAATAAAGGCACTGCCTCCAATCCCGAGAATGTCCTTGACTCCCGGCGGGAAGTAGGAATCGTAGACGTGGATGGTTGGCTCGTCGCGGTCGGACACCGTGAGCTGCGAGGTGTGACTTAGCTGACTTGACGGAACAGAAATCGGTGAAAGGGCGCAGCGCAGATTTGGGGCCGCGACAGAGTTAGCGAAAGCACCGACCTGCCTTACCCACCTTAAAGTATCATTACTTATAGGCTAGTCTCTGCTTACACGGTAGGCAGATTCGGTGCGCAGCGTGCCTGGTCGACGGGCCCTACCTGTTCGAAAGCAGTCCGATGACCCTCCCCAACCGCACTCACGGTTGCCATCCTCATCTGCAAGACATCACCAGCCAAACCTCCACATGCTGTCCGGCAGCAAGCCCTGAACCTGCGGGCAACCCACCACCTCTCGCGACCATGCACGTTCGAAATGGAGATCCGCGAAAGGAAGGGAAGTGTTGGCACAGACGCTGTGTGAGTCACCCTCATGCGGAGCGCGGAGCAGGCAACCACACGCGCCGGAAGCCCTGGTGGTATGCTGTCGTTGGACGCCGAAGGTGCAAAGTGACTGGTCGCATCACAGGATCGGACGCCCGACTACTGTGTGACTGTGCTCATCGCCTCGCACACCCGAGCAGAAGGGTCAACACACACCTGCTGCTGCGGGGTAGCTTGTCGCCAAGGCGTCAGGGATGGGATGGTGTGAAGCGGAAACTGTGGTGTGCCTTGGTGGTTGCGTCTA
Source organism: Chaetomiaceae sp. R4402 (assembly GCA_023628555.1). Taxonomy (NCBI): domain Eukaryota; kingdom Fungi; phylum Ascomycota; class Sordariomycetes; order Sordariales; family Chaetomiaceae; species Chaetomiaceae sp. R4402. The sequence continues at coordinate 550,299 of JAMAKO010000002.1, forward strand.
TGGAGCACGCAGCAGACACCATGCACCACAGCCGTTCACCAACCTGTCGTCCGCCGCCTTTTGTCCTTGGACGAAAGTACTGGACAGGCAATAGGTGAAGGTACGTGATTCGATGGTGATTAATGATGGAAATTCCATCCTGAAGGCGCCGAGCACAGCCCACCTTCCATGCTGAGTGCGGAGTATTAACGTACCTTACCTCCCTGGCAGGTTTACCTGCTGTGTGTACAAACGGTATAAGTGTCCCGCATCTGAATCACCACGGTAACCCAGGGAACCCACAGACCGCCACAGCCTCGCGTTGTGCCTACTGTCCAGTCTTTGACCAACGATCAGAACCGCAAGAGCGCAACCCCCTTTTTCGTGCCCCACACACACTTCCATTCTGCACTACTGTGTGGGCGCGACTGTCGAGGCCTGCAACGACCATCACAATATCAGATTATCAGGGCTGGCAGCCTGACCGGCATCCTGCCGGACGGCCCCGATTCGTTGCCAAACCGTTAACCGCAGGGCCAGTTGCAGGCCAGTGCTTCCAAGAGGCACTCGTGTGTGGGGGATCTGGCTCGAAAAGTCGTACAAGGGAAACTTCCTGGATGATGTCGGTGTGATTGTGTCTTGTCGTCCTGTCATTGCTATTCGTGTGACCACTGCTTCTGGTGGGAAAGAAGGTACCGCGCAAGCGGAAACTCCACTGCGTTTTTCGCTCAGACACTCTCCTATCCCCAATCACGCCGCCACCCATAACCACCGTTGGGCCATACACCGTCCCTGCAAGTGAAAGAAAAATGAACCCCCTGATTCTACCTGTCCCGCGTAATGGACGCCCCATCCCCTTTCCTCGCCACCTCCTTCCGCGGTAGAATCTCCACCTGCCGGCTTAGCAGATGCCTCAGCTCCGGAGTGAGTACCTTCTCCTTCTCCTTGACCTGCTGCTGCTGCTGCGGGGCTGGAGCCTTGCTAGTATCCCTGGCGCCGGGTGTAGTACCTGGGGTAGCTGGTCCCCCAGAGCCAGACGACTCAGATGAACCCTGGCCCGGCGGCAGCCGCGGTCTCGGAGCGGGAAAGATGCCCTTTTTGTCCACGGCGTCGACGAGGCGCTGGAAGCGCTTGAAGAGAGCCTCGGCGCGGATGAGGGTCGCGTTGAGGTCGATTGTGCAGGAGAGCTCGTTGACTGCACACGTAGCAGTCAGTTACTGTTCAGAATTGGATGTACGGAAAGAAGTGATGGTGAGAGGGCTGGGGCATACTGTATTTCAACACCTCGTCAAAGTGCTTGAGATGCTCCATGATCACGTCGCGGTGTTTCTCCAAGATGGCCAGCGCAACAAACAGGTGGAAGCTGCTGCTCAGGTAGTCCGTCCACAGCACCTCCCACAGATGCAGCACATCCGGCCAGTCAAACTCGCGCTTGTACCAGACCAGCAGCATGCGGAAGAAGAAGAAGAAGTTGGTGCTCTCGGCGGCCTCGAGGTGAGCGTACAGCTTGGGGTCCATGAACTGCACGAGGTGATCGAGCGCCCGCAGCTGAGCACGCATGCCGGACTGATCACGCAGGAAGTTACGCTCCATGCGGTCCATGAAGCACTTGAAGGCCCAGAAGGCCAGCGCGTCGTCCTGCAGCACCGCGTAAATGGGCGCCAGCAGGTCCGACATGCCCTGCACGTAGCCCAGGTCGCGGTTGTACTCATTGTAGGTCAACAGCATGTCTTTTAGTTGCTCCATGTGTACGTTCGTGCCGACGCTGGCGAAAGGCGAGTCTGGGTCCGGGTGCGGGATGTCCTCGCCCGCGAAGATGGGCACGTTGCGGTCGGTGCGATGGACGTCTTTTTCTGGGAGGAGTTAGCATGGTCACTGGGAGAAGTAGAGGGTGCTAGGAAATATGGCCCTTACCAATCCGTCCACGCTGCTCTCGCCACCACTCGCCCTCGTCGCCGTCGCCGCCTCTGTCGATTTGGCGCTCCCACCAAGCACCCTTTAGCTTGATGTAGGCGTCTCTTAGCGATGCGGCCTGGGCTTTGCGCTCGTCCGCCGTGCTATACCATTCATACACGCCAAGAAGGAACAACCACGCCTCCTTGCGCACGCCGTCATCAGGGTCGAGCCCGCCGTGAAACACGCGCTCCTTGACCTCGTCGACAGTCACCGACAGGCGTCCTGTCTGGGGGTCGAAGAAGCTCTTCCACTCCTTCATGGTAACCGGTTTCCGGAGCTGTTCCAGCGTCAGGCTGCTCGTGCTGTCGAGCAGCTCGAACTCGCCCACGTCGGTGTCCTCCAGCTCCATGACCTCCCGCGCCGTCCAAATCCGCTGGTCGCGGTCGCGTTCGCCCTGCTCGGCAATGCCCATAGCCCACCGGGCCAGGTAGATGCGGGCGCTGTCGAACTCGTCCTGCAGCGTCTGCACCTCCGGGTTGCGCAGCAGGCGCCGGACCTGCGGCGGCATGCGCGGGTTGTCCAGCACGTCCTGCGCGGCCTGCCGCGTAAAGGTGGTCACCTTGCTGAACTTCTCCATGATGTTCCACCCGGTCTCCTTGACGAACTTCATGATCGGCTCCATGCCGCCGTCGCCGCCGGCACCACCAGGCCCTCCCCTCGACGGTCCCGCAACGGCAGCAGCACCACCCCCTCTCCCAGGCCCTCCACCCAAGCCAGCAGCACCACCACCCCGGCTTCCTCTTCCCCCTCCCACCAACGTCCTCACATTCCCACTCCCCCTCCCGCCAAACGCCAAACTATCCTCCTCGCTCGGCTCCACCAAATACACATTCGGCTCGGCCACGCTCCTCTCCACAGCCACATACCTCTTCAACCACCTCAACACCTCGTCCCCACCCCAAAACATCTCCCCGCCCTCCCCAAACGGATCGAACCGATCCCTCGCCCGTCGCCTCTTCTGCAGAATCGTGCTCTGGCACTCATTGTCATGAAAGAACAGCGGCGGGAAGCTGTCGCCGGCCCGCGAGTTGATGATCACGCTGCCGTACCACCAGCCGACGCTGGGCGGGCGCACCAGCAGGCTGTACACGGCTGCGAGTGGTACCGCGAAGGCGTAGTGGCCCGCCGAGCCCGCGTGCGCGGTGACGGTCGGTGGTGGGGGGACGAGGTAGGATTGTTTGGGCGGGGACTCGGTGTCGCACAGGTCGACTTTGACGTAGATGGAGGCGGCGGAGCCGAGTTGCGATTCGGGGACCCAGGCGAGGAGCAGGTCGGAGGCGGCGGGGTGGGTGGAGGAGGAGGAGGTTGGGCGGTCGTTGTCGGTCGTAGTGGTGGTGGTGGTGATGGTCGTGCTAGTGGGGTGTTTTTGCTGCAGCAGGGCGATGTAGCCGGGGATGTTGTCGCGCGCGGACGGGGTCGGGTGGATGTAGACCTTGGACTTGGAGAAGAGCAGCTTGACGCCGCGGCCGGTCTCGGTGTGGGTGATGGTGTCGTAGCCGCCTTCCTCGTCGTCGCTCATGGCGTAGAAGCTGCCCGCGGGCGAGGAGGGACGCGGCGGGTGCGAGATGGTGGAGAAGGACGAGGACGTCGTCGCTGTGGTCTGCTGCGAGGAGGACGGGGGCGCATCCGACGGGGACGACGTCATCTTCGTGATGCGGGTCATCTCGCCGGTGCGCGCTGCTGCTCACCACCCGCAGGCTCTACAAGAGCTGGCTGGTGTTTTCCTGAAAGGTATGTCGACAGCGGCCAGAAGTCCTGAGCTGTCGAGGCGCATGGCGCCTGGGAAGGTGGTGTGTCGGTGTCAGCTGCCACGGCCGTTTATTAAGGTTTCCCGACAGCCCCGCGGTTGATGATGCGGACGTGGAGGGGTAGCCGATTGAGGTAGAAATACTTCCACCCCCACTTCCGTTACTGCCTAAATGAGGTACTGATACTCTGGCATTCTGCGCGGCGCAGCCATAAATCGCCTTCCGCGTACTAGTCGTCGTCATCCGCCGGCACCAGGAGCCACGAGATGGCGACGAAAATACCAGGGTCACATCAACAGATAGATCACTGCAGCTTCTTTTGTTGAGAGTTCATAGAAAACGCCAGCGCGCATTATCCATCTATACCATCCAACAGACATCGCAAGGTGATGCATGGGATTACAGGCTGATTCATGGATGCGTGCCCAATCTCGCCAGAACGAGTAGTTGGAGCCAACCAACATCCTAATCCGAGGTATCAGACGACTCCCATCCGAAAGCTCTGCACTCCTCAGCCGCCAGCCAGCTGAACTTGACGAGGGGCCCTGCGGCCACGTAGCGCCGGCGCTGTCCGTCCCCGAAACGGAATCAATGAACGCGTCGGCGACGCATCGTAGGCGTACGTACCCCCAGGCTGGGTAAGTCGTAAAGCAGCAGATGCTGATGTTCCCGATCCACACTTCTGCTAGCCAAATTTGTCAGACAAAGAGTTCAAGTGCCGGCGCTTGATCCAGCATGTCTGCTCGGGCAGCAGTCCGCTTGGTGACTAAAGCAGAAAACCCAGGATCTTTCAACTCCCTATCCGACTCATCAACCACGCGGCCTCGGCCCGCTGGGTAACCCTCCTCTTGGGCCGCTGGGTAACCCGTAGCCCCTCCCGCCGCCGCTAGCTCCTCCGCCGCCCCCGCCCGGACCGCTGGCAGGATAATCAAACCCGCCGTCCGCCCAGGGGGCATTCGCGCTCATCACAGGCCGGTCGTTGCGCCTACCAGCCTGCGCACCGTCGCCACTCCCTCCGCCGCCTCCTCCATTCCCCCAGCCCCATCTGTTGCCGGATGGCTGCGCCGGTGCCGGCTGCTGTTGCGCCGGGGGCTGGTACGGTCCCCCGGGGGCCGTCGGGCTCGCCGTCCTCGCTCCACCCCACAGCCTCTGCTTCAGCTTCTCCTGCGCGCTGACGCCGCCCGGTCCGGTGCCGGTCGGGCTGACCATGTCGCTCCTCCCGCCGCCATAGCTCTCCGCGCGCTGCCCGCCCACCCCGGGCCGCTGTCCCGCATCACCACCACCACCACCACCGCCGCCGCCAGCGAACGGATTCCGACTATTGCCCGCAAACTGACCCTGCCGCTGCTGCGGCCCCCCACCGCCGCCAGCATTCCCGCTGCTATCCCACAGACTACTCAACCCTCCTCCTTGCTGCTGCTGCCCCTGCCCCTGTGCTCCTCCTCCAAAGCCGCCGTATCTGCTCGCCCCCTGGCCCTGCGCCGCCGCGAAGACGGGCTGCTGCGGCGGCGGCGCCTTGGGGTCGGGCGGCAGCCAGCCGGGCAGCGCCTGGCCCTTCTCGGCGTAGTAGGCGCGCAGCACGCGGCACACCAGCGTGTCGTCGTCCGTGTCGCCGTCGGCCTCGCCGCCGAAGTAGGTGCGTTGTAGTTTGGAGATGTTGGACGACGCGTTCGTCAGCAGGCCCTTGTACCACGACGCCATGGCGGGCGGACGGACGGGCGGGTTGTGGCAGGCGCGGATGGGGTGACTGATCGGGGTATCGAGAAAGCGCCAATCGAAGGGTGGAATTTGGCCTTGTTGTGCTAGGTGGGTGGGTGATGGTCGGCCGGCTGCGAACTGTGTCGTGTCGGAAGGGTGGAGGTTCCGAGGGAGGAAGTTGGCTGTTTCAGCAGCGGCGGGGTTGGTTGACAGTCGGGGCCTCAGGCGGTGCTGCGTTCTGGGGTTTGCGGGGTCGGGCGAGTATTCTACCAACGAGAATTTGTGTGGTTAAGGGAGTGGTAACTCTCGTATCCAAGACGTGATATGCCAAGAACCCAGGGCTGTGCGGGCTGGCGTAGGGATGTCGTGATGCGATGCTGCTCAGGAGAGTGAGTGACTTGGGATGATGGACACGAGTGGGCACGAGCTTCCCTCGCCCTGTGTTGCCAGGCACTGTGCCATGTACAGTGCGGCGCGTTCTGTTCATGCCAGCACTTACATATTACACTGCACATGCCCCTTTCGGCAGTCTCCAGAACACGATCCCGGAACGCGATTCCAGAACGCGAACGTGTAGCTACTTCAGACAACTACAGCTCGATATCGAATTTAGGGCTCTGCTGAGCAACTGAAGCCGAAGCATTTACAGTCGTTGCCATTTTTCCAGAACCAGAACAGGCGCGTTGCTGTTGTGTCATCTGTGTCATCTGGCTGTGGGCATGGCTGAACGGTCGGCATAGGGCCCGCGTCCGCTGCTCATCATGACATGGTACCTAGCTTCTTGGGTGCTGTGGCACCCGACAGATTTGTCACATCGCATGTGATCGGGTAGGAACTTTGAAAACACCCAGAACGGTATATATTCCTACGGGATTTCTACCAAGTTCCCACCCCTCTCCGTCTTTATCAACATCGTCCGTCCCTTGTCAACATCGCAACTCTCCCCCTGCTACTACTTGCCACCAACACTCCACCGCATCTTTTGTTGACACCACGCCCGCCATCACCACTCACGTCCGCCCTGCACACCCACACTTGACCATGGCTAGCCAGTCTCCCCAGCAGCCATCGCAATAAGCCACCACGTCGCCCGCCCACACCAGCCAGCGGACGCCCCAGACCGTGAGCCGTGGTCCCGGGGGGCACTGGCCCTGATGGCCCTACATCGTCGAGGGGCGCTCCAGAACATGGAGGGAAAAGAAGGCGGCGCCGCCTGGGGCGGTCGAGGAAGATCCGGCCAAGTCCGCCGACGGTGAGCGCACGCCGCCGTCGTCGTCGGGCAGCGGGACCCCGCCGTGACCGCCACGAAGCCCTCGCGAACGGACGGCCGAGACGCCTCCGCCAAAGCCACCACCACGCGGCCGGCGCCCAAAGAAAACGCCTGCGGCCCCCGGCCCCCGCCCCCCGCCAACCTTCCTCCCCTTCAGCTACACGGGGAAACGAGGCGCCAAGGGTATACCGCAGACCGAGGCGGCCTGGGTTCTTGTTGACGATGCGATGGAGGTCGATGGGATAGAGAGGTTGGACGGCGCACGATGACGACCGACGTCATGCCGCTTTTCTATGTAGGGCTGCTGAACTGGCCACGTCTTGAGAGTTGTGCTTGTTTGTGGTGAGTTGTAGTTAATGTATAGTTTCACCTACATGTGCAGAATTATGGCCCTTATTCCGGCGATATCTTGCTGTCAGGATATTTTGAAACAAGTCAACTCTGTGCCATGTTGAGACCTTTTGAGTGACTTACTAGCTACACCAAAATGAAACTTAAGGTTTTATCTTCAATAAAGGGAGGGACAAGCTTCTGCGTAGATCCTAACCTGTACTAACGGCCGGCTGTCTAAGCTTTGTGCTCAGTTCCAAGGTACACAGTGATCGCAGGCGAGACAGCAATCGAAGCAGACTGCACATGCTTCGACTCCCCGACGTCTTGCACAACCAGCGACGACATCAACTTTCCAACCAGCGACTGAATCTGCCTGGTCTCAACCTGAAGAAGGTCCACATCCCCAGCGCCTCGACAAGAGATACACCCTACAGATCGTTAGCCTAGAGGCATCAAAACAAACGGGTCGCTTCCTCGTATACCTAGACCGCCCTTCTTAATGCCAAGCTCGGCCGCCAGAGACCGGAGGCCCTTCGCACAAGAGATGACCAGCCCATATTCCTCAGCCGCATTTACATCGTCCAGCGCTGAATCGTACTCCGGATACCGCGCTTTGACAATCGACGGCGTCAAGTCACCGCGCCTCCTCGGCAGTCGCTGCCACAGTTCCTCGCTCAGAAACGGCATGAAGGGATGAATTAGCGTCAAGCCGCCTTCCAGCGCGGTGTAGAGCGTGTCGGTGACGCTCGCTTTGGCCTCGTCGCTCCCCTCCTGGAGAGTGGCTTTGGACGATTCCTGCGTTGCCCCGTTAACCAACCACTGCGGTGCAACGCGCGGGAGAGAAGGAGATAGAATACGATAATTGGGAAAGACTCACAATGAACACATCGCAGACGTCGTCGTACCAGTACCGATACACGGCCTGTGCTGAACGGGAGAACTCCCTGTTGTCCAGGGCTTCGTGAACGGCGCGGGCGGCAACATTGAGCCGGTGCAGAATCCAGCGCTCGGCAAGCGCCTCTCTGCCTGTCTTGGTGCCCTTGGTGGGAGGGATATAGCCAGCAGGGAGCTTCCCCAGGACGAACTTGGTCGCTTGATAGATCTTGTTGCAGAAGCGGCGATATCCAGCCATGACCTTGACGTCGAAGTTGACATCCCCGCCTGTGACAGTCAGTCGGTTTTCACAGCTACAGCCGTATGCAGAGAAGGAAACACACCGCCAGTGTTGTAGCTGATCAGCGAGAAGCGCAGCGCATCGGCTCCGCATTCAGGAATTCCCTGGGGAAACGAAAGCATTTGGTTTTTGCTAGCGGCTTCGAACTCCGCTTCGTCAAGGTTGCCAGCTTTCAAGCCCTCTTGCAGCGCCTCGAGTGTGATTCCCTCCATGATTGCGATTGGATCAAGCACGTTGCCAAGGGACTTGGACATCTTGCGGCCTTGGGCGTCCCGGATCAGGGAATGGCAATACACCTCGTGAAAAGGGACCTTCCCGGTGAGCTTCAGACTCAGCATAATCATGCGCGCAACTGTTGCACCGTTAGCCACAGTGTGCAAGAAAGAAGCTGTTTGGGGGTGCCTCACTCCAAAAGAACATGATATCCCACCCGCTCTCCAACACACTCGTCGGAAACAGATTCCGCATGTCGTGAGTATCCTTCGGCCAGCCCAGCGTCGCAAACGGCCACAAGGCCGACGAGAACCACGTATCCAGCACATCCGGGTCCCTCTCGAGCGTAACATCCTTTCCAGGAAACTTCGCCCTCGCCTTTTCCCACGCCTCCTCTTCACTCCGCGCCACCACCCAGCGCTCGTCATCAAGCCCCGTCCCATCCGCCTCACCCGCAAAGCTAACCCGCCACGCGGGGATCTGATGCCCCCACCACAGTTGCCTCGACAAGCACCAATCATTAACACCCTCCAGCCACTGAAAGTAACTCTTCCTCGCCGTCTCAGGGCGGATGACAATCTCGCCCTCCCTTACAGCGGCCATAGCCGGACCCGCCAGCTCGCGCATCCGCATCCACCACTGCGGCTTCATCAGAGGCTCAATCACATCTCCCGACTTTCGACACCGCTTAATCGCCATCGGGTTCGACTCCTTGCGGACGAACAGTCCCAGCTCCGTCAGCTCCCCCTCAAGCGCGAAGCGCACGTCGTAGCGCTTCATGCCGGCAAACCGGCCGGCGTGCTCGTTCATGGTGCCGTCGTCGCGCAGGATGTTGACAAAGGGCAGGTTGTGGCGCACGCCGACCGCGAAGTCGTCCGCGTCGTGGGCCGGGGTGATCTTGACGGCGCCCGAGCCGAAGGACGGGTTGGCGACGGCGTCGGCGATGATGGGGATGCGCCGGTCCGGGAGGAAAGGGTGCCGAGCGAACTTGCCGACTAGGTGTGTGTAGCGGCTGTCGGACGGGTGTACGGCGATGGCAGCGTCGCCGAGCATGGTCTCGAGTCGGGTCGTGCCGATGGTTAGGGTTTCGTTGTTGTCGGTGCCGTCGATCGGGTATTTGAAGTAGGTCATGACGCCGAACTCAATCTTGCGGTCGTAGCCGGGGACGCTGAGGAGAGTGCGGCCGGGGAGGTCGATGGTTTCGACCTCGAGGTTGGAGACGGCCGTGTTGAGCTGGACGCACCAGTTGACCAGCCGGTTGGACCTGTAGATGAGGCCGTCTTCGTGGAGCCGGACGAAGGCTTCGAGAACCGCTTCGCTCATGTTGGGGTCCATGGTGAAGGCTTCCCGCGACCAGTCATACGAGCCTCCAAGGCGGTGAAGCACCATATTGATCTTCGAGTGATATCTGTTCAACAGTAAGCTTCAGCACGCCTCGAGAGGGTCAAACCGAGAGCGCACTCGTCTTTCCACTCCAGCGCCCTCTCCAAAAACTTGGCCCGGCCAAGATCATGCCGCGTCTTGCGCTCCCTCCTCCACAGCATCTTCTCAACCACCATTTGTGTGCTGATGCTAGCGTGATCACACCCAGGCAGGTACAGCGTCGTGTAGCCTCTCATGCGGTGCCAGCGGATGAGCAGGTCCTGGAGGGCCGTCCCCAAAGCATGGCCGCAGTGCAGAGCGCCAGTTACGTTCGGAGGCGGGAGGGTAATGACGAACGAGCCCTTGGGAAGGTTCTGTCCGTCCTTGTTGAACTCGGGCTCAAAGAACCCTTGCTTCGTCCACCATGCGTCCCATGCGGACTCAACGACGCCGGGGTTGTATGCGGAGTGATACGGCGAGTCAAGGGGACCCAAGACTGGACGAAAGCGACTTAGTAGGTATGTGACGCGAGATGGAGGCATGCTGAACTAACAAACATACTTTTCTTCTCGCCCTCTGGCGTCTGCTCGACATACTTGAGTAGTTGCTCTTCCGTGTTCGTCACTTTGGCTGTCTTGGACTTGGCGGCGACGCTGGCCTGTTGCTTCGCTTGTTTCTCTGCGAACTTCTGAGCTTTCTCTGCCTTTTGACGTTCCTTCTCGGCTACTCAGGGGAGATGCATTAGCCTCGGAATGCCAAAGGATGATCGAACATTACTGTATAATACACGCCTTTCTTTTGCGCCTTTGCTGCTGCGCCTGCGGCGTTGTCTGCAGCCGTGTCGGTCGTACCAGCCGCTTCTTGCCCTGTGGAGGAAGCCATGATTATGAAACTGTCTGATGGGAGAGATTTCGAAACGGTGTTGAGTTGGGACACAAGCACACGAAAGCAGGCAGTATGACTCTTCGTAATGACTGTGCTGATGATTAGGGGAAAGACACACAACAAGTCAAAACAGAGTGACTCAACATGCTAATAAGCGGGGCTTTGAAGCAGTTAAGTATGGGTCTCGCGACCACCAACGTAGAAGTGGGTGTTGAACAGGGGTAGAGATTTGTATGTGCGCCGATAACACGACACGCTCAAATTAAGCCGGGCCTGCAACAGGTCGAGGGATGACAAGACGCATGCCACCACGCACTCCGGGGATTCCAACGACAACCTGGCGCTCGCTCGATACTGTGCATCTTAGAACTCCAACAGCTTTGCCCTCTCTCTTTCGACCTCGATCTCCTTCCGTTTCCGCGCCGTCGGCTTGACTGCGCGACCGCGCTTCCTCTTGTCGCCTGCCTTTGCCTTCTTCTTGTCCACCTTCTCATCGTCCTCCTCGCTACCCTCATCCTCGTCATCATCCTCCTCATCATCGTCGTCCTCGTCGTCCTCGCTTCCGAGCCAGTCTTCGATGTCGGCAAGCTCTTCGTCGTCGCTTTCCTCAAAGTCGGACACGTACTCAACCGCGCCGTCCTCCTCCTCGTCCTCCTCTTCCACTTCCCTCTCAAGCTCCTCTTCCTCGTCGGCCTCGATGCCCTTGTCCATGTCCTTGTCCCGGACACCCTCGCCCTCGGTCTCGAGCGCATTCAGCACTTTCTTCCAGATGTTGAGGTTGCAGTTCAGCGGCTGATCGCCGTACGCGCCCTGCCGCAGCCTGTCGAGCAGCTCCCGCTCGATCGTCCGCTCCAGCTTCGCCGCCGCCAGCGCCTTGCGCTCACGCGCCTCTTCCCTGTGCTTGATCTTGGGTGCCATCTTCGGCACCAGCTTCTCGCCGAGTCGGGCCTCCTCCGCCGCTATCCTGCGCATGCGCGTCGCCACTTGGACCAACCGGGTGAGACGTTGCTTGCATTTGTGCAGGAGAAACTTCGGAAAGTACTGTAGTCGTTCCTCGATTTGTTGGAGCGCTTGTTGATAGTTCTTGGACAGCTTGATCTTCTCCCACCATTTCGATGGCATGTGCGATCGTTCGATCTGCCAAGGGATCCATGTCAGCAAGTTCACCGCCACGCTGTCTTCGCGCTGTTCTGGAGCCGGTCCACGCACCGTCTTAATATATAGATAGACTGTCCCCTTCGGTGACGTCCTTACCGTCGCGTATCGACTGTTGGCGAGGGGGCAACTTTGCCGGTTGCACAGGCCGCTGACCTATCCAGAGGTTAACTGACAGTCTCCACTGCGCTGAGCAACCGACGTACTGAGTACTCATTTCGGCAGAAGTTGTTGCCTTTCGTAGTTCTAGCTATGGTCAGGAAATGCGGTTGCGACAACACAGGACACGTAAAATGCCTACTTGAGCTTGAAGGCACAGAACTGCTCTGCAGATGATGTTAGCCAACGGAGCGAGAGCACTGTAGGGGGCGGGTTTCTTACGGTTGATGATTTGCCAAACAATTTCGTCAGACATGGTGGCTTTTCTGGCAATAAATAGCCGTCGAAAACAGGTAGGATAGTGTCGTGAAACGTTCGCGACCGACTTGATCCTAATGTGAAGTATGCAAGTGGAGGAGGGGCTCTGCGCCTGAGATGTTCAAAAAATTTGGGAGCCAGTTTTGGACTCCAAAGTCTGGCTCTCCCCAGCGCAATCTTATCTTATCGGTGCTGGCTAATCCAACCAATCATAAGAGCCTCTTTCATTGAGCTTCAGAGCTGCCTTCCAGTCCACGAGGCGCGCAAGAGCCCTTGAACTCGCATCCTTTGGGTCTCTACCATACAATCGCCCAGTTCACCGGCCGTGTCCAGAGTCAATGTTCCGCCATGCATTGAGAAGAATTCCGATCCGGTTTTTGCAGGATCTGAGAAATACTTCCATTACTTCCCGTCACTCTGGACGCTCATTTCAACAGAGGCGCGCCCATGACTTGCACGTTCACGGGTTTCATGCAGTCGACGCAGTCGATGCAGTCCATGGGACACCTCTCAGCAACAACGACACCATCTACGCCCTTTCGTCAGGTGCCGGAAGAGCAGGCATTGCGGTGATTCGCATTTCTGGACCTGGCTGTCTCGATGTATGTCTTGACTAGATCTTTCTCCCTTTATTTTTCATCGTGGTCTCGCAGCATCTCTCTTCATGTTGTTCGCTCGCTAACGCACTGCAGGTCTACAAAGGTCTGTGTCCAAGCAAACCTCCACCCGTTCCCAGGTATGCTGGGGTGAGGACACTCAATGAACCTGGGCTGGCCGATAACTCTCGGCCAAACATCGTGGACACCGACGCCCTGGTTCTTCATTTTCCAAGTCCTAAAACAGCCACGGGCGAAGATGTGCTCGAGCTTCACGTCCACGGAGGGCCGGCCACCGTGAAGGCCGTGCTCTCTGCCGTCCGCAAATGCTCGTCTTCAACCAAGATCCGCTATGCCGATCCTGGCGAGTTTACGAAGCGAGCCTTCTTGAATGGCCGGCTAGATCTCGCGCAAATTGAGTCACTGGGCGATACTCTGGCTGCTGAGACCGAGCATCAGCGGCGTGCAGCAGTTCGTGGCAACTCGGGCGTTCTAGGTAAGACGTACGACAACTGGCGCGAGCGGTTGTTGCTCGCTCGTGGCGAGATTGAGGCGCTCATCGACTTCTCGGAGGACCAGCATTTTGATGAGTCACCGACTGAACTCCTGAAGAATGTCACCCTGCTGGCCGAGGGGATACTAGAGTCGATCCAGATGTACAAGCTCGGCAGTCAGCGGAGCGAGCTGCTTCGAAATGGCATCCGCATTGCCCTTCTCGGCCCACCGAATGTCGGCAAAAGCTCTTTAATGAATCAAATCGTCGGCCGTGAGGCGTCAATTGTTTCCGCCGAAGCCGGTACCACCCGGGACATTGTCGAAGCGAGCCTCGACATCCGGGGTTATCTCTGCTCTTTTGCAGACACTGCTGGAATTCGGACGAATGGAGAAGACGTCGGTGATGCCGATGGAATCTCGGTTCCCGCAGTTGGCGCTGTTGAACAGGAGGGCATCCGGAGGGCACGACAGAAGGCACTGGACTCAGATGTCATCATTGTGCTAGCCTCTGTCGAGAAACCGGCGAAGTCCGGTGCTCATCGGATAGTTTACGACACCGATACGCTCCGATTAGCAGCAGGCGCCCAGCAGTGCCTCGTTGCGGTCAACAAGGCTGACGTGGTGAGCAAAGAGTCACTCGACCTGCTTATTTGGGATTTCAAAGCCTCGGCCTTGGCGGCCATCGACGGTCTCCGCGACGTAGAGCCGCTCACTATATCCTGCAAGGCTGCCGTGGCACCAACAGCTGCGGGGCTAACCGACCCGGGCGGCATACACGAGCTCACCGACAAACTGGCCCAGTTATTCGCCAACCTCACTTCGCTACCAAGTGGCATGCAGCACCTCCTTGGTGTTACCGAACGGCAGAACCAGCTGCTTTTGGACTGTGAGCGCCACCTCCTGGACTTCATGGCCGAGACAAATAAGCGCGGTGACGAGCCCGACGTCGTCCTTGCGGCAGAGCACCTGCGCCTCGCGGCCATCCGGCTTGCGTCCATTACTGGACGCGGCGAGTCCGGAGACGTGGAGGAGGTTCTAGGCGTCATCTTCGAAAAGTAGAGTGTCCCTCGCAAATCTGTGAAGCCCGAGTCGCTAACAATAGCTGTTTAGATTCTGTGTGGGAAAATAATGTGTAACAAGGTGTAGTACAATGGAGACCCCAGGTCGCCAACCGGTTCTACCACCGCCCCCGCCAATGCATCCGAGAAATGAAACTCGCCCGGTCTATCGCCTGCGCAGACTGTGAAAAGTCTTTCCAGCGCTGTGAAGTGCAACCGAAAAAACCCCGTCCGCCCCCCCCCGTTTAGCGCCTGTCCCGTCTATGCATGCAGAATGCATCGTCCCCTCCAGTGGCAAACTCCCCAAGATGCATGCCATCAATGAGCCATTTGTGCGCCGAAAAACCAACCGACAAAGGAAATCCAAGAAGCGAAGTCGGTCGCAACAATTTTGTCGCGCTAGGTGCCTGAGCTTTAACAAGCTCGAGGATGATGTGCCGTTGACGAAAAGGAAATGCCGTGTTCGAGATTCAGTGCGGAAACTTTAGTGCTGCTTGTTCTCCTCCTCGTCGTCCTTGTCATCCCTGGTTTGAGCAGTCAGCATCACGATTCTCTTTGCCAGTCCTCAGATGTCGAGTTGCTCACTTGTTGTAGCCGGAGCGGCCATAGTTGACGAGCTTGTTCTCCTCCTCATCGTCCTTGTCGTCCCTGTTTTTAGAGTCAGCTTCCAGGTCCCTTGCGGCTGGGAAACTTCTGGAGGGGAACTCACTTGTTGTAGCCGGAACGACCGTAGTTGACGGGGCAGCTGGTAGCGATGAAAGCGGTGGCAGCCATTGCGACGGTTGAGTATTGGAGCTGGGAAGCTGTGGTTGTTGTGGAGAGCTGGTTGTTGGAGTGAGGGCTGATGAGGGTTGTTGGTGAGTGAGGCTGTTGAGGCTGGTTGCTTGTGTTGTTGAGTTGTGTTGATGATGCTGATGATGAAAGCAGGATCCCGAACTGGGTGATAACAGAGTCTTATATAGAAAAGAGGTTGCAAGCGGCGCCATCACGGCTCGCCCCGACTTCTCACCCGTCCGTCGCCGCTCTCCTTTCGACCTCCCATGTCGGCCCATGCGGCGTTGCCTCAGGGACCCCAAGACAATGACATAAGGATCACTCCCGACGTCCCCACCGTTGTTGAGTATTTCGAGAGGCGCACAGCGAACATATGGATGCCTTGGGATACAAGGTCACGGAGCACACCCCCGGGTGTGGGGGACAGGGTGTGACTCGAACCAGTACCATGGGTCAGAGCCCTGGGACAAGCGGTGAAAAACGAGCTAGGAACCTCTGTCTGCGTACGGTTGGGCCTCCCAAGTACGGTGTCGTTCAGGTTCAGGGTCGACGACACCTGCGAGATTGGCGCAGGCGCAACGGCCAAGCACAGAGATCCGGTCGTTTGGTCATGGACGTCATTGGCTCATGAATTTGGCGACGCTTGTATCAAAGCGGCAATAGTTGGACCCGTGGGACTCGACGTTCGCTCAAGTCGTAGCCCGTTTCGTAGGGCTGAGGACCTTTGATGGTTGCCTGGGTGTCTGTGTAAGCACCAACTGGGGTCACACAAACATGTGGGCGGAGCCACCTGCTTGCATCGTCTCGAGCCGAGAGCTGGTCACTCTGCTCCGCCAATCCGGACCAGTTATCTCGCTTGCTGACTATCGCCGAGTCCAGGCACACGTTTTCTGCTTCTTTTCGTGGAAACCGGAGCTTCAGCTTGGCTTCCTCGTCCCCGTATTGAGCGAAACCCCCGGCCCTCGGCCGCTGCATCTCACCCACCCACCCGGATCGCTGCCGGGTTTAGTCATCGAGCCGATCGAGGATGGAGAATGTGCATGCACGCAGTGCAGCACACTCCCAAATGCGGTCTCCGGCCGGGTGGTAGCGAACGCGGCCGGCCGATCCGGAAGCACCCACGCACGACGATCCTGCATACCGGGTTGGAACCAACCAGCGATCTTCCACTCGACTGAGTCAACCCGTCCCCTCACACCGGTCGCACACGGGGGTTTTCTATGTGCAACAGACTACGTCACATCTCACGCTCGACAAGCGACCACGCGCGCTTCATAGCCCGGAACCGCATTGGCAGGGGAAAATATTCAAGGGGCTGTGGTGTCCAACGTGACAGGGTCTCCGGGTCGTCGTGCGTGGTGCGCCAGAGCGGTGCCAAGCCCACTGAAGCTGTGTCGTCCGACCACTCGGTTCCCAGCCGTCCGTCCCAGCAACCCCAACAAGGTTCCTGCATCTCGTGCCGCAAGCCACGCGCCAGGCAGCGGGTGACTTCGGATGGGGGAGAGCAAGGCTCACCGAAGCAACACATGGGCTATTCCAGTCCTCCTCGGATTACGCTTGCTCTCAGTAACTGCCGATCCCACTCTTTTAGAATATGTCAACCGTGGAGTGCTTTCGAGACTGCCCTAACCGACTATGCCAATTATCACCGTCCACGACGGCGACCGCTTACTTAGCATTACAACTGAGCGCGGCCGCAGCGGGCCGGTGGCGTCGCCAGCGTGGGCCGAAGCGGCGTAGCTCTGTCCTGCGCACGGGACTGATGGCTCTCCGTGGAAGCGTTGCCGAGAAATACTGTACGGAGTACCTTCCAAGAGACGGAAGACGTTCCGGAGGATCGCGGGTCCTGCCGTAGTGCTCACCACAAACCTCCTTGATTATCACGGGTACGAGCGTTGGCGTTGATTGTTTGTCCCAGCCTGATTTCAGGGGCTCCCACTCTCGTGGCACGCCCGGGGGCGGCACGAATGGAGTCACACAGCGGCCTTGGCTGCGTTCGCGGCTCTTCTTTGCCGCTCATGCCATGCGCTGCGAGATGAGATGGGAAGCGGCTGCCTTGGGGTACCACTGCCGGCGCCCGCCGCCACGTGCGGTCCAGTATCTTGAAACAGACGGGCTGAACAGCCAACCTTCTTCACCCCCCCCCCCCCCCGGCATCCCGCCCCCCCCTGCTGGTGCGCTCACCAAGCTGTTCCCGGATCGATGCGCTGGCGGAAGCTAACGGCGGGAGCGTTGTGTCTTGGCGTGGCTGCTGACTGCGATTCTTAACGTCACTCGACACCAGTCCGTATATGTGGATCACGGCCGTTCCAGGCTGCCGTTTGGACCTCAGAATAGCCCACTGGCGATTAGCGCGGCTGCGAGGCCGATCTCAGCTTCTTCGACCCACTGCCTGCTATGGTCTCTGAGAGTTTACACCACAGTGTACAGCGGAGGTCAACATACGCAAGGCTGAAACATGCCCATCTCGTTAGTCATGGGGTTTGGCCCGACCTGTTGTGTAACAGTTCTATCCACAATCTCGAAGACAACATCCCGGTGAGTGGCGGTCTGTGACAGTTTCGTCTATGCCAGTTGGAGGCGTCGGGCCGTTGCGGCCTGGGATTGAGGCTGGAAAGAGAACTCGACGACCATTCTGTCTGAAAAGCACCATTGGACCGACCGCTCGTGTGCTTCGTTGGCTTTGTCTCAGTCTCTTGAAGTCCGACGTTCACGGCCCAGGCAACTGGCCGATGCGTGACGACGACATTCACTCTTCACCTTCCTCTTTCCAATGGAGAGGGCTTTTTGGACCGCACCGCTCACTCATCAAGCCTGGAGATAGAGAATGCCTCGTCAGCCAGCCAAGAACAGGGCTCACTTTGGAGTCGACAATGGCAGGCTGTTGCAACTAGCTTCGGATATCAGAGACACGACAGAGAACAGCAGCTGCGCCCCCTAGTTGGCCATAGCGAGTGTAAACACGACAGCCACTGGACGCAGTTCTCCGACGATCTTCAACACACATCCCATGCTTTGGAATTCGTACGGCCACTCACACCAACTCCGTGCCAAGACTTTGCATGACATGGTTGAATATGCCTTGTGGTGCCCCACCGTCAAGTAAGCAACCAAAGATAACCTACCTAAAGATACTCATTGTGAAGTAGATCACACTGGAGAACCCCTTCGACCTAGTTGACTGGTTCCAAACCGCCGGGGATGATCATTCTCGATGTCGGCGGCTCTACGGGAAGGATACGAGTTGCCCGGATGGGCGTGCTCATCTGGGCCACTACAATTCGGGTGCACGAGCAATGCTGATCGATACTTTTTCTTTTGCCGTAGCTTAGTCACCACCAACTCAAACAGAGCTGTTATTCCAAGGTTTAGACTGCCGGAACTGAGTTTATTGGTTTAGGGGTTGTCAGGTAGCAACCAAGCCCACTTTGAAAGCATAAAGGCAGTGAATAGAATCCGGTGTATTTGGAATTGCTTTGCATGCAAACAAGCAGTACAAGTATTTGAAATTGTCTTGGCGCGGTGGAGTGAGCCTCTGAGATGACTCCAGCGCGCTGCTCCGTCCATTTAGCCGTTATACGTTCAAGATCAACGGGGAAAGGGAAGGGAGGGCTGCTTTGTTGTGCGCGTCGCATGGAGGACCAATGGGCAGAAATGGAAGCAGGAATAGCGGCCAGTCTGGTGTTGAGTGAGCGCATGGAAGTTGGAAGTTGCGGCCGAACGTTTGTTGACGAGCAATACTAGTAGACGAAGGCAAAGAGAACCTAAAGCATTGAGGGGTGGGTCCTTGGGTGGGTGTTATGTCCCGAGCAGGATGGGAGGATGGGCAAGGTGAAGATGGGCAGCAAAGTCTGTTGCCGCTAACCAGCAATGAAACAGATGGAAAGCAGATGCAAGTAAGCGGTCGGCCTCCAATGAGATCATTCCCCAGTGGCATTGTCTGGGCAGAGTGTGCGTGGCAGTAGTGTGGAAAGACCGCGGAAGACAGGCAAAAAAGTGAACTTGGAAACCTAGTAGTAGGTAGGTCTCTAGGTGCAGGCAGAAAACACCGAATGGTGGGAGTTGTCGGTTGTTCTCTCAATCGAGTTGTAGTCAGTATGTTTGGGCTATCAAGGCAGCCGTTGTGACTATGGGAGTGGGCAGAAGCCAGTTTGAACAGGACCGAGCTGAGTATCCCAAACGACGGCGACTTGACTAAAGGTAGGTATCGTCCTGTTTGGCTCCAACATTTATGCCAGTTCAAATTACCAGGTATCATTAAGCACGATATTCCTTTTCAGTCACGACAGCCAGCCAAAATCAAGCAGCTTGGTTTGAACATGACCTATGACTACTTCTCAGACTGAAAAGACACAAGCCACAACCCGGTGTAAGTCGGCCGCCACACTGGAACCAGCTGCGCCACGTACAGTGTAATCGAACGGTGCGCACAACTGATTGACGGTGCTGCAGAGCTTGGGCCTCCTGCATCAATTTCCACGGGCCAGGCGCACCGGTGGGTTCCTCTGTTCCTGATGAGCCTTGTTTCCTTACAAGTATCCGTACGCCGGGAAGCTCCATCCCTCTTCCCGCCCCACGAGAGCCTTACTTGCCCTGTTGGACGTTGCGGTCTGATGATGGCCAGCGTTTGCGGTTGACAAGCTCCAAGTCACTCCTTGAACCTTCAACCCCGCCTTTTTCACTTCTTTGGCCCTCGTCGGCCATTTTTTGGGGGCAGACGCTGTGATTAGCGCCCAGGTTGTGTGATTTCAGCGAGCGTGTTGCAGGCCAGGTACAGGTTGCAGCAAGCGCACGTCAGTTCCATTTGGTTTTCAAAGCTCCACCACCGCCAGCAGGCCAGCCCGGCTCAAGGAAACCCCAGCTTCTGGTGTCAGCCGCGCGCGGGAGAAGAGAGACAGAGAAGAGAGAAGAGAGAGAGAGAGAGCGCTGCTGCGATCGTTGTGGGACCATTTCCCTTCACGATGCCTAGTAAGTCAAACCACTTGCCCCTCGCCAACTCCCACACACACTCTACCTATCCGACTTCTCTTTGTCGTTGCCCCGCCGGGTCCCGCCTGCTGCGACTTCTTCCGACACGTGGGCCGACATCTGAGTCGCTGGTCCTCCGCCCATCCAGCTTCTCGTGACGAAAAGCCGTCCGAACGCGTTCTCCGGCGCGGTTTTAACAGGCGCGACCTCCCCGCTGCAGCCCAACAGACAATCTCTCGTCTTACCGTTCCGACTTCCATTCTTAAACGCCTTTCCTACGCACCAGCCGCTTCTGCATGCTTCTGGATTGCCTGAGCTGTGGGGGACGCCTGCCCGGGGTGTAACTGGTTGCGCGGAGGAACTGGCGACTCGGCCTCGCCATTGAAAGCTCCGAGAGCTGCGCTCACGCTCGACTCCCGCTGGACCCGGACCTGACCACCTCTCGCTCCGCTGCCCTGGTCCACTGATGGAACGAGTTGACGCTGACGCGAACATGGAAGACCTCTTCTCAGACCCCTTCATCTATAACCAGGCCGTGTACGTCACCCGTCTACCCCTCCACCCCACTAACCCTTCCGCTTCTCCTACCCGGGCTCCTCGAGATCGCTGACTCCCGCCTCCGCAGTGCCCATCCACTGAGCGAGATCGAAGACTGTGCGATCGCCGTCGATGCGACATACTATCTCCAGCTCCACCTCGATGTCCTGCCCAACAACGAGCCGCTGCTTCCGGCCCTCGGCGGCTTAACGGGCGTTCAGGGGCGCATTGAAAGCGAGCTGGACCAGTGGAGGGCCAACAATGTGACCCCCTTCTTTGTGTTCGATGGCCAGTCCATGGCTGGCCAGGACGACGCCGCGGTCAGGCTCGGTCGCCGAAACAACGCTAAAACCGACCTGTCATGGGACCTCTACTTCAACAGCCGCGCCGACGAGGCCGTGACGGCGTTCGGACAGAGCACTAGTGCGTCAACGACCACACGGTATTCCCACACTGCACTTTGGGGCTGACTTTTGAGCAGGTGCCTTTCCTACCCGGGCGCTCTATCCTCTTCTCCAGTCCATTCTGAAGCAGAGGGGGCTTCACTTCCTGGTACCCCCGTTCAGCGCGGCTGCGCAGGTGAGCTGCGTTATTGCTCGCCCCTGACGTGGTTCCCGTTCTGACCACCGAGCAGATGGCGTATTTCGAGATGTGCGATTCGGACCAGTGCGCCGGCATCATGGGGTCTTCAGAGCTTCTGCTGTACCCCATCCGGGACTGCGTCATCCGGACCATTGACTGGGACTCCAAGATGGTGTATGCTGTCTCCAAAAAGCACATACTGAAGACGCTCAATGTCAGCGAGTCTCTGTTCGTTGACGCCTTCTTGATGACGGGGACCTCTTTTTTGTCGCCGTTCCCGCCCTTGGAAGACCAGACCATCGTCAAATCACAGCCTTGCACCGTGGCCGACGCGGTCAACATGTTACGCACCGCCGAGAAGTCGGTAACACTCGTCTGCACCAGCTTCCACGACATTCTTAAGGGCCAGGACCCTAGTTGGCTGGACAAGTACCGCAAGGCCCGGATGGCTGTCGACCACTTCATCTATGTGGCCGAAAACGGGGAGGTCAAGGTCCACGACTACGAGCACCTGACCAAGGATAACCACGAATACCTCGGCCTCCAGCTCCCTCCCGAGCTGTTCCATTATCTCAACACAGGCCTGATTGGACCCCGTGTCCTCACCTGGATCACCCATGGCCAGTTGCAGGTCCTTCCGACGCTTGATGGAGTCGCCTCGGACGAGTACAAAAAGCTGATCACGACACAATCGGTGCGCATCAAGGAGGCTGCCCTGAGCCTGGTCATTCCTCGTCTCAACCGCGGCATTGGATATAAGAATATCAGCATGAAGGTCTGGTACGACCGCAACTTCTCCTACACCGTCTGGGACCGCCATGAGGCCAAGGCGAACTTCACGTCTCAAGTCGCCAGCTGGAACATACCAGAGGCGGCGGTCACGAACCATTTCTCGCACTTCGCCCACGGGACTATCCTGGCCGAGGTGATGGCGTTGACGAACCCGGACTTTGTTGCCGCCACTCGTTCACACCCCAGTGAGAAGCTGCGGGGCGTCGCGTCGGGCGCCTTCATCAAGTCAATCTGCCTGTGGCGATTCCTTCACATTCGCGGCTACGTCGACGACCAGCATGCACTGAACAAGTGGGGCTCTGCGTTGGCCGCCGCCTTGGCCGCCCTCGAGCCGACCGTCAACAAGTACCGTAACTTCCCACATTTGTATGAGTCCGTCCTGGTGGCGTTCGAGTTGATACGCTTCGAGCTTCTCAACGCCAGGAACAAGCACGACGAGCTGCGCGGCCTCCCGCTGAACGGCTCCGAGGACGACCAGGCGAGCCTGCTCCTGATCAGCAGGTGCGCGAGCCTGCTCAAGCTGAGGCACCAAGCCAACGGCTACACCGGGCCTCTCAGCAAGAACTTGCTGGCCTTCCGCTCGCTCGTCTCTGAGGTGCGGTCTGCTGACCGCGACCTGGTCGAGGCCATCTTGGCCTCCATGTTCATGTATGCCCAGGCGAAGCGGAACCGCGATGACGGTTGGGAGTTAAGCCACCAGTATGTTCTCCCCGCCACTCCATGAAGTCAATCAGCATCCGCGCCTGTATGCTAACCTGTCCTTCTCACACAGACTCCCCTTCCTCTACGACCCGGACGTGGCGCTCGGAATCGCGGTCAAGACGTATTTTGACGACTTGCTTCCGAACGACCCCGACAGGCAGCGGAAGCTCGAGGCCTTCCCGGGCACTTACGTGCCGTATGCCGAAGCGTTCGCCGAAGACCTGGACATTGCGTGCCACTTCTTCGAGGCGCTCTACGCCGGCGTCAAGACGCTGGATGCCAAGGAGATGCCCGCCGTCGACCGCATCACCTGGGACAAGGCGGCTAAGTACCTCGCGTCCAGGCGGTAGATAGGAGAGAGGGTCGGTTGCAGACTTGTTTCGCCGGCCCGCCGAAGTGGAGGTGTTTGATGGATCATTGCTATGCAGTGCTGAACGGCTGGGCAGAGTAGTCGTGGAGTGGGTGCGGGACCCGGCGCGTCTCATGGGGTCTTCCCCC